>OY754925.1:6244939-6869433 GCA_963576535.1 Plemyria rubiginata | reverse complement strand
GGAACATCTTCCGTGCCGTCCGTGTTTTTTTACTGTTTTCTGAAAGCTATAATAATTACTGCACACCAACAGCTGATAAAGTTCCTGGAGGAGCGTTCGGAGACGAACCCCGAACTGATTCCCATCGAGCGGGAAGTGCTGGAGCGCGCATGCACCGTGCATCACCTCGACAAACCGGAGCTGCATCTCCACTGGGCGCACTTCGAAGAGGCGCAAGGGAACCCAACTAAGGCGGCCGAGATACTTGATCGCATTGAGAAGACTTGCCCGTGTCTAGTGCAGATTCAATACAGGTAAGCAGAAATCTAACTGTAGCTATGTAATTTAAATAGGCCAACATGTGTGGACATGTTGGCATCCCAACATAGACCCCGCGTTCCGAAATACGCCATAGTCGATTTGAGTGCTCACAAACCCGTACCGAATTAGCGTGAGCGCGATAACGATGACCCATGAAACGGCATAGATGACGTCATGACATGCGCCATCTTGCGATTACGCCGACCATGCCTTAGTCTAATATCACTGTGAGCGCTATCAAAAATGACAGTTGTGCATTTGTGTTTTGTAGTTATTTGTGATGAGGTTACATGTTTTCAGTCGCATTATAGTCGTTATAGGGTATAATATGTTCTGCGATCATAAAATAACAAATCCAGAAAATATACAAGCAGTCCCAGTTTGTTACACAAGGTTTGAGGTTATGATTCCTAGGATGTTTCTGTGAGTGCGTTTACGAGCGTTCCGAATTGTTGACAGCTCTGAGCTGTCATAATCGCAATATCTAATTCGGAACGCGGATTTTATTTTTAGCACTCTTCTCTCGTCGTGTCCCTAGTTCTTTCGAAACAGTGTGGTGAAAGGATTCAAAGTGCGCCTCAAAGAGTCCTTTCGAGCGCTCGACACAAGTTTTAGAACTTTTTAGGTTCTACAAGATACCGGTTTCCTTACAATGTTTTCCTTCACCGTGAGAGTACTGGCACTGTACACGTACATTTTTTGCTTTTAAATTGTATGTGCGCAGTGCTAGTTGTTATAAGACCTAAGCAAGAGCGAAATCTCCTTTGACAAGTATTTTTTTACTTTAAAGAAGATTTAATCATTGTAATATTTTATGTATCTTTTGGGAAACAATATAAAGAATTTATATTTGTAAATGCATCATAATCAAAATCATATAAACTTTATTTTCCAGACGCGTGAACTTAGAACGGCGTCGTGGCGACTTGGAGAAATGCTCGCAGCTGTACGAAGGCTACATCGCCGCTTGTAAGAACAAAGCTGTGTCTTCCTCCCTCGTCATCAAATACGCGCGCTTTCTGTTCCACGTGAAGCAGCAACCTGAGGCCGCGAGGAAGGTGCTCGATGAAGCCATCGTGAAGGACCCTCTGAACCACAGGCTGCATATGCAGAGACTGGATCTAGCGCTACACACGCCCGGCGTGAGCTACGATGAGTTGGATGGTAGGTTTTGTGTATTTATTCAATAGCAACACGAGTCTTGCATAGCAAAACTGCTGCATTATTCCAGAAACACCTAGAACTGACAATGTGTTTAGTATGATATCTTGAGTATTACATAAACAAGTGTCAATTTTCGATACACTGAAAATCGCAAAGATTTGGTAATGTCGTAATCGGGCCGCAGGACTCTTGATAGTAATAAGTCAGACCTGTAGATGGAGCCACGGTCACATAAGTACCGTAGTAGCATGCCCAAGCGTTATTCGTTGAGTGTGATTGAACTCCGATGGCGCAATTGGTAGCGTAGCCACGTATCAAAAGCCGCTCGGAGAATAACTTTTGGGACATTATAAAATGTTTGTGAATAACAAGTGTTGTTTTCGTTCCGCAGAGCTGGTGCAGTCGTATGAGAAGCAGGAAGGCGCGGAGGCGGAGACGAGCGCCGGCATGGCGTGGCGGCGGCGCGAGCTGGCCGAGGAGCTCGGCAGCGCGGCGCAAGCGCGGCACGCGCACACGCACGCGCGCGCGCTCGCCAAGCATCTGCGCAAGCGGGCGCGCAAGGACAAGCACGACCCGCCGCCTCCGCCGTAAGTTACCACCAAAAACGCTTTGCTTCAACACCTGTTACACTTGTGTAGTGATCTGGTGTGCTTCCTTGGGAACACCCATCATTCATAATGTGTATGGCTAGTTATTGGAATTCCTTACCGGCGTCTTTTTCCCAATGCTATAATTTGGATTTTTCAAGAGAAAAGCAAATAGAGCATATTCTAGGTGTGTCACATCGTCGACCGCATCATCACTTAACATCAGGTGAGAGTGCGGCCAAACGGTTTTCTTATAAGTTTAAAATAAAATGTTGCTTGTGACCGCAGCTTATTTAGAGCATAGTATGGAAAGAGCGCACAAGCTGGGGAATGCGGTGCAGACGCCCATGCCGCTATTATTCACTCACCACACCTAGTTTTCAATATGTGTCAAGTGCTCGAAAGGTGTCTCTTGGAGGTGCACTTAAAATCCTTTCAAATAAATGTATTGAACAGTGGGTCAAAACGAATCCCGATTTCGTCGTAGATTTAGTCAAAAAGAAAATGTCGGAACGTCGAAGAAAATACGGAACTTTTACAGTTGAACATATAAACCTTCCTCTTGAATCACTCTATCTATTAAAAAAAACCGCATCTAAATCCGTTGCTTAGTTTTAAAGATTTAAGGACATGGGGACATAGGGATATAGGGACAGAGAAAGCGACTTTGTTTTATACTATGTAGTGATATTACAAAGCGTCAGTAAATAGTCGACAGTTGTGTACACACGACTATTTATTGTGGCTTTGTCGGCGACTAGAACCAGCTGATTTGCGTATAGCATGAGGAAAGCGCGCGAGCTGGGAAATGTTGCACGCGGTCTCACTAGGCTGCACTTTTATTTTATCGGCAAGCTGAGCCATTCAGTATTTTTTGCCCAGTTGGTTGAGAGATCTGCTACGGTTTTTTCATCGGTCTCAATAAACTTACGTTCTCGTTCCAGTTCCGCCGCCGACGTGAAGAAGAAGGAAGGTGGTAACACGACGTCGGCCGTCAACCAGTCGGCCGCGTCCAGCAACAACTCTTACTACCAGACGCCGCCGGCCGCCGCGCAGGGCTATGACCAGCAGTACGCCCAGCCCTACCAGGTAACGAACATAGATAGATCCCACTAGTAGTAGTAGTAACGTGAAAGTTACGCTATAACGGCTGAGCGGATCTGAATTAAATTTGGCACAGAGATAAATTATAGTCTGGAATAGCACATAGGCTACTTTTTATACCGAGGGAATACCGCGACTTTAGGGTTATTGGAGCGGCTGCCGAAACACCATAAACTAGGTTTGATAAGAGGGAAGAACGGAAGCAAATGAGTGAAATAGTTTCCTACCCTTTTAACTTTAACTTTTCAGGTTTGTGTTATTGTAACTATGTTATGTAAGCTAAATGAACATTTATTCTATTCTAGCAGCCGCCGTGGGGCTACCAGCAGCCGCCGGCGCCCTACCAGCACCATCCGCACGCGCCCTGGCCGCAGTACCCCAACTACTATTAACGAAATACTTCTTCTCGTCCGACCATGCGGAATCATTGATGGCTGTTAATATAAAATATTAGTACGTTTCGCCGTATTCAACCTGCGCGTCCCACCCTCTCCTCTACAGGGCTACACATTCACGCTGGCCGCTTATCGGCCGTCACTCGTGACTTGCTGAAATACTTACTCCTATTTACTTATTTACATGATATAAACCATGGCCACTTGGGTCATTTTTTAATCAAATGCACAAGCTGAAAGTGCATAAAAGAATGGCACTGATGTAATTACATACAATGATTGAAATAGCCAACTGAGGATCGGTTCGATCATCTCAGAGTGATGCTAGATAAAAATATTTTCGTCTTAGTTTTTGACGACTTATACATAAGGGACAGAATTAGAGTATCAGGCGTATTACCAGTTTGGTCGAATCCACCTTTACAGCTTTTTTTTCTAAGTACCTAACTTATGATGACGGTGTAAGAATAAGATTAGTTATGCTAAGCTCTTGAAGTAGCGCGTTTGCTATTACACATTTTGACTTTGATAATATGACAGTGAATATTGGAATTGTTCATGTATAAAACTTTTGGATTGGATTTGATCTAATGAATCCTGCTCACCCACCGCTTGGTTGGACTATTGGATTTACGCTTTACCGTAGTGCTCGTGTTTGTTTGGAAACACGATTGCTTTCATGGGGTTTCTTGAATAGGTGATGCGTGAATCCGAGCCTTCTTAAAATTTATCTAGACTTATTCAATTGATAAGATTAGGAATAATTACCGTAAGTGATTTAGGTAAAGCCTGATTAAACACATGTAATTGGTTAAAATGTTTATTGCGTAAACATCTAAACCGTCTTGCATATTTTCCAGGAAATAAATTAGTCTTCACATAACAGTTGTTTTATTCTGATCCATCAGTCTTCAGTAAAATAAATAAAGCCCGCCTACATAGTAAAAGATTCTTTACTTATTTGCATTTACCTACTTTACAATCCAAAGTAATCTATAAATATAATTATGTGATTTTAAGAAATAAAATATGTAATGAAAACTTGAATTACCAAATTTAACAAGTTCTAAAAATGTTTTGATTTCAATTTATTACTTACGTTATATACGTAGGCTATCATAAAATTATATTTACACCATTGTCTACCGTAAAGGTTTAATAATATCTAAGGTAAATTTTATGTAATGGTGCGCTTGTACATACAAATATTAACGTAACCATCCATTCTAAAACGAATGAACGCCGCCGCGCCGTTGACAATTTGCTTCACACAGCCGCCTTCGGGCTTCGAATCTGCCGTCATCAAGCGCAGGCAGCTTTGGCCGCTTTCACAGCTGAAAACATTGGATAATAAGATAAGAGTTATCTTCCAAATCATACAAATGGATTTTCTTCACGGATCCGTGAAAGGAGAACTGATGTGTACAAAAGTGATTGAGCGAGAGGTAGTGACTAACTTACGCTTTCTTTAGTGGCGAGTTAAACAATAAGGCATGAGTTATTCATATGGTCACTGAGCGCGCCAATAGCGATTCAGACCGATAAGTCTGTTGCTGTCTCTTTTCGTTGTCGTGACAGTACTTCATGGAGCTGTTATACAATGACAGGGATTATGAACAAGAAGATTTATTAAAAAAAATAAAAAAACCCGAGTGCCCGAACTAAAAGTATGTAGGTAGGTAAATAAGATAATGTTTTAAATTTGGTACTTTTTAATATTGAAATCCTTACTTCAGTCTTGACGAATGATAAAAATTTAATGATCGCAGACAGTCGGAGGCTAGTGTACCTATGTCCTAGCAGTTTACTGATGCCTGTGGTTGTATAACTTCACTTTGGGGTTATACCAGCAATCACATTTTTTTATTACAAAACTCTTAACATTTTCGAAACGGCTTCATCGATTTTAATGCGGTTTTTTCTAAACAATTTGTATGACTATAGAGAAGGTTTTATGATATATTTTAGTGTCACTCATGGCCTAGTTCACTAAAGTGACTTAACGAATTTTGCGTTCTGGGTTTGTCTTTGAGGGTTTACTTTAAATCAAAAACTAATACATTAGTTGAAAACACTTTATCACTCTCTTGATTTTGATACCCATATTGCTATGATAGCGAAAAGATTTTTTTTAATGTGAGAGAATATCGCTCCTGTTTTCCTTCCCACATGACTTTTTGGTTTTTTTATTCTAAGGACACTTGGGAAGTTGCGACGAACCTTTTGATACCAGAATCATCAAAATCCATTCAGCCGTTTGGTTGCTACGTGGTAATAAAGGATATTTCCTTTCCTTTCGAAGGAAGGATACATAAATACATACATGGATATATACACGCCAAACACATAACCCTCGGCACTCGGGTAATTAAATCAAAAACTAATACATTATTTGAAAACACTCTATCACTCTCTTGATTTTGATACCCATATTGCTATGATTGCGAAATATTTTGTTTAATGTGAGAATATCGCTCCTGCTTTCCATCCCACGTGACTTTGTTTTTTTTCCTTAGGACCTTAGGACACTTGGGAAGTTGCGACGAATCTTTTGATACTAGAATCATCAAAATCCATCCAGCCGTTTGGTTGCTACGTGGTAATAAAGAAAATATCGAAAGCAGGATACATACATACATGGATAGATACACGCCAAACACATAACCCTCGGCACTCGGGTAATAAGAGGGTATGATGCACGATGATGTGTAGGAAAGAGAAATACACATTACATACCTTCTCGCTCCTTTCGTCGTAACTTCTTGCGCCGGCGATCTATTGCCGCCAGCTCTGCCTTCACGGAGTGGTAAGTTTTGCGTAGATCTGAGAGACGTGTCGTCAGCACGTTGATACGAGTTTGGCAGTCCCAATTAGGATCTGTGGAGTAATATAACCATCAATTTTCTAAGTAAATTTGAATGAAAAATTAACATTTACAGCAATGATTTCCGTGGTCAGGATTGCAGATAGCTGTGCTATTGCAGTTGTAGTAGTACTTGCCTGGACGAGCCCTTCGAAAAGAGCTCTACTACTCTATAAGCGTTATGATAGGTAACTAACGCCCGAATACTGAAACGCAACTCAGATTTAAGCACGTCTCATGTGACGAGTTTTTGACGGAATTTCATTGAAAACTGTCAAAAAACCACGACTTGAGACGTGCTCAAATCTGAGTTGCGTTTGAGTATTCGGCCCTAAAAGCTCCACATACATGTTGTATTTGAGTGTAACTGTGCTATAATATTGCAATAGTTGTGAGGTAGTAGTAATTCCCCAGACGAGCTGTTCTCAAAGAGATCTACTATCTCGTTATGATAGGTAACTCACCCAGTTCCACATAGAAGTTGTATTTGAGGGTAGCTGTGCTGTTGTGAGAGCCGTGCTCGTCCGTGTCGCGACGCGCACGCCGGCGTCCGCGGCCGGCGCCCGCCGCCGACGACTCCGATGCCTTGCGAGATCTGATGCCTGCTTACAGAACAATTATATTCATTATATTAAAGACCAATTTTTGAATCACAAGCATTTTGAAACCAGTTTGTTTTTAATAAGTATTGTTAATAAGTTAAATATTTTTATAAATATTGGTGCGAAATTCCTATGAAATATGACATTAACAAAAACTTTAAGATGGTAGAGTTTTTAACACAATAAGTTACGTTACCATGAGCCGATTTGTCCATATCGACAGACACATCATTAGGCCGGCTGTTTTCATCTTCTTCCTCCTTGCGCTCCGAGGGACTGTCACGTTCCGACATAAGTCGATCTCTGAAAAACGTTCGACGTTTATATTTTAACCGATTTCACAAAAAGGAGGTTCTCAATTCGAAAGTTTTTTTATGTTTGTTTTCTTACTTCGTAACTTTTTATAGAGTGGACCGATTTTGATGATTCTTTTTTTATCGATAGCTGGTGCTTGTCATGTCGTCTCATTAGAGCCAAATCTGACCCGACTTGTTGAGTTATAGTAGTACGAGTGTATTTTCCGGTGCATTGAAGGCCGTTTTTTTTTTAAAGTTATGTGGATTTGATTTATGTATACCTTTGCGGCGACATTTCTAGACTGCTGCGGTTGCTGTCCGGGGTGGTAGGCGGCGTGTGGTCGACGAGCAGACGACCGCGGCCCCAGCCTGCGGGTCGCTCGTTGCCTGCGGGCCGCTCGTTGCCTGTGGGCCGCTCGCCACTAGCCGCCGCCGACGCCGCTGCACCAGCCGCCGCCAGCGAACGCGATGGGCCTTCCCCGCGGCGATCGTCTGATAAACAAAACCAGCCCTCACTCCTTTTTATGTAGGGTCGGCACAATAGGTTCTTTCTCTCCACACTTCTATATTAGTACTCTAGTCACTCCTATCATACTGGTAGCATCACACAGCCTCCTTTTCCAAAAATTTCATACTAGACCGTTGAAGTGTTTGGATTCAGGAATGATTTTTCTCGTTACATGGCATGATTCCATATGATATCCTATTCTACAAAACGAATATGTTTGTATTACGATGTTTGTGGCTTAATAACTCCGTAGCCAGATCGGAATTTTCGAAATAAATTATGAACCTTAGAACATTTAGGCTATTTTTTAACTGAGTAAGAAATATTATCGAACCCAATAAAAGGAAAAAACCTGGAATACTAATGTTAGCAAGCAGTCCTACGCAAGAGGCGGAGCAGCTAGTAGAGAATAACTGTACCTTTAGCAAGATGATGGGGAGGTGCGGATGCGAAGGGCATGTGCGGTCGCCGCGGCGGCGCAGGCTCCGAGTCCGGCGCAGGAGACCCGGGGATCGTCTCCTCGCAGAGCAACAGGGATATATTGCTATCCTCTTCTTGCAGAGCGGGCGCGAGCGCGGGCGTTGCCACAATCGGCTGCGAGACAACGGCAGCGGTGGACGTGCTCGCGGTAGAGGCCACGCGACCGCTGCCTGCTACTACTACACTCGCACCTGGAACAAATAAACAACTATGGGACCCTCACGGCTAAGACTACCTGTTCCTAAGTAATAGTAGCAGGGTACCACCGTTTAGTACTATGATGATATATCATATCTCATGCCGGACGACTACTATAACAAGTGACAATGCGACATGATCACCGTTCCCACCATTTGACTGACGCTGAATGGTGAACAACACACTGATCTGCCGAAATAATTCCTCTTGAAACATTTTTCCCTTCGCTATATGACATTCACAGAAAACGTCGGTAACACAAGCTTAATTTTACTGTCTTTCTCATTGCAAACGATTACGCTAATTATAAATATACGTACTGTGTTTCCTCTCGTTCTTGCACGCATCTTCCAACATGAGAAGTGATTCCCCCGCGCTCCATTCTCCGGGAGATTTTCCCAGATGCAGTGCCCTCAGCCCCGCTGTGGCCGGCGGCGCCGCGGGAGCGCTGCGAGTAACGTCAGAGCTGCCACTGTTGCCCCACTCTTCCATCGATAACTTGTCGATGATTAGCCTGCGACATCAATAGCAAAAACAAATCCAATTAGAGAGTTTCTGCGGACATATTTACATCAATGCAGAAAAAAGCTGTGATCTGAATAAAATAAAGAGCAAGATAAGAATAAAACATTGGAGAACTAAATCTTACCTTCTGCTAGAATCATCGGAGTCACTAGATTCGCTTCTGTCTTCAGATAGGAAAGGAATAGAAGACACCGGCAGTGGTATGTTTGCAACTGACGCAGCTGATTGGTTGATGGCGGCTGTCTGATTGATCTGACTCGACAACTTCTGTATAGTATCGCTCAGCACCTTATTGTTCTTTCCGGGGACCACGCTTAGCGGTAAGTCCGTTGCAACGCTCTTTCTTCTCTCCAGAATGTTCAATGGACTTTGCAACCTTGGAGTCAAAGAACCCTCTTTTTTCTTTACATCTAAGGAATCCATTTTAGTGTCCATAATGTTAGACAGTTCTCCGAATATAGGGTCTTCTTTCTTTACCGGCTCGGTTATCTTCACCACTGGTTTGATAGGCTCAGTTTTAGTGAGGCTGGTCCTTGGCTCAGGCGAAATAGGTGAAAGTTTGCTATCAGGTTGTGTCGGTTTCAAGGTATCTTTGGGATTTACTGGGCTAGTACGGTTGTCCACTGGCGGTGGAGACATGGATAACCTCTTCGCACTACTAATAGCCTTTAGGAGTTTCTCGGCTATTTTAGGTCCTTCGGATTGTAATAAGAAGCCCGGCGGAGGTTCGGGCAATACGTCGATCCTCGCCGGACTGTCAGGCTCGGATTTATCTTCCTCTGCGTCAATGAGAGGACTCGATGGCGGTTCCAGCTTTGTCTTTATAGGCTCTGGATCCAACTTCTTCGGAGTAACGTGCATGGGCTTCTCTTTAGGCTCGGATGAGGGAAGAGGTATGGCTTGTAGTTTGATTTGATTCTCTTTCTTAATTTCTTCTGCTGTTTTCTCTTTAGCTTGTGCCAGAATACTTGTGCTGGGTATAGCAGGGAGTGTAATTGTCGTTATTGTTGGAAGTTCAAGTTTTCTTACACTGGTGTCTATCTTAGTTGATTCAATCTTATCCGGAAAATCTACCTTTTTGGGAGTTTCAGTCTTTTTAGTAGCTTCAATTTTTTTGAGATTTTCAATCCTCTTAGTAAATTCAATTTTCTTGCCAAGATCAACTTTTTTATGGACATCAATCTTTTTAGGAACAAGTACATCAGCCTTCTTGGAAAGTTCAGCTTTTTTACTTGGCTCGGGTTTCTTGGCAGGTTCCACTTTCTTTGAGAGTTCCGTTTTCTTAGGGGTATCATTCTTCTTAGAGAGTTCAGCCTTTTTGGGAAGCTCAATCTTCTTCGGAGATTCAACTTTCTTAGGAGGCTCAGATTTTTTATTAACTTCAGGTTTTTTGGGCTGTTCTAGTTTAGTAGGGATTTCAATTTTCCTAGGAACTTCGATTTTAATAGGATTGTCAATAAGCTGTAGTGGTGGTGGACTATCTGGTGGATTCGGAATACTTTGTAAATCTATTAACATTGCGGATGCTTCTTTTGATGTTTCTTCTTTTATTTCACTTTCGTCTTCATCCATTACTTTCGGTTCATCCTGAACTGAAGGTGACGACGATTTGGATTCATCCGTGGTTCCTGTGCCCGGTGATATTGATTTCGACTCTTCATCGTCGTCATCTTCTTCCTTCATTGTGATATCCTCAGATTCATCTGAAGATTGCTCGTCATCAGCCGGGCTATCCGGTGAATCGTCTATCAATTGCCGTAGCTTTGAGACTTTGCTCCTCTTGGAATATGTTTCTTGGTTTTTGGCCGGGGTAAAGCCTTCGAATGTCGGACCAGAACTTCCATCACCGTGGAATGAATCATCGTCTAGAGAGAACAAGTCGTCTTTAGAATCGTCTTCGGGGCTTTGCCTTCCAACGCCGGAAGTTCCAGCGAAGTCTCTATACGGTGACAGTGACGGAGATCTAAGACTGGATGTACGAAGCTTCATTGGGTCTTCATTGATCTCTTCGCTGAGAGACTTGGAGAGAGTGGACGTGTATTTGCTAGGAGATATGTCGTCAAAAATTCGATGAGTTCTTTTTTTCTTCTCGTCATGTAGTTCTAATTCGAACGGTTCAGGTTCCTTGAACTCGTAAACGTCTTCTTCCTTTCCCTTTTCCGGTACAGAGGCTTCGTTTGGTGGGACGGGAATTTGAGTTGGGCTTATTGCGGTTTCCTTATCTGCTTCTTGCTTGACGTCTTCCGGTTCTAGTTTGACAGTGTTAAAACCTTTTAGTTCCGACCTGATTTCGTTAAGATCGTAGTCACGGCCTTGATGGGAGGGCGCATTAGAGCGGGGTTTTTTGGCTGGCGACACATTCGTCGGTGTCGAGATGTTCCGAATCGGTCTCTTGCGGGGTTTACTGGAACTGCTACTGTCACTAGACTTTGTATCTTTCGATCCTGGTGCTGTAATCAAGAATATGTATCAAATAACGTTGAACTATGTCCAATAGATTAAGGATTAGTATTAATGTGCTTACTGCTAGCATTTGATTTGTCATCTAACTTCTTAGGTCTCTTTATATCCTCATCGCTGTCTGATGTGTCGGAGTCTGAGATAGCTGACGATTCTGAAAAATAACACGAACCTATATACTTAGTTCCTTGACAATTCACTAACAGTTTTTTTATTAAAGTCAATCCAAAGAAGAATGGTTATTATTTATTATATTTTATGCAGGTACATTGAAATTCAGTATTTTTTATTATTATTTAAGCTAATCTAGTTAAATTGCCTTAAAAAAAGAGGCAATTTAACTAAGTTAGCCAGTAATAAAAAATATATATAACTCAAAGGTGACTGACTGACTGACATAGTGATCTATCAACGCACAGCCCAAACCACTGGACGGACCGGGCTGAAATTTGGCATGCAGGTAGATGTTATGACGTAGGCATCCGCTAAGAAAGGATTTTGATCAATTCTACCCCCAAGGGGATAAAATAGGGGGTGGAAGTTGGTATGAGATTTTCAAAGTTTACGAGCGCGAGCAAAGCCGCGGGATCAGCTAGTAAAAAATAAAAAAATGACTGATTTTCAAGATTTTCAATGTACATAAAATAACAAAAAACTGTGATATGTTTCGTTTGCGCCGAGCCTAGATAAATTTTGTATGGATCATGACCAGTCTTTCTTCTTTAGAAAAGTACACCATATATTTTTGGGAGTTATTACCTTCAGTTCTCTTAGCTCTTACGCGTCTGCTCATGCCAGATCCCTGTATGGAAAATAAATAAGTTGTTTTATAATATTCTGCTGACTGTACTAAAGAAAATTTTAGAATAGCAGACATATTATATATACATATTATTATACCTTTTTATTCCTAGCCTCATTTTGCGATACATTGACGGCAATTCGCTGAGGTTTGATCCACTCATCGTATCTAGTGTTCCATCCCGTGTAATGCACACGGAGCATACCTTCTGGCGATATCTCTATCACCTTCGCTTCATAGGTGACCTATAAAACACCTCGCATTTAGAAATATAGTGAGGCTATAGGGTATTTGACACTGTGACAACATTCTGAACATGAAGGGCTGTGCAGGAAACCCAAATATTGTTTTATTGCTAAACTATTCCAATATTTGAGCTTGGTACTGATTTGAACTTGAGACAAATGGCGTGCATCAGACATCGAGATGGTATTTTCTATGATGACGTCACGATTGAGTAAACACAACAAGTTGTATCAAACTATTGGTTCTCATCAAGACTACGACGGCGTTCTACGGACTTATTATGTGAAAGTTAACATTGAAATACAAGTGCCACATAAATGCATTAAATAATTTTATGAAAATAAAAATAAAATGTTTTTCCGTACAACGACAAAGGCACTTTCTGAATAACAGTCAAATACCCTATCTATTATATAAACCTCAAAATTAAAGTTTATTATTTTAACCTGTGATGTCCTACTGGAAGACAATGGACGCGCGAGCTTCCTTCCAGGTTTTTCATTTCGTAAAACCTTAAAAAAATGTTGATAATTCTTTTACTAAAATACTTTAATGAGTTATTCGCATAGCATATCACAAGAGGGAAAAACTTTCAACAAAAATGTAAGCAAAAGGTATTTGGGAGTGGAATTGACAGAGTTTCGGGAATTTAAACTTGAAAGGAACAATAATTGAGGAAGCTTCAAGTTAAGTAGGAAAAGGCAACAAACTGTGCGTGGTTGAAACAAAAAAGAAACAATAAAATTATAATAAAACAAAACAGTAGTACCTTTGACTCTGATTGTGTGGGTCCATAGTAAACTTTCAGTTTATCGCCAACTTGAGCTTTGACGCCAGAAATTATCCTCGGCGGTGTTGGTTCATTTGTGGAAGGCCTGAAAGAAATACACTTAGAAAAGGAAAAAAACGTGTATCTATACTGAGAAAGGAAAACGTAATTTTACATCTTACCCACGTTTGGTATTATTTTTTTAAGATGAAATAAACTGGCATTATAAATATTACGTTCCTCACTGCGCTATACATGTAAGAAGATTATTTTAATTGTTTTATATTTCAGGTTGTTGGTCGAGGTAACACAAAAAAGGTAAAACTGGACTGCAGAAGCTGATCGGGTCCTTCTCATCTGCATTCAAATCACCACCAAGGATGCTTGACCACTGGCGGCAATCACCAATCCAAGGTCCTTCATCGTTATTTGAAGGAGTTGAGCTGGCTGGGGTAAGGTTAGCGGGGGGACAATGCACATCACACCCCATTTTGAGCCGTCCGTGCAGATCTCATTCCTTTACAACGAATTAGAAGATAAAAATTATTAAGACAAATTACACGTACTCTGTGGTCTTTCTTTTCCGTGGGCGTTTGCTGCTATTCGAAGCGATAGTGTTGCCACTGCTTGCGGAATTCGCGCTTTGGCTGCGACGACTTTGCAATTTCTTCGTGAGAGGTCCACATCTAAGTATCACCGAAAACATTTTAATTTTTCGTGCATGGCCAAATCCGAAATTGTTAGGAATAGCGTAAAGTACTTATTATCTTGTATTTTAATGTTCAATAAATTGGAATGGATTTACCTTGAAGCTCTGCCAGACACTGAGCTATCACTGTCTGTGGACACATGATGTCGTCTAGACGCTCGAGACGCACTGGCACCCGCACCTTCACCTGGAAAGAAAACTTTAATAAATACATTACAGAAGAAGAGCGGCAACAGCGCACGCAAAAAAAAACCACCAAATGCCACGGGCTGGCAACGTCGCGTAGCCGCAACACAACTAAATAGTGAATATGTGTACAACACTATCCCCGCGTTCCGAAATACGCTATAATCGATTTGAGCGCTCACAAACCCGTACTGAATTAGCGTGAGCGCGATAACGATGACCCATGAAACGTCATAGATGACGTCATGACATGCGCCATCTTGCGATTACGCCGACCATGGCATATTCTAATATCACTGTGAGCGCTGTCAAAAATGACAGTTGTGCATCTGTGTTTTGTTGTTATTTGTGATGAGGTTACATGTTTTCAGTCGCATTATATTCGTTATAGGGTATAATATGTTCTGCGATCATAAAATAACAAATACAGAAAATATCCAAGCAGTCCCAGTTTGTTACACACGGTTTGAGGTTATGATTCCTAGGATGTTTCTGTGAGTGCGTTTACGAGCGTTCCGAATTGTTGACAGCTCTGAGCTGTCATAATCGCAATATCTAATTCGGAACGCCTGTGAGGTGATGTGCGCGCTGTGATCGATTATAGCCATTTCGGAATGCGGCCTATCTGTGGTAACTCACACATTGACAAAAATTAACAAAATTTCGATGTTATCTTCAATTTTTATCTATCTATTTATACAACAAATTAAATAAAACTTTATTTATCAACAAATTAAACTTGGCTAACTGTAAGCACACAGTAAAGGCATGGCTGTTAGGTAAATCTTATGATGATACTGAAAAGTTATTTTCTATAACAAAGTAATTTAAAATATCAATAGTAATAACTTTTCCAATATTAATACCTTCATTTTCGCATCCATAAACCTCTAAAACTCACACTCACACACACACTTTATTCTCTACATACTTACAAACAAACGCACGCACACTACATAATTTCGCATCCATTTCCCTCTACACTCACACACACACAAAAACACACACCGTATTTTCATATACATACTAGAATAGAATAGTTTATTTTGACACACAATACACAGAGAATACAAAACACATATAACACAATTTAACTAGCAAACAAACACACGCACACTACAAACACACACACACTACTCAACTCATCTTCTATTTTATTATTATTTAACTGTTATCCGTCGGCGGGCGCTACGAACCGGGCCACAGATTTTCTAGTCCGGTTCATAGCGATTCTCATTATAAAATAACAACGATGTTATTATTACAAACTACTGGTTATTTGTTTTGTATTGCATTGTGTAACCATAACTTTGTGTCCCAAATAAAAATATTTGATTTGAATAAGGTATGGAAATCCTTAACTACTAGCTGCGCCCCGAGTTTTCACCCGCGTAGTAGTAATCTCGGTACTCCCACGGGATAAAGAGTAGCCTATGTGCTAATCCAGAAAAAAAATAATGAAATTCTATTTCTGTACCAATTTTTTTCTAAATGACAATATTTTACCGCTTTTTTCACATGTGTGGCCTGTCTCTTTATAATATACTAGTTGCGCCCCGCGGTTTCACCCGCGCAGATTTAAATCTCGGTATTCCCACGGGTTAAAAAGTAGCCTATGTGTTTTGTGCACAGAAATTTTGTACGGTTTTTCTCTATTCCGTGGTTTTGTGCCTTATGTTCTAAATCTCATCAGTCCATTCCATCCAAAGGTTGTCTGGGTGAGATCGCTATTTAGCGATAATACCGCTCATTGTAATCTGTAGTTTTATGTTTGTTTTTTTGTTATGTCCGTTGTGTATGTGCCATAAAGTATTTTCTATCTATCTATATGTGCTATTCCAGACTATAAACTATCTCTCTGCCAAGTTACATCCAGATCCGTTCAGCCGTTCCGGCGTGAAAGAGTAACAAACATCCATCCAACCATCCATACTTACAAACTTTCACGTTTAGTAGGATAAAAAGTGGCAGGTCAAGTGGCCTATATGCTTGTCGATGAGCTTACGCACTATAGCAATTAACTTACTTTTCGACGACAGAGGTCTTCGTTTAGGGGTACGTTCATTTCTCACTGGAGTTATAGTCCGTGCTTTGGACTGCGAGCGCGGGCGCGGCTTGACAGCAACCACTTTCTCCTCACTGGTCGTTGT
Organism: Plemyria rubiginata; assembly: GCA_963576535.1. Classification (NCBI taxonomy): domain Eukaryota; kingdom Metazoa; phylum Arthropoda; class Insecta; order Lepidoptera; family Geometridae; genus Plemyria; species Plemyria rubiginata. Next base: position 6,853,089 of record OY754925.1, on the reverse strand, counting down.
CGATGTGCTTTTCTCGCGCTCTTTGTGACTCTCCTTCTCTTTTTCTTTTTCCTTTTCGCGCTCCTTTTCTTTTTCCTTCTCACGTTCCTTTTCTTTTTCTTTCTCCTTTTCCTTCTCTTTCTCTCGCTCTTTTTCTTTTTCTCGTTCAATTTCTTTTTCCTTTTCTTTCTCGCGTTCCTTCTCTTTTTCTTTCTCCAATAATCTGTTTCATGAAATATTAAACACATAAAACTGTTGGTTTCCTCATAGTCCATATGAAGAAGACAAGTTATATTTTTCTTTTTACAAACAGCTGATGGAACAAGCAGATGGCCTACCAAGCAGTGGTAATATCACCTATAATAAAGCAATACCTTGTAAGTCACATACCTTAGGAACGTGCTCTACGTTGCACTGCCCTGCGTCCATCAACTTGAGACATACAGATGTTAAGCCTCATGTGCCTGTAATTATTCCAGCAACTATACTCTTCAAACCATAACATAGCAACACTGCTTGACGGCAGAAAATCGCAACAAAATTAATAATACATGGCGATTAATGCACCGAAAAATAACATTACATATTTAATAAATATTATTTGTCATTAGTTTTCTCACTTTGGTGCAGTCACGATAAGTGGCTGATTGTCAGCGCTGTCTTCTTCGTCACTGATTTGAGGCTTTTCCTTTTTGTCGCCTTTCTCTGATTTGTCATCCTTTTCACTCCTGTCCGTCTCACTCTTGTCCGAATCCTTGTCTTTGCCACGCTAAAAATTATAACCAAAAAAAATACTACAGTAGGCGGAACTCACCTGTCGAGAACTACTTTGTACATCGAACAGAGAAAGTGACTTTGTAGGTACATTTGATTCTACGACAGAGGATTAGTTGAAATGTTTTGCTGTAAACAACTAAAGCAACTTCAGAGCGATCCAATGTCTACTGCTCAAGTCCGCACTCAATTCATTCAGTCTCATCCGTCCGCTATGCTCGCCCGTACGATTCGTACGGTACGAAACAAAATCGCTCGCAAACGTGTGGGTAGTGTTCCTTGTCCAATTTTTTTTTGCTATTGTTTCTCTTATTAATATTATATAGATTCCTATTTTAGTTTTTGTAATATATTGTACCTACTGTGTATGCTATACTCTGTCCAAACTCATGATGCAATATGTGTAAACAAACTCGTACTTAACCTAAAAATCACTTTCTTGAGGTTGATTTATTTTACAGATTTTACATTTCTGTTCGATTTGTGATCACAATTATTTCTTAAACTCAACACCAAAACGAGAATTTTGGTTGATAACATTGCATCTTGAGTTTGGACGGAGTATAGATAGCACAGTCACAGTCTTACCAAGCTGGGCGGTCCAGTTGGGGTCGAGCAAGCGGAGGAAGAAGCGGGCGGTTGTTTGTCGCGGTCGCGGATCAGCGAGCGGCCGGCGGGCGGCGTGCGCGCGCCGCGCGGGTGCGCCACCAGCGTCACTCCGAGCTTGCGGTAAAAGTCTTCGAAGCTGTGTAGGAACCTGCCAATATTAACATTCATTAATAAATAAATAAGAATCGCGGCTGAATCTACACAGGGTGGCCCAAAAAATAATGTAAAGCAAAAGTCCAGAGATAGAACACCCCATGAGGTATCCGAATTTTAATTTTTGAAATATTTTTATGTCGTTATACATATATATATACAAGGTGGGGACCTATCGACGACATTAAAAAAACCACGTACTCGGAGTCGTATTTTCAGATTAAAGAGCTAGCTTTTACATCAAAAGCTTGAAGATTTATCGAGTAATTGATACATATATTACCAATAATATACAATATATAATATTGATACCAATAAATAATTTTTAAACAACCTGTACGTAAAATCGCAAGAGAAGAGGTCAATTGTAGGGGTCACGAAATCATATGACTTATCAATGAAATTAAAACGCAAGGGAAAGATAATACGGGTATTAGAAAGAGAATTAATACAAGTCAGTGCGTGTGGCGACAAAAGAAGACGACACGCCACCCCCCGCTAATAAGAGGAGTGTGACAGAGACAGCTAGCGTTAGCGCTCGTTCTGCTTACCAAATAGACAGGGCGCGGCGCGGCGCGCCAGCGCGGTGCGCGGGCGCGGTAGGTTCAATCAAGGAAAGGCATTACTTATTTTCTAATCTAGTTAGTCATCATTTTGCACTGCGACCTTTGACATACTTTGCATAAGCTTTGCAAAGCGCGCGTTAATTTAAACTGTCTTGTCTAGTCTAGCTAACCATTTACCGCGAAAAAGACGCTTTCTGTTTTGTGTTAGTGTGATGAGTGTACCTACCTATTATTTTTTCCTTATTATCTGCGAAACAGACGCTCTTTTAGTGAGGTGTTTGTGTGTGTTACACCCCGTGGTTATTCGGCGACCTAGTACCAACGCCGACATGCTCCTCATTTACGGAGAATGCAACCAAAATGCAGCTCTATAAATAAGGATGGACCTAACGGGAAAGGTATGGCCAAACAATATAATGTCCTACAAACCCCCGAACAATAATAGGAGCTCTTCAGCGCGGACACATAGGGAACTTAAAAATTTAAAGTGCACGTGTATGTAGATACCTAACTAGATATTTTCTTATTACCTACCTATCTCATCGCTGCCTTTGAGGACGGTCGCCCGCCCGTGCCGAAAAGCGAGCGGTCAGATATCAAAGATAGCCGATCTACCTACGCGCGAAGTTGCCGCTACGCAATAGGGTCGCATTTCACGTAATAAATGAACTTATTTATAAATGAACGGTACTATGTTTAGGTAAACATAGTACCTACCTACTTTATACAGGTGGTTTCATCGGTTTGCTCTTTATTTGATACATATTTAGTTTGTTAGAAAATTTAAAATTTTGAATATTGGAGGAATTTAAATAAAACCTTTTTTATAACAATTCTAGCAGTTAGTCCTATACGTCCACCAATTTAATGTCGTCAATAGGTCCCCACCCTGTATATACATATATAATTTATTTTGTTCAAACCGAAAATATGCGTCCCACGGATATGCCACATGGAGGGAAAGTACCTTGAATAAAATTGTAGATGGAACATTTTACTGAAAGAAATAAATAAATATTGGTGGACATTCCACACAGCACTATCTAGCCCCAAACTAAGCCAAAGCTTGTGATATGGGAACCAGATAGCTGATAATTAATACTTAAATACTTTTTTTTTGTAAATACATACTTATAATATATAATTTTACACCCAGACAGAGAACAAACATCTATGTTCATCAAACAAATGCTTGTTCTCAGTGGGGATCGAGCCCACGACCTACGGCGCCGAAGGCAGAGCTACTACCAACTGAGCCGTGAGGCCTGTCAAAGAAGACATTAGGTATATTATGAATTTCAAAAACAATTAAAACTGCATTCATAGATTTAAATAATTACATGGTTGAACTGTTCTGTTTCATCCCTGGATCGGGACAAATGGACATAAAATGATAAAATTCATGCCACCTACATTCAGACCACCATGACAAGCGCCAGCATTCTATAAAAATATCATCAAAATCAGTCCACCCAATAAAAAGTTATGAGGTAACAAACATAAAAAAATAGAGTGGAACAGAGAACCTTGTCCTTTTTGGACGTCGTCGGGTAAAAAAAGCTTGCCATACTCACTTTTTGTAAGCCTGCTTGCAGAGATTCGTGATACTTGTGGTGACCGGATGGAAGCCCATCTTGTCAGCAATAGATTTCCATTGGTTCTGGTTTGTAACTCTATTGTAACCACCAAGTTTTTGCACCACCTGAAATAGCACACTATGTTTTTACTCTGTTTTAAACTTACCTATTTTTTTATTAAATTAAATGCCTTTTGCATCTTTTTAAGATGATTTATACGATGTCAAAAATAACCTAACACTTATGCTCCTAGTTATGGGACAAAATCCTCCTCCTCGCGGCGTAGTCCTCATTACTGAGGTTCGTGATTCCCCCGACGTTGAGCCAACATAGTTTTAACGATGGTCCGCCATCTATGCCTGTCTTTGGCATTGTGAAAAATACGGGACAAAATACGGAGCAAATTTATTTATCAGGCGTATTTGGCGTATAAATTGATTTATGTAATATGTATATGCAGGTTAGTCAGATCCACGCATGTTTTTCTTTATACTACTTGCTGATGGAACAAGCAGATGCCCCACCTAATGTTAAGTGGTAACCATCACCTAACTATAACGAAGCACGGCCGGGCATGTCATGCACGACAGCAATGTGCCATACCATGCACTACCCTGCATCCACCGACTCGAAGCATACAGACTATAAGCCTCATGTGGCTGTAATTTCACCTACACATAATAATGACTTATAGATAAAAATGTTTTAAGCTGTTGAGTGTGTTTTGCATAAACAGTAAGATAAACCCAAGCCCCCAAGGGTTTTAGACCCTTAGGGGTCTTGGATCAGTCTTGTAAATGCAGGGTATGCTTGCTCTCTTGAAAAAGCAGCCCATAACGCTGTAACAGTCATCTAGATAATAGAAAACGGTTTGCTAAATTAGTCTATAAAATGTCTTACCCTGAATAATCTATACAAGTCAATATCTCTGTTGGCAATAGTTGGGTTACGATTGAGTGGAGTTCCACGATCATCCATGAACTTGTACAGCTGTGCTACAAAATGATCTTTCTCTTCGCGAGGCTCGTCATCAGAGCTCTAAAACAAAAGAGGAATGCATTACATGTTGTAATTTTATGATAAAGTCATAATTACACATAATAATTTTATAATACGTCGTATTTATTATAATCACTAGGAGTATAGGATAGGGGGTAGGATAATAATCAGTGTATATTTATTTATATAAACGTACATCGTCGGAAGTATTCCTCGGTTCATTGAATAGTAAGTCGCGATCCCAATGCGGTGGCAACACTCCATTGTTGAGGTATTGCAAGGCCGCTTCGACGCCAGCCCACTCGAGCGGTGCGCTGCCTTTGCGAAACTCACGAGCCTCCTTTTTAGGGACAGTGTAGCTGAAAGATAAAAGCATAATCATTTATCCATTGTTTTATGTTGTTAAATAGGTTTTATATATTACTAGCTGCGCCCCGCGGTGTCACCCGCGTAGTTTTAAATCCTGGTATTCCCACGGGATAAAAATATGTGTGTGACGAGAAAGATATGTTTACACGCTGATGCCGCACCTGATGTTAGTGGTATCCATCACCATAACACGATAATTACCTCTTAACATCAGGTTGGCCATGTTTCAATCAATCAGCAAGTAGTCTAAAATTATCTTACTATCTGCCATCCTTGAAAGATCGCACTAAATAGTCTTCCTTGACTTTGATCTGCGCTGTGGGTGCGACCACTAACGCCGGGAAGGCGGGCTGGTGCGGGCGGCGTCGCTCGGCGCCGCTGGCCGCTTCGACCAGTACGACTCGGCCTACGTGCGGTTCGCGTTCCGCGCTGTCTTTGATAGGACGCGAAGGGCCTTCGCCATCGCTGTCATCAGACCTGAACAGAAAGCACATTATTTATGTTAGTAAAGACCTTTTTCTTGGTACTCTTTGGGAAGGGCTCGTCCAGGGAAGTACTACCACAATGCCTATTCTGCCGTCAAGCAGCGCTGCTGTCTTTATGTCTTTTAACATCTTATATGCTTTAAGTTGATGGATGCTGGAACAGGAACGACTGGAACCTTGCCTTTATGGATGCGACAGGTGACATCACCCCCCAGGAGTTAAGCAATTCAAATAATTCATATTGTCACCCTGTTAGACAAAGATAACCTGTGATTTAGTTTAGTTTAAAACTTTTTATAGCATTTTTACAATATTTTATATACAGTCCACTTCATATCAGTACACAGTACAGCACAGTAGTGCATCGTAAGGCACGTTCATATCGCGCGTGACTTGCGAGGAAATGATTTGTTTATTGATGATGGTTATCTGGTTTTACTGATGACTTGTTGCATCAGCAAATAGTATAAACAATCTATAACATAGCATTTCACTAGAAGTCCAATTAAGTAAAATACTTAAGGCTCCGGCGACAGTGGCTCGCAACTTCGAGGTGCGATTGGCTATTATTTCATTTTATTTCGGGGAGGTTGTTTGAAAGAATAACTCTAAAGTGACACGCATAAATACTGTTCGAACACAAATAATACAATAATATAAGGGAAATGTGCTTGAGTCAGACATCATTTTGGTATTAGGTAAACGTAACACCAAACATACTAATACCAAAATGATGTCTGACTCAAGCACATTTTCAAACAACCTCCCCGAAATGAAATAATAGCCAATTGCACCTCGAAATTGCGAGCCGCTGTCGCCGGACCCTTAAGGTGAAGACAAGAGCTAATGTGACTCTAGAATTTTGACTTGTTGAAGGATAAAAAATCACTAATATCATTTTCGTAAAATCGCAAACAACCATTTTGTGTGCAATCACATTGCGCACAGTTTAGTAAAAAATTCATTTTGATCGGTACAAGTTTTCCTGCTTAAAAGTTTGCTTTTCTAGTTTTCGCAAACTTTTGAGTAAGAAAACTTGCATCGATCATCGAAATTTTTACAATGTGATTGGGAATTTGTGCAATCTGATTGCACACAAAATGACTGTTTGCGACTTTTCAAAATTGTGTTTAGTGATTTTATATCTTTTAAAATGTCGAATGTGATGACATATGGAACTGAGACGTGGTCGCTTACTATTGGCCTCATCACCAAGCTCAAAGTCGCACAACGAGCTATGGAGAGAGCTATGCTAGGAGTTTCACTACGAGATAGAATCAGAAATGAGGAAATCCGTAGGAGAACCAAGGTAGCCGACATAGCTCTCAGAATCAGCAAGTTGAAGTGGCAATGGGCAGGTCATATAGCTCGAAGAACTGACAACCGATGGGGAATAAAGGTTCTTGAATGGCGACCACGAACAGGAAGGCGAAGTGTGGGACGCCCTCCTACCCGATGGACTGACGACATTGTTAGGATCGCGGGTAGTCGGTGGATGGAAAGGGCTCAGAATCGTTCTTCCTGGAAGCGGATAGGGGAGGCCTATGTCCAGCAGTGGACTTCTGTGGGCTGTTGATGATGATGATGAAAATGTCGAATTGTGCGAGCGAGAGGTAAATTAGTTGCTGTCAACGCCTTAAACATGTGTTAGACTATGCACAGTGAAGCCTTCTGAAGTGTGAAATGTCAGAGTCCTTTGTGGTCTATACAGCGTCTATAATAACTTACTGAGCCCTCCCCCGCCTGCCTCTTCTACCAGCTATCACCGGCGTAGAGAAATGTTCAGGATGCGTGAGAGGCAGTTGATCTAATGTTTCACTTTCATTAAAATGCCGCCCGCTTTTGAGGCACAGTGCTGACCGCCGCAGCGTAGTTATGTCGCCGTCATCAAAAACTGTGAAAACCAGGAATGGTAAGGTAAGGTCTAATTTTCAGTAATTCACACCAAAATTATTGACATGTGCTGTATTGATAGCCACGCATGTATAGAACACTTTTAATACATGCCTAATAATATTGATCCTATCATCACTTATCATCAGGTAAAATTGCTATTTATGCAAGTCTATAAATTGCAACAAAAAAAAAACTGACAAGACAATTTTTACGCTCACATTGGGACCTAAGTGAGCCTGTATGCAATTGTTGGCTGTATGTTTGGTAAGAACACTGCATCAACTAAACTAATAAAAATAATAAGAGCACCTTTAAGATTCAAATTGTGTTAAATTAAACTCACCAACAGTATACTGGCTGCAATCCTGTATTTTAGTTATAATGGCTTCTATTGCATCCTTTTTAGGGTCTTGTTTTACCTCAACATTACTGCCTATTCTCAGAGTTCCTTTGATCACATCATCATTCACTGTAATTGAGCCACCTGCTTTTAGTGTCACCTGAAAGATATCATATTTCTTACATGTTTTGATTTTACCTAAGTTTTCCCCAAACATATTGTACACCCCCAAATGGGAGCAGGCTATAAAGTTGAAGAAAGATATGTATTGGATAGTATAGTAACTGTTTATGCAGTTTAATATACTATGTAATAGGTACATATCTTTGTTCAACTTTAAATTTCTTTCTTTATTCTTTATTGCACACAATTAGAACATACAGTAAACTTAAATAAAACACATGTACAAAGGTGAGCTTAACCCTAAAAAGAGTTCTCTTCCAGCAAACCTTGAAGGATTGTGAGAAATTGAAATTAGAGGTGCGTGCGTGTACAATTTCATTCTCCTTGAAGTGACAATATGCTCACACGCTAAAGACTAATAGGGCCTGCTCACGATCAGCAGTTGACAATTGGGTAGTAGGGTGTGCGGTGGGTGGACAAAAAGGTGCATGGGACCTTACTTTTTTTAGTTATCTTAAGCACAGATTGGTACAGTTTTAGATTTCTGATATATGTATAGTTTGGGTTCAGAAAGATTTTTGGCAGTCAGGTGTGGAATAAATGTTAATTGCAATAATAAATTATTTTAGACAGATGTGATGATAATATTTATATAAAAAATATGTACTTACTTTACATTTGATATTCCTGACCACTTTCTTGACCTTTGCTTCACAGAAAGCACCTTTGTACTTAGCACTGACATCAGTACCCACTGGCAAGTAAGGAGGGTCATCTCCCTGCTAAAAACCAAGCACATAATATTCAAATAAACTGAAAGATTGAAACTCTTTAATGTGCACACAAACAGGACCACATTGCATAATAAAGTACTAGCTTGTAGTGAATACACAATTACTACAATAAAATAGTACTTAATCAGGCAACCTGGTCCAGGTGATCACTTACACTGGAATTCATAGTAGGGGCTTGCAGTCTCCCAAAATCCATCATTCAGCCCAAAGTGATCATGTTGGCTATGCACACTCACCTGCTTCTGATGTAACATTGACTTGCAAACAAATGTTTTTGCTAGAGATTGATGAATTGATGAAATTTGGGCATACAGCATCCAGTCTCTGAATAATTGTTAAATTGGAGATTGCTTTCCTATATTAAATCAACTTTGAGGTTGAATTCAACACACACATTGTATGAATCACACCCTAGGGTGGCCCCTAATCACAGTAAATTTTCAGAAATGGTTTAATCCCTGACTATGAATTCGAGCGTTATAGACATGTAGGGTATGGGTACAATCAAAACAGTACATAGCATGTATGTGTTCATTCATATATTTAGTATGTAATGTAGGTAGGTTTATTCTGATGTTGCATGGATATTATAGACTTAAATAATGTTTTCATTGAGTCAACACAGATTACAATTTAGAATACCAATATATCGAAGCAAAAATTTACATAGATATTAATGTATTTGGTCTTACCATTGTCAGCTACAAGCCTGTTGAACCAACCTGAAAAAGAATAAATAGAATTTCGGTTAAACTATAGCTACCCTGGTACCTGAGTTGAGGGTTGGGGATAGGGGGGATGCATGTAGGGGTAGACGGCAAGTCTTTCCCCATAGTTCTTTTTTCTAGGAAATGAAAAAAAAGGGAAGAAATATTTCCCTTTTTTAATTACAAAAAAAATAACCCTAACTAGGTATTAATTTTCCTGAAAAAGTGAAGAATTTTTTTTTCATTTTCTAGAAAAAAGAACTATAGGGAAAGACTTGCCACCTACCCCCACTTGCAACCCCCCTATCCCCAACCCTCAACTCAGGTACCAGGGTAGCTATAGCCAACCCAGAATTTCTTAGCTAATGATATGTATCTAATAAAGCATTACAGCAAGTGATTATAATAATGCATGCAAGTACGACCTCAAAGCACCTAACACCACCACCACCTAGTGTAGTAAAGATTGAAGACCACTACCTGACACTTGGAAATTGTGGAATATGCCAAAAATAATTTGTATAAAATAATATATATCAGCTTCAGCAAGAGTACCTACCTACATCAAATAATTAATGTAAATGGAAAGTAGATAGAATGGAATGCTACATTGCATCGCATGCATGCAGACTGAGATTGAGAGCAATTTATTGAGTAACATAGCGTGCGGCAAAGGCGTCTTATATTTACTTACAGTCAACAATGTAGGACTAAACTTAATGGTCCGTTTTTATTTATTGTACATTAGTGAGCTCCATTGGAATTCTTCAGTAGCCAGAATTATTTGGGATTGGGAAACTTTGTTTTTCTGAAGAAACCATAGATTAAAAAACAGAACAAGGAAGGAAGGAATAAACAGAAATCGCCAAAGAGTATACAATAACTAAATGACTACGTAAGAAATCGCAAGCAAAGCCAAAGAAGTGTTGCCGTTGCCACTTTGGTTTTTTTAAAGGGGCACAAACACAAACAAAGGGCACGATCGATCGTGTGACAAATCTGTATTTTATTTAATCAAGGAATTTGAATGATTTTAATATGTACTATAGATATATAATATCAGTCAGTGACCAAGGGGCATTAAGGGCACTGACCTCTAATGAGGTCAGTGTTTATAGGACTGAAAGGACTTGTCCAAAATATCATTGTACTCTTTGGTCAGAAATACGCTATATCCTACTACTATTAAAAAGCGAAAGTTTGTAAGTATGGATGGATGGATGTTTGTCGCTCTTTCACGCCGGAACGGCTGAACAGATCTGGATAAAACTTGGCAGAGAGATAGATTGTAGTCTGGAATAACACATAGGCTAGATACTTTTTATCCGTCTTTTCATACCGGGATTTAAATCTGTGTGGGTGAAATTGCGGGGTGCAACTAGTGGATTATAAAGGCTCTCCCCCACAGGTACTTTATTATCGAGCGGTTATATCGCATGCGTTACATATTATCCTACATTCAAACGCGGATTAATTGTAACAGTGTGTAACTTCAGGCGAGTCCTAAAAAAAGCAAGGAATTTGAATACAAGTACAAAAAAAAGGCACCAATTGAATAAAAATAAACACCGTGGGAACTCTTCTCACTTCTCAGCGATTTACATTCTCTTTGGTATCAGCCAAAGAGTATACAATAACGTATCAGCCAGCGTAGCGGTCTGTACTCTTGGGTATTACCTGTACTTTTTATTTTTATGGTACCTAATATTTTATTGTCTGTGTTTATTTGTGACACAAATGAACATTGAACACGTCAAAATTACATTTTCTTTCTGGCGAAATTAGGAAATATGTTTTGAAAATGTATTTACTGACGTTCATGGATTTTTGGATAGCATAAAAAAATTCTACATCTAAAGTTTTAGTGCACACGCTAATAAATCTACATCAAAATGAAGGCGATATTGGCCACTGTGATCAGTCTTGCCCTTTCGACTGTGGTAATTGGAAATGCCTACTACCAGAAAAAGCAGTTTTATCCCTCAATAGTTTATCTAACAAATTCGAACCCGAGCATGGCTGTAAGTATACGTGATCATCATCTACATATTGGCATTCTTACCCATTACATTGTTGCAATATGGTTGAAAAATGTGTGTGTGAATTTGAAAAACACAGCTGTTTTCCAAGTAGATCCAAGCATTTACCTACCTAGGTACTGGAAAATAACTGCACCATTATATTTGTGTATATGGCAATCTATATACCTGTCTAATTATAATTTGTTGTTTTTAAAAATATTTACCTTTAAGAATATTGATACTTAATGTATTTAAATAATTTTTATCTGTTGTATGCTTTCAGGTCATGTATTTGCAAGGGTTTATATTAGTCTTACTGGTTGGTAAATTGCTAAGGAAACTATTTTTTGGTACACTTCGACCGGCTGAGTTTGAGGTAATGACAAATTATCAGTATGGATCCCTTCAATTCATCTATTTTGTTTTAAGTTATCCAATGACCAACCTGTAAAACTTACTTTTTCAGCATTTAATAGAAAGATCATGGTATGCTATAACAGAGACATGCCTGGCATTTACTGTGTTCAGGGATGATTTCAATCCAAAATTTATTGCTCTGTTTACGGTTCTACTGTTCCTAAAAGCATTCCATTGGCTGGCAGAAGATAGAGTAGATTATGTAAGTAAAAACCAGTTGTGGGACTAGCATTTGTAAACAATGAAATCTAAATATTTGTCAAAATACCTATAATTTATTATCTACAAAGTACTAAATAACTGATGATGTAGCCTTTTGTCTATGCCTCTGTGTTTTTATAGTATTGTTTTTAGATGGAGAGGAGTCCAGTAATTGGTTGGTTGTTCCACATAAGAATTCTCTCACTACTGGTGTTGCTGGCACATACAGATTTCTTCTTCATTCACCATGCATACCAAATCACAGCTTCCAAAGGACCATCTGTGCAACTGGTCTTTGGTTTTGAATACAGCATATTGATTATAATGATTGTCAACATTTTGATCAAGGTAATTTTTATTTTCATAACTGGTTTTAGATTAAGAAGAGTTCAGTTTGTGTAAATTTTATCTTATTTATTATTCTGTTTAGTTCATTGCCTGTTGCAATGATAATGTTTGTTTATAATTAATTGACCTTATTGTTTTTAATTTTCTTTGAACTTGTTACTTTTTATTGCAGTATGCTCTTCATGCTATTGACTCCCGCTGGGAGGCACCCTGGGAAAGCAAAGCGGCAGTTCTCCTATACACAGAATTGGCTATAAACTTCTTCAAAGTACTGCTTTATATTGGTTTTGTGGCAGTCATGGTCAGGTTATACACCCTGCCACTGTTTGCTTTCCGACCAATGTATGAAACAATGAGGTGAGTCAGTTGCTATTTAAAATCTCGGAAAATTGTAAAAATCCTGCAAATAAGCTGGTAGTAGTAGTAACTTATTATAAGTACCTGCATAATTTCATTTTTTTAAAGACAAAGCAGCCTCTGTAACAGGATTTCACTTCTATTGATTTGACGGTCCATATTATATTTGCAGAAGTTTCAAGAAAGCCTACAATGATGTAGTGCTGTCCCGGCGTGCGATTCGAAACATGAACACCCTGTATCCTGATGCTACTGCCACCGAGCTCGCGGCCGCGGACAATGAGTGCATTATCTGCCGCGAGGAGATGCATACTGGTAATTAAACAAAGCACACATACAAACTACTCCAAAATGTGGGTAAGTGCCAACTGTAATGTTTGGACGTACCTCTGACTAACCCCCTTAGACTTCGTCAAAGAATCTGCAGTTAGTACTTGGTACCAAGAGATCTGAGGGGATATCTACCGTGCCTGGGGATCTAAGTCGTGGAGTTGTTTCAGTTTTTTTTATATGTTGTATACATAAAATCACACCTGATTTCCATAAGGGTAGGCAGAGACCACGAATTTCCTCTTTCTACGATTCTGACATATCTCTTTCGCTTCATTCACTTTTATAACAGTTTTCTCGCCACTAATCAAAGCATCCAAAATAACTATTTACATAATTATTGATAAGCTTGTCATAATTGTGTAAACCAAATGGCTGATAATATAATGTAAATACATACTTATAATATACTAGCGGGCTGCCCTGGCTTCGCACGGTGGACATTAACCCCCCGACCACCCTTCAACCACGCCCCCGAACCCCCAATCCCCCCCTAAAGTAAGGTGGCATGGGAGTGGCATATCTCAGGTGGGCCATCTGCTTGTTCCATCAGCTAGTTGTATAAAAAAAAAAAAAAATCTCGACGATACCATTAAATGTAACTTTTGAAAATGAAAATGTTCAAACAGTTAAAAAAAACAACATTTGAGACTGTTGTTAAACTTGTTTAAAACGGAGTTTAATTGTGCTAAATGTTATTTATTGAATATTTCGGCCTTATAACTTCAATTAATTGAAAGCATTTCTAATTAAAACATCAAATATTTAGGTATTATGATTTATTATTTATTTGCAATCAAACCTAAGTAAATTACTTAAACTATTTGAATTACAAAATAGTTATTAACATCTCCTTGCCTTATGCCACTGCGGGAATTCCCCTAAAATTAATATGGTATTAGTACCTAGTTACTTACATAATAACTTACTTACGTGGGCATTTTCCCCTATTTTATCACGCTCAAAGCAAACAATAGTTGCACCAGGGTTATCTCTACAAAAAAATTTTGTTCTTAACCTACAGTGTTTAAACGACAATTATACAGCTCACAAATGATTTTGAAAGGATCTATTTTATTTCATTTAATCATGATCATTTCAAAAATAAAACGTTTTGAATTGTTCGATATATTTTTTTCCCTGGTAGCTGTGTTGTTCGCCGGGTGAGATAAGAGCCTGTCCAGATGGCGCGTTTGAAACGCGAGCTTTTGGGCGGGATGTTTGTAGCTCTAGTATCTCGGCTACGCGCGTAGGCTTGGAAATGCGTGAGAGATTCCGGACGGGATGTAATTATGTAGCTCTAGCATCTCGGCTACGCGCGTAGACTCGGAAACGCGCGAGAGTTTCTGGACGGGATGTAATTATGTAGCTCTGGCATCTCGGCTACGCGCGTAAGACTACGCGCGAGTGGATTCACGCGTGCAAAGCACCATCTGGACAGGCTCTAAGGATTCGCTGGCGCAAGTGGTTAGCAGACTGGTCTAAACGGGAAGGTCGTGAGTTCAAATCGCACTTGGATAAAAACTTTTGGCACATTAATAACATATTTAATACAAAAACCAATTGTTATTTTATAGGTCTTATACTTAATTTAGAAGCTAGGCGATTCGTAAATAAATCGTAGCGAAACGATTTGATAACTATATTTAAGTCCAGTTGCGACTTCATGGTTATTATATTTTAAGCGTTCCTCAACATGTGGGCAGTGCGCTGTGGTTGGTGTGCTATGCGCTGTGGTTGGTGGGCTATGCATAGTCTAAGCGGCATAGGTCGGTCGAATCTGTGGTCGTACGGTGTGTCGTAATGTATGTACTTCTGGTTCTCATCCTTTTCCTCCGGCGGCACAGGATAGGGTGCTCTGCTTGCCACATTCAATGCAGGTGCGTCGGACTCTAACTTTTGTTCGTCCAAATCCTCATACATAGGTTCCAAAGATAAGCCTGGGGAGCTTTTTACAAGCCTATTGGTTGAAGTTCTCCACCAAGATATTATCTTCATGCTCACTTTGATGCTTACGAAGACTGCTAATATAACTCCAGTGACTACAATAGTACTTAATAACCATAATAATGCATTGTTGTTTTCTTCACCATTTTCAGATCGCTGCGTTATCTTTATGTTCTGCGCAAGAGAAGGTGTACGCAGCTTTCGCGCAGTATTACCACGTAGTTGAACGTTAACTTTTAGTTCGAATAAATCTGAGCTATATGGAATAGGGTTGAGTGAAAAGAGATTACAATTCCAAGTGCCGTTCATCGGGACACTCGCATTAATCATGTACTCTTCGGATACGTCATTATTATACTTTGATATTTCTATTAGTCTTTTTAGGATTGGTTTTTTATCTTCGGTATGACAACATATTGCTTCGTATGAAACGTCGGAATATGTTTTAAAAATCAAAGGTTCAAATATTGTGAGCCGAATTGGCATATTGTTGATAACACGTACATTATTTGCGTTTACATCCAAGGTTATAGGTTCCGTCGAACCAGCTGAAAAAAATAATAAATACGATCGTGAATATAATGTAACAAGCAACGATTGACAAGGCCGGTTGCGAACTAAGGTAGGTATAAAGTCACTTTCTACATTTAAATTTACTACTGGCAAAATATTGATGGTGATAGGATAAGAGCTACGATAAGAGTGAAAGAGGATAATTAGTTTGATGACAAACAATTACAAGTCATAGTTCAAATATTCATTTTGGGACCAGGCATCCAGGTTTTATTTTTACATCTATCTGGTGGGACATCCTGACGGCCCACCTGTTGTTAAGTGGTAAGCATCACCTAGAACAAATCGTTGCCTTGTGTGTCACGCACGTTAGTAACGTGTCCTACAATACCGCCCTGCATCCAATTGAGGCAATGAAATGACATGAAATGAAGCACAACAACATTTTTCACTGCTAATAACATTTAAACGTAACAAATGACATTAATATATTTTAATTGCAAGCCATAGAATTCAAAACTAGACTAACAGTCTGTACGATACGATGTACATCTGCGGTCCAATGACACCAGACACATCATCCTTTATACCGAGAAACAGCAACGCTGCTTGGCAGCAGAATTAGGCATGGAGGCAGTACTTCCCCGGATAGCCTTTTATAAAGAGCTATTTACTACTAAAAACTAAAGTAAAAAGTAATTACTACAAAGTACTAAAATATTAAGAAAATAAAGTATATCATTTACCTGAGAGGTATCTCACTAATAAATCAAATAATAAAATTAACACGAATCGCACCATTGTGCGTCTAACTCTTGATGAATAAACTAAATGTTTCATTCAGTCTCTATTCAAATAACGTCATTCGTAGGAAAAGTCTGTTCATGAGGAAACTCACTTTAATGTAGCCACTGTTTTTTTCCTTGACTTGACTCATAGCACGTGTATACGCGCCTGCAGCATATAATTAATTAAAATTATTGTTTAATTGTGTGGCTGCATCTGAAATAATTTATTTTCCATTATAAAATAATTAAAGCTTCTTTAAATTGAAAGAAATCGGCCGATGCGATGGATGGAAATCGATTATCATGTTGAATTATCACTACATAGTATAAAACAAAGTCGCTTTCTCTGTCCCTATATCCCTATGTCCCTATGTATGTATCTTTAAAACTATACGCAACGGATTTTGATGCGGTTTTTTTAATAGATAGAGTGAGTCAAGAGGAAGGTTTATATGTATAATACATGCATGATATGTGCACCCGTGCGAAGCAGGGGCGCGCGGGCAGGTCGCTAGTAAGAGAATAAACCCCTCATGAGCAGGTCATCTAAAACGCAAAACATCAAAGTAGCTTATGACCTAAAACCATTGAGTTAGAATCCTACAACGCTTATTGTCTAATTAGTAAATTACCTAAATTAGCCTATTTCCAGCAACGGCTTTACTTTTTATTAGATGATGAAACGGCAGTAGGTATTTACGTCGACTTCTTCGCATCACACTATTAGATGACCTAAAGATCTCACATGCGTGTGTTTGACAACCTCGTCTTTCGATCGAATTTTTTATAAAAAACATTCTCTTCGAAATCTTTTGTGCGCCCTTGAGCGAATCATCGTGTCGTAAAGAAATCCTTGGGTTAGTTGGCTCGGCCATGTCTTTCCTGTGGAAAAGACCAACAAGGCAGATTTTTAGACCGACTAAGTAGGCTGACTAGGCAATTACGGGGCACGGGTGAAAGTTGCCCATGAACTGTTGAAATAATTTTGCATAGCTATATATTTAGTTTTGTACTGAGCAATTAAACACTAAAACAAAATTGATGTGTGTTTCACACGTAGGTACTTATAGGTTACGGCCACGCATGAATTAGTGTCGCTTATCGTTCTTTGTACTTACCACCTTACAAACTCTCGGTTTGTTATTTATGAACGTATGACGAATAAAGCTAGTAACAGGGCAAACCGACTCTGATATAGGACAGCCATGGGACAGCATTTATTTATTATTTATTTATTATTTATTTAACCTTCTAGATTCTAGAAGGTTGTTTATACTCTGACCATGCACCGATTTTAGATTTATCTAGAATCTAGATAAATCTGAAATCGGTGAGTGTGTTAGTAATTTATTATAGTTAGTTCTATTCATTCACTCAAGACTTACATTCCTTTCCTACCATACAACCATAGAAACGAACCAGTCTCTGAGGTCGCCATAGCGCCAAAGAGACAGTCTTTCTACAATACAATACCTACGTGAATATACCTAAGCAAGCGTGAGATTTATACTTTTTTACTTTATCACTGCGATATTTCTTCTTTTTGGAAACAATAAAAAATTATTTTGTTTATTTGAATCCAAAATTAAAAAAAATGTATAGCTTTACTCTTTCATTTATAGGAGCGAAAAAGCTGCCGTGTAACCACATATTCCACGCGGCGTGCCTGCGGCTGTGGTTCCAGCGGCAGCAGACGTGCCCTACGTGCCGGTTGAACGTGCTGCGCGCGCCGGCGCCCGAGCCTCCCGCGCCCCCCGCGCCCGCCGGTGGCCCCGCCGCCGCCGCCGCGCCCCCCGCGCCCAACAGGGGGCCCGCGCCGGCGCCGCCACCATTCCCCAACATGCCGCCACCGCGTAAGTTGTCATCACTGATATGCCACGCTGTGCGGTCACCCGCCCGAGCCCCCGGCCTTTATTGGAGAATTTACCAAGAAAATTACAAGCTATTTTATTTACAAAATGTACGAAATAAAGACACATGAAGCAGTTGACTGATCCAAATGGCTTTCGGGTCACGTGTTGCCTCGATATACAGGATGAATTTTTCCAGTGGGAATGCATGTCGAAATCTGAAACTAGTCATAGTTTCAGATTAGTGAATAGCGAAAAGTATTCATAGGAGTCTCTGTATGTTTGGAAATACTGTGATTTAATTATAAAGATACAGAGTTTGAAAGGAGCGTGTATATAATGTTTATACCCTTCGAGCCGAAACACAGCCATGCTGCTTGGTTTCAGGAATAGCCATGGTGATAGTACTTCCCCGGGCATGAGCCCTCCACAAATAGCTATACTGTAAAGCTATTGTAAGCTTTTAAAAGCTGTATTGTATTTTAAAAACGGTAGGAAGCTTCGTCGCTGGAACTGGTGTCTATCACCAGCTAGTTTAAAGACATTCCGTTTGGATCCTTGTGTTTTTATGAATTATGCCTTTTGATTTTGACGTGAAGCTTTTCTTCTTTGTAGCCATGATGTCATGGGCAATGCCGCCTCCTCCTCCGCCGCGACCTGCTTCGCTCGCCAATCTGACCACCGCAGAACTGCTGCGAATGGAGGGCACTGAAAGGAGCAACATCGAAGCGCGTTTAACGGTAAGACATTTTTTTTTAAGTGCTACATTTTTATGGAACGAGCAGATGGACCACCTAAGTAGATATATACCGATACTCTATTCCCATCCCATTCTCAATATGGTTAAAATTGTGTAACTTAATATACTATTATTCCTCAGTACTCAGGACGACTTCAGTGGCGCAGCGGGCGAGAGTCCGCCTGCGACGCAAGAGGTTGCGGGTTCGATTCCCGCCTCGGAACGAATTTGTGTACGATCTGCAGAAATTTGTTCCGTTGGTCTGGGTGTTTATGCATAATAAAAAATATCTATATATGAAAGTATAAAATATATATCAGTCATCTAGTACTACCCATAACACAAGCTTTGAGTAGCTTACTTTGGGGCTTTATAGATGGTGCTGTGTGGATTGTCCAGCATTATTTATTTATTATTACCTCGACACTATTGAGCACAGCAGTTGCAGAATAAAAAAAATGTACGGTAACCAGTGAGTAGGTAGGTTCGACGTTTTATTTAACCGACTTCAAAAAAGGAGAAGGCTCTCAATTCGACTGTTTTTAAATGTTGTTACCTCATAACTTTTAACTGGGTGGACCAATTTTGATAAAAAAAAAATACGTAAGATGGTGCTTGTCATGTGGACCACATGACAAGCACCATTTAAATTTGAGTCGGATCTGACGAGTAGTTTTTGAGTTATAAGTATGAGTGTATTTTCCAGTGCATTTGAAGTCGGCTTTTTCTTGCAAAAAGTTATTGACTATACATAGTTCTTAGCTCTGCTACTGTAAATATTTTTTGTGGTTCAAACTTATTAAGCTGTATACTGTATTCGGCCTCCCGCGACACAGGCTTTCCTAGTGCGGGGACCAATGGTAATCAATGTTTAATCACTTAGCTACCTAAGATTATTTGGCAAAAATTTGTAACTAAACGCGAAACTATAGTTGGATATCCAGAGCTTGCGTAACTTGAACTATATATTAAACTGGAATGTATTATTTCAGCTGCTTCGCGAGATCCAAGCTATGTTGGGCGCATCCATGCTGCTAATGCAGCAGTACTCGACAGTAGTAGCCAATCTGCCTCAAACCTCTGTCACAGTGTCGACGCAGACTGAACTCATGTAAGCTTCCATCATTATTGTGATCATCATCATCATCTGACCAGTAGCTGTGACGACATCATTGAGTAACAACAAACATACATACATCTTACATCTAAATATATATAACTCAAAGGTGACTGACTGACAGTGATCTATCAACGCACAGCCCAAACCACTGGACGGATCGGGCTGAAATTTGGCATGCAGGTAGATGTTATGACGTAGGCATCCGCTAAGAAAGGATTTTGATCAATTCTACCCCCAAGGGGATTGGCGCGAGCAAAGCCGCGGGTTCAGCTAGTACATACATAAAATCACGCCTATTTCCCATAGAGGTAGGCAGAGACCACGGATTTCCACTTGCTACGATCCTGACATACCTCTTTCGCTTCATTTACTCTCATAACATTCTTCATACATGCTCGTCGGTTTAGGGTACTCTTGACCTGGCCTTTGTCTAGAACATCTGCTATCTGATCTAGATAGGTCCGCCGAGGTCTTCCCTTCCCAACAGTCCCATTCACACTCGCCTGATAATAATAATAATAAATCTTTATTCAAACAAAATCAAGCAAATAGGTACATACAATAATGATGCACGTTTTTCGTCAATCTTCTTTCATCCATCCTCTCTACATGCCCAAACCATCTTAGCATACCTTTTTCTACCCTCATCACTACGTCTTCTTGCACTCCACATTTCTTTCTGATCACACTATTCCTCATTCTATCACTCAAATTTAACAACAAACTTAACGAATAAAATAAGTAGGAGCTACCCTTGTTGGAATAAAGGTTTGTTCTTGAATGGCTACTACGAACCGGAAGACGAAGCAACACCTTCCTACCTCATGAACCGACGACAGTGGTGAGGATCGCGGATCTCGGTGGATGGAGAGGGCATGGAATTATTCTGACTGGAAATTTATAGGCATATTCTTAAGGTTGATTATAATGACTCTCTTCGAAATTTTAAATCAAGTTACCACAAGAAATTCTGTTGGGATTGCAGTAGTGAGCATATTTTAATTTAATCAACAACATTCTAATTTTATTCTATTAGATTTATAATAAAAAATTGAAATTAAGCACGGTGACATCTCTTGTCGATTCAACTGAATGCAACTTCAGTTATCGAGCAGGACTCTTGATAGTAATAGTCAAACCTGTTAGATGGAGCCAGGGTCGCATTAGTAGTAACATGTTGTCCAAGAGTTATTCGTCGAGTGTGATTAGTACTCCGGTGGCGCAGTTGGTAGCGCAGCCCCGTATCAAGGGGAAGGTCGCGGGTTCAAATCCCGCTCGGAGAATAACTTTTGGGACATTATAAAATCTTTGTAACAACATTCTAAGAAAAATATGCTTCTCTCGCATTCAATTGCTAGTTCCGTTGGTAACCAGTACTCACATATTAAAATGCATTTCCTAAATTGCCCTTGGGTACTATAATGTTCATCACTGAAGTGAATGTCGCCCCCCGTTCCATAGAATACATATGTCGCTTTTTATTAGAACGGAACCAGAGACGACGCCGATCCTACCGAAGACCGAGCCTGATATAGTGCCGACGACATCCAGCTACAAGCCACAGCCGACGCCTTCCACGAGTAAAGCAGGCGTCAGCGGCGATGCCTTGCCGGGCTCGTCGCAAGGCGCCACAGACACTTTACATACTAATAGGTGAGTGACATAATAACTTTCGTCATATTATTATACTACTTCCTATACCCTCCTACGAATATAAATCTTAGGGGCTCAACTACGCCCTAACCACGAAATGGTTGGTAGTTCTCATAAAATCGTGATAGCGACCTGATCTGATGATGGAGCCAAGGTCTGTTAAACAGAACTCTTCAATAAATTAGCCAATTCAGTTGAAACTTGGTTACTATACTTAGTAGATTAGGTCCTACCTAGTTATTATAATTTTCGAAGCGTTCGGATCGCATCACGAAATTCTCAGTTCAGGGTGAACCACTAGTATATTCATAAGAAAGAAGTCTCAAAAATTGTGTTTGGCATTTTCTTATACGAGACTTTTTCATTTAATTTTTGTTGTGTTACTTACCAGAGTCGGCAATTTGGTCACATAAACAAGATAAATAGTTTTTGTAACATTCTCTCAAATTGTTTCAAGAGATAAGACTGATGCCGGTGATGCTGATGCGGAAGAACTAAGAAGACGACGACTGCAAAAATTTACGATGGAGAAATAAGTTAAACTATTCGTTCCATTCTTTCCCTAACTTTCTATTAATGTACAAAGTAATTCGGTATGTGTAAGCGTTGTGTATTCAAAAAGATTAATAAATGTATTTATGTTCTTGTACATATAATGAGATATACACATAAATACATATCAATTATTTGCTTTTCAATCACACACAACACTAAAAATAAACCAGAAATATTTTGTGAAAGTTTTATTGAACTAGGTATGTAATGTAAAACTAATTTATTTAGTTAGTAATGTAAGCTATGAGTTATAAAATGCATTGATATATCCATAAACTTTGTTGTTATAGTTTTCCAAAACAGGTCTCCCACTAAAATACCGACTTGAGTCATACAACTTCATATTATTCTTACAGTACCACACATTTTTAGTGCCTTCTGATCCATGCACATTCAGGGTGTTCAGCTCCAAAACACCAAAATGAAACCTTTGTCCATCTGTTTGGATGCAGTTGATATAAATGGGGTCTGGTAGATCTTTTACATCCTCCTGAAATAAATAATATTTTTGAATTAATCAATTTTCTTTCAAGTAGTTTGTAGATTTTAATCTTAATTTTTTGTGGTTATTCTAAAGATGCTTACCCCATGTAGTTGCTTAGCATAAGCCGAAGCGACAGTAAAGGCATGTGTCAGAGATCTCCCGAGCACTTGTTGTTGTGTTACCGGAGTCTCAAAGAGGTTGCCAACTTCAGTGCTATTGTAATGAAGCCATGTTGTGTGGGGGTGCCGTAGGTTGACTGTTGGCTGGAACGCTGTGATGGCAAGAATTTAATAATGATGAGAGCTTACAAAAGCCACATATTATAATGAATACTGTTTCACTTCAAGTAATTATAAGGTTGGATATTTTATTGTCAGCAAAGAGATGATAACAGTATCACATACTTCATCTATTTTTGTCATACGGGAGTAATAAAAAAATAATGCCCTTATTAATGGAAGTGACAATAGGGCCCTGTCTTATTTTCACTCAAATATACTTACGATATTTGCTAGATTCTTCATAAAAGTGTTCAGGTGGCATAGTGATAGTATATTTCACTGGGTACAAATCTGGGATTTGCACAAAAGGTATGCCTTTGTGCGTGTCATGTCGCACAGGTTTGTTGCTGGTCACAAGGATGTTTGATATTTCATGAAACTTTATCAGGTCCTCTTCTTTTTCAAATATTGTTTGGCTCTCAACATCATTCACAACATACTTTGACTGGGTGACTTCAGAGTCATTACTTTTTTCCACCAGGTGCAGCAGTTTGTTAGTTAATATTTGGCTAAAACACATTTACAAAGAATTAATAGGTACTTATGCACTGGGCATCAGTGTCGGGTAGAATAAAACATTTGCAGTTAAATTCTAAATTGTTAAAAAAAACTTGAATCTTACTTGCGTCTTCTATCAGTAATTCCCAGTATCCTCGGGAAATTATAAGCTGGTCTTGCTTCTTCTTTAATTTTAGGCAGTTTCTTCTGCTCACAATCAAATACATTTGCTGATAGTATAGCTTTTTTAATATTTTCATGAATTGCTGTTGGAGCTGGCAGTTCAGCTAGCTCTTCTATCTTTGGAGGTAGTTGGCCTTCTGCTATGATAGTCTTGGTGAGAACTTGTGCTTGTGAAATGCCTTCGAGGAGTGTGCTGGTGTTCCTGAGCGTGTAACATGGTCGCTGTTTGTACTCAGGGTGGTTCTCATCAAGGGGGAGAGGTTGCTCATAAGGTCCAACTATGTTAGGTCTGGAATGTAGATAAATAAATAAAATGATTCAATGATTTATAAATCAATAGTAGGTACCTAAGTAATTCACCGACCTCTCATGTTCCTGTGGCTTAGCTTTCACATATTCAACCGCGTCTTCGACTTTAATTCCCTTGGTTTTTAGGTAATCTTCGATATGAATATCGATGGGAACTCGTTTTCCTTGCACCAACCAATGTTTTTTGAACATAAATCCAATATGTTGTCTATTTAAAACCGGTGTTAATCTCATCTTTATTGGATTTTCTACAGTATCTTTCTAATAATTCAAAAATAATTACAGTAATTTAAACCAAAATGACAATAAACAAAATTGTAACCTTAAAATGTGGCGTTCACTGACTGACACTGACACTCCTATTTCTATCAATCAAAAATCAGCTAAAATACAGATATTCAAATTCCTTGTACATGAGTACAAGGAATTTGAATATCTTTATTCAAATTCCTTGGCCATGCAAAAAAAAATTGCCTCTTCGCGACGCCACAAGGATGATGATGTAGGTACACCCCATATCGGGGTGTACGTTACATCCCCGTACAATAACATGCCGTGCATTATTGGCTCCCAGTACATCTACCATACAGTCATACATACCTTCATTAATGCGAGGATATCCCAGATCCAGAACCTCCACTTCCAAGACGCCTCGGGGGTACTGGCTGCTCGGCGCGAGCACTGAATAGCTAGATTTCGTTAGATTTTCTTCTCAAGAGATTAATAATAATGTTTTTTTTTTTTTTTTTACACAGCGCTAGTAAATATTAATACCTATCTTTTGATATAACTTTGACATGACTTCAAGAAAAACTCTCTTATTAGGTAATGGATGTTTGAAATATCTATTTAGTGTCGTTTTTATGATTTTTTTATGGAGAAAATTATCATTATTTACGTTTCTAGCTTTACACAGCTCTCGAGTACATGTTCAATTTTAATGTTTTCGTTATTTTTCATGTATTGTTTTACATTTTAGTAGATTTACAGCTATTTAAAAACCGTCAACAACAACAACCGTCAACCCAGAACCTCTAACCTAACCGCCTGGCGGCACGGGAGGTTAGAGGTTCTGGGATATCCTCGCCTTAACACTACATAGTACAAAACAGTCGCTTTCTCTGTCCCAGGAGCCTTATTCACTATGACAATAGGAGATTCCAAAGAGATTCCTTGCCCCAAACCGTGAAACGTCAAAACTTGATATCGGGCTTTATTCTATAAAACATAGGAGATACTTTGCCCTGACCGTATCACACCGCCTGCCTTGTCTTAGCCGAGCTCGCGCTGCAAATGGTCATAGTGCATAAGGCTCCTGTGCCTATGTATCATTAAATCTATAAAACTACGCAACGGATTTGGATGCGGTTTTTTTAATAGATAGAGTGATTCTAGAGGAAGGTTTTTTTTTTATACAACTAGCTGATGGAACAAGCAGATGGCCCACCTGATGTTAAGTGGTAACCATCACCTATAAACAAAACATTGCCCCGTAGGTCACGCACAATAGGAGCGTGCCCTACGATGCACTGCCCTGCGTCCATCAACTTGAGGCATACAGATGTTAAGCCTCATGTGCCTGTAATTACACCGGCGACCACACTCTTCAAACCGAAACACAGCGTTGCTGCTTGGCGGCAGAAAAAGGCGTGGTGGTAGTACTTCCCCGGACGAGCCCTTCACAAAGAGCTCTACACTCTTAATTATATGTATAATACATGCATGATATGTACACCCGTGCGAAGCAGGGGCGCGCGGGCGGGTCGCTAGTCGACAATAAATTGTAAACGGCATGTAGTGTGTAGGTATACTGATTATTATGGGGTTCGTTATTTATTGGTTACAATTGCGGCTGTGTAAAATTACCCTCATAATTTTCAACTACTTGCTAATGGAGGGAGGCCTTTGCCCTGCACACACTACACTACAGGCTCATAATAATTATAATGAACTTGCTGATGGAACAAGCAGATGACCCACCTGATGTTACGTGTTAACCATTATGGTACCTATCAAAGTAGGCCTCGTAAGTCACGTTACTATCGTACGTATCGTCTTCGTGGTCGGTTCTTTATTCCTGAAAATCGCAATCAACCGGGTGTTTTCTGCAGGCGTAGACGGCCTGTCTCCAGCGACTCCGACCCTTTGCCACCTGGACCGCACTGTAGAATAACGACTCCCTATCTCTGAACGGGTCAGACAATGTTGTTGAGATCCACGGGATCGTTTCCGTTCCACGTGGCCGACTATCATTAGGTAGGTACCTACCTACTACAATTTTTTTTTCTGTGTGCTATCATACCAGACTATCTAGATTGGTTGACTCCACGTCTCGCAATGTAGCCAAAAATGCAGATGATATGTCATGATAATCTGTCATGGGACAGATCGGAGGCAGTCGGTATTTTACACTGAGTTGGGTGAAGATGGTTTTTTTGCGCTTTTCCGTCCAAAAAACCATCATCAGCCTGATGAAGAGAGGGCCACTGCCGGACACGTCTTCTAGGCCTTTTTCATCTTACGACTTCCCGTGATCTTGACAATGTCTTTGGATCAGTGGGTGGGTTTCGCCTTTTGGTTCGTTGTCGCTTTTCTAAACCTACTTACCTATGTTTAGCGATAGGTATTCAGTATTACGAATTGCTTAATACCATTTCAATTTACAAATTTTATGGGTGTATAGGTAAACATAATAATAACGTTATGTTAATAGTTACGGTTAATTATAAGGATTTTCTCATATTTTTGCGTTTAAGAAATGAAAAACTGAATATTTTCGTAAATATATATATTTAAATTTATATCTTCCATCAATACCTACCTAGATACAACGACATTAAACATTCAATTTGGCCATAACTACTAATAGGTCTCACTTTAAATGGCAGTCGCTTACAGCTTCTATTGTTAATAAATTACACCATGAGTTTTTCTATTTAGAATGTCAATAAAGTTATCAACGAGACTTTTCATAGTAAACGGATCTTTTTATGTATATCTAAAATGACAACAGTTGGTAAATTACCTATCTTATTATAGACTACCCACAAAACATAAGTTTGACCTATATATTGAAAAGGCGGGGAAGACATTTTGATGTACCATTACTATTTTATTATCATGTTTCTTTTCAATACAGCACCGTGCAAGTACACTCAGAATTAATAAATATTACCACATTGCACAAGCAAGACAATAGGTAATGTATGATATTGATGGAGGAAAATACTTTACAAAATAAACTTATCGAAATATCTTCGGTGTATGCTAGGAGCTATAAAAATTGAAAATAATACAACTAATTTTAATTTCATACTAGTAATAGTAAGACATTACAATCCCTTATCACGAGATCAGCGACTTGATGACGTCACCCTGGTGTTGCCTGGTGTTCCAAAAACATTTACTTACGAATATAGAATGTCTAGTTAATAGGTATATGCGGCTCATGTCAAAGTTAAGAATATTTTAATACAGAAATAATGCTAGTTAACTTTAGGTACATGTATAATTCAAAATGATAAGACGAAATGTCATTAAGTAGAATTTATTTTTATTAATATTATGTGGGTAACTAGACAAACGAGACATCTTGTTTAATATGTTTTGTAACCAATTGGTGGGAATTTAGACTGAAAAATCTTTGGACTAATTTTTCTGCAAATTTTATAATATAAAAAAATATTTTTGTCCACTCAAATTCTGACTATGTATTAATTTAAATCGCATATTGCAACAATTTGCGAATCAAACATACAACACTTAACGCCTACTATAATAATAATACCTAATTTTATAAAGTAACAAAATTAACTTATATTTACAGTTATTGTTATAATTATAGCAAAATTTTACTATTTAACAATACAAGATTTCATTTTGATATTTTTAATGTTTATACATAAATCAAAAGAATTTACTTGGGATATGATAAATATGATATATCTACCAAAATGAACTGCATATAATTATTGTTTAATTGTAACTAACACATAAGTGCATGCCGAATAATACTGGTGGTGAAAATAAGAATTATTAAAACCAAATTAAACAACATTGTGATTACGTAAGGCACCATTGGTTTGGTAGGTAGGTACTTTAAACATTATGTTAGTCAAGAACCATGTTTTATTACACTGGAGACTGAATGAGATCAAAACCGACATCTGAATAAAACAAAAATAAGCATAAAAAGTTTGCAGCCTGATAGTGATCGTTGATACGAAACATAATAAAAATGTAGCATAGTTCAAAAATCTTATAAATACAAGATTTTGTTTATTTTTTAAGAAGATAGTTTTAAAGCAAGTGAATAAAACCTAGAGGAGTGATAAAGTCATAGTTAGAAGATGCTTTTCGAGGGAACGCAATCGTTGGTTTGCGTAAGTTGTGTGAGACCGCGCCTGCGCCGTGAGCAGCGGTCGGGGCGCACGGTGGCTCAGTCGTCGTCCTTCTTCTCCATCTTGGGTTCGTACATGGCATGCAGTTGCTCGGGTGAAATTCTGAAATTAAAAAACTAACTGAAATTCCATAATAAAAAAAATATCTGTTTGAAATTCATTTTGCTATTCATGTAGATCTGCTCGAAGTTATTGGCGTCAATATCAGTAATATACAAGGCTTGAGGCTGCTATGATAGATAGTAGTAGAGGTCTTTAGAAGGGCTGGCCGTCAAGCAGCGTTGCCGTGTTTCGGTTAAAAGTGTGGTTGGGTGAAATTATAGCCACATAAAGCTTAATAACATTATGCCTCGAGTTGATGGACGCAGGTCAGTGCATCGTAGGGCACGATCCTATCGTGTGTGAGTGACTTACGGGGCTGTTATAGGTGATGGTTGCCACTTACCATCTTGTAATTTTATAACTTTTAATAACTTACGCTTTGATCCAAGACGGTATATAAGCGCAATCTGAGTTTTTACTAAATAAATAAATATGTATAGACATAATGAGAGGTCTTATCGCTAAAAAGCGATCTCTTCTAGAAAATCTTTGGATGGAAAAGAGCCTAGAATAAGACGGTTGACACATTTATTTAACAGTAATTTTTATACTAGTTTACGTTACTATTTTATAACCTACTCTACTAGTATTACAATCTAGCCATAAATACGGCAAATAAATAAATTAAAAGAAAACAGGTAAGCAGGCACGGTAGTTACCCGAGCAAGCTCTGCAGATCGCAAACGAAGCGGTACACGTAGCGTTTGCCGGCCGTCTTGTGGATGATGTTCTTGTCATAGTAATAGCGGAGTCCGCGAGATAACTTTTCATAGTTCATTTTCGGCTTGTTCTTGCGGATGCCCCAACGTCTAGCCACCTTGGAAAAACAAAAAACTTTTAATTTATAACTATAGGGACATCATAATATTTTTTTTAATACAATGAAGATACTTTGATATCTAACATACAGCCAATTACGGATTTACATTAAGTAGGTAATTAAAGTATCAAGAAATATTGGTAACAAAAATCGACGACAGTTAAGTACCCCATAATAATGAAGACTTATACACACCTAAACAAAAACAAAGGAAATATTAGGTTTTAAGTAAATTAGTTTTTATGTAAAACGTTACGGTAGTGTGTTGTGTATGTTTGTGAGTGAGTGATTGTTTGTGTGTGTGTGTGTGTGTTGTGTGTGTGTTAAAAATATTGAGTTGGGAAGGAGCCTCTCTGAGGCGCTCTTGTACCACACTGTCAAAACAAACTAGTGACACAACACGAAGAAGAAGCCAGTCTGTAGGTAAATTCAAGTTGGTACATAAATATTTACCTCATCCGGATCAGTGAGCTTGAACTCCCACCCGTCGCCCGTCCACGAGATGAAGCCCTGGCAGCTCTTGTCGGTGAGCAGCTCAAGCAGAAACTGCCACAGCTGGATGGGCCCTGAACCTGCACACATTGTACACATTTGCTTTACAATGTACGAGACTATGGGGAACCTCATTAATTATACGCTGTTTTTAATTCTCACAAAAACTGACTAAAAGTAATATTATTATAAAACTGCTTGACAATTTAACAGCAATATCTGGGTGACCGAGCTTTTCTCGGTTGCTGAACCTTAGCTAGATCGATTTGTCGCCCGCGAAACCACCTGCATACCAAATTTCAAGCAAAACTTTAGAGCCGTTTCCGAGGTTATTTTTATATACAGGGTTACAGGAAAAATCGTGCTAGATCCGTCAAGGGCGTGGAGTACCCATTATTTCTGATTTATTTCACTGAAATTCACAAAAATGTATTATAATTCTTCTCTCAAAATAGAGCAAGATCTGAGAAAATAGTACCCATAGAGTAGCAATCCTACTTTTAGTTTAGTCCAGGGAAAACAAGTCCGTCACCAATTACCAAGTATCTAATTAAGCATTGATTTGCAGAAAGTAGCTTATACCTACTAGTAGTACAAATATTTTAAGTAGGATATAATCTAGTCTATGTAATAATAAGTTAATAGTCATGAGATATTATTAAGACTAGTCATCATCTTCCTGCCCTCATCCCACGCTAAGTGGGGTCGGCACAACAGGTTCTACTCCTCCACTCTCCTCTATCATTCGTCATATCGGTGCTCACTCCTTTCTTACTCATGTCATCCTTTACACAGTCCATCCATTACCTCCATTATTAAGACTAGTTCATCAAAATAAAAGTAGTTCGTAGCGCCGTGTCTGTAGAAGGGACTTAAACGCGCTCCATTTGTTTACTTATTTTTGCTTCGTGTGCAAATAAGAGTAGGTTATTCGTTTTGATCAAAGCTTAGTGCAATTGCGTGAATTTCGTACTAAAACTTGAGAAGCGGTGAGACAAAGATGATTTCTTGCTGTTTAGTGCAAAGTGGTATCGAGGACTGATTGCAATCGTCTACGCACCAGTGAAGCAAGGCCCTGACGCGGGATAAGGCAGCTTGTCTTGAGGGATCAGCGCATGCTGTTCGCTCGGCCACTCGCTCCATTCAGCGCAGCCGCCGCCGTACTCCGGCGCGTAGCTCTCACCATATCCATCGCCGCCGTACCTTCCGCCACCACCTGAAAGTAAAACATTTTTTATACAACCGACCCGATGTTAAGTGGTAACCATCACCTATAACAAAGCATTGCCTCGTAAGTCATGCACGATAGGAACGTGACCTACGATGCACTGCCCTGCGTCCGCGGCGATCACACTTCAAACCGAAACACAGCGTTGCAGCTTGGCGGCAGAAAAAGACGTGGTGGTAGTACTTCCCCGGTCATTAAAATTTATACGTCAAATGTTGCTGTAAGATTAGCAATAATAAAACTATGACTTAAATTAGGAGCTGTGGATTTTGTTTAAGAAATAAAATCAAATTACAATATTTATAATTACACTTTCGAAAAAACTTTTGAACGCATTTCAAAAGTTTCAAATAATCAACTGAAATAAAATTACTAAACGCAGCAAAAAATGATGGTGTAATCATTTAAAACAGATGGTGTCATTTTGACCATTTCATCATTATGTCTATATAAACTGTTGTCAAATTAAAGTCATGAAAGA
This sequence comes from Plemyria rubiginata, assembly GCA_963576535.1. NCBI lineage: Eukaryota > Metazoa > Arthropoda > Insecta > Lepidoptera > Geometridae > Plemyria > Plemyria rubiginata. The sequence goes on along the minus strand of OY754925.1, from coordinate 6,821,601 downwards.
TGCGATTCAGTTTGTTTGTAGTCAGAAATAAAATACAAACAAGAGTTGCTAATTAACGCCATTAACACATGTGAAAATGCCACAGAAACGCGACACCCGAGAGTTAATGAACCAGACGAGAGATTCGTCAACGAATCTTGAATCTTGAAATTGAATAGCTTCATTAATTTACTGACCACGTCCCTTTAATTGTTGCCTTGTGATCTTTCATAAGAAATACGCTTGTATTTTTGTATGTTTTAGCTTTGATGAGATTTATGGCGTGGTCATTATAAAATTGTTGTTATGAGTGCTTGTTGTTTATATGTGAAGATTTATGAAAGTAAATACTGTTCTGCTTAATAAATAAGTTGATTTGTTAGTAGTGAAAATCTTAAGGCTAGTATATTATTTTATCAACTACTAAGCCCTAATTACCAAGCAAACAACACAACTCACAAATACGATGATACGGTAAGTAAGTAATTATAGTAATCTATATCTTATCTTATCTTATCTTATCTTATCTATGCAATCTTGTGCGATACTCGCGTGTACTTCATGCTGCAATTTAAATTGCAATATTTCATATACCTGACACGTACTCATATGTATGGATCACCAACGACTGTAATATGTACCTATACGCATATATGCATACATAGTACATACGTACGTATGTGCCAAATGTCATATTTGGACGTACCTATGACTTCATCAGTTGTCGATTAGCAAATTCAAAAACATAATAAAAAGAAAACTCTTAACAAAAGCATACTATAAAATATCTGATTATGTAGATGACAAGAGAGCTTGGGACTGAACTATGGTGCAATTCTTCAATATGGTCAAAATCCATATTATTTTGTAAAGAGGATCATACAAAAAATCGCTAGGAACCAAGCTTAGTTTCTTGCCAGTTCTTCTAGGCTTTGGTCGCGACGAACTGGCGGTAGATTCACGTACCTATACCTATAATACGTTTCAAAGTGATTCCTGTGATTGTACTGAACAAAGACCGTTTTGTTTTTATAAACTCCTCAAGAAATCTTGCAACTCAAGATATAGACAGACAGAAGTATTAAGGCGTTGACAACACCTAATATTTCTCTCGCTCGCACGATTCGACTTTTTGAAAGATATAAAATCACAAATTCCAATTTTGAAAAATCGCAAACAACCATATTATGTGCAATCACATTGCGCATAGTTTGGTAAAAAAATCATTTTGATTGATGCAAGATTTCTTACTCAAAGATTTGCTTGAGTACGAAAACTAGAAAAGCAAACTTTTAAGTAGAAAAACTTGTATTGATCAAAATGATTTTTTTACTAAACTGTGCACAATGTGATTGCACACAAAATGGTTGTTTGCAATTTTTAGAAAATGGGTTTAGTGATTTTATATCTTTCAACAAGTCAAAACGTACGAGCGAGAGTCACATTAGCTCGTGTCTTCGTCTTAAGATATAGACAGATAAGACAGGTTTAGCTGTTTTTCTTTTTCATAAGGTACAAAACCACGTGACTAGACTCACCTCTGGGATAAGGCTTTGTCGTGTACGGATGCGGCTGGTACTTCTGCTCGTGCGTGAGCAGCGGCTGCGTGTGCGCATGCGCGTGGTGGTAGTACTCCTCGAGGTAGGGCTGCGCGGAGGCGGCCGGCGGCGCGGGGGGGTATTCCGGCTGGTAGTACTCGTCGAGGGGGGAGGCGGCGGGGGGCGCGGGCGCGGGGGCCGCCGCTCCGGCCTCCGAGTAGCCGTAGGAGTTGGAGTCGCGGGGGCCGCCGGTGGTGTAGCCGCCTGGAACAAACAAAACGTTCGATCTATCATTGTGTCCACTACTCCATCTTTCTTTTCTTTTTCGGTTTAGGTACTGTTGACTACGGCGCTCACATTAATGTATATGCTTTTATAATGTTTTTTATCCGTGAAAACCTTTTATTGGCTTTCTCGTTTCTATATCTTGAATGTTATTTAAGTTGTATTAAGCTGTTGGTTTTCCAATAAATAAATAAATAAAATCTATAACATTATTGATTATTATAATCTTTTATAATAATCTATTAGATTTATTAGATAATCTATTTAGAGTGTAATTTGATTTATCTGTTTACTATCAACTTATTTTTCGCGTGCACTTGCGACCAACCTCCTTACTTAGAATCCTCTCCATCCAAAGGTTGTCATGAAGAGATCGCTCACAGCGGTAAAACCGCCCATTGTACAGTTATTTTTATTTCCTATTTCTTTTATTGTACTGTTTTTACATTATATCTCTTTATTTACAAAGAAAATTACAACTAATAGTTACAATTATTTACAAAATGTACAAAATATACAAAATATACTGTTTTTTGTATGGTGTACAATTAAAGTATTTTCATTCATTCATTCATTCATTTATTGACTAACAGCAACTTAGCTTGAATTTCATCCTGAGTAGAGGTGCCTGACGAAATACGAGAAAATAAACACCTAAACGGGTGATGGCGCAGCCGTTCAGCCAGTTAAGTTTAAAGTTGCGTACCTACTGAGGCATGACCCCGTGACGTGAATCATCATGAACAAAGAGTTTCACCTATCGCTAACAATTAGGTGCACAAAAGACACGACCTTTGTTTCGCAGTTCCGAGAGCAAGAACTGTGCTGTCAGTCCAGAGTTCTCGAGTTTAGACGTGATAGTGATAATAATATTTCTTGCTACTCAAAATATATAATGTACAATGATCTGTTTCTCGGAACAAGTTAAATAGCGATCGTGTACTGAGAAGTTAGATGATATCACAGCGAAACCAAATTTTGTTTAAAAAATCAGTGGACGCGTGTGCGCCGGCGCAGCAGCGCGCGGCGGCGGCAGCGGAGCGCGACGGTCGCGGTTCACGGCGCGCCCTTTGTTCTGCGCATGCGGACTGCGGACCCACACCTCGACCCCCTTCATCCCTTTCCCCTACATAGGTTATATGAGTGACTAGTTGCGCCCAGCGGTTTCATCCGCGCAGATTTAAATCCCGGTATTTCCACGGGATAAAAAGTAGCATATTGTGCTACTCCAGACTATAATCTATCTCTCTGCCAAGTTTCATCCAGATCCAGCCGTTACAGCGTGAAAGAGTAACAAACATCGATCCATCCATACTTACAAACTTTCGCGTTTATAATATTAGTAGGATAGGATAGGTTGTGTAAGACTTATATTTTTGGCCGCATGATACTTCAATCCAAACGAGTATTAGCAGGGACCTTTTTTTCTTGCAACATGTCAATGATATCACTAATTGGTGCGGTGTAGTCAATGACAACAGTAGTTTCTGTGGTGGCATAATGTGGTTGACCAAAGCCGACCTCATATTATATGCAAATGTATTTATTGTACATTTTCACGGTTAAACCGGTGAACCAATCTCGATACTTATTGTTTCTAGAATAATTTATATTCTGTTAGTAATATGACTATCGATTTCATTGTTAGTATCCTCAGACAAATTCTCAAACAAATAAGATTGAAGAAAACTCTCTCTATGTCTCTAGCCTCTAAGGTTTGCTGGAAGAAAAGTCTTGTTAGGGTTAAGCTCGCCTTTGTGCATGTCCTCTATATCTGTCATGTTCCTATTGTGTTGTGTGCAATAAAGAATTAAGAAAAAAACAATAAATAACATTGTGATAATTAGTTTCGTAGCACTATGCTACGGCGTAGCACTGATATTGATTTCATTTTATCTGACCGTCATAAAATTCAACATAGAATACAAAGTATATAAAAGCCGGCACATCGAATGTTAACAATAGCTACTGTGTGCGCTGTATAACTTTAGGTACCTAACGTATACACACCACTGTAGTAGGTAGGTATACATACATCAGTGTATCTCGGGGTCAGTAATCGCACGCTCTTTGTGTGACGTTTGACCATTTTGATGCCGCTCAGTCCACTCGCTGTTTATTCAGACATTGATAAAAAATGTGTTATGCTCATTTTAGTTTCACGTATAAAAATTATTGGGTTCGAGGAACTTTGAATGACTCTTATGCTAATGAACGTTAGGATACTGTATGGAATTTGTATAAAAATAAAATACATATTGAAATAAAACTATAACATCGAATTTAAGTTTTTGTCAAACATTTCACTGATACCTCTTGAATGCGTTTAGGTTTGGATCAGTAACAGTATCTATAGATCGTTTGCAACGGTCTGACGATACCTTTCATGTGTATTTCGGTACCGTGCCAAGGATTATATTATACTAGCTGGTACCCGCGACTTCGTCTGCGTACTTTTAATCTCTTCATCTCTTTTTTTTGCAATAAAAGGTAGCCTATGTTCTTTCTCAGGGTCTAAAGATTGTCTATGCCTAAAATCGGTTGAGAGGTTTAAGCGGGAAAGCGTAACAGACAGACAGACAGACAGAGTTACTTTCGCATTTATAATATAAGTTGGGATTTTATCTGTTTTTTACGCATGTGCATTTTGCACATACTTATAGGTCGCGTCAACTAAAAAGAACGCTGGAAAACAGCTTGGGAATGTGTTTGCGCATACAAAAACAGGCGCCATCACACCCCCTCCCTCGCTATCCGGCGTTCTTTTTGCGTGACGAGCACTATACCTAATTGTTTTATGTACTCCTAATATATTTCCTGACAAGTGCCAACCAACGAGACATAATAATGGCGATTCACAGCGCCTAACTGTCACTCCGTTCAAAGTGACCGTTGACCGTCGTGCCGTGATAATGTTCTCACGTCCATTGTGCGTGATATATTATGTGTTTTTATTCAACGCTTGGCTGCACCAGACCATTTGTCACGCATCTATGTTGTTGTTTTGCTCGGGTATGTGTTCTGTATCTACCATTAAATGAAAATTTTTGAATCTCGGATCTCTGAATCTCGAAAACGATTCTAACTATTTTCATGAAATATAGTATGCAGGTTTTGGGTGGGGTGATAAATTTCTGATTAGTTCTTATCCTTCCAAGGTTGCCTGGAAGAGATCGCTCTCAGCGATAAGGTCGCCCATTGTTTTACCTTAAATGTATGCTTTGACTCTGTACTATGTTTCTGTGTAGTGAACAATAAAGAGTTATCTATCTATCTATCTATCTATAAATCGATCTAGCTAGGACTCATTTTTGGATAATGTCGTTTAATCCGTGTATTCAGGCAATGAAAAACTCAACTTATGAAAAATATACTCAAACTCTTCCTAACATCTATTGGCGAGTAATGATACTAATATTAATACAAAAGAGCGATAGATACCAAGCCGAGTATGTTGCCTGTTCTTCTCGGTGTTGGTCGCGTGGAACTGGCACTAGAGTCACCTAGTTTTAAGACGGTTCAAGATGGTCCTTGTGATTTTATTGAATAAACATATTTTGACTTTGACTTTGATTATTTTTTAGGTTACTTCAGTAGATGGCGTTTTTTAGCAACCGAGCTAAGCTGCCAGATATTTTTACCAGATTTATTTGTTACAGGTATTTGTGCAAATGAAATGATTTTAAAGTAAATTATCAGTCACGCATGGAAATTAAGCGAAGCCTTTTTATAACAAAATAGTTTTTTTTTAATATTCTGGGATTTCTTTTCATGGTTTATGTGTTTTCAGGTCAGCCAATCCAAATATGTAAATTATAATTAATGACATTACATACTACTAATACTAAAAATACATACTCTAATCTAAGCAATACCTACACATCTACCAATTTACAGCCTTACTTATAAACGCAATTTAAAAGTTAAACCACGCTTAAACCGTTACTTAAGGATTTTCTTACTTATAAACACATAATAGGGCTAAACAGCCTCTAAAACCAATGTTTAGAGAGCTGTCAAATTAAACAACCTCGACCCCAGGTTTAGCGAGCCTAAGTAGCTGATTTTTAATCTGCGGTCCAAGAAGAAGAAGATATATACCGTGTTTGTGTGCCATGATTATCTTGTTTACCAACTGAGAATATTTTTTTCCTAAAAAAGGAGGACTTGAACGATGTACCTACGCGTTTTTCGCATCAAGGTCGGGGATACTGTCTTCGGCCTAAACTTAATCCAGCAGTGGAGGCCCAGAGAGTTCAGAGAAAGGTGGGATACGCTTGTTGAACTCTCTGAAGAGGACTTCAGAGGGAGGTACCAATTCTCAAAAGAAAATATGCTGAGGATCATTGAAATTCTTCGCCATGACTTGACCGAAGACAGCCGTGGAGGAGACATACCGGTTGAAATACAAGTCATGGAGGTTATAAGATACTGGGGCGACATAAGATACAACAAGACCGCGCAGATCAGATATTCATGGCATCAGCCAGCAAGCAATAACACGCCTGTACGTTAGAGTGGCCATCGCACCGGCATCACAATGCTCCATGATTACATCAACAGTGCGGGAGAAAACAGAAGCTGCAGAGTGATTTCGGTCTTTTAGCGGATTTCCGTAAATCATCATCACCTATCAACGTAGTGTGTGGAGTGGAGGTGCTGTGTTTGTTAGACTTTGTTAAATGAAATGAAATTCAATAAATACACAAGTTGTTTTCAGGAATGTCCTTCAACTTTTCAATTCAGCTTCCTTACAATAAAGATAGGTAGGTAGATGCGTTAGCATACCTACTAGTTAGTGGTAGGTAGAAAGGTGGTACTAGGTATTTGCGGAATTTGAAACAAGTTCAGCAAACCGTTTCTAAATTTTTTGGACAAACCCTAAGAAGAATAAACAAGTATCCAAATTCTTTGGGCAAACCCATGATAAATCCTACTAATACACCACTAAATAGAGTGGATCAATTTAAATACCTCGGGCATTTAGTTACTTCTGACCTGAAGGATGACGTGGATATAGAGAGAGAACGGAGGGCCTTGTCTGTTAGAGCGAGTATGATAGCCCGCAGGTTTGCTCGTTGCTCCACTGATGTCAAAATTACACTTTTCCGAGCTTACTGTACCAGTTTCTACACGAGCAGCCTGTGGGCTGACTATGCTCAAAAACAATACATTGCCCTTCGCGTTCAATTTAATAACGCGTTCAGAGTGTTGGTGGGGCTGCCTCGCTTCTGCAGCGCGTCTGGGATGTTTGCCGACGCGCGAGGGGACTGCTTCCACAGCAGTATGCGCAAGCGCTGCACGTTTCTGCTGCGCCGGGTGCGCGCCAGCTCCAACACCATCCTGAGCGTGTTCGCCAGTAGGTTTGACTGTCATTATATGAACCATTGCTGTATGGTTCATGTAATGACAAACAAAAATAAACTCAGGTAAGGGGTTTTCAATATTCTTTTTGTGATAATATATAATAATTTGTAGGTATTGAATATATGACATTATAAGACTAACATTAGTTTTTAAGTTTTTATTTGTGTGTACTAACAAATTGGACTTGGATGGTCTGAGAATAAATGATTTGAATTTGAATAGGTATTGGAAACGCGAAAGTTTGTACTTTCGCGCCGGAACGGCTGAACATCCGTTCAGAGTTCAGCCGTTCCGGCGTGAAAGTTTGTACTTTCGCGCCGGAACGGCTGAACATCCGTTCAGAGTTCAGCCGTTCCGGCGTGAAAGTACAAACTTTCGCAGAGTATGGATGAAACTCGTCAGAGGGATAAATTATAGTCTGGAATAGCACATAGGCTACTTTTTATTCCGTGGGAATACCGGGATTTAAATCTGCGCGGGTGAAACTGCGGGGCGCAACTAGTGTCGTGAATTGTAGTAACGTCACCAAGGAATATAGATAAGACACTTGTATTCATATTCCTTGGATAAGACACCTGTACTTGTATTCAAATTCCTTGAACGTCACCGTCGTGTCAACTTTACTTTTCTTTGGTGCAAAATGTGGCCAGTATCAGAAAAATGATGCAAAACTGATCATTTCCATAGACAATGAGAGCTCAACCAATACTTTGCTAATCGTTGCTTAAATATTTTTTATAAGTAAGAAATATTAAAGTAGTACTAAAGGCGCTAAACACCTCTTAACTAAACAATGCTAAAACTCCTATTTAAGCAGTTTTTATAAGTAAGGCTGTTAGTGAAGGTTAAAAAAAGCGTCAAGCCAATGAACTGCCATTGAAAAGAGTGTTCAGGAATGTTCACTTTTTATTTTCCATCCCAAACAAAACCGCACTAAAAATACCTAATTACCTTTTACAACAAAAGCGTGTAAACAAATCACCGTTTGCTGTCAGCTAAACAAATTGTGGTATTTTAATGAAGCAATAATGCCCAATTACATTTCTCTATAGTTGTTTAAATAGCATCGATGTTCCCGTAAAAATGTCTGGAACTACGTAAAAAGCTCTCCTGGGAGTGACCCGGTGACCTGTCGTAACTTACATCTGACAAAAACGTAACAATGAATGCATGCCTTTAAAAATAACTCACTATAGGCCGCTTGTTATCTTGAGGAAAAACATTTGTAGGTATTATTATTTATATATTATTATCATTTATTTATTTGGATATTAACTTACTTGTAACAAGAGCTTCGTCGAGGCAAATATGACAAATTTCATTATCTAAGGGAGAATTTGGTAAACTTGCTACAAAAAAAAAGTTTATGCTAAAACTGTTCTTTTTTTAGGGCATCGACAATACAAACTAAAATGGCTTTGTTTTGTAGCTAAGAAATTTGCCTCAAAACAAAACACTCAGATATACAATTGAAACGCATCGTTTGAAAGTTGAAAAGTGTCTCCGAAACAAAAGATATGACGTTTACCTACATGAATTACAGAACAAAAGCGCGGTCCGACGCAGAATCGGCTTTTCATCAGCGAGAGAGCGTCTGTCTGCGGGGCGTGAGGCGGGTCGCGCGGGGCGGGGCGAGCCAATCGAGCGCGGCCACGCCTCGCGCTCCAGCCACCAGGTCGAAAGGTCGCCACTCTCCTCCACCATTGGCGCAGAACCGCAGAATCACAGACAACAACATTTATTCCGCATTAAACTTGCCGTCCGAACTTGAACGATAGTTTTACGAGAGCCACGCGGACTCACTTATTGAGTGCAGAGTGGTACGAGTATTAGGTAGGTATTAAACATCAATGAGTGATGGTAACAATGTTCATCATTCAATTGAACTGGCGTTGAAAGTGCTTATTTAAATTAAATAAACGGTGGCAGTATTGTCGTCTCATGAAATGGAATTTTAAAGTGATTACACACTAGAGCATTTCCTTCCAAGTTACAATACAAGCAAAAGCTTTAAACTAAAAGATTTTACGTGTGTAATTTTCCAGCTAAGCTATTAAGCCCGTGCTTTGTTTGTTATAGGTAGTTTGTAACGATCCTTTCTGATTTTTATTTAATTTTGACAGCTTTCTTGTCTTTGCTTCTTATCGAATGTGACACAAATCCACTCGCTGTGAAAAATTTAATTGTTACACCACGAGCGCTGTGCTCAATTTTCGGTTCTTGAAAAAGTGACGCATTGGAGCGGCTTAATGTTCGGTAACAAGTACCTAATGCTCTAATGAATATTCACTCTAAGGCCCTTATTCATAATGATCACTGAGCGCACCAAGAGCTTATCAGACCGATAAGTCTGTGCTCTCTTTTCGTTGGTATGAAAGTGACAGTGACCAGAATACCTACGTTATAGAGCCGCTACAAAATGGCAGGGATTATGAATAAGAGGGATAGAGTTTAGATTAATCTATCTTAACTTCTTGTAGGTAGAATTGTCACGAGCACATGCGAGAGTAACCTTAGACCTCGGAGCAGCTGCGACACGACTCTCCAACTTTTTTATTTTTAATCTTTACCTCGAAACTCGAAACCCGCGAAAAAGTTTGTAACGTTTTTTTTCGATGAGCACGCGCTATGCTCGCCATATGGTGTCGCGCCGTCTTGATGACAGAATATTTTTTGTTAAGTTTTATTTTTATTTGCAACTGTTTCATTATCCTTACCATAATCGGGAAATATGCACAGTATGTACCTACTGGGTATATTTCCTACGACGTTTTTCGCTACCTACTACCGTACCTATACTACTTTAGGTTTTTACAAGATACGAGCGACTTATATGCAATTGAATAATACCTATTTTAACAGGTACCCACACAGTGAAAGACCATAATTTCTATCGAAACCACGAGCGGGTTTAGGTATTATTATACGACAGCAGAAAACCACAAACAATGATTTGATAGAAACGGTAGCAGCACACACAGCCCAGACATACATCGCGCCAATTCCAGAACGGAAGTCGAAAAATATGATTTTTAAAATTAGAAGCAATGCCAGCAGGTGAGCTCTGGCTGACAGCGCGACGACATAATTATTGCTGCATGTCTAAAACGTTGCTATATTTTGACATAAATACGCTCTCGCCTTAATAATTAATCACCTATAAGGCCCCAATTATCTATTTATACTCGAAACTAACGCTTATGACAGAAATTACCTGGGACAGTTTGACGTTACGGCGAAAAATATGTGAGAATCAAAATTTTATTATGTATGATTGGAGCTCAGCATGTTATTATGAAATTATACCAAAATAGAGCACATCCTTGTTCGACGCACTCTGTAAGTTTATGCAATTATGGGCAGAGAGACGGGGAGAGAGACATTATCGCGACACTGAAATTTGAATTCAAGCCAGGAACAAATATCTACATTCTACAGATAACACTGGTATTTATTCGGCCGCGAGCATCAAACCAGCATCTTTTGTTTCTCGTCACCGCAATAAAACATTCAAAAGAAAGGTAAACAAATAGGTTAAAATTATTATTTGTCAAGTAAACTTATCATATGAAAAATAATCGCGTGTAAATGAGAAGTTAAAAGGAAATTGCTGTCAACAAGCGATGCTAAATCAAATTCAAAATTGGAACATCGTTCGACGGGAAGTGTTTAATTCTTTTAAAAAGTTAGGTATGTACGTGTTGCGTAAGTGAATATTTTTCGGCTTAGTTGATCGATAAAATGTGTTTTAAACGTTATCCCAGACTTTTCCCATAAACGAGTTTTACCATTAACTCTACCATTTAAAGTTTCTCCTGCCATTGTTTCCATACATTGTATCACGCTATGTAGAGACACACAATGAGAAACTAAACACAAGGCCTGCAAATATTATAGCCAATAAAATGGTAGACGAAAATAATGACCTACCTACAAACTTTTTTGTATTCCCTGGTCACTACAAAAAAAAATTATCTAGAGCAATATTTGTTTTTATAAGAATTCTTGAATAAAAATAATACTGAACCGAATATAAGCAATAATTTACAATCAAGCTGTCACAGCAGATGTTGAATTAGATTCTAAATTATTCATCGGACAGACAGTCAATCGATCAGTGATCGAAGTTTTCAAAAGATTAAAAACGTGGATCTAATAGAATAATACACATACCGATTGCATAACAGTACGTAATTACCGATTCTTGGAAATCCGATAGACTCAATAAACCTTCACGCAGACTCGACAAATCGCTCAGCTATAAAAATTCTAGCCTAGGCCTTATAAGACATAGAGCTATGAAACTTCAGACATGTAACACACCTTACATCCTATTGCATTAATTCTTAATGTCTTAATTAACTTGGTGTATTTTATAACAAGCATAAGTGATTTTTAAGGTAATGTAGGTTACGAGAAAATTAATTAAAAATCGGTATCTATATCCGTTTAACACACTTCATTTATGTAAATTCTAAAAACATGCGGCTTGAAACCTGTGACGTATACCAACTACTGCAAAATGTGGGTATGGGCCAAATGTTATGTTTGGACATAGGTACTTCTGACAACTCTTCTTAGACGTCCTCAAGGAACCTGAAGGTAGAGTAAGTAAGAGATCTGAGGGGATATCTACCGGTGCATGAAAACCTAACTCGTGAAGCTGTTTCAGTTTTTTTTCTAATTACAGTAGGAATAGGTAGCATTATTTCGATAAATTCGAGTGAAATTGCTTATAGCGTGCATAAGTTATTGTATTGGTCAAAAACAGTAGGTAGGTATTATTTGACGTAGGTGACCTATACCGACCTCAGGGCCCACTATAGGTATTACGTCAAAACATAATAAAACTGACATTATATAAATGTCAAATCGCGTGCATTATGCCGTGTCTAGCGCGTTAGTTGGCGGTATGCGCAGCAGGTGCGCTGCCACCTGCGCACGCGCGCGATCGTTACAAAAACCATGCAGCCGAGGGGCGGTTACTAGGGCTGTCATATCTTAGCTCAACACGCTAATTTTTACTTCTAATGTATTATAATGAGCAGTTTATTGAACATGTGGCTTGGTATACAAAAAAGTACGTACAAATATAGTAAAATAGTGATCATTTTGAAAAAAGTATTATAAGTATCTGGTTCCCATATTACAAGCATAAGCTTAGTTTGGGGCTAGATAGGGCTGTGTGGTAAGTCCACCAATATTTATTTTATTTTATTATTATTTATTTAAAATTATGTTAAATATTTGCAAAGGAAAATATTACGATCTTTTTAAAACATTTTAGAAAAGCATAAATACATTGATGTAAACTATATAGTTTGGTAATGACGTTTCAAACCGTTGTAATCGAGTAAATAGAAGCCATAACACATGGTAACCCTGCGCAACCTGCTACCCGCGACGTTTACACTGACCATCACACTTGCTACAGTCATGGGGGGAACCATTCAACGATTATTATTATAATTTTAGACAGCTTACAGGGCCGATTTCTTAACTTTTAGGAGGAAATAATATAGTGTTACTAGTGAAAAGAAAGCAAATGAGGTATTAAGGGTTTATACCAACCATAACGTACCTAATTAGCTGTATAACACTAATTTTTTAAGAAGATTTGCCAGAACAGTTCGTAAATTTTTTGATAAAAAATTATCGCACACTGAACAACGTAAACAAGGAAACATGAATGTTTTGATTCCAAGCAGATAATTTGTGAGACGTAAAATTGCAGACAGGATGTGCCGGCGCTACAGACGGAAGCGACGCGGGCGCATCAATGACTCTACGACGACGTGACCCGCTGACGTCACAACCAGATGATGTGTTACATAACAAAGACAATCATTTTTGAGATGAAAAGTCGACTGGAAGAATGCAATTTCAAAAACAACAGATGGTTTAAAAGCTTCAACAGATGACTGCTAATAAATTGAATGCGAATTACTGTGACCGCTAAAATGGTTGCAAACCGTGGAATGTTACATTAAAAGTAACTCATTTACGTTATCAATGTAATATCTTACTTTCGCCAAACAGGTACCACAGTCTCATGTTACTTAATTCACACTCGTGTTTTATATTAATTATATTAAAACCTTTTTTACCGTGAGAATCATGAACTCATAAGGTTTCGCGTGTGATTTTGTATCGGAACCAATTGCAATTTTGGTATCGAAGAGTTTAAATTGTGGATTTGTGAACCGTGGGGGTGTCGGACGGGAAACGATTAAACGTTTCGTCTGCTGGATTACGACGCCGAGGCGCGGCTGCCGGAAGTCCATATACATTTATGAATGAATGAACCCGACTACGTGTCTTCGGTGATGGGGTTCTGACGTCACATACGAGTATCACTCGACTCATCCAATGCTCTGTCTGAATCTACCGTTCGCGAAGACTTGTACAAAATTGCATGTTTCCTAAATTTATAAAATACCGAATCTAAACATTGTTTCCTTAAAACTAATAAGGAGGAAAACTGAACCGCGCACAATGTGTAAAGTAGCTTATCGTTACAATGTTACATTTGTTACAATCCAACTTCTAGCGATCGAGTATTTTTTATCTCATATTTTATGTAAAGTTATGACGTTGAAAGACAAAGTGGCAAGATAACGATGTCGTATAGCTTTTTATATTTGCTAATGAGTAGAAATATGGTGTCCATTGGAATAGCTAACCGATAGGTACTGATAGAGTGTGCGGCACATGTTTTGGTCATCTGCGGCACATCTGCGGTTTGTTAGACAGGTGCTTATTCTAACGCGTTTGCTTGATTGTCGCATGTCTGTACCGGCTTTATCACTACATAGTATAAAACAAAGTCGCTATGTCCCTATGCATGCTTAAATCTTTAAAACTACGCACCGGATTTTGATGCGGTTTTTTTAATAGATAGAGTGATTCAAGAGGAAGGTTTATATGTATAATACATGCATGATATGTGTACCCGTGCGAAGCAGGGGCGCGCGGACGGATCGCTAGTATTTTATGAAACGATGTGTGCACGGTGATGCTTTTTTGTTTTATTTATACCCAATGTTGTCGACGTATGATCAGCTGTTATTTTATGAATTGCTTTTGTTTCTAGAATACACCAAAGTTTAATTTAAAGTATCTTATAAAGCTTTAAAAAGACTGACTTAGTAAACCAAGTGAGCCTATGAATTTGAAACTTTTATGGTAGAAAAAATATTGTCATCCAAATAGAGCTGCAAACTATTTTCCGTTATTAATCTATTCATTTGCGATTCACAATTGTAATCACGTAAACTATGGGATTCGCGATAACCTGTAAAAGGAAGGAAGCGATTACTGAAAGGTGAGCGACCGGCCTGCACCGTTACCTCCGAATGGTCACCATTTATGAGCTGTGTGTGACCATGTTTGCGATCCTAGACAGACGACAGGTCAGCGATTACATCTGGCAGGATTTCATGAATATTTATATATACATACCTACGTGTCTTGTTTAAACTTGCAGAATGGAATGGAGAATGGAGCACACGCACTTAATAAAACACTTTTCATGCACTTATTATTGCAGTTTGTAGAATGATTTATCTGTGAAAAACATTCTTGCCTTGGCTTATAATTTTATTAAATCCGAACTTCTATTATTAACACCGTATACCAACTAAATCATTTACTAATTGGACAGGTGTGTTTTTCACTTTCAATAAAATTAAAGCTGTATTCAAAGAATTAAGGTCAATCTAATTATTCAGAAACAAAACCCCGAGCTTAAGTTGGCAGGTGAAGACATCACAATGGATTATGATAAAGATTTTGAATTCAAAATGAATGTTCAGCCCGAATATACCTAATGCTCCTTAAAGACTCAAAGACGTTGAAATCTTAAAATAAAACAATTGATTCTTGGGCACGACTACTATCATAACTTGTGGTCAGTTAACATTTGATTCACGTAATAAGCTACTCGTATGTATGCAAATGTAAGCTATGTGACAATACTGCAAAGCTCTTTATGCGCGTCACGCGGCGGAAGTGCTGTGAGGTGCGCCAGCGCATCCCCCACCACCGCCGGATCCAACATGGCGGCGGCGAAAGTGCTTCCGCCCGAGAGCTTGAGAGTTCTCAATGAAGCGCCGCTTATTTATAACTTGAATGAACTTTGATTTATTTCATACTCGATTATTTTGGTAGCAACAATTGTTATGAACTTTTGGTTATAGAATTACCAAAGAGCTGGCAGAGCTAAGCCAGAGAGTTACTGGTAGTATAGCCATTAGCCATCCAAAGCGGTGCCCGACTTTTGGTCACATTGCACACACATTGTGTAACGGTTAGTGTTCGAGTTTCAGAAAAAAACTGAATCTGAACAGAACAAACAAAAAAAGGGCCCTTTAACATGAATAGATTTCATAAAATAGTTGTTTAATTTAATATAATATGTTTATATTTTTTTTACAACTTATAGGCAAAACATTTAACCGCAATCTTACGTGATGTTATGTGATGATGCGGTCGACGACGTGGCACGTTTACGTATTACAGAAAAAAATGTATTCATTGTTGTCTAAGATCGTTATTCTAAAAAGGTAAGTAATGAATAATCTAGACAAAATTTTATAAAATACCTATTTACAATTGAATTGGCCTATCACACAATTGAACGCACTTTTATGTACGAGTACGTCGGTACTTGAAGATCCAATGCTATTGTAATAATTATTACAAGTAACATGTTTTTTAGTAGGTACGTACGATAACCGCAACATAATTAAAATGAACAAAGATTAACCACATAATTCATTTACTTAAATATTAAGTGTACTGTGGAGTATGAGGAAAAAGACTTTCTGTATTAAGGGTATTTATGAGCAAATCAGTCATCGTAGCTACTTTATTTTCTTGCGAAGTATTCGATACTTTGAACTATCATAAGAATAATATATTAAAAAAAAAAACTGAAACAGCTTCACGACTTTGATCCCCAGGCACGGTAGATATCCCTTCAGATCTTCCAGTACCAAGTAGGTACTAATTCAAGATTCTTTGAGGATGTCTAAGGGGGTAGTCAGAGGTACGTCCAAACATTACATTTGGCACATACCCACATAATATATTAAATATTGTAAAATGTATTTTGTACAAGTAACTGCACTGTAACTGCAACACATTCTAATAAACATTTATTTTAAATGCTTTAATTTCAATTGTATTTTAAATAGGAATCTCTGTAAGTTTCCAATTTAAGCGTGTCAAAAAATTTAAAAGTAAATAAAAATTTTATATTCTTAATATATTTCCTTTGTTCTAATTAATATTGTCCGTATTCATAACTCCTATTACCTTTTATCCACTAAACCCCAGCTTAGCTTTTATAGCTTCGACTCGATCTCCTATAATTTCTTGACAAAGAAGATGTTTTTTTACGTTCGATTCCGATTACTATCATTAAATGTTATTTACGTTTGTTATTATATTATATACACTAACTACAACATAAATGTAGCTTTTATTTTTATCATTTATATTTATAACAGTGCATGGTTGCAAACTTCTTATTATTTCACGTTTTTTTAGTCTTAATAAAACGAATAAAAATTAAAAATATTAACTCAGATACATTATCTATGGTAGAAGTTCAGATATAATTAGTAGCTTGGTCAGTGACTAACCTGGGAGTATATAAGAAGGATCGCACATAGGATCCATGGAAGGGTCGAACGCGAGCCTATTTTGTTCAGCATAGTGCAGTTTGCCGTTACTCGACACTGATTGTTCATAGTTGAGCCTGGCCACACTCGCGAGAGCTTGCTCATAGTTCAGCCGAGTATCTACGTCTGCTGGGATCTCGGCATATTGTTTGTTCACTTTAGCACTATAGTCGGAAAAGTTGAGTTTTGTCAGAGAAGACATGGGGATGTCAAGGGGCGCCGCGCACGCAGGCACGGCGGCTTCTCGCGGCGCCTCCACCAGTAGCATGGCGGACCGGGGACCGGCCCCAGATAAATATTACAATCTTCAACACCACATCACTGATATCAACTTTATACTCCGTACAAAATAATTTTAATCAAATCGATGCAAAATGTAAAACTAAAAATAAAATCAAGTTAAAAAAAAGTTGTACTAAAAATAATTATATCGCGTTACAAAATCCGATTGCGAGCTTTTGGTAGCGGAGCGATATCGGTAGCACCGCGTCGTAGCGCGCCTAATCAACGACTGAGAGCTTTCGAGCGCCTCGGGCGGACGGAGAGGGCGGCGGACAGTGGAAAGCGGGCGAGTGTTGCCGAGCGGAGCCGAGCGCGCCCGATGCCGAGACCTGTCGCGCCACCTGCTGCCGCGACCCGACCAACCAACTGTTGCGACCGTTGATTTTTTTGCCAAACCTGCCTAACCCGCTCATTGTGATGATAAAGAGATTAGCACAACATCACAAATCATAGATGTAACCAATAAAATCTCTTAGTATTTTAGTTTTTTTTCAAAATGCATATTCCTGTCCAGAGAGGGTTTTCTCTATTCCGTGTTCCTGTCCCTCACGTCAGAGACAATTATTTCATACAAGTCATAAAAAAATTAAGAAATAGATTAAACTACAGTGAAATTATTTTCAATAGGTACTTAGCATACTTTGCTCAGGTGCTTACAAAAACTCATTAGCAAAATTACAGGAAAAATATTGTATTGGATTGTACCTAAGGATATATTATAAAAAAAATTGCCTTGGGATAAACTGCCTAATTAGTAGGTAATGTAGGAATTCGAGTGAAATCTATTTATAAATTGTGGGTTTTTATTTAAATAATATTAAGAACTTGCAGGCACTCAGTTATACAAGATATTCCTTTTACTCGTAACAACGTACTCTACAGAAATTTTCGAAAAAAACTTGTAATTAGTAGGTACCTAAACTTCGTTAGAGTTATTTCCATGTTCTGCAAACGCCTATGTACCTAAGTAACTATACTTGTAGGTAAGTAGTAGGTACAGTTGGCATTGTTTCCAGCAGATATAAAAAACAAAATGATTATATTGTCAAGAACGATGTGCCGAGTAGATAATGAACTAAGTTAATGGAAGCGGTGACGCATTTCAGCATAGGTAATGATGACCACGTTTTATGCTACTTGTGTTTAATTATTTATTAGATTGAGGATCATTACTGTAAATCGTGACACTGAAAAATGCTGAAAAGTGTGCAGACTGACTTTAAGTTTGCCAATGTACTTACAATACAATACATCTCATTATCTCATTACATTTTCATATAGGTATAGTGCGCGTCACGCAAAAAGTACGCCGGAAGGAGAGACAGGCGGTGTGATAGCGCGAGTATTTTGTATGCGCAAATACTCTCCACTGTTTTCAAGCGTTCTTTTTGGTTGACGCGACCTATACCTATCATTGACATAATATTAACTTTGTTTCCATTAGATAAGAATGTATGAATTATACATTAGCTTAAAATGCTCTTTATACCGTAAAGGCACTGGTCCACCGCAGATCCACGACAAGCAGTGTAGAGCTCTGTGTTCCTCGTTCACTAAGCTGGACATCAATTTATTTAGGAAGGCCCGAAAAAACCCCATCGGTGGAAAAATCAATCATTCTCACTTGTTCCATGAAACTGGTGGTATTTTTATCGCACTAGTTTCAACCCAATGGTTAATTAGAACTACAAGAAGAAATGAATGGAAATGGCCAAAAAATAAAGGACTGTTCTGCAAAATTCACGTGGTACAACCAGAAGGATAGAATGAAGTAGTGTGAATGTGACGCACGCGACCTTGACGCTGGCTATTGTCTGTGGCCGAGACGAACGATACCAACTTGGAATTAATAAAAATAGCTACCGGTCTTATGTATATTAAGGGCAATCTAATGTAGTAGAGCTCTTTAAATTCGTGGTGGGGCAATAAGATCTGCACTGAAGTTCCGCAATGGGGTGACGTGTGCATTATCCCCCTGCTAACCTCATCCATGCCAGCCCAATTCCTTAAAGTAGCGGAAATGGACTTAAATTGATGACAGCAATGTTCTAGCATCCCCGGCGGTGATATTAATGCAGAAGAGCATTACCGAGCTAATGCAGTAGTAGGGCTCTTTGTGAAGTTTGGGGAAGTACTACCATGCCTATTTTTGCCGTCAAGTAACGTTGCATGAATGTGGGTCCATGACGGTGAGATTACAGGCACATGGGGCCTGCAATTGTACTGGTAGTCATCGAGTTTATGGACGCAGTGCTGTGCATTGTAAAGCACGTGCCTAAAGTGCGTAACCTGCAACACATTGCTTTGTTTTGTAAGTTTTTTCCTAAGTTCACATCAGGTGGGCCATCTGCTTGTTTCGAAAATAAACAATTTTGAACAGAAATTCACAATTATTTTTATCAAGTAGACATTAAAAACACTGAAGGTTACAATTTTGAGTTACAATAGAAGCTAGGTACCTACCGCTAATGTGCGAACAATACAAACTTACCGATAATGAACTCTTTGAGTCTTTACATAATTTAACGACTTGTGAATTGTAAATAGACAGTGGAATGACGACTACCTACCTAACTATTTTATGCAGGCACATGATTTGTTATAGACTGAGCAATAAATACTGGACAGAGTAATGCTGTTAAAAAATGAAAATTGCATACATCCTAACGTAATAAATAATAATACGCGTTGGTACTTATATAGACCACAATGATGAAATATATGTATACCTGATTTGTACGGGAGGATCATTATATAATCTTTTCAAGTCGTAATATGTGTTCCAGGATGTTGACAATAGTTCCCTAGGATATTGAGAGTTGAGACAGATGTTGCAATATCAATGTCTGATACATCGATGATAAGGAATACGATTCGATGGGAGGGCACGAGCTTAAGGGCGGTGCTGATGCTCTGAAACAGGGTCAAGTTACGGGGGGTGGCAGAAAATCACAATTGATCGAAGCTGGGGTCGAGTGGGACATAATAGCCACCTGAGCACGTGTACAACCGGATATACAGGGTCTATTGTCTACCGGAGGAAGCGATTTCGACGCCGTCGGAAAATAAGACGCTGATTTTTTTGTGTCCTACTCAGGTATAAGGTCCTGTGTTGCGTGTGGTAAGTTTATAATTTGGTTCTTAATGTCTGACTAATATAGTATGTAAATGGCTGTCTCTAGAATTACTTATTTGGGCAAAGCAACTCGTGAATAATTCATGAACTGAAGTTTTAAGAATTTCTAGCAAAATTCAAATTGTTTAATAACTGCCCTTATGGTTTAATTCAACTAGTTTATTTCAAAGGAGTGTGGTGAAAGGATTTTAAGTGCGCCTCAAAGAGGCTCCTTTCGAGCACTTGAGACATGTAATAGAACTTTTTAGGTTCTACAATATGCCGGTTTCCTTACGATGTTTTCCTTTGAGAGATACTGGCATTGTGCACACTGCCTAAAAGCTTTGCCGTTTACAATAGGTATGTATACTATACATATATTATTATCTATGGCTTTGGAACAGACAATCTAGGTAATGCAATGCATTTAGAGGCGCGCTTCTCGGTGGGAAATGGTGCGGAAATGAGTTTTCCATCATTTTCCGCATTGAACAAATGCAAAATGCATCGGAAAATAAACACGCGCGGATATTGTCACCGACAGAAAACTGGAACAATCTCCCGTGTGACGTAACTAAGGAAATAGAATCCGCTGATGAGAGTACGGAGAACATCTTAGTACCAAACCGGATGTGTGTGATCGAATAGGTGGTAGGTAGAATGTACTCAATTGTTTTCAGATTATTCTGAAATGAGTACTTGTAAAGAGTCATCATACATTCTGTGTCAGATAAACGATGAATGTAATCAACAAATAGTGCCTCGTACATTTTTATATTCCATTTAGAGGCAGAGCTCATAATGATGTATTCTACCAGACACCGTTCGTCACGGTCATCAAACACGCCAGAACACAGCGAGTTTTTTCCATCGACTTACCTAATATGTAATCTGTACAGCGCTCTAGCCTATAATAGGTACACTGTCATTCACACGCGATGCATAAATCACAGTTTTTCCTATAACAATACTTTAAAAAGCCATGACGTGCTGAAATTTTGCTATTCTATTTCAGATGAAGAATAATGATATAATGCAAAACAGACGGCGAAGTCGGTGTTGAAAGAGACAGTAATTAAGTATGCCAGCGGCGTAATATCGATCGCGAAAACGTAAAAAGATTGAAATAAACCGACATCTATCGATATTCAAGGAGTAAACCGCGGCAGTTCACATCGGCCACGTTTAAATTTAAAAATACAATTTACCCAGGAATTCCCTGCTTTGAATTACATTAAGTGTAAACAATAAAGCGTTAGCGAGCGTATCGGCCGCGGCAGGCGACGGAAATGCAAGATAAACAATCTTTTTTAGATAAAACTGAAAAAACTCCATAAATCTGTACTGTTCGGGATTGGGAGCATTTCATCCAGAACTGACAAAGACATTGATCTAAATAAGGACCTTAACTACCTACAACCTAACGGGGACACAATATGATCACCCACATCCGATTATTGACGAAATAAAAGCTTTTTTGGGTTAACACTTCAACAACACAGAGACCTTTGCAATAATTAAAAAGCTCAGCGCATCCGGTGCCGTCGATTATACTGATTGAACCCCGATTTGAATTTCGATTCTATTATGTGGTATAACATTTTTATTTCCGGCGAATAAAGAATACGATTTATTTTGTGACATTCATTAACCTTAATTTGGTTGTTGCTAAACCTTAATTTTGTTTCATCATCATCATCACCAGCATGAGGAAGTCCACTGCTGGACATAGCCGATACATTTCCAGAACAAACAATTCTGAACACTCGCTATTCGGTTTTATTTTTCAATTTTTAGCTATTTCAGTGTATATTTTGATGTTAATGTGAATGTCTTTCGGACTATGATTTGCTTACTTCTCTAATACGTGCTCGCTTCACCGCGATGTGTGTTTTAAATTGGAGCGTGTTGGGACGTCACTTCCGGTGCCAATAATTTATAACTCTCGGCCTCCGTCATTTGTCGAGATGGCGCGTGAGATATATCTCCACGTTTAATTTTAGATTCCTAAGAATATTATTGTGTGATATAATTAATTAATTTCATTCAGCAGGAAATTCTCTACCAAATTCATATTTAACAAATATTTAATAGTTGTTTTCAACATCAGTAATATGTTTTGACTACCAACCCTTGGTCTTGATATATTTGTTCGCCGATAACTTTATTGTGTTTTGTTATCACTACTTACGAGTATTTTTCAACCCATTTCAATGTCAGTCAAGTACCATAATAACTACAGACCACTGAATGCTTATTTCAAAAGACATGCGACATTGTTGCTATCATGATAGGTCGGTACAGAATGAGTGATAGTTAGTACGCTCAGGGGCAGTATGGCGAAGGACAAGCGCCCACGCCGTCCGCCCGCCCTCGCGACTGATAACTTATCGGGTACAATGTTTATCAAATAGGTACACGTTTAAACTGTGGAAATAAAGATTTTTATTGCTACTGAGTAAATACTGTTTGGTTTGGGATTTAATGATTGACATTTCATATCTTACAAAATTCATTTCAAATAAACAATGCTCTATCTTTCTCCATAACGATAAAAAAATTACAATGCTCTTCATGCTTTTCGAAAATCAAACCATTAGTTTATTACGTCGAAACGAACTGAGCGAGTCTAATGCAAGCTTACAGAGGGGACAATTAAAATGCGCGCCAACTAATAATGGATAATGAAGACTGTGCAAGTATTTGTTTTTGTCGGAGATTCCTTCAATGAGTGGAGAGTGCCGCAAATAAGGCAATTAATTGAATTCGGCACTTCAAAGCGCAGCCGACGGGCTTTGTCGGCTCTGCAATCCGACACTTGTATTGATCTTAATGTTCTACGTGTAAATCGGCACTATACAAAGTGCGAATCGGTAGAGGAACAGGTAGAGTTAGCAAAACTCCTTCGTTCTCACCATCTTACACAAACGATAAAAAACAGCAATGTGCACCTGCAAAACTGCATTTTATCAAATTACTGCGTTTTCTCACGGATAGGATAGTACAATTACCCGCCAAATTTTTCATTTATAAAGTTGTCTCAAAAATCTGCGATGGCGACATGTTATTTGTTTAATAAAATTTAACGTATCACGAATCGCCTACGCAAATGTTTCGCTGATTATAAAGTAAATGCCTACTTTATAATCAGCGACAGCGACTGTACCGACTTAACATTGTTTTTTACTAAAATGTTAAGTAAATATAAAAAAGTGACCGCTTCAGAAACCCACAATACGAAAGAAGGCTATTGTCGTTTTAAAACCACGATAAGATTCACCCAAAAGATTTTAGATTTGAATTTAATAAAAACCAACCAAACTCTTTTTATGTGCCCATGAATTTTTATCAATGCATTTTGATGAGGTCGATATTAAAATAGCTGTAAAATGACTGCGATAAGCCTTAGAATGTAGAGTGGAAACCCTTTAGTCGCTGACCCCTTACTCTTTATTCGAGTACAATAACATTGACAAGCAAATCCGATTTGGTATTTATCAAGGGCACCTGAAGGAAAAGGTCCGATTCAATGGGTACTTTGCGAGGGTCCTTATTACAAGCTTATTGGGGCACAAGAGCCCCTCAGGGTTGTTCAGAAGCACGAACCCTATAAATGCTCATATCAAAGAAAACACCCTTGCTCTTTTCGTGTGACAGCCCTTGAGATGATTTTTGACGTTTTATACGCCTTTTCTTGTCTTTTATATTCATTTTGGCCATTGTTAGTATCGTGTAGTATAAGCATGACGGAATAAATTTATATTTAGTAGGTTTTGTTTGAATTGGATGAACGGTTAATTTTGGAGAAGATTTTTAACCAGTGAGGTGGGTACGCTAGGTTGCAGTAAAATATATTTGTCTATAAGTAAAAGCAAGATGAAATAAATTATGAAAGTAGGTGAATTTATTGTGCGTTTTAGAGTCATCTAGAAGCTTTTTAGAGTGCCATTATAATATCGTTTGTCATCATTATTAAAATTCTTATCCTATCCTAACATCCTCTAAGATAATTCGTAATTTGAAATTTGAAAAGGTTGCGCACGTGCGCAGGAGTGTGGATCGGGTTGCACCGGAAGCTCCGTTGCTGAAGCACAATGGATGCCGGAAGTGGCCGCTCGAAACGAAGTGACACGTATCTTTTTATTGATGTTATAGAAAGCTCAATAACTCAATATATTTCATGTTAACACTGGATTCTATTGACAGTTATGATCGCTTGTCTCGCAAGATTGAATGGTGTGAAGGTAAAGTTAGTAAAGCGTCTATAGATTACAGAGAGCTTATTATCAATATCACTCAGCTTTTATGACCATTACAAAAACTCATCTAAGGATGTGCTTAATGTAAAGCACGTATCCTGTTTTGTTTGTATAAATATAAATAATGTTAAATAATCTCCGCGATTGGACCGGTTTTTTTGTAAATTATATCTCAGGTACTGCAACGCTTTGTAACCTTAAAAATGGTAATTTGCGTTATCTAGTTGTTAGAGTTTAAATCTTAATGGCAGTTGTTTGAGTTCAATTTGCATTGGGCATTGTCAATCAATGAGTTTTTTATTGTGGCTGTGATTACCCAATGACGTTGGGTAAAAACCGCTGGATAGTGGTAGGGTGAGGATATCAGGTGACACGGGGCGGGGCCTGCGCTGCTGATAAATCACTGCCAGGATGTCTGCGTCGTCATCGCCATTAGGGCTAGTGCATCGAGTCGAGCGCGCTATGAAACAACTAGATCGTTAGCTATGCATCCTGCCATGGCATGCCAAGGTACCGAATACAGATTATTTCATAAATTAACTTCCAACGAACTTAGGTACCCCTACTTACTTGCCCCTGTTGTGTCACGCTGCGCCCTTACCTTCTGTTAATATTAATTTAAATCAAATATTTTATGTGTATGTGTTATAATTTAAGTTACTATTTAAGAATGGATGTTTGGACATCTGAATCAAACAATTTTTTTTTTATTTAATAGCGTCACTCATATAATTTACGATATTTGTAAAAACTGGGTTGAATAAAAACCATTAATCTGCTTTTTGCGCCCTTTTTAATTTTGCTCACAAATTCTCAAATCCATACAAATTATTCAGGGTTCCGTACCTCCCGAGTGGACTAAAGAGAATCTCTGTCGTCCGTCTGTCTAGCGGTTTATCAGTCTAACCTCTTTTTCACAGAAACAGCCTAAATTACTTATTTAAAATGACTAAAAACTCTAAAAACACAGCAATATGGTCTAAAATAATAAACGTCGGGACTTGCAGTAATGTTATGATTTTATTTGAAACAAATAAATGTAGAATCAAAAATTGAACAAAAGCGACAAGTATGCTTGCAGCTTGTTGTATTAGCCTTAATTGGTCCTCACTGTTCGATTTAGAATAAGTCGAAGCCCAAGCTTTTCGAGTAGCTTTTTACCTCTAGTGTGTGCTTACCCTTATGTTCTGATCACAACACTAAATAAATTATTATGATTGGCTGGCGTGTAATCCGACCGATGGCTAACACGAATTGTAAATACTCGCTAATGGTCTAATAAGGACGTGGATGTGGTGCACTTTACTGCCGATTCGATTTGTTAAATCATTCTCGAGTTTCGAGCTTTAATTAATGTGTTTGCATCAATTATAATCCGCATGGTCATCAACAATAGGATAATAAAGATTTGCGTTTAGTTCAAATAAGAAGTATCGTATTAGTTATATCATTATTAGCCTAAGGAGTTCTGGTAGCCCACTTATAATAAATTCCAGGATTTTTTTTTGTCTTTCTACCAACGTCCTGTGATTTCCCTAATTGTATCGGTTTTGTTTCTTTTAGTTCAAAAGTTGCATTCGAAAACATCCAGATTTATCTGTAAATTCAATAGTGTAAGCACAGATAAAAGAATACTATACTAGTAGTAATGTTTTCATAAGAGGAACAACGAATCATCAAAAGTCCTTTGAGAAATCTTTCAGAGGCATAATTTCTTAATAATAGATATGTAACCGCTTCCTTGCCACACAATAAACAATCGCTAATGAGATTGCGCTACGGCTAGAAGATTTTGCCTACGCGCACAAGCTACGGCGTAGCACCGAGTATCGTGGCCGCATGAACATTTTCAGCAAAAGACATTATTGTTGTCGATTTAGCAACGTTGTTCCTCGGCGCACGAGTACGTCCGGCGATTAGCGGCGAGTGCGCAAGCGCGAGGATGTGCTACGATCGCTGCCCCTTGCGACAGCGCGGATGCCGCGAATTGCACCAACAGAACATTAACCATATAACTACACACTTTATTAATACAAGTGCATTGCAAAATATTGAATATACACTGTGTTTTTGTGCGTTAACCTTCAGATACATCGGCCCAGTTGCATTCGTTTGTAACGCTCGAGTTAGCACGAGGACGACTCGAGAAATTCATTTGTGTTATCTACTTTTGCCCATGTCATGACATGTGCGTATGACACTATGAAAAGTTTCACAGATAAACTTTACCACAGTTTAATAAAAAAAAGTTTTTTTTTTAAATAAAGTAGTTTCATTGTATACAAAAAGTTGATAAACTTTTTGTAATCATGTTGTGTGCGTTTAGGACCTAGACTCACCGCGCCAAATATACAGCGGTTCCAGGTCTGCAGGGTCATTAGACCGGGAACTGGGGTGTAAGAACATAATTCTTATCCAGAATCCCAATCCGCCATATTGGTTAATTCACAAAAACACTTCACTATATTAGACCGCTTTGATCCGCTTGCAAAACCGGGTAGTTATCCTATTAAAATTAAAAACAAAATTATAATTCGAAATTCAAAAATCAGTAATAAGGGAATTTATAAATAGACACTATACTATACAGAACTTTCAAGTTGTTGCCGAGGTAGTGGAACAATGGCAAAGATGAGTAGCCAGCGTGCGCGTAGACTGGACACTGAGGTCATGCGCACATTCTACTGACTGACAGAGGTGAAGAAACAAATGGTAGGGGCGTAAGTCAATTATCACGAAAATATACCTGAACGCACATGAATTATAACCAAACCGATATCACCGGTTCTACAAAATGATTTGACCTCGTCGCCATTTTGCTTCTATGGTTTTTTCATAGTTACATAAATAAATGTAATATTATACAAAATATTACACTATTACATTATCCACATTTAGGCAACCAACGCAAATTTCGGCATAAAATTCAGATAAAAAACTTATTGACCAAGTATCTCTGAATTAAAATATGAAGCCTTTTTACCACTCATAAGAAAGTCCTAAATCCAGTGCTATGCAATAAACGAAACATACTTAAAAATACAACGATTTTGTCTTGATATAGTCAGGGAAAAGCTTTGAATAACCTCAAATTTTTGAATGAGATCTTTTCACACTCTGTATAGTCATAAGGACAGCAAGATAAAATGAAAATAATAAGCTGGTAGCATGTATTAACGTTGTTAATTGATTTTAAAATAAACTTCACAAAACAAAAACTACGAACTACTAAAAACCTATCGAACTTTAATTACGTATGAATGAATGAAAATGCTTTATTGTACACCTTATAAACTAACAAAAAATATATATATACGTAATTGTATGTAAATCACCTCCTCCATCATCCTCAAAATCAGAACCCTTAAATGGAGATTGGCAGGGCATACACTCAGAGGCATTGACAAGTGGAGTCAAAGAGTTACTTTGTGGTACCCAAGAACTGGAACAAGAACCAGAAGGAGACCATACGAGTATAAACGATGGTAGGATGATTTGGAGACTACAGGAGGAAAGCTATGGCCACGAATAGCAAATGATAGAGGAAAATGGAAGGATTTGGAGGATACCAAATGGCACACAGAAAATAAAAAATGAATTACAAAAAATGTGTTTCAAAAGTGTAAAATGTAAAAAACCTTTCTGAATAAACGGCTATTATTATTATTATTTATGTAAATCACTGGTACAATAATAATTTTGCAAATTGCTGGTATGGTTTTTGCAAGTTCTTGGTCACGTCACGGTCGGTCTGCCGAAAATTGCGCAGTTGACACAGTGGCATACGGCAGAAGACGCTCTGACCAGCCTCGAAGTGGCTGAAAGAGAGCGGAAAAACTACGCCAAGGTCGGCCGGGTTGCGCCACCATCGCGCACCCATCTGGAAACGATGTGCAGTGCGATATGTGCGAACACTTAGTTGGTGCTTCATTAAGAAATATCATTCTTCGATACAAATACAAATAGTCTATTGACATAAATTTTTAGGTACAATTCGATGTTGAATCGATAGTGAATACTGTGTTTCAGGGGGCAGATTCTAGCACAGTGACATTTTGTCACGGTAAATATATATCAAGGTAACTGTCAATTTCCTATTGAATTTTGAAAGTGACCATGATATACTCGTATATCTACCGTGACAATAAAGTAACTGGGCTAGAATCGGCCCCCAGGAGCCAGAAAATACCCTTGTGTATGTATGCCATTTCGATAAACTTTGTGTAATGAGCTAGTGGCCAAGTGTATTTTATTAATGAGAAAAAATAATACCTCACAAAAATGATACGATACGGTCAACGTGTGACGTGACGGTGATACGAGTAATCATGTGCACCAACAGTCAGTTGCACCAGCACCTACCAGTCA
Source organism: Plemyria rubiginata (assembly GCA_963576535.1). Taxonomy (NCBI): domain Eukaryota; kingdom Metazoa; phylum Arthropoda; class Insecta; order Lepidoptera; family Geometridae; genus Plemyria; species Plemyria rubiginata. The sequence continues at coordinate 6,792,722 of OY754925.1, read as the reverse complement.
ATTTGTAACGCAATGCAAGCATAGCTGCTTGGCGACAGAAATAGGTAGGTACCGTGTACTTCCCTCACTGACCTCATGTGACTTCTCCGGACAAACTCTTTCAGAGTGACGGAGTTTACACATGAAGGGTCTTTGTTATCGAGTTGTCAGGAGCACAGGGGATGCTAGGACCAAGGAATTTGAATACATACGTATATTTCTTGGCTAGGAGCAACAACAGCGCAAGCAGTCACCTATCTAAATAGTGATAACACTGAACGTGGTTCAACTTTCGATCTGTTTTCAACCAATACCATGAGACCTTCATTATTTTGATAAGACAAGCGTACAAGAAACACAAAGCGCTGTAATAAAGGTGTCTTGTAAATACTTTGATATCGCTCTAAATGAACTCACATGTTTACTTTTTAATGCAAATTATTTTTATCCTGGAATGCACCGATAAAACTTCAATAACAAATTCCGTAAAGTTAAACATTACCGTTTATGAAGTTAACCAAATAAACGTGCGGGTAAGTACACGTAATAAAGAGCATGCTCTCCGGAAAAGCAAGTGGACGTGTAAATTGGTTGTCCAAAAGTCTGAAAGCCGTGAGACCACCCGTGCTAACGACTCGAAGAGGACATCTTGTCTCCCTGGTTAATTTATTATTTCAGTAGCGAGCGGCCGCGGCGTCCAGTCAAAACATCCCGCACGCATGATTTACTATGCAATAAACACGCAGTTTTATATCTAATGGAAATGGGCCTTTATCCGTGAGATTACGCAGCCACCCCTGATTGTAAAGTGTGATTCATTATATCTAGCCCCCTGGATTCTAAGTATGGGTATTCGAGTCCTGTTTCACGGAGACTGAGCTTCCCGTACGCCATTGCGTAATATGTGCTTCCGCTGAAATTTATGCGGCAATTAACCGGTGATGCGAACCGATTAACTCTTCAAATTATAGGGATTGCTGCTGTCATATCAGCGGGTATAAATGATGAGGGCTATCTAACTGGCGATGTTTATTTACTTTTGCTAGTCGCAGAACAAACATGCAGTACTGATATTATATGCAGTATCTGCTATCTAATAGTTGGAATCTCTGGCAATGAAACATCGACCATTAGATCATAAACGGGACTATTAGAATATTTAAACAAACGCAGTAAAAAGCAAATTATTCTTGTTTATGGTATCGACTGTAGGGTTGGTTTCAAGCTCGTAATTGTCGGGTTATCGTGAACGGTTAATGAGGCTCTCTTTACAAAGCAGATACGCAACCTTCATTTATCTTTACGACTCGATACAGGGGTGATTAGGGCTGAACCAGTCATTTGTTGCATATTTGCATTACTACTAGGCCGATATGAAGCGTAGAACTAGGTAGCAATTGTTGTAGTAGAATAGTTTACTGTTAAGTTGACCTATGTATAATTAAACTTAGCTTATCAACACGCTTTTGATTAGCACTGGTTTGGATGAGTTGAACTATCTCTAGCTAAATTGTCTGTCATAATGTCAGTAGTCATTATGTAAACTTGTAATCATTCTTTGTAAATCAATAAATATAAACAGAAACGAATAGAAGAAGCTTCATTTGCAACATAAACCCGTAGGACCTGTCGTAGATATAAAAGTTCAGTAGTTAATTATTTTATTAGCTGATAAATTACTATAACATTGTTCTTAGACAACAATGTAAAACCAACATTATGACCGTTACGGCTATAAAGTTTGAAGGAAATGAAGAAGCGCTTTCTTTAAAGTTAGTACTTACCATTTTATGAGCCAACCATGTACGTACAGGACTCATTACAATACGTTTATAAAAAGGGTAATAACGTTTCTTATGGTGTAGATGTAGCACGCATGATAAGTAGTAGTCTTAGAAATTTGTGGTTTTTTACAATGGAATTAAAAAAGAATAATAAGCACACTAAATACTTGAATAAGGTTCATTTTATTCATTTATTTATTCCTCAAAGCACAAATTACAGTATTATTATTACAACATCGTATAACCTAATAAATTTTGTGTCGAAATTAGTATAAATTCGGTCGTTTAATTTGACAATCGCTGAAATTAGATGAATTGGACGCACCTATTAACTAGAAAAAAGACTTGAGAATGTTTAATATCTGGGTGATAGACATTGTGACAGAGCTTGATCGGTTGCTTGATAAAAAAACACGGATAAAAAATCATTTTCTAAAAATGAATCCTAGCTAGATCAATTTATCGCTCCTAAAAGCCCCTGCTTATTACATTTCATGAAAATTGTTGGAGCCGTTTCCAAAATTCAGATTATATATAAATAAATAACAAGAGCTGCTCGTTTAAAGGTATTTGATATATAGATACTTTTCGTTTTAGCTAAGTAAGTGAAGGAAACCATCGTAAGGAAATTAGTTAGTATTCTACCAGTGGCGATGGGCTTGCAACCGCTTACGTATACAATACAAACTACAATACTTTTTTTATTTTTTCTTATAATAACTAACCTGTATTGTTGTTGTTGTTGTAATGATGCGCTGGCGGGATGTAGTCTGGCAGCTCGGGCAGGCAGACATTGCTCTCGTACATGTTGGGAGGCACGTTGGCGAGCAGAGAGCGCTCCTTCTCTACATCTGTATCAACAAGCGAGTATTATAAATTAATCACTGGTATGTAGCCAAACCTGATGCATCTTACCCGATGGATTGACGACATTGTTAAGACCGCGAGAAGTCGGTGGATGGAAAGGGCGGAATCGTTCTTCCCGGAAACGTATAGGGGAGGCCTATGTCCAGCAGTGGACTTCTTTAGGCTGTTGATGATGATGATGTAGCCGGAAGTAAACAGCTTTTTTTTTAATTTTTTCTTCACTGTTTTTCATTTTTTGTTTTTAAATCGGTGAAACTCACACATGGTGCTTAACATCTTTTGTGACTCAAGTTGATACAACAAGACAATGAATCGTAGGGTCCGTAGCTATCGTGCGTGGCTTGCAAAGCAATGCTTGTGATGGTCACAACTTAGCATCAGGTGGGTCAAATGTTGTGTTGTTCCATCAGCAAATAGTTAAAAAAAAATTAACTAGACCGTTGGCCGTTGATAATGCATTGAGAAAAGAAGAAAAACTATTTGGTGAAAATTAACCTTTCTGTAATATTTCCAGGTGCTCCCAGAGTATGTCTCCCATGAACGCCGGCGCCCTCGCCACAAACTCCTCGCGACCCATCGCGCAGATGTCCTTGCCCTGCGCACGCGCAAACTGCTGGAGCGCAACCCCTTCGAGAGAGAACTCGCGCGCAGCCCAGCGGAGCCACGCAGCCACTGCCGCTTCGCTCCATTGTCGAGGATCTGATGGAAAAATCACAATCACATTTTTACGAATGAAAAACATGCTGTTTTTGCAATTCATAAAAAATAAAATAATAATATAACATGTCGTAATTTATGAAGGGCTAGAATAAGCTGAAGTGCTGTTTTTCTGTTTGGAGGGAATATACCCAACTATCCAAACATGGAAATATTTAGTAGCATGCTACGTAGCATGTCCTTACAGTTCTTTGCCTAATCATTTTGTTTGGTTGATTAGCCTTATACTAACAGTATTTTAAAGATCTAGAATTTAATCGACTCAATTCAAAGACTCAGTCGATCATTCAATGACCAATTCGATGTTTAATGAAGGCGAGATCAAAGTAGTGGCATCCCTAATTAGAATTCCCTATAAAACATTAGTAAAGCACACAATAGCGAGCGGATAGGGCTGCAACATCAACGATTAGCCGAGCAGCTCGCTTGCCCAACAACGGAACTTGCCACATGCACGCGCCGGAAACGGCCCGACCTTGGAGCCCAAATGTATGCGCCTCAAATCGCTCCTCTTTTTTACTAATGATAAAGGATTTCTAATGTGACGCACTTGGTATTTTTATGCAGGTTGAGGATAACGTGTTTGTTTTTGGTAACTTAACCTTCTAAGGTTTATGGGTGCAATATGTCGATAACCTGTAATAATAATGTAGTGTTAATATATAAATAAATAAATAAAAACTACTCTAGCAACACTACGGTTAAGATGTGATACTTGTTGTTTGGTCGTTCTTAGATCAACAAAGATCATCAACCTACGTGCTTGGAAGTCCCACTGTACCACATCACTTCCTAAAAAAATAACTGCATTTCAATTTTAATAAAAAAGATCATGACAAACTATAAGCTCATTGTTTTAAAACAAAATTTTACAAAGGACGTTCAAGATTTCGCTTTAATTACAAGTTCTAATATATTTGTACCAGCAATCAGAATTTCGCGGTAAGTGCCGGCCACTACGGCGGCGGCGGAGAAAAAGTCAATCGATACAAATGAAGTTATGGTGTTACGATGTCACAAATTTCCCCCTAGGAGACAAAGCTCAAACAGAACGGCTTACCAACTACCTAATAATATCTAAATAATTCATGAAGGATAGCAGTGGCTCCAGCCATTCCAATGTTAAGATGATTTAAAAAGCATTTTATGTAAGATAACTTTGATTTTATTTGTTTTATTAGTGTTTATGAAATGAAAAAGAAAATCTATCATTTCAAGATACAATCAAATAAAGCAAAAACTTAGAAGAAACAGTGCGAGGCGACACTGTCAAGTCAAAATAAATTTTCCTGGATTAGTTAGTAAAGTGAACGAGCTGCCTTTCTCGACACTTTGCCGAGAACTTGCGTTTTTCTCTTGCCGGGCGAGAGCTGGCTAATAATGAATAATTAGTTTAATTATGGCTTTTAGCCGGCGGTGGCCGGGAGACTGTTCCATGTTTATACTGCGGCGACCGATGACTGGGAAAACGTACCTTCACTTAACTTAAGTGGACGGGGAAAAATAGCTATGCCAATTTTCTAATAGAATTTTACTTGAAACAACATATGGATCAAAACTGCAGTAAAATTATACAAAATAGACTTAAATAAAAAGATACACGAAGAGAAATCCTTGTATTTTGTATCTGTTAAGTAAATCGTACTTACATGAAAATATATCGTTAAAAAGGCTGAGATAACTCACCTTATAGTTATCGGGACGATTGTAATCGAGACACGTTTGTTACCGATCGATACGATCTGATAAACATGAGACAGGAAGGTAACAGACTGCTCAAGTGCACAGTTTATGTGGATCTCTAAACAGATTTTTAAGATTACTTATCTATAAAATGTAACCATAATTCGTGACCAATTTTTTACATATGACTAACACTAACATTTTAATTTATTTGAGTATATCATAATATACTCAAATAAATTATGTAAAATAAATATCTTTTAGAACTGAAAACTGTAAAATCGCTCTCTCTCTCTGATCGTGTCACTGGTTTCTTGTGGAACAGTGTGGTGACAGGATTTTAAGTGTGCCGAAGAGGCTGCTATCGAGCACTTGACACACGTTTTAGGTTCTATGACATGCCAGTTTCCGTACGATGTTTTTCTTCACTGTTTGAGGATACTGCGTGATACTGTGCCTATTACTAATGAATAATTTACTATAATATCAATTAAAAAGTGCTATAACGATATGTACTAATAATGAGTACTAATAATGATACAGTTTAATTATATACCTACTCGAAAATAAACTTACACAACTTCTTGCAAAAGTTGTAAAAGTATAAATTAAGAAGGGCATGGTTTTTATTGATGTTTTCCATTTGAGTCGCATGTTTGTCAAGCATTATCAAATTCGGGTTTATTACTTAGTTTATGACGTTGAACAATTAACGAATCAAGTCAATTTCGACTACACTTTATTTATAATGCTTGATAAAAAAGCCTTCTGATAAGGCTACAAGTACTTTTATTGACTGCAATTTGTAGTATTGAGTTTTACTTCGCGTTATTTTTATTTGATAATGACGTATTTTGGCGTTCTCATCTTAAAGGAACCTTCACGTTTGTCATCATAAGATTATATTTTGATGATGATGATGTCATCTTATTTCATCTCTATGGGTAGGAAATCAAACTAAAATGAATTTTAACTTGTAATTTGTGAAAAAACTCTTGATCTCAGATTGTTTTTGAGTAATTTGTATGCGAATGAGCATTTCGTTAGATGCGCGGGCGCACCGGAAGCGCGAATAGACACGGCACAGACGCACGCACTTCCGCCGCGATCGGCCGTCGACCCTCCACCTGTCATGTGGTCCTGGCATCACCATAGCTAAAGTGATTTTTAACAAAATATCAGAGAAGGACACGTTCTCGCATTGTCTGTAGGTGGTTAATATTCTTATCGTCATGTCATTTCGGTTTGAAGGTTATTAACTAAAACATAAACTCAATAGCTATAATTACTCTGAAATTGAAATGTTTTACAAGTTTAGACTGAGTTGATAATCCTAATAGATGCGCATAAATGCAATTCTACTTCGGTGGGCTAGCAATCTAGCCAACAAATTGGCATCATCTGCCTAAGTTTCAATACAAATATCGTGAAACGCTGCCAGTGCCACCAACAAAGGCCGAGTGTGTGGCGCTCGGGACGGGACAATAACGCGTCGCCTGCATTAGCATATGCAAATCTTGCCTTGCATCGTACTCCTTGTGCACACTACCCACTAACAGTTTTTGCTTGTAACCAGTAAATTGAACGAGAAAAATAAAACATGTCTCGAAACAGTGAATGACAATTTTTCTTCGAAAGGGCTGAGAGCTTTTACTCTTATTGAATCACAAAATAACGTCAATGTTCTTAGCTTCAGTTAAATCATTTAGTTTGGCTAGTTGTATCATTTAGAGGTCAAGTGTGACTTATTATCGTTGATTTGGTTAAAGTTAATACATTAAGCAACGTCTCAAAAAGAGATTAAAAGGAAAGCTTACATAATAATTAAAGCATAGCAGAAAAGTTTATATTCCTCTTTCAGATCTTGAGCGACTGATGTTCAAAGTTATTTAAATGTGGTTTTATGGTATTTTCTTCCTGACCATAAAGCGATTTTAAACGATTTTAATAAAACGAAGATCTTTACATGCCCATGAAAGAACCGTTAGCTCTACACCTAATCTCCACGCAATTATGGTTAATGACAAAACTTCAGTGTGAAATGATTTCAAGCATTTCTGAGTGCCACTTTACGTGTTTTATGTGCAAGCCATCAGAGATGGTCCTAGCATAAAATATGATTACTAGATCTATCATAGCTAAGCACTGGGTAGAAGCAATCGTTATTAAATCTAGTTATATGTAGCATCTCTCCAAAATATAGTTAAAAACAACAAACGATGCAAGTATATAGTAATAGTTAATAATAGTATATAGTAGTATATAGTATGCTATGTTGAAAAATTTACCCTAGGTCAGGTAATACGGGGCACTATATTTGATAAAAGTTGGTTGTTTTTTTTTTCAAAATTACGTCTTCTGTTGCGAGATTCTATCATGAATTTTATATCATTTGCGAAAATCAGCTTCGGCACTCTCATACAAATATACATATCACATACGAGAACACAAAATTATGAATTGCATCTACACCTCAGTGTAGGTAACTAGCACTGGTGGTCTAGTGGTAGCGACCCCGCCTTCCGATCCTAAGGCACTGTGCCAGTACTCTCAAACGGTGAAGGAAACCATCGTGACGAAACCGGCGTGTTGAAGAACCTAAAAAGTTCTTTAGCATGTGTCAAGTGCTCGAAACGACCCTCTTTGAGGCGCACTTGAAATCCTTTCACCACACTACTAGTGACACGACAAAAAGAAGTGTAGGTAACTGTACCTACAGATTCTTCATAAGACTTGTTTTGAATATTCGTAAACTCACCTTTCGGCACGCCGAGACGCAGTTGCTCCTTCTCCCAAGAGGCGAAGGTAGCCTTCAGCGCCTCGGCCATCTTCTTGTTGGTGCCGGGTGTCAGCGGTGGCACCTGTGACGGGATGTCTGCAACAAACAAACAACTCATTATACTAACAATTATTTAATGACATAAATCATATCGCATCATTCATTCTTGATTAATTGTCGTGTCTTGTATTGTTTCTGTGCTATCATCAGCTTTTGTTTAAAACCTAGTAAATGTTGTGTTTGTTTAAAAGCTGGTGGAGTAAGCCGTGTTTTTTGTACTCTGGCCTACCGCGATGGCTTGTAACAAAGTAAAGTATAAAAGTATCATTTGTAAGCATTTTTTTTGGTTAATAACTGAATTTGGTTTTACAATGCATTTGTAATTTCTGGACTTCGAAACTGAATATACAATCCTACGTCGCGTCGTATGGAGCTGCAACACATAACTTGTCTTGCGTAGACGAGAGTTGAAATGACTTGTCATATTTCAAAATAGAAGGTGCCTTTAAAGTTCATTAAAACATCATGTGAAAAGTGCTCCGGTTTTGATTGTGGACTTGCACAATCAAGATCTTTATCAATTGGATTAATTGCTTTATCTACAGCGTTTAAGCCGAGCACAGGAGAACAAATTAATAGCCGACTTTTTGATACTTGATGGTCTCGAATAAAATAAATCAGAGATAAACAAGCCAGATTGAATGTTGCATGTGTGTGTTGATGTAGCTTCATTCATAAGTGCGCCTGGTTCTTTGCGAGTGTGTGGGTGAGGTTGTTTGGCTGTGTGCGTGGCGGCTTGCACCTGCCGACCAGTTCTGAGATGCGGAGATTTGTGCATCTCTCCCACGGTCGCTGCCCTGCCTCTGATAGCTCTAGCTGAACCTTCGATATCATTTGAATGTTTAGTTTCTTTTCATTTTCTTATGTCTCCTTAAGGGCCCGGCGACAGCGGCTCGCAGTTTCGAGGTGCGATTGGCTATTATTTCATTTTATTTCATTTCGGGGAGGCTGAAGAATAACTATCCAGTGACACGCATAAATACTGTTCGAACACAAATAACACAATAATATAAGGGAAACATGCCCGAATCAGAAATAATTTTGGTATTAGTATGTTTGGCCTTACGTTTACCTAATACCAAAATGATTTCTGACTCAAGCACATTTCCCTTATATTATTGTATTATTTGTATTCGAAGAGTATTTATGCGTGTCACTGGATAATTATTCTTTCAAACAACCTCCCCGAAATGAAATAATAGCCAATCGCACCTCGAAACTGCGAGCCGCTGTCGCCGGGCCCTTAAGCATTAGCTTCTTACGTTATCGATAAACAAATTAGAATACCGTGCATACTTTAACTTCAAAACTTCGACTTTTATCACGGTCCAGTTTTAATACTCCTTAAAATTAGTTGACTTGATATCGACATGCTTTTATATCGCAATTTAAATATCTTTCTTTCGGTACACGGATTATGTAAATAAAATAATTTATTATTCTAATTCACTTTCAACTTCGCTGCACAATCTGACTTTATTAACCTTCATTTGATTCCCTAACAAGGTCGTTAGCCAAAAGGAATCGTCTCCATAAGCATTATTATTGCTAGCGTACACCTGTTACCCTCACATACGTACACTTAGTTATAGCGAATCAAGTCAAGGTGTTGGCGATCGAGAATCACGAGGTCATTAATTGCGATCATCTCTCGCATTGTGATTTACTCGGTTTATATTTTATTCTCTGGGTATTTTGTATTCTTGTTGCAGCTGCACTTGACTCACGATTATTGCACACACTTGAATCTTTCTACTTGTTATGTGCAAATAAAATTTATCTGTAATTTGAGTTGAGAAGTCGGTAAATGAGCTTTATAGAACTCTTCTAAGCTTTTATTTATTGTATTTCTTGATTTATGTCTCAGAATTAAAAGATTTTCCATTCTGAAGCTGAATTATGGGCTTTTGGCTGCACTGGAATCGAAAAAACTAACCTTATATAGATTTATTAATAGATAAAAATTACATTGCATATTTAGCTGTATGGTTTGCAGATGCTAAATAGGCAATATCATTACTATGTATGACATTATGGCATAATACATACAGTGAAACACAACACGCGCAATATACAATCGACTTAAAAGTCTGTCTAAAAATGGATTCGACGTTATTATCTAGTAGTACACATTTCATCTTATTTATTCTATGTTTATGTCTGTGAATGTCTGTACATAATTCTCAGCAACACGATGTGTATAAGCATTTTCCTTTCGACAGTCCAAGGATCTGATTCCGTGCATAGCGGCACTTTTTGGTAGGTATTTAAAAATCAGTGCATAGCGGGAATCGAGCATAGCGAAACTAACCGAATTCTCTATCAAGATAAACAATGCTTAAAATATGGCATTCTCTTATCAATGGATGACAGATAGTGCGCCAGGCCATTTTTTTCGATTTTTATTTTGTGGTATATGTGTATTGATGCTACGAACATATTGCACCATCGCCCGTCATCGGAGCCTACGATGCATATTAAAGCAGGGTCTACTACTACTACCTAATTAGTTGTCATCAAATAATTTAAAATCATGAAGCCAGAACTCTACTCAGAATTTAACTCTCAGATCTTCTTAACATTCACAAACAAACAATCTAACAAATAATTTTAGTGTCCATATAAAAGTAGATAAGGTATTTGGTGAATGTTTGCGTACGAATTCATTTCATAGGCAAAATAAAACAAACCTTTAATTAATCTGTAAAGTGGACAGTTGAAGAGGATCAAACAGTTTTTGGATATTAACTTGTAATTTGGTTTATAAGCGTCAATAAATCTTGTAGGATCAAAGTCACCGCACATAATAAAATATAATGTTTTATTTATTTTAAAATTATTAAAAAAACGTGTCGTCGAAATGCTTTCATTGCTTTAGAAATATGCAGCCGCCCCCGTGCTCGTTAACTTCGTTTAAGTGTTTGGGTCAAGGCTTCTTTTTATGAAAAGATGAAAGGGCCACAGGAGGTGACATCTATCAATATATCAACTTAAAAAAATTACAGTAGCTCGACATAAAACCACTCTGGTTTTGTACGCAGGCAGTATAAAACCTGATTTCACTCGAAAACTTTAGTAGGATAAAAAGTTATGCGTTCGATAATCTTCAAAATATTTAGTATTTCATAAATTTACTTGTTTCTTAAGATGATTGATTGAATGAATACTTTGCAAATTTACTAATAAACCCCATATATTTTATAAAAAATTTCTATATGCTATGAAATGTTTTAATTGTATATGAGCATGGATCATGCAATTAGTGCAACGGGGATAATACACTGTGACAAATGTTCGTAAATAAAATGCTGGTTGACATTAAGCTCTGGAATGGAATTTTTCGAGATTCAGCACAAAAACTACAAGCTGAGACTTCCGTTTCCGTAATTAAAGTAATGAATCCAAGTGATTTCGGTTTAATTGTGCCGTAAGTTTCCGATGGCTCTCATCCGTTGATTCTAGACCGCTATTTTAATATTAATTTCCTTTTAAAAGACAGCTGCTAAATACGTACCTTATCTACCTATGATTCAGCAAATTTCATATAATTGACATCAAAATTAAAATGAGTAATAATTCACATGTGATTACTGCATGTGTACTTTTATAATTATAGTCCTCCTCATCGATTTTGATGACGGTGACCCTAAAAACTATTTTTTTCTAGCATGACTCATTATACCAAACTTTTTTTCACATGTGGAGCAATAGAGATGACCGATCATGTTGTATGTATATGTATTGGAGGGCTTGGTTATCTATTCGCATGTTACGTGTTTTATGTCGAGGGTTTCGAGTCAGTTTTCTTCAAACGCTTTAATTTTTACATTTAATTTGTACATATTTTACAAGAAGGTTAAATAAAGATTTATATAATGTTGAGGTCATTGTAATACTCCATCGTAGCCTATCTGTTCAACAGTGATACTAAGAACCAGGCATTGTTGAAGTAAAACAATCGCCTTACAATCTTCGATCGAGGTCTTGAGGCGCTTCGAGGCTGAACATAAGTTAGGTAATAATCCTATTAGTACCAACAGAGTGGACCGAATTGTGAATGGCGAAGATAACAGCACAAAGGACCGGAGATGCGCGCGGTGGCCCGCAGCCAAATAACTGGAAAAAGGACCTTCAAATCTGAACCAGCTATCCTATACTAATAACAAGACGTTTTCTGCTGAGAAACCTAAACCGAATTTAGAGTATCACATCTTGGCTTATCTTAACCAGCGTGACATCAAAGTAGCCAAATTATACTATACTTTTTCTCATACTCGATGTTGTTTTTATTAGCATGTTTATTTATTTATTTCTGGCGGTCAATATAATGATTTCATTTTATTCTTTAATTATTCATGTCAGAAATTTCCTCATATTTTATACTTACATAATCTATATTTATGGTGCTGTGTGGATTGTCCAGCATTATTTATTATTTATTTATTTATTATTTATGAAAGAAAAATCTGTACTCCTTACAATCTTAAAACCATGGAGCCTAGAGTTCTTAAATAGAATTTTTTTAATGGTCGCGTTTTTATAAATTATTCATTTAATAGATACGCGATCAAAATTGTCGAAGTTTCCACTAGTTTATATAAAAGTGTACAAGTAGTCTGCCGTAGGTACAGCAGAACAAAATAAAATTAATAAATATGTAAGCAATTATCTAGAAATACTCGACTTGAACAGTAAAACATTATTATAAAGATGCATATCGATACAAAAGTTTCGTTATTATAACGTGTAAGTACATTGTTCTCTTATCAAAGAACTTATCTAGAACATTGAAAGAAAGAATGCACGCAACAGGCGTTCCGCATTTCTATAGGCTTGAACATGTAAATGCTCAGTGGTTACAGGTAACAGGTGGTTAACAAGGGTGCTTCGAGTGGGGAATGCTTCACTGACACTTGTTGCGACCAGTACTCCCTAGGCATCGGTGCCGATGTAAATGCAATAGCTTCATTATGTTAAATTGTACCATTATCGACGCGGGACTTTAATCTTATTACCAATAGTGCGTGAGTTAGAATTGCTTTTTTTTATGTAGTCAATTACTTACCTAACGTCGCTTATGATTTTTCATAACAAAATACAGGAAACTTTTTGTTTTGATTACAAATTTACAAAAAAGTGTCTTAAAGCTTATGGGGCGCCAAAAGTGATACTTAACAGAACGGACAATAGCCTAAATAATTTTTTACCACTCTTATACAGCAAGTCTGTTTTCAATACGACGACCTCTGTGGCGCAGCGGGCGAGAGCTTGCCTGCGACGCAAGAGGTTGCGGGTTCGATTCCCGCCTTGGAACAAATTTGTGTACGATCTGCAGAAATTTGTTCCGATGGTCTGGGTGTTTTCTATGTATAATAAAAAATATCTATCTATGTAAGTATATAATGTATTAAATATATCAGTTATCTAGTACCCATAACACAAGCTTTGAATAGCTTACTTTGGGGCTAGATAGTGCTGTGTGGATTGTCCAGCATTATTTTTATTATTTTATTTTTTTTAATGCTCTATTTAGTGACATCCAAAGATGTCACTAAATAGAGCATATTAGTATCGTGGCTCTTGCCAATACCACCACGTTTGGGCATTAGAGTTTGTTATAATAGAATAGATAGGAGGTTCTTGGTTGGCACAATAGCGATCCAGAACAAAAGCTCACGCCATTTTTACTCGTCCATTGTTTGTTTGAACTTGGACAGTCGCGTCGCGTGACGTGTACGGCGGCGCGTGCGCTGTTTCGCATTCAAATCGCTTCTTTTACTGCTCATAATTGCTCTAAATGCAATGTTCTTATAGATATTTTAGCAGTGGCTAAGAGACAGCAAGTCAGTTGAACAATTTATCGAAACAGATTAGAAATTATTTTAATTTCACGAACGTACTGTCTACTGAAGTCATATCACCCTACCATCCGCTCAAGCATGTCGAAGGGTTCTTTTATAATGCGGTAAAAATATATTTTCAAACGGTTCCCTGCTCGCTGACGCGGAAAATGAACGTTTTGCGTACTGCAAGTGTCTACTCGTACACAGTGACTTTAGTGTTCCGAAACCTTTTTTTACTGCCTTTTAAAAACCATTGTTTTGTCTTCATGATTGTTCTTGTGATTTTATCATCAGATTTTTTGATTTGAAAATTGAGAAAGATATCTATGAATATGGCTTTGCTATATTTTAAGTTTTGTTTGTTTTTCACTTTAGTTTTCACACTTAATTGTTCGAAGTCACACAAAAGTCCTTATGCCATTAGTGAAACCGGTAACATTTGTAGTTATCGTCGAGTGGCAGAGCTGGTCACGAACGTAGGCGAGAGATCTTTGCTCAATAGACGAAGTGGTGGCGGCGGCGGCGCGGTGCGCGGTGGTGCGAGCGCTGCGCAGACGCATCATCTCATTGAGCGCGCACCGGATGGACCAATCAGCGGCATGAATGGACGCCCCCGCGCCTTAGCTATGTGCGTTATTAGCTCCCGTACTAGATGCCGCTGTTTCTTTGTTATCTGCGTAAATTGTTATGACTTTTTATGGCATAAGGAATGTGTTGAGTCGTAAATCCGTTGTTTGTTGTCTCATTGATAGCCATTGTTCGTCCTATGTGAGAAAGGATTCTTGGCTACTGTTGACCGGTTTCATTGTTTAGCTCGTTAACTCGGAGGTGATAGCTCCTGGCAGATAGCGCTCCACTGGCCTGTCCATGTCCACCGACCTGCCTGAAGGTTTCTGACTCAGTCAACTTGAAGTAATCTAATTCAATTGACGTTAATGCTGGCTAATGGTTTCTCTCCGCTTGTGATGAGCCATCAAGGACTTTTCATTTGTTTTGGTTCTAAAATATTTTACCTTCTTGTTAAAATATCCGCGACGCATTCTTTACACCGTTGGAAACGAATGTTAGAATTGCACAATGTAATCGAAACCGACCTTAACATTGCATTCCTAATCTATTCTCTCGCAAAATTACATCTTTCACAGCCTCATAAAATCCAAATGCAATTGGCCTGACCCCGTCTACGAATAGCGTTTGTATACAAACATTGTTTTAGTTCTCAGGTTATGAGCACGCATTCAAGGTCTTTACTTTCAAGATCATCGGAGCATACGAGGAGCTGGTAATTACCGTAATGTGGCCGGTGGTTGCACAAGGCACCCTGCCACCGGACACGCGATGTTTCCAAATAAATTATGTACTGTCCATGTACATATCGAAGGAAATTAATATTGCGAATGCACCGTTTAGCTTTGTTTACTGTTAATTTAATCTATGACTAAAGTGATTGATGGTTCAGCGAGGCTCTTGCTAATGTTTAAGACGCCGATGCAATATTAAAATTTGACATTATAATGTATATTAGCACATAAAGTAAATTTAATGTAAATCGCTATAATTACAATCGCATAGTACTTATACATATGTATATAAAATAGTTGGTACATGAGTATTCTAGATCACAAGCTTTAAAGACCATTTTAAAAGGCGTTTACTCAAAACGGCGTTTACTTCCACAGAAATTGAAACTGTATTACTAAGCGTATGATATGCGATATCCAATTATAGAGTAAACGAACATTTTCATTATTTTTCTATCGGTTCCGGCGGCTTCACATTCGGGACAAGTGCACGTGAAACCGAGAGCGTTACTGCTTGCGTAATTTTTTTGCACAACTCTGAAGGATCTTTATAATAGCTGTGTTACTCATAATAGGTAAAAAATATACCCAATCATAATATGGGGATTTTTGGCAACATCGGAGTAACAGTTACCCACTCTACTAGTTTGGGAGCTTTTGCATTCAAATAACAGATATAGTTGAAACTAATTATGTCAGTAAAATTCATTTTACATTTTTTGTTGTACGCACAGGTTTCTATGTGTATATGTACTTACGTTGTTGGCGCTAGCTACAGCGAAGAAAGTTATTAAAAGTTCCTTGACCTATCAAAATGTTTTGTTAGAATTTTGTAAGTTCGACGGGATGCTATCACCGTTTAATCATAAGTTACGAAGTTGAGACGCGTTTTCTCATGTTCAAGTCATTGTGTGGCTTCCGTCAAAACAGAAAAAGAGGTTGTTGTGGGGAAGCCATGTCTACGTGAGATGCAACTTGCCTTCTCCGTTCAGTATCTGGTTCCTTCTTGGCATTCTGAGCTATCTCAGGCTATCTCATAGGTGAATAACTGGGTTTTGGTGTGATAAAACCTACTACTGCGAGCCCTACTAAAAACTTTTGAACAACATGATCGAAGTAAAAGTAAACTCACGACGGACGATGAAAAAGAGAGACTTACCCTTTGGCTTATTGAAAGCTTTCATCATGACTTTGATTCCCATGCCTGCGATGACCGCCGTCGCCGTAATGTGTCTGCCGCGGGCTTGTGAAGTCCGAAATTACGCCCTCAGGCTTGACACTTAACGTCCTTTTAAATTATATTCCTTATAAATATGTATTTACAATGTACTTTACATAAACTATACTCTTAACATTAATAAGATCAATTAATATCACACTGTTTCGAGTTTCTTAGTCCGCTCAGTTTAAACACTCTTCACTGTTCTTCATTTTGTTAAAGTTTATATCACGTCACGGTTGAAAAGTTTATAATTGTTTTATTGTTCATGTTTGACTACGATTGTGCAGCACCTGTCGAAAACACATAACTTCAAATCTTTGATTTTATAGACTCCAAACACTAGTTTTGTTCCCATGAGATGAATACGTTAGCTCTATATGAAATACGTTAGAAGAACAGTTCATTATTGTCCTATTAGGTACAGGTTTTTTTATCGCCTGGTGACCGATATGGAGCGGACAAGCCAAGTGAAATGCGCAACCGTCAGCAACGTACCAATATTCAAATAGTGGCAAACGTTTGCCACAGGTGCGTGGAAAGATCCGACACACACGCTTCCGGCCCGGTACCCCACTTACTCCGTAAACTACCCTCCCCCGCATACCCTCATTCTCACCCTCTACCCCGCTGCGAGCGGCAACTTTTTCCCACAGAGACTGCTAGCCCGTGACGAGCAATTTCGCTAGTTTAAGTGGTTTGTGTCGAAGTGCATATTTGCATACAGACAACGGTTAATAGTTTACCACCTTTTCCATTAAATGGGTTCGTTGCTCCCCTACGAATAAATTAGTACTTATTAATGTCTTGTTAGTTACTAGGTAAGGTCTAGAATCTAGTATTCGTAATCGTAACCAATTCGTGACGTATGAATCCTTCTTTGAGGGGTTGACAACCGTCAAAGTAGGAAAACTTGTTTGGATCAAAACTATATTTCTACTGAATTGTGTGCATTATTATTATAACTTGGTTGATTGCGATTATTCATAAATGAGTTCAGTAGTTTTATCATGTCATCATCAATGTTGAAATGTGCGAGTAAGAAGTACTTTATCGGGGCCCCTAATTCTTATTTTCCTACCCGTAGACAAAGCAAATGAACTAAATTGTAGGATGTGGGATCAACGGTTTTTAATAAAAATAAAGTGCCAATCATCAGTTTATGATAAACAATGTTTACTTTATTAATTTATTCATGCTTCCGTCTCCCTTCACACACAAATGCGTATCAAATAATAAAACGGTTACAATATACCACAACAGGGGTTCAAGGGTTAAGTGCCAGTAAACATCTTCATTTCGTTTTAATAACTGATCGAAAGGGGTCGAAATTGGTTTGTAGATGTATTGAGTAGGTAGTAGTACATACTTAAATATTGATCAGATAATAATTCTTTTTAATGAATCCCATTGAAACTTTTAATACAAACGTTCTCACGAATGTTAACGCTCTTCGTGGAAGGATTACCGATTGTTATCGGTCGGTACCTTCAAATCTTAGTCATACATTTTGGAAAAGCGATAAAATGTAAATTCCATAATTCATAAAATAAATTTGTGTTTCATTTATAGAGTTTTTTACAAAAGATTTTTTAATTAACAGCTTGACAAAGAATTTGTTTTGTTATTAATCCGAGGGATGAGAAGAAAGAAAAGACTATACGATTGTAACCTCCACCACCTTCTAACTTACTTAGCAGTGATGGGGGAGACGAATTCCTCCTAATCAAAATCACATTTAGTCAAAGATACAAGGTCAGTCAGACACCGTAGGTATCATTATTCACCCATATTCCTTATTTTAAAAATCAATTGTCAAATCATGGAGATTATGTTGCTTCTATGTAACTTATATAAGATATAAGATTAACTTTGTCAATAAATAAAAAAGGGTTTAGATTATCTGTGGATTAGGTTATGGGCATGAATAAAAGTTGGACCAGAGTTGTAAAATCAATGGAGATAATTATGAAAATATGTAAATAATAAAAAAAGTTTGTTTATTTTGCAGTATAAAATTTATTACCTATTAATACTTATTTAAAAGCATGCACTTCAAAAAAATTACATATTAATTATATAAATTTTAAATCGCATTTGATTCAACACAAATCTAGATAGATATTAGTATAGCGCTTACATGAGGATAAACTCAAACATAATTCATTCCAAGCAAGAATCGTATCACTCGATCTCAATTGTATAAAGAGTACTTGTATTCAATTGTAGAGTTGTTCCGATATTGGAGGACAATAGACGAATAACAGCGAGATCGGTTCAGTAGCATCTATTAATCATAATCTGGGGTTCACTAAAATTTATACGCAGTAGGTATTGCACAGGTCATGAGATCTGAACTGTGCTTAATTCAACACGGCATGATAACATGTTGCGTGATTTGAGTAAATTGGGAAGGCCAGGAGCAAATGACTCAAACTGAAAGTATTTTTTCCAAAAGTGTTGTGCTCCACTCTGTGTTGGGCAAAGATCCCCCCAAATTCTACCATCTATCGTGATATTTATCACTTCCCTACTGTCCTCTTAAACATAGACATCGTGCGATTTAACTTTGGCCAATTTTCGGATAAAAAATCAAATAACAATATGTAATTATTATAATAAATATAATAATTATAACTAAAAGTATATGTGTGTCTTAAATATGATCTTAGACTGAAAAAAAAACAAAAGAACTATGGACCAAATAATTGAATTCCCAACCGGTCACCCAACAAAAGTTCTACACCTCTTACATTTAGAACTTATAAAACCAGTCTGTTTGATCGCTACTGTGGCACGCATTATATCTGTATTAATCAAATAAGCGGCTGAGATCAGCTCTTGGGTAGCACGCTCGATTGTCGTTTTAGATATAACGCTGGAGCTAAACACAAAATGAAACATGAACATATCGGTTACCATAAAATTCGACAAATCATCACACACACATCACACAAAGTTTAGCTTATTTCATACCGAATACGGCATTTATTAAACACATTTGGATGTCTCTGACACTGTAAACGGTAGTAAAAAGTATCAACAGTTCTTAAAAAAAAAACAGAAAAAAACTCAACAACAAGAGACACGTTCTCTAATTCTGTACCTTTCGCAAAGAAAACACACTCCAATTAGGTTTCTAACGATAAAGATGAGTATTTCCTGCACTAGCATACTGGCAATCAATTTTACAGATTTATTTATAGTATAAAATAATAAACCCAACTGTAAATATAAAAATCTTTAGATGGAAACCATGGGCTGACCTGACATGGGACTATAGATAAATCTCAGTTAGATATTAATCTATAGTTCCACTTGTGGTGGCGTCTGTGTGGTTAATCATACGTGCGGTTGAGATTGGTCGGCCTCGGGTCAACTAACTCGATTGTCGCGCCCAATTTGTCACCCCACGTCTCGATGAGACCACAACGCGTTTGTCTTGTTTTGTCTGATGATGTCCTATTGTTACTGGGATTCTGTAATAAAGTTGTCCAACATTTTCACTGCGAGTCATAATAGAAAACCCTAAGAAAATCTATAATTTCCACCGGATCTGTGTTTTAGCAGACGATTTAATTAAATTGAAATTAACATACAACATAACAAACTTTAGAAATTTTTTAACGTTTTCTTAGGGATGGAATATCCAGATCTTTTGTAGTCGAAAATAAGAACAAGGGTTTTTTAAAAGTTCTCTATTGATATTTAAGCCAAGATCTGATGAAAAATGGGAATGACGGTACTATTATAATATTTTAAAATTCAATTTAGACTGGAATCTTTTTGGAATAATAAAATAAATAAGTTAGAAATAAATTTAAAAAGTTTTTTAAACTTTTATTAATGTGATCTCATAGACAAGCCTTGCAGTTTCCATATGTAGTCATGCGACAACAATTAACGCCTACAACGGAATCTCTGAAGCTAATACCCAATTGTTGGGTGTCGAGTCAATTGTAGAGATCACTAGAGAGCAAGATCAACTGGGGTCAGCCTCTGCCCTAGCCGCGACCCCTCAAGGATAGTGGACACCCGCATATCTAAAGATGAGTAAATTCTATATTTTAAATTGAGTGGATTTACTTACGGCTCAGTAAGTGAGATAATCAATGGAAATTGCTTTTGTAAGTAGTTTTGAAACTTACTTGGGCCATAATATTATCAATGGTAAATTATATAACGGTTTTGTTAAAATGGAAGTAAAAAGTATTTCGCCCTTTTGTAAGAACGAAGTCTTTTGTTTCATAAAACGTACCTTGTGTGCAGTACACACATACTCCTTTTTAGATATCTTAGACTGATACAAGATTTCAAATGAAGAAGATGCTTTTTTATTGTACTACACAAGAAATGGCGAAAATTTGGTGCCTGCCTGTCTGCCTCGGCGAAGCGTGTGTGTTTTCAGCAATCGATTCGAAATTTGGGTTCGTGGACTCTAGCATGCTGCGTGAAGGAATTTCATTTACAAGATCTTTACCGCGGTACGTCAATGCGTGTTTTGGATTCGGAGATTCCCGCGGCTCCGTCGAATGTGCATCAACAAACAAGGCGACAATGGATGCTTCGCCGAATAGTGACGGAGGCACGTTCAAATGTGGAACAATGTGGCATAACAAGACCTAACAATTCGGCCGCGCGGCGTGAACAATGCCTTAGATTGAGTACGCAGCTTTCGTAAATAGATGTTTGAATTCACGAACATTGTTTGCATGTTACATATTTGTAAGCTGTTGCGTTGTTGCGTTTGAACTGTCGCCAGCTTGAGAATTGGTTGCTAGTTGAAATTACACGAATGTAACGTACAGAGAGCTCGACAAATCATTTACAAGTTTAAAATTTTCACAATATGCATAGACCCCCAAGTCATTAAGAGTAGTAGAGCTCTTTGTGCTGGGCTCTTCGGAGAAAGTACTACCACCACGCCTTTTTCTGCCGCCATGTAAGCTGCGTTATTGTGTTTCGGTTTGAAAAGTGTGGTCGTGGCGTAATTACAGGCACATGAGACTTAGCATCAGTATGCTTTAAGTTGCTGGACGAAGGGCAGTGCATCGTAGGGCTCGTTTCAATCGTGACTTACGAGGCAATGCTTTCTTATAGGTGATGGTTACCGCTTACATCAGGTGGGCCATCTGCTTGTTCCATCAGCTAGCTGTATAAAAATAGTAGGTGGAAAGAAAAGTCTTAAAATGCTAGTAGTTTTTGAAAATTTATAAGCGAGATATGCCAAACATTGGCGTTTACTTCTTTATATTGATGACGATGATAATATCATTGAATTGGCTGACTTAAAAAACATGTACGAAACAAAAACAGTGTAGGTATCCATATCTTCCTCAGTGGGGCCCATGATTCAATTTGTAGAACTAGCTACGAGATGAGCAGCGTCGGAACACGGTACAAGTGATTTGACCTCCGACCATTTAATTAAAACGTTATTGTTACGGCGGGCGTATCGCATCGCGCGTTTATTGCTGCTTTATTGCACTACTTTCAACTAACTACAGAAGGTGTCACTTGATAAATATAGATGGAATTTACATACTTGCATTCATGTGAACCCATTTGTATTTATTTATTTACTTTAATTTAAACGGCACATAAAACCAATTACCTAGGCTACTTAAGAACATAAAAGTTAATAACTAATTTTAATAAAAATTTATATAAAAATTAATTATTAATTTTTATGTTTTTTAATTAGACATACTTATGCGAACAAAAAATATATTTTTTAATAATTTTTTTTACATACAACTAGCTGATGGAACAAGCAGATGGCCCACCTGATGTTAAGTGGTAACCATCACCTATAAACAAAACATTGCCCCGTAGGTCACGCACAATAGGAACGTGCCCTACGATGCACTGCCCTGCGTCCATCAACTTGAGGCATACAGATGTTAAGCCTCATGTGCCTGTAATTACACCGGCGACCACACCCTTCAAACCGAAACACAGCGTTGCTGCTTGGCGGCAGAAAAAGGCGTGGTGGTAGTACTTCCCCGGATGAGCCCTTCACAAAGAGCTCGAGAATGTGCGGAATAGGTGACGTGGCCCGAGCCGCAGTGCGATAGAATTACGGAACAGAATACGGCTCAGCAGACAACTTGTGCCCATCGATTTATTTGTTTGGAGTGAGTAGATAGGTAGTCTGCAGAGCCACGGCAGGTCAGTCAAATGTAGAACTGACCACAGAAGGGATTAATCACGCGAGGCAGTTTTTGAACTGCCTTCGTTTTGACAGGAGTTTGTAGTTTTGAGATTAGGAAACAGTAGGTTTCACTAAAAAACACGCAGTCAGTCCACCTGCCCATTTGTCATACTCATTAGTCAATATTGTAGAACTTTTTTTTAAATAAAATTAAACATTCACATTTACTCAGTCCTATTAACATACTCGATAACGCTACCCGTAATAAATTACGATACTTACCTACCTAGTGTTCATTAGATAGCTCCTTATTAAACAAATATTTGTAATTAAAGTAAGCATGTGCAAAAAATCAACGAACCATTTACCCATAGCGGGAAATAATAAGAAAAACTTAGTTTCATGTAATTAAAATTCAATTTTCTGTTGGTAATCGTTATTGACTTTGAAGGGAGCAGTAATACATGAGATTTTAACGTAAACCATTTAATCTAGCTTGACCGCAAGATTCAAACTATTGAATGTTATAGTTTAGATACCTGGTAAAGTTTTTTTATGGATTTTTTTTAAATTATGCTTGACAAGCCAAAGTTTTAGTATGCATAACAATATACTGTCAGTATTTAATATATCTTACTACTATTGTTGTATTGAAAGTTTGTGAGTATGGATGGATGTGTTACTCTTTCACGCCGGAACGGCTGAACGGATCTGGATGAAACTTGGCAGAGAGATAGATTATAGTATGGAACGACACATATTATAGGCTACTTTTTATCCCGTGGGAATTCCGGGATTTATATCTGCGCGGGTGAAACCGCGGGGCGCTACTAGTTGTCAATAAATTATTCTGATTCTTCGTGATACCTGACCTATAGCTGTAAGCAGTGTCTGAAGGAGGACATTTTAAAGACTTTTTAGTGCCCAGATTCGCAAAAAAGAGAAAAAGCGATGGGAATCGTATAACAAAACTAAAATGGAGCTGGACCGGCTCCTGACAAAGGTGATGGCAGGTGGAGAGTGTGCATATTAACTAAATGGCGTTCAAGAATTAGATAAAGAAACATCGGTAGTCTTACTGGGCAGCACTTTTGCCGCTTGCCATAGTTAAACCTGGCACATGACTATACACACATACTGCAGATAGGCTAGCAGTGAGTCAAAGATGGGACTCCTTAAATACCAGTAAAAACTCTTAAATACCAGAAGCTTGACAATTTATTTGATACCCTCTTGTTCAGTGCCAAACATTTCTGTTGCATGAGTTTGTGAGCCACCTATTAATTAAAGTAATGTTGCGTGTTGAACGACGAGTAGCTAGGATAAATTTAGAGATATCGGGGGATCGTCTAGTATGTAGATAGCAGCAAGGCGTGCTCACACGAGGCGTGAAAGAAGCGTGGGACGTCCCAGCCAGCGATTGGCGAACGCCTCCCAACGCCTACGCGCATGCGCCGAGCACGCACGCACCTCTCACAAGAAAAATCTTTGCGAGAAAACTCGCTCCGAACGTAGGAAAATTAAAAAGTTTTATTTTGTTTACATGTGGGCGGCATAATAGTCGGGTGACTTGGCAAAATGGCGTTCGCGGTTTTATGAAGAGATTATTACGCTATATAATTTTCATGAGTTTTTGTTTAAATTTTCAAGAAGTACTTTCATGTCATCTATACTAGTAACTGCTAGTAACTAGCGATGCTGTGTTGCGCAATCCAAAAGAACCTGCGTCATCGTACATTATGTTCCATAATTTGTTTCTCGCTTTCAAGAAAGGGCAACACAATTAATTTTAAAAAGGTTACTCTCTTAATAAAAATTTAAATTGAGCCGGCAAACTGTTCGTTTAGGAAAATAAATGCTATTATTGGTAGTAGGTATTAATTAGACATTCAAATTCATGCATTTTCAGTACTTTTGTATGTTAATTTGGTTGGTTTAAGGTTAAGTTCAGTGTCATAGTCGCCATTTAACGTAACATATACCATATAATACTAAGGTGAGGCGACTACACTATTATTTTCCTCATATATATTTTGTAAATTATTTCAAATTTAAATGCGACTTGTGACTTATATAAAATTTATTTACACATGATTTTATAGAGTAGAAAAGTTGTACGAAATAGAGAATGATTGAAAATGAAAAAAAAGCTTAATGACCACAAATGTTTTTATGTAACAGATTTGAAATTTACTATCACGATATTTTTAAGTGAGTATAACTGCACATTTAATTCTGTTTTAACCATAGATTTACGATCCTAATAAACCAATCTGTCCCAAGCAGGAGAAATACGGAAGAATTAATTTAAGTTAAATTAACGATCTTATATTCCGTTCCGATGTCCACTTAACTAGAAGAGTTATAACAGCTAGTGAGGCTCTAGATAAATATATACATGGTCATAAGTCATTGGCGGGAAGTCGGTGGATGGAAGAGGGCTCAGAATCGTTCTTTCTGGAAATGTTTACGGGAGGCCTATCTAGCAGTGGACTTCTTAAGGCTAATGATGATGACATACATTAATTCAAAGTTAAAGGTAGTAAAGCCAGTGACAAAACTCCCATAGTTTGAGTCAAAGTCAAAATATGTTTATTCAATAAAATCACAAGGACCGTCTTAAAACTAGGTGACTCTAGTGCCAGTTCCACGCGACCAACACCGAGAAGAACAGGCATTTCAGCTTGAACAATATTATGTCAAAATGGTTCTAGTTTTGTTCCATACCTACATAGGTTGACCATCTTTCTTGAATCAAGATTCTTAATACTAGCGAATGACTCAGAAGGTGAGCTCTACCATGATCCTGTTCTAATACATTTCAAAAAAAATAATAATAGAAATTTACCTTCTGAGTCATTCGCTAGTATTAAGAATCTTGATTCAAGAAAGTTGGTAAACCTATGTAGGTATGGAACAAAACTAGAACCATTTTGACATAATATTGTTCAAGCTGAAATGCTGAATTGATTCCAAAGGTGAAGTCAACATGACATATTAGAATATTAGTCGAGCTTACTGTTTGGCACCATTTAATTTGGAATTAATTTACGAGTAGTCTAATTAATCTAGGTTTCTTGCCAATTTATCTTTAGTATTTAAATTTGATAGATTGAAAATCCTAATTACTGAATTTTGAACAGTATTGTTTTTTACGTTTATATTATATTATGTAAGTTAGTCTGTACTTGTTTTTACTATGGACTATAGAAATGTAATTTTCGTAGGTGTCTTAAATGAAGTCTATATTATTTTTTTAATAAAACTCTGCATGCTGTTCATACAGGTTACCTCGTAGTAGTCTCTATACTGAATCACTGCTCTAAGATTTCATCACTCAGAATCGGGTCAGCCAGCGCAGCGACACCGGCATTAGCGCCTATTAAAATCATGTTAACGATCTTAAAAATATCACCACCCATGATTCGAGACCAATCTATCGCGTGAATGACATGACGTAGGTAAAGTACTCTTACTGATCTTTATGTAGGGTTCATAGATAATATTACATAATTATGTTGCTAATAATTTTATAATGGAAATTTGTTTGCTAGAAAATCAGGTAAGCCAAACCAAAAAAATTACTGCGCAAATATCAATGCACAAAATAATGGAAGTTTGTTTGCTAGAGAATCAGGTGAGCCAAACCAAAATTACTGCGCAAATATCAATGCACAAAATTGTAAAAGACTAGAATAGTTCTTAATGTTTCAAGTACGCAAACAGTGATGTTAAACCTAAATTATAGGCATGAATACAATGTACCAAATATTATTGTAAAATAATGTGCAACATTTTCATAAACGTTTGCCAACGCGCGGGTACCTAACATGTTATTACGTTTGTACACACAGTTTTGTGCTACCCAGCCCTCCGTTGCGAAATAATGGCACATCGCTGTTTTAGATTGAATAGTACTAGTGTAGTACATGCCATACGCTATATGTATCTCCAACCTACTATGTATAGAGGACAGTATTGTATATGGAAATATTTGAATTTGAATGTAAGCGCTCAGTTTAACGCTCTCTGTGAGTCAGGGGCGCCACGGTTCGCTGGCTGCGAAAATTTGACGTTTGTTTCTGACTGAACAGAGCACTGGTCGAATACGACGGCTTTAAAAATATTAAATACTAGTATCCGTCAGTGGCTTGCTTACATATCCAGATACATTGTTACTCCAGGCCACGTACTACGTATTTTCCAAGCATCATACAAATGGAGATTAGTGGAAACAAACGTACCTACTCATTAGCCGAAGTACGTGTTTTTAGTATAAGTTATTTATGGACAACAAATGAAATCAACCAGTAGGTCAATCAGCTTTAGTTGTTCCGTCAAGCGGGGCGTAAAAAGTATAAGATAGGATAAAATGACATCATGAGTTCTTCTTTGGTCAACTGAACAGATATTATGTGAATGACATCTCAAGAGAAGACTTGCGTTCAACGAAATATTCTGAAGCAGGTTTGCAGAAATAAACAACAGTTTTAATATGGTACGTACAGATGTTCTAATTCAATAGCACGTCAACTGCGACTGTGCATGTAAAACAGAAAAAAACCGTGTATACATATTATGTACTAGCGACCCGCCCGCGCGCCCCTGCTTAGCACGGTTTTTCTTCTATATCATGCATGTATTATACATATAAACCTTCCTCGTGAATCACTCTATCTATTAAAGACTGCATCAAAATCCGTTGCGTAGTTCTAAAGATTTAAGCATACATAGGGATATAGGGACAGAGAAAGCAACTTTGTTTTATACTTACGAGTATATGTAGTGATTACGCTTATTTTTGCATCAGTTCAGAATCTGCGTTGAAAGTTTAATGGTACAGTAGTAGAGCTCTTTGTGAAGGGGTCGTCCAGGGAAGTACCATGCCTGTTTCTTTCAATAAGCAGCGTTGCTGTATTTTGGCCGGAGGGCTTTGGTGGCCGGTGAAATTACACGAACATGACGTTTAACATCTGCGTATGCCTAAAGTTGATGGACGCAGGACCCTTTAGATTACGTTCATATGTTTTGTGGGGTGTGGTGATGCTTACCACCACTGCCAATTTTATCAGAAAGTAGAATAAAAAAATTGCAACTGTGTGAGAGTGCCTTTAATAAATATTACATGGTTTATGTATGTTCAACGCACATAGATACATAGTCTGCGCGCACGCATGTTATTGCTAGATAGAATTGGCAACAGGCAGGCGGGCGTGACTGCAAGCACACGAAATATTTACTTTCAGCAACAAATCATATTTCTACGAATCTATGTTAAAATAACATAAAATTTGTGATTCATCCCACCACAGCATTGTTAAAATTACCTACGTAGTTGTTACTCTTTCTAACTGACATGTCTGATTATGGGGCCCATTTTTTTGGCCTGTTGCCTTAAAAATGGAATTTACGTATAACTATGTACTATAGTATAATTTAAAACCTGGCAGAAGATTTTGCGCTCTATCGCAAATTCTAAATTCAAAAGGTTTCTTTAGACTTTAGTGTCTGTGGAATAAGGTTAAAAAGTAAGGCTTTACAAAAAGGCGAACTTACACCTGTATCCGTTGAGGCAGGGGGCTTTTCTGCCCTTGGGTATAAATTCACGTTTTAATTGTTCGAAATTCTGCTAGTTTTAATATTGATCAAAACCCATTCACTTATGTAGTTATAACTTTGAGTATAATCATAAAATTTAATATAATTTGCTTATAATTCTGGACCCTAAACCCGATTAAGGCTAAGACTCATCGCTGCATAACTCAAGCGGAGCGCGTAAATGGAATCCTGCCTTTAATTACTTAAAGGCACATACCCCAAATGGGGTCTGACGATGTTCTTATCTGTATGCTATTGTTTAACACGTCTTTTCATTCCCACGGTTAGCTGTGGCCGTCGTTACTAACAGTGCGGTAAGCTGTGGTGCGGTTGATAACGCGTACCTGCCTCAGCCAAGAAAACGCATCGAGGAATTCTTTGAGGGGAATTAGCTGCAAAAAGGCGAAAATCTTAGTAATTGGAATAGCCTGACTGCTGTTCGCATACTTCCAAGTGTTGAGAGCGTTCAATACGAGGTGTTGGCTTTGAAAAAAAGAGTTGAGTCATCGAATTGTAAAGGTTGTAACTCAGCCATTTTTTAATGAAATATTACATTATTGTATTCCGCATAAACCGATAATATTATTTTCATCCCACCATCTCGGAAAGAGTATTTTTGCTCTTCAATATCTGAGTGCAAAAGCCGTTTTTATTCTCTAGAGGATAAAGTAAATTGAATTTAGAACATCGTGTGCACTAAGTTTGTGAATTAAAAAAAACATTAAACCTATTTACTGCTACCTCTATGGTGCCGAATATATCATACAACTTTTTTTTTATTTGTTAAAAACTCAGACTCGGAACCTTCTTGGTGTTCTTTTTTCAATTTGCTTTGTACGCGGTTCTTTACGCGGCATTTTTTCACGTCATTGTTAAACCTTATATTAAAAACAAGAAACTTGAAAACAAGTGAAAAAACTAAAATGAGTGATTCTAGCGACGAGGAAGTTTGACGCCAACATGTAATTGTAAACGTTTTTTTTTGCATTTAGTCATTTCCTCGCTGAGGTGGAATGAAAAGTTACGTGTTGCACTCGAGTGCAAAGATTTTTCACCTCGTGCTCTTTTTATTCCCTCGCTAACGCTCAGGATTCTAATTTTGAATCACTCGCTGCGCTCGTGATTAAATTTTAGAATCCTTCGCTTGCTCGGTCATCAAAATTGAACACGCGGTTAAAAAGCAACTTTGCACTCTTGTATAACAAATAACTATTATTGTTTACTTAATATTTAACTAAATATCTCATCATGATCCCACTGAGGCACAACATTGCTTTTTGACCTATGATGGTGCTCTACGGAGCCGGAATTTAATCCATATTATTTATTTATAATTGTTTTTCACTATCGCGCATAATATGGCACGTATGGCACCTTTATATTTAGCTGCTTCTGCGTTACATGTGTTATAAAAAAACTTATCTTTACGTGCACAATTTCCTGTTGGTTATTATAAAAAAACATAAGCGGGAACTTAGTTTGTCCTTTGTTTTCAAATTAAACGTCATAGTAGTCATTATATGTGTGCCACAAGCCACGAGTGAGTTAACTAATCGTAATTAATTAAACCGCTAATGAATAGGTATCGTCATTTCGCATTTCAGTTTATTTTAATTGGCCGTTAACCGCCCTAAGTAATGTTTATGCCGCTACTGGATTACCTAGTAGAGACCGACTTATAGGTATAATTAGAAGGATTCAGTGTAAAAACAATGTGTGTAGATCAAGGTACGGAACATGAAAGCATAATTAGGTGTCCCGTATTCTACATTGTCTTGAACATAAGCTCAGCTCATTACATTCATAACTTGGCTAATGTTAGGCGAGTTTAGGTCACTCAATGATATTGAAAATCAATTATGTATCAGTGTAAACACTATTTAATATATAAGCTTTGTCTTCATCTCATGGAAACAGAAAACGTATTGTTGCAAGTGATATGTATAATGGAACGGCATACCTACAACCAAAGAACCTCTGGAGTCGAGTGCGAAATCAGGCGACCCACGCTCGTCAGAAGGACATAATAAATGATAGGTAGATGAGCCGAATCCATTATCCAATGACGTGAACCAATTACCCATTTAATGCAATTTGGGGCATCGTGTAGTCCATGCCGCGGTCTTGTACATCACCCGCGTCACTCACTCAAATGCACCAATTAGAGAAATCACTAGTGAGCAAGCACTCTCGGAACACAGGTTGTACGCGAGCGTTCTGGTTTCGAACCGGTCATTTCAGAATAGTTGTTTATCCAGAGTTTAGTGAGTCGGGCTGTGAGGGCGCGCGTGCTTCGCTGCGGCCGGCGCGCGACTACTCGCGGCTGAATGGGCGCCCGGCGGAGGGGCGAAGCTCGCTACGTCTCACTCCCATCCCAGTCCAGCGAGCTTAACGAAATCACCAATTGCAATTGTTTTCTCATTAACACGACCAATCTATTCACCGAAACAATAGACCATTCGATTTTTCAACACAACTCTATCACTGAAAACGATTGCTCCACCGCGAAACTCGACTTCACTGGAAGTGAAATGTTACGAGATTTTTAAGAGCTTCCGATCAAAGCTCCGGTGTGTCGCTATGCATCCGGTGGCACCTGCTCGCACTCGAGAAGAGACTGCATGTTAGAATGAGATGAAATGATTGATCAGAACGTGGACCGGATGGCGGACTCGGTTATGAATGAATCCGCCGTCCTTGTCTCGCGTACAGGTTCGTATAGTGGAGTCTCTCTCGTGCTCAGGTTGTCGCCGCAGAGGAAGTGAAAGGGACGGGATGCGTAGTAAATATTGCACTGCGTAGAACCGATCGGAGTATAACTACAGGCCCTTAATTTTTTGTACCCAACCACGTAGAAAAACCTATTCATTCATAGATTTGCTTGTAAATCTACTAGACCTTTGTTAATTATTATCCCCAAAAGCCTGTTGGAGCGCTTATCTGTACAAAAATGGTTGTACTTGGGCAAGCTGTTTTAGCTGGTGTATTCTAGAAGCATTTTTAGTGCATGACGATCCTAGAGAATCTTATACTTATTGGCTCATTGTTCTCTTAAAAGTCACGCAGCAAAAAATGTAAGATAGGTACGGTCTAGGCGCGGCACGAGAACGTAGGGCATGGTATGGTGGCTATACGTTCGCGGTATTGTTATCTGTGGGTGCGCCGAGTCAATGTTTGGCCGACGACACGTGGACGATTCCTTTGTCACGAGCAAACATTTTGACCGGCCGTTTCCGGAGTTATGGAAAATATCGAAATCGAGACGAATCATTCATAGACAGAAGTTGTACATCACTGTAGTTAAAAATTAGTTTTTATATATTATTATGATTACTTTCACAAATTGTTAATTTTATATTGTTATGTTAAAAAAAAGTTTTTTTTAGTTCTTTCATATTGAATGTATAGTTAAATACCTAAGTATCGTCAGGGCGAGAGAGAGTCTTGCTCACTCCGTTCGTTTTCATAATACCTATCAGTGTTCTGGTTTTGCTAAAAACATCTCCAAGTGCTAAAATAAATAATATTTCCTGTAGTAAATAGTATCAATTCAAAATACAAAGCTACATACGTTACATATGACCAAAAATATTTTTGTGAAATATTTCGTCAATGTTACAAATATTTTTTTTCGAATGCTCTCTTTGTTTATGAAAGGGTGTAAGTACTTACACTTTTAAAAAGGCCTCAACTTTATTTCGAAATAAACATAACATTTTCAGACCAAAATCGTTCGATTTATAAATAAATTGCCTTGACTGATTTGTATGCATTGACAACCTTCCCAGCCCAGTAGCTCTGCCTTCTGCGCCGTGGGCCGTGGCGTGGGTTCGATCCCCACCGATTAGTAAATATTTGTGTGATGAACGATGTAGATGGTCTCTGTCTGGTATATCTAGTAATAAGTATGTACATATTTACAAAAAAAGTATATACATAATGTATTAAGTCAGCTATCTGATTCCCATAGAGCCATTGCGCACTGTCGACTGTGACTTACCTATACTATAGTTTAACTACAAACGTTTTTTTACACGTTTTCAACAACGTTTTTTTTGTAGGTGTTTACGCACTTGGTCGTCGGTCGCCCGGGCGACTTTGCCCACCTATGTTCTGGTCGCCGAGGGACTGAGTCGCCAGCGACAAGTCGACAGTGCGTAACGGCTCTTATGACAAGCTTTGACTTAGTTTAGGGCTGGATAGTGCTTTGTGGAAAGTCCAAGTGTGATTTCGAATAGATTAATGTTATAGGGTTGTTTTCAAAATGATTATGGCTATTTATTGATTTATAAGTAGGTACTTGATTAAATAAATAATATTTATAATATTTCATCAATTACCTACACAAATAAATCAATAAATCGCCATAATTAATTTGAAAACAACTATAACATTAATCTATTCGAAATCACACGTAATAAAAAGTAACATGATTTCAAAAGTTTTGGTAAAATAAATAAAACGCAACAATTGCCTTTCACTCGCACAATCAGAGGATGTGGTCGGTATTGTCATCAGGGGGCCGCGGCCGGTACCTACTCGAATGCCTCGATGCAACCTTTACATTGTTCTAGTGTTTTCCTTCAATAAGCTCAACAAACATTGCCTTGTATCCATTCTCTTGAATATCGGCATAGATACTCGTAGATAGACAGAAGATAGAAAATACTTTATTGCACACAACTTAAGGATACAACAAAAACAAACTTAAAATTAAAAGTAGAATGGGCGGCCTTATCGCTAAGTAGCGATCTCTACCAGACAACAGTTGGATGAAATGGACTCATGAAATTTAAAAGGGGTCCTTGTGTGCGTGGAGATAAAAAAAAAGAATAGTACCTGAGTATATAATAATGAGGCATATATTTTGGCAAAATGTTAAATTCCTGTAGTCACGATTTTTTACGATTTAACAATTCAGGAACAATTATATATCTCAAGTGATAAACGCCGTAAAGTCACAATGATAGTAGCCGCTCAACATCAGGTGGGCCATCTGCCTGTTTCATGCCTTTTTGTCATAACTAAACAATGATTTGTAAATTATAAAGAGAAAGGAACCCTGTAAGTTAATATGTTCAAGAAACAGCTGAGCTAACAAGTTGTAACCTACCAAATCTTCGTTGAATGCGCTTGAGTGCGTTAGTTAAAACAAATGATAAATCACTGGAAACAAAGGTAAATCAGAGCACAACTGCGTCTTGCTTGCCACAAATCAATGGGATCCAGTCGAGGCATGTAACCCTGAGCGCCAGGTGCTACGCGGGAAGTCACCCTCGCCCCCCGCGCCTGCCCCCTTCGGCATCTTCACACGCCCACACAGATATCACAAGAGGAAGTACACACACATGTACACACGTGTACGTACACGGTGACGTAAACATCAATGTACTCATGTGTGTTTCTGTAATTTATTAATGGCTTGCATTTGCGTATGCGCCGTTCGTTGCGCATGAAAAATGGCGGATATAAATATGAAATGAGTGGATGCTAATTCAAAAGTATAGTCATTTAAAAGCGTATAAATGTTGTTCGTTGACGCCTGAAAGGTGCCGCCATAAGAGCTTTAGACAACTTAGGCAGTGTTCGGGCGTTTCTGGATGATTAACGGACCTTTTTAGCTGTTTCTTGTTTCAGAAACATGAAAGCAGCTGGTTTTAATTTAATTTTGATTTACTTCGCTCTTCGGCATTTAAAAACTTCTTGGCATTTCCATACATTGTGGCATACAAGATGCCTAGTACCTAGAGTACCTGCAAAACTGCCTATCGCAAAAGATAAACGGCTTATCTAAGTGTTACTCATCGATGGAATGCTTTTAAAAGCTCTATAACACTAGCAACACGGTATTGTACACGTTCTCTACTCACAATGAAAATTATCAACAGGTAGCGATGGCCTATACAATACAATGCCTCCTTCCGGTATCCGATACACCGCCCCGAAACCCAAAACCTACCTTACCCCACCACGTTAAAACTTATAACGGCTTGTATTGTGGCACTAAAAGTTACACGTTTAATGTTGAAGTAACTAAATTTGTAAATGATTTTGAATGTTCAGTCAAGACAACAAGGTTGAACATTGCTTGAATCTTTTTGTCATCAAGTTTATACGTTAATGCAGGGTTACCCACCATCCGGTGTAAGTTGACTCCGTGGGGAAGTGAACATTACTTTAAAGCCTGAATAACCGTAAGGGTAAATCGTTATTATGATTAAAATTATAAGCTAGCTTGGAATTTAACTGTAATATAAGTGTTTATTACTAATAAAATTAATGACATGAAGACGGTGCGCGTTTATGTCTTTTGTTATAATTACTGACTTTCATACTAATAACTTTTCAATCAGACTTTTCAACTTTGTTCAAAATTAGACCTTTATGTTTATCATTACCCTGAAATTAGAGATGGCAACGGGGATTATGTAGCTCTTGATATATTTGAAAAGAGTCTACCTAAGATTAGTTGTCAGGTAGTTTCATAAGGTTACAGCGGATTTTCACTTTAAATTGATTATGCAAACGAATTGGTATCAATATTACAAAACTTTGTATATTTAACACGAAAGCCTATAACCATAAATCAAAAATACATAATTTAGTAACGTTAAATACCAATGGTACCAACATTACTATAAGAAAAATTACACGCTACCATATCTACCACATAAATCGTCCTGTATTAATTAAATATAATGGTTCGAGACGATACGATCCGATTTTCCCAACAGCCACCGATTGAAAACGGGTTCTTTCTCTATCCATTAATTTATATTGCCCAAATTAAATTAACATCAGCTCTGAACACTATCTACCACTGTACATTAAAGTTATGCCAGTGATAAGTTTGTAATAAAAACACGTGCACAGGTACCTACTGCCGCTGTGACGTAACACGGCAAGTCCTACTCGCTCAGACCTCCACCTCCCTCCTAATAAGTTGGTTTGTCATGAATCATGGGAACCTTGATCCTCTCATTGATTTATAGTGCATTTAGAAATAAAGATATTCACGATCTCATTATGTAGAGTACAGAGACAAGATTCATTGTGACCCGACTCGCCGCACTCTGAAAAAAAATCACAAACAGTAAATGTCGAACGGAACCATAAAAAGTTGAGTAAAAGGCGTCGAAAGAAGGCAGCGAATTTTGAGCCAAACCAGTTTAATGAGGGTCGAATTTAAATACGAAAATAAAGCGGTTCCCACGGAGTCGGTCGCGAGAACGGAAGCCTCGTCGATGTCGCGGCGACACGGCGCGACTGCTCATATCGCGCGATCATCGCTTGACGCCATCGCACCGAGACCTGCCGCGTCCTCTTCGCCGCCGTAACCTGGCCCTCGACTCTCACACGAACTCATACAACCGATCAATCGAACAGAGCTCCAAACATAACGGACACCATTCATGTGATCGGACAGTTCTCCACGATATTGAGTCATTTAAAAAATATCGAATTTCGCGCGTTTTTCGGAAATTGTACTTGTATTTTATTCACTGGTGTAGGTAGATCAAGTATTGTCACTACTAAGTACTACAGCTTTCTCTTAAACAGTTGACAAATAGACTAACTATACTTAACACATATGTACCTACATAATTAGATAGGCATATAACATATACAACCTTTTGTGAAATATTGGTAAGTGTATAATCCGTCACACGTAATGATGACGGCAAAAAAAATATACCTACCTACAATGTTGTGCAAAAATAATGCTCCTGTAAACCAGTAATTTTCAGAAAAAAGCTGATTCTATCAAGCTTATGCGTTGTGTTATAAAATATATTTAAATAATTTTAAATTATATTTCTTTTTTTCGTTCCGGCAACCAAAGTAAGATTGCGAATAAAACAGACAAAGGGTTGACCACTACGGGTTGATACTTGGCTTAACCGATCGTGGCTAAATATTCTACAGTATCTTTCTTTATTCTTTAAACTGTTCGAGGAAATCTTGCAAAAGGCAATTTGCTTTTCGAAATATACAAGTTGTAAACACGCAAGCCGAGGTCCGATCTGTTTGAGCTTGCTTTCGATAATGTCAACACGGCCTTAGTCAACGGAACTTGTTCCAACACCTTTATTTGTACATTTTTTACTAAATCTATTTTTAAATTGCCCTTCGTAGGTGTGAAGACAAAAGAGCCTTTCTTTGTATTTTAAACATGGCTGGGCTGAGCTTTTTAGATGTATAAAATGCGAGTATTTGGGAATCGTGTGTTTAATCCGAATGTCTTACAATCATTGATTATAAAAACCATAGTTAAGTAACAAAAATTATATATGTATAACAAAAATTGTTATATCAATGCTTCTAATACAAAAAGTTACCATCGGGCCTTTTTTTGCCGCCAAGCAGCGTTGCTGTGTTTCGGTGTGTGTGGTTGCCGGTGTTATTACAAGCATATGAGGCTTAATATCTGTACGCCTCAAAATGATAGGCAGTACATCGTATTAGGTGATGGTTACCACTTAAAATCAGGTGGATCTGCCTGTTTCTTCAGCTAGTTATAAAAAATAAAAGGTAAGCGTTCTCAAAGCTCGCCTCGCGCCTTTAGTCGCGACCGCAGGACAAGCTTCCGTAATTACGCATAATGGTGACATTCAATACTCTGATATAAATGACGAGAGAGACGAGCCATGTACGAGCACACAATGTGGTAACTGCTCGCCTCATTACACACATACGTGGATGAGACGCTCATTGAGTTTCACTTGGGTGCGGCTGTTTGTCTTCTAAGCTCAGCCTCAAGGTATGAATGAATAACGCTATCCTCTTCTCTCGTCTAATGTGCCGTATTCATTTTGTGTTTTTTCCTAACTCGAAATATTACACAATGGTCTAGCTAGTATATGTATATTCCACATTCGCTTGATGGGTCATCAATCAAGTCACGCTCGATTTATGTCCTTCTTGTAAATTGTAATTGTAAAGTTCGTATTGACATTTTCAAAGAAAATGCGCGATAGCTCTCTGCAGCCAAGTTATCATTGTCTTCTATGCCACGCATTGTATCATTATCATCATTTTCCTGCCCTTATCCCACTTCATGTGGGGTCGGCACAACAGGTTTTTGCTCTCCACTCTCCTCTATCAGCTGTCATCTCAGCAGTCACTCCTTTCACACTCATGTCATCTTTCACACAGTCCATCCTCATTGTAACATAAAATGTTCTAATAACATTAAATCTATAGCTTTTCGTTGTAGGGTTTCTATATTTTATAATATTTGTGATGAACGACTCTAAACGAAAATGAAATCGTTATAAACATGAAATTTTAAGCCAAAATTGAAACTAATTTATTAGTAATAAGAATTCTTAGTTCCAACTTGAATAAGTTTTTTTTAATCTGCAAGTGTGACGAAGATTTTGAGACATAGGATTTTTTCCTTCGACCATTGTGTTAATAATGTTTGTTGAGACAACAAGACGGAGTCAGCTCAAAGGACCAGTTTAAACAAACTTGTGACTCAGGGTTTACTCCTAGTTAGTGCTATTTTTGCGGCGACCCTTGGATTTTTTATTGTGAGAGTCTTTTGAATGTTATCTCTTAGATAACATTTAAAACATAATGTTGTGCTCATTTTTTCATTGACTTTGCACAGGCAAGTGGACGTACCGTCAATCGGTATGCTCTGTTGTTGTAGGTAGTTAGGTTTTTTGGGTTTCCTTAGAAAATAAAATGATCGGAATCGTCTTAGTTTGAAGTTTTTATTACATATTTATAAAATTTCAAATGTAAATGTAAAACATCATACAACATAATATGGGTTATCTAAATTAAGATTTAATTAAAACTATCAATAACAATACTATGCTTTCTGTATCCGAGGCATCAAATTTTATTACCTTGTAAATGAATTTCCTAAGCATCTATTTATAAACATTATTGATTAGTTTTCAATGTTCTATTCTCATAATTTCATAGATTATCATGTGTTTGAAATCTTACACCAAGTTAAATGTGAGTGCTCTTCAATAACCATTAATAAAAAGTATTTTACATAAGAATCCTTATTACCATAAAGCTTCGAGCTTTCCATCGTTTTTTAATTAAAGAATATGGCGTACTCGGTCGTATTTCTTAATGCGTCTTAATTTAGACAGTATATTTCAGTTACGTATAAGTAGTAAGTTGAGATGAGTCTGATAGTGGATGCTGTCGGGAGCGCGGCATCGCCGATGCTATCTTGAGTTACCTTGATAGGATCGCCGACATTTCATGTCGAAGCGTTGACACGCATTAAATCGTTTATCAATTAGTACACGACTTTACTAGACATGTTACATTATAAAAACAGCTTCACGACTTTGATTTTCAGGCACGCAAGGAAGTTGTCATTTTAGATCTCTCTAGTACTAACTACTTGAGGAAGTATAAGGGGGAAGTCAGAGGTACATCCAAATATTGCAATGGCACATCCCGTCTATTGCACTAGTTTGTTATTCCATACGTCACAAATGCCTCGCTCATCGCCGCCAGTTTCCTCACAATGTTTTCCTTCACCGCTTGAGAGAACTGGTATTGCGTAGAAACATTTAAATAGGTAGGTATATAAAATATCTCATTCCAATGTTTTTCCATAAAAAAAACTATCATTTCCAAAGCGCTTATTCAATCAAGCCAAGAGGGTCGATAGCAACAGTTGATGCAATATTGAAAAGCTACTTGTGAAACGTTAACTACACTTACCATCTAGAAAGTGGCCCCGAATCTAGGCGAAACAGGAATGAATAGGTAAAACTGTGAATCGTTTTGCAAGACCTAGAACTTTTGCCCAGAAAACAGCAAAAATAATATATTATTTGTATACCATAATTACTTAGACATTTTACGATATTTTGCAAAAATAATATGCATTATACACCAAAAAGCTTAAAAACTGAATCTCTAAATCAGTGTCTGTTATGTACATATCAAAACCAGTTTGTCAAAACCATTAATAAGTCTGTTTAATTTTTTTTTATTGTAAATATACTATTACTATTCTTAAAACCTGGTAAAATGAATATTTAGCTATAGGTTATTGGCCTCATCAAATGATAATTATGTTTTGGAGTAGCCACTAACCATCGATATAAACAGGCATCATAATCGATGAGACGTGGTCTCGATGACTATCGACTAAGAGCCACCACCGCCGCCGCCACCGTGATTAACATATCCACTCTTCCATTTAATTCGTTCGTTATTCTTTTCTAATCGAGGTCTGAACGGAGGTCAGAAACGCGGCCGACCGGTCTCCATTGCAACATTATATATTATATCTGTCGGGCGCAAGCGCCGCCGTGAGAATATGTAAAGCAACCATCGTAAGTTGTCCTCCGCTCGCTGGCGAAGCCCCGTCCGGCGCCACAGCCACGTCAGTCGACTACGAAGGTGCCATAGATCCTCATTATCTGGGTAGTCAGCTGCGGTCGACTTTCGGCGCACCTATCCGAAACCACGTGTAAAAAGGCTCATTTGCGCTAGGTATGTATGTCTATGTAGGTTTTGGTTAACCGAATGAATTTGTCCGATTGGCCGAACCTTGTTTTAATTTTGTCGCGTGAGAACTTTGGTAACGATGGAAACGAAAGTTTAGCTCGACTGTCACCTTAATCTGTTGTTAAACGGATTTTAATGACCGTTGGCTGTGTGACGATCGATCTGATTTTGTAATCGGGTGCATAAAATCTGTTAATGTTTGATAATTATTTTACAACGATACGGGTATTAAGGAGTAAATTGTGCAATTTGGCGGAAGAGAGCACTGCATGCGTACAATAATTATCCGACAGTAAAAACCACAGACGTGAGAACACGCGTCCTCCGCTCAAACCGCCATAGCATTTTCAAGAATGACGATGAAAGCCCATCTATCAACAGAACTCTTCACTTACTCTTTTTTGAAGGAAAATGATGAGCTTTCTATAAGACTGTGTGTTATTTTACTTTAGGAACAATACACAACATACCCACAACGATTCCTTAATAGAAAACGAACATCATAAACAGCTCTCTACGATAGTTTTTTCTTGTAAGCCCGTGACCGACCATTCAAGTTTAGTTTCGTCTCCGTGGTCGGACATAAGTAGAAAGCACGTAGATACTGTTAGGCCGGCAGGAAACGTCCGGTGAAAAACTCTATTTGCCAACTCCATAAGACACGGGAATCTGGCCTTCCGCTAATTATTTACGATATATTGCATAACGGTGAAACGCCGGGAAGGAGGCAAGAAAAAACGTGTTCTGCAGGATGCGAACCACCAGCATATGAGATCACGCTGATCTAGATTTTACCATAATCAAAGACGATAAGGTTTAATATTCAATGGCCGGGCATGCGGCTTGGTCACTTTTAGAATATCTTTATTCATATTTCGAACGATCTCGATAAAGTTGTAATGGACTCCGATCGATCGAAGGCTCCGGTGAAATCTGCACTCTGTTTCTTAGTCGTTAGAAGTGAAATTGACTACAAGTGGCATCTATTACCACCGGTCTGTTTATGCTGGAGTCGTAATTAAAGATACCATAGCAGGAACCAGGAAGAGTGTCGTACTATCTCAACAGTTAGCCGGAAGTCGCTCGATCTGTAAGTTCATTCATAAACGAGAGTCTCGGCGCGACAATGTGGTATGACAGGTTGACGGGCTGACCATGTACACCAACTGTAATTATATCGCGCATAAAGATTATTTTACTAGAGCAGTGTAACCAATACGTAACAAAGCATGAATGAAATGCACTTATTGAGTGGACATGATTTACTTGACATTCAAGAGACTTCTAGATGTGGGTTAGGTATTTTAAGACACATGAAAAAAACAAGGATCTTCGAGTGAGAATAATTTTCATGACTATCTACAAAAGGAAATTGGAAGAAGAACGAATTATGGATGGGATCAAAAACTGGCAAGCAGTGGATGTGATCAATGAAGGAGAGACGGAAGGGTCGCTATTGATAGACAACATAAACTGCAACTGCTACTACAATGAAGGTCTACCGAACAAGCAGACAAGGACATATCATATAAACAAAGGAACGCTAGTAATGAGTGGCCCCAGACGGAGGGGCGTCGGGGCAAAGGGCTCGCTCTGATTGCGGTAATCGAGTTAGCCGAGTGCGCGACTAAACAAAAAGAGTAGCGCAATTAATGCGTGCGTGGGCGCCGGATGCTTCCGCTCGTGGGGATGTCGACGACTCTCTGAAAGGTTTTCAATTATTACGCTCCTGCTGTTTGGACATTTGGAGAATTTAAGATCCAAACTGGGATGACAACAGAAAATACAGTTTTAAAATTAATAAATTAAATTATTAGCATTTTTTATTTTGTCCTAGGCTGAAAGAGTTAAAACTCTTAAATTAAAAGTCTTGTTATGGTTAAGCTCGCCTTGGTACACGTCCCCTATTTCTGTTTTTTTTTCATGTTTTGTATTACGTGCATTAAAGAATTAAGAAATATAAGATTTTTAAAACATATTGAGGTAAAAAATAATCATTTAAAATTGATTTAGCTTTCACGTTAAGTTATTTATCTGAAGGAAATGCAAAAATGTTAAATGCAATGCTATTATAATGTTGAAATTGTGTTCCTAATACTCGTTACACTTTCTTGGAGTAAAGCTATGACAAAGACGAAGGATGTAACCAATCAGGTTGATATTGTACCAGCGATTCAAATGCTTAGTCCCTTGATTAGGTTAATCAAGTTAGGAGCAGGCCGAGTGATAGAAAGACGCCAACAATTAGGCTGGATGTGGGCAACGGATGTGGAACTTTACGTAACCATGTCTAATTATTTTGTTTTGAGGAGTTTGAACTTGTTCTAATTCAATTTAGCTATTTCAATGCGGTGCCAATGATACTGAGATAACTTTTATATGATTGCTTATAAAGAACCGTGATGAAACTATGACCTCCAACTTTTCATTCATAATTTTATAGCAAATCAAATGGATATATTAATACTATTTGCATAAATTTAAAAGTTTACCGATTCTGTTATGGCTTGTTGAAATTTCGCAGGACATTAGCTCACTATCCCGCGACAGGAAGTGGGCCGCCGGACGCGCGTATCTAGCCACCGTATCTATCTCATTCTCTTTATAGCTTCGTCATACTCTGTCCTCTCACTCTAAAACAATCTATCTTCTTTCAACATTGTAATTGCGCCCTCTCGTCTTGTTCGGCTAGTGCAGACCTCTCGTTGCGCAATCATAAAATGAGGCGGTCAAAAATTTGTTTGACCGCTACCTTTAAATTATTGCGCCGTCATCTACCCAAGGGCGAGCTACTTTCGAATAGCTACCGTTTAATGATACATTATTACGCATCTCATTTGATTGCATCAAAGTTTTTTGCGTGATTGTCAGTTATGGACTAGTTATTCCGATAAAAGTTAGATCGGGTGTCGCAATCGGCCAACAGGATCAAGTCCAACGGCGCGCGGCAGTCGCCCAGAAACTGTATGGCCGTGCAACGAGAGCTACTAGAAATCATCTCCACGTCCGGTCATTCTGCTAGTTGCTGCATTTTAATTATTAATGAAACTGCCTGCCGCGGGAAAGCCGCGCGGCCGCGCCACGGCCGGCTCTGCTTCCGCTCGCAACGCTGCGCTTCATTCATAAAACTGTGCCTCGAGCGTACAACGATGTAACTCGCCTACAATAACATTCAATATTGAACTCTACGCTGCGACGAAAAAGTCTGATTCTAACTTGCGTGAAAACACTCAGTACCTTTTATAAACAAAGTGGTGTTTGCACAGAAATAGATATGGAAAAAAGTCGTAACTCAAAGCCAGCGCGTATACGAGAGTGGTTTTACCATCGGTAGCAGAAAGTTGTTTTCCGTTTGAGGAAACGCCCTCGATTAGACCTTACAAGGCGCGAGTGTTCTCGGTTGATTTACTCGCTGTCGTGAATGGGATGCGTTCTGTGGCCGGTGAGGTGCGAAGATCTAGTAATAGGTGAATGGAGTCTCTCTGTCCCCAGTAGCATCACGATCCTATGG
Source organism: Plemyria rubiginata (assembly GCA_963576535.1). NCBI lineage: Eukaryota > Metazoa > Arthropoda > Insecta > Lepidoptera > Geometridae > Plemyria > Plemyria rubiginata. Next base: position 6,749,728 of record OY754925.1, on the reverse strand, counting down.
AAAAAGTGTGGTTCGCCGACATCAATTTACACTTCGATTGATGACTTCAACTTGAGCGTAAAGCATTACGTACGATTCGTGTTTCCATTTCATTCATAATTTTTGTGGTAGGTGCTTGTGATTGTGGTCAAGAAGAATTGGGACACATTACATTTTAGCTGAATTTACAATCGCATATTGGTTTTGGACTTTAGGGGTAATATTTACACACTTATGTGTTGATTTTCATAATTTGAGGATTGCCTATATATAGGAATAGGTACTTGATATTCTGTAAACGTGGCAATCTCGAAATCTTCTCTTCACTACATAGTATAAAACAAAGTCGCTGTCTCTGTCCCTATATCCCTATGTCCCCATGTCCCTATGTATGCTTAAATCTTTAAAACTACGCAACGGATTTTGATACGGTTTTTTTAATAGATAGAGTGATTCAAGAGGAAGGTTTATATGTGTAATACATGCATGATATGTGCACCCGTGCGAAGCAGGGGCGCGCGGGCGGGACGCTAGTAAATATATAGATTCTGTACAAACTATTTACATCCAAATTGCTCATGATAATCCAAACTTTCGCATCTAAGATACCGTTATGGAGAAGATACTGTTATTAATAGTGGCTGTAGAGCTACTTATCTTATGGGTACGTTTGCAAATTGTATATGACTTAATAAGTATTTGAAGTAGAAACCTAGTTGTGAAACTGCTGTAGTCGCGAGACCGCATGGTTACGGCAGACCACTTTGACTACAGTGAAAGTTCTCGGTAGTGCTTTCAAATGTAAGTACTGTTTTAGTAGATCGATTGAGATTAGATATCTACCTTATTAAGCTGGAGGAGGCCTTCACCCAAAGAGGGGTCCTTACATCGAATATCCATCCAACAATGTAAATATAACACAAAATGTCATTTAATTATAAGAAAAATAACCATTTAGAATAATTTAAGCTACCAATGTATGATGCGCTTAGATGTAAGGAAATATACGGAAAAAAAAACAGAAACAGCTTCACGACTTTGATCCCCAGGCACGGTAGATATCCCTTCAGATCTCCCAGTACCAAGTAGGTACTAATTCAAGATTCTTTGAGGATGTCTAAGGGGGGTAGTCAGAGGTACGTCCAAACATTACATTTGGCACATACCCACATTTTGCAGTAGTTAGTATTCCATACGTGACAGGTTGCAAGCCCATCGCCGCTGTTAGAATACTAACTGGTTTCCTCACGATGTTTTCCTTCACCGTTTAAGAGCACTGGCGGTGGTCTGGGTGTTTTCTATGTATAATAAAAAATATCTATCTATGTAAGTATATAATGTATTAAATATATCAGTTATCTAGTACCCATAACACAAGCTTTGAATAGCTTACTTTGGGGCTAGATAGTGCTGTGTGGATTGTCCAGCATTATTTATTTATTTATTTATTGCGCACATAAATTTTTCGATAGAAAAGTCCATTGGTGCACGACCGGATTCGAACCTGCGACCTTACGATCGGAAGGCGAGGTCACTCCCACTAGACCACCGGTGCAAGGAAATATACGGCTTTATTATTATTATCTACCTTATCAATATCATTTTCATTTTTATTCTAGACGATAAGATTGTTGATATACCGTAAAATTACAATGTATTTTACTCGTATTATAATAATATGTATATAAGTATATATTATGTATATATAAGTATGTATTTAGATGAGGTACAAAAATGAAAAATAATAACTTCAAATTTTAAAGCTAGTTATTGATATTAATTTAATGAACTAATGAACCTAGAAGGATTACGAAAATATTGTTAAGGCCATTCTATAGTGTAATACGGTTTATGTAATAATTATGGGCTTGGCAGTCAAAAAAATGAAAATTCTTAGGGGATACAAACATTCAATTTATGACACGCAAATACAACAACACACACAGAAGCCGCGCCAAACAGAAGGCACCTTATTGCATGTAAATGGTAATCAAGAAGCAGCTCATTACTGGCACTTGTGCCTCAGTCGGTCAACGCATCCGAGTTTCTCGGAACCGATCATTCCATTCACGAACTCGAGTATTTTGCACGAACAAAAAGGCTTCGGTGCCACACTGTCTGCAGCCACAAAAGAGCGTCCTTTTTACAAATGTGGTACCTTAGAAATGCAACCTGCACCCGAAACATTCAATCCTCCACCTTATCAACTTAAACATAAAGTTTAAACTTACTCGAAATCTTATAATCGTTATAATGAGCAATTTTTTTGTGTTACCTGCCCTACAATATGGTGCGCACCGGATATAGACGGTCCTGTGAATAGCTCGGGATAAAAACGCTTATTTACGACTAGCTGGTACCCGCGACTTCGTCTGCGTACTTTTAATCTCTTCTTCTCTTTTTTTCGCAATAAAAGGTAGCCTATGTTCTTTCTCAGGGTCTAAAGATTGTCTGTGCCAAATTTCATCAAAATCGGTTGAGAGGTTTAAGCGGGAAAGCGTAACAGACAGACAGACAGACAGACAGAGTTACTTTCGCATTTATAATATTAGTTGGGATTATACACGAACGATCTGTTCTCGTCACTCGATACGATTCGCAAGAGAAGCCGGGTGCTATTACTGTATCGTGTTGCACCGAAGACCTTTGTAAGGGTGTATTTTGAAAAAAATTATCTAGTTTTTACCCGCAGCTTCGATTGTACCTACCTACCTAGATGAAAAGGAGCTTCTCCTGTTATAGTTGACCGAGCGAGCGAAGCGAGCGAAGCGTCTCAGTTTCCACATTGGCCAAAAATGCGTTTGTCCGGATGTCTGTCTGTCTGTCTGTCTATCTGTCTGTTCTCCTCTACAGGTCGCATTTTTCAACCGATCTGGACGAAACTTGATACACAGGTTATATGACTTATTAGATTTTTTTTTGTCGTCGGGGATTTTTGATTGGAGGGGTACTTCCCCCAAAAAGTGGCAAAAAAGGGGGCTATTTCATATACTGAATATCTCCACCAAATGAGATCTGATTTCGATTGTTCTTTTTTTATTTGAAAGGTAGTAACTGTAAGTTGGTCTCATAAAAGTTTGGTGAAGATCTGATGAGGATCTTTAGCATGATGAACGGGATAGATCATCAAAAAATCGACGGGTTTCAATCAAATTTGAGAGAAACACTAAGGACCTCATTCTACACAAGATGATTAAAAAAAACAATAAAAATCAATAAAATCAAAAGAATCAAAAATCGGATAAATTATATCTAGCTACCGCTAAGCCAGTGAATTGCTCACTTTTAGTGTGCTCGCGAGGTCTACCAACTCACAGAGCCACTAGTATAGGTATATCATGGAGCGCAGATGGACCCCGTTGGGTTTTTTAGTTGGTAAGAGTCCGACGTGATTCTTTTGCTGTCACCACTGCTGCTCTACATAAAAGAACCCATGAGAATTTCCCCTCGATAAAAAAATGGTAGACAAGGCAAACGCCTCAATTAGCCTAGATTGACCTAATCTAAACTTAAAAACTTTTTACCCGAAGTTGAAAAAAGAGTAAAGGAACTAAAGAACCAAGAACGATCAAGAACTTCTACGCACTAGGTACTTTATATTAAAAAGACGTAGGAATAATCACTTAATTTCATGTCTTAGCATTAGCACAATGTGGCATAGCCATCTGGTAAATCACCCATTAAATACTGCGAGAAACTACTGTGCTAGATTGAAGCACACTAAATTACATTTAATCACTGAAGCTTTAAAAGAAATCCCAACTATGTAGGTACTATTCAGAATTTGTAACAATAACAGCTATAAAACACTTATTTCAGATTTTCGTAGATAGATTTATCATTATATGCGTATTGTTAGGTTTAAAATGCGATTTCAGTAACACATGACAGCCAAGACAGCTGCGAAGAAGCTAGGCATACTATCGAAGGTGAGGCAGTACTTCACACCGGGACAGCTTCTTTATCTGTACCAAGCGCAAGTCCGGTCGTGTATGGAGTACTGTTCTCATCTTTGGGATGGCTCTGCTAAATACCAGCTTGAGGCCTTGGAAACATTGAGAGACGAGCCAAAAGGCTGATAGGTAACAACACGTTGTTCGAGTCTAAGCTCCTGACACTTGAACATCGCCGCAAAGTTGCCTCTTTATCGGTATTTTACAGGGTACATTTCGGAGAGTGTGCGAATGTGCGAACTCCACAACTTGATTCCCTCGTCCCCATTCTACCATCGGACCACCAGACGTACGGAGACGAGGCATCCGCTCTTGGTTGACATACCTACTGCCCGCACAAAGCGCTTTGCTTCCACTTTTATAATGCGGACTGCCAAAGAGTGGAACTCCTTGCCGGCCTCTGTTTTTCCAGATGCCTATAATTTGGATGTCTTCAAGAGACGAGTGAATAGGTATCTTCTAGGTAAGCGTGCTACACCGTAGACCGCATCGTCACTTACCATCAGGTGAGATAGCGGTCAACCGTTTAAAAAAAAAAAAAAAACATTCGAAAGCCGTATTAAATTTTATCCCTGTCGATTTCCGTTGGAAAGTTGAATCGTAAGTACTTGTATCACCTATGTAGGGAAATTTCTCGCCGGTACAAGTATCTATGTATTTCTATAAATGTACTTGCGTGCATACGATTGTTTAAAGTGTCTTTACGCGAAAACTCGACTTAACCCTTGACAAGCCAAGTACTTATAAATGTTAATGTCCACTCTCGCATTAATAACATTGTAAACAACATTCATACACCTGTCAATTGCGCGCATTTAAATACAAGTTTGTCATCTAACTCGTTAATAAATGTCACGCGCTTGTCGAAATCTTTTGACACTGACAGTTTATTAAAAAGAAATAAAATAACATCATTTAAAATCTAAAAACAGGGCAAACAGCAATTATTGCAATTTCATGCCATTTAATATTGACAGCAAAAACGAATGCTATTCTTCGTATCTATCGTCTATTAATTTTACGTGTTTCCTAATAAGAATGTGCCCGGTCTTTTTCTTCTTGTTGTGTCAAAAGTTTCTTTCGGGACAGTTTCGTAAAAGGATTTAAAGTGCGCCTCCAAGATAGACCCTCTTTCTTTTTTCCTTCTTTCGGACATTTGACACACGTTTTGGAACTTTTTTGGTTCTAAAAGTAGTTCTGATCAGTTCCTAGAGTACCTACATACGTATTTGTTATTTTTTAACGTGAGTTGAACGTCCATCTGTAAAATTATTAATTATCTCACTTAAATTTCGCCAAATCAACACGTTAAATTTTAAAATAACTCCGTGTCAGGAGAGACAGTGATTGCTTCGCGCTCTTCAGTTTCAAGAAATGATCAATCATAAGAGCAGCGGTGATTTTTCAAGAGACGTCTGAAGCCCGTTTTGTTTTCCCAAAACACAAAATTAAACCCGCCAATGACTGGTTAAATATAGTTTAAAGATGAAAATATCTCACGTGTTGAAAGCGTCCCTCGCTCACCTGTTCGCGGGTTTTGCCGATTTATCTTGTGGTTTACGAAACTGCTTACTTTCTTTTGCTGTTTTTGTTTTATAGGCTTAATTCATTATAATTATTAGCTACCTTACTTATCTTACTTAGCACCTTACTTAATAGTTGTCATAATGAATTCATTATGTTTATAAACCAGTACAATGGTAATTTTTTTTTTTTTTATACAACTAGCTGATGGAACAAGCAGATGGTCCACCTGATGTTAAGTGGTAACCATCACCTATAAACAAAACATTGCCCCGTAGGTCACGCACAATAGGAACGTGCCCTACGATGCACTGCCCTGCGTCCATCAACTTGTCAATTGTACTTAGTATATTGTACTTAGTATGATATATGTAGCATAATATTGTAATAAAAATTTTACCCTATAAATCTGTGTGTGGGTTCTCACACTGGTATGAACAATTATTTTAAGGTTGGTAAAAAAGGAAAAAATCACACACAACTAATTAATAACGTTACCGTTTACGTGCAAACAATAGCCAATATCTATAATATACTTAATAAACTGCAGCATAATAATCATCATACACTCATAATACGTACGATGACATTAAAAAATACTGAATTTTGTCCTTTCTTATGTTCTTTCAAAACAGTAGGTGCAAGGATTTTAAAAGGGCCTCAAAAGGCTCCTTTCGAGCACTTCACACAGTTTCAGAACTTTCAGGTTCTACAAAATGGCAATAGGCACTTTTATTCACCATTATTACCAGCATATGACTTGCATAATGAATAAACAATTTCAATTGGAATTTATTTGTGTATAAAAAATGTAGCAATGACAAAAGTTATTTAAGTCAATAAATTTGCGATTTGTTTCAAAAAAGTGTAAGCATTTATTATTATTTATTATTTTTATTAGGTTAGTTAGTAAAAAACTGAATTAAAACTAACTAGATTCCAGCAAGTCTATAGTTTTAAAAAATCCAACACGAAGCTTTCTGACAATATTTATGTATTGTAAAAAGTACAGTCAACGACAAATGAATATAGCCTTATTAGAAAAGTTCAAATATATCTTATACCAGTTTTTTTTAAATAAAGATATTATCGTATTTTGAAGATCCGCCTTGACCCATAACTATCTGTAAAACATAGTTAGGTACCATTGTTTTGAAAAAAAAACTGTGACACAACAAAAAAGTTGCCATTTCCTTGTTAAATCTACAGAAAAAAGCCTCTTCATATCTGTTATTTACTTGGTAGCTGATATTGTTTATCTAATTTTGTCGCTTATACTACCTGGATCGTCATCTTGCGCGCTCGCAACAGAATTCATTTCTTATTGATTCGTACCGTATTATTACAATCCATAGAATCAATTTTGTAGCTGGTTAATTTCAGAAGAGCAGTCGGTAATAAGCCTCAGTGAGGCGGAACTTGTCTTGCTCAATGGACGGACCGGTTCTACCACATCACTGCTCTTTTTATAAACCACTTGCTGATACAACACGCAGATGTCCCACCTGATGGTAAGTGGAACCATAATTTATCGGAGCATTGCCTCAGTCACGCACGATCAGAACGTGCCCTACTGTGAACAGCCCTGCGTTCATCAACTTGAGGTATACATGCGTGCTAAGGCTCATGTGCCCGTAATTTCACAGGCAACCCCTTCAACAAACTGAAACACAGCAACTCACTATGACTAATCCAATCGCGTTTGCGTTTAGATCACGTTGTGATGACGTCACACGGTTGGGGCAAGGAACCTTCTATGTCATAGAGAATAATGTACCTGCTTGGCGGCAGAATAAGGCATGGTGGTAGTATTTCCCCGTACTAGCCCTTCACAAAGAGCTCTTCTGCTAAATGGATTTATCCATTGTTGAAATCATTTTTAACGCATTTTTGACGATTCTAAATGTCAATTAAGCGATCGATAAGAACGGTACTTGCACTGCTGTTAAGGGAGGTTGATGTCTAATAGGAATTAAAAAGTCTTGTTAGGATTTCTGAAGAAAATCCGTGTAAAAGTGAAAACCTACCTTTCAAGTCTCGAACTGATCCCCTTCGCCATCTTCAGTTCAAATGCAATAAATACGTTACCTGTAACAAAATATTAAAAACATAAATGTCATCAAAGTTTGTCTCACCATTCTTTTCAGGATTTTCGTCTCATGAAAAATGGAACGAAAATTATGAATAACTAGTAGCGCCCCGCGGTTTCACCCGCGTAGTTTTAAATCCCGGTATTCCCACGGGATAAAAAGTAGCCTATGTGTTATTCCAGACTATAATCAATCTCTCTGCCAAGTTTCATCCAGATCCGTTCAGCCGTTCCGTCGTGAAAGAGTAACAAACATCCATCCATCCATCAATCCATACTTACAAACTTGCGCGATTAGTAGGACTAAATAAAATTGATGGACTTTCATACACATACGAGTAGGGTATGACATTGGTTCTTATACTGAGTACATAATGAAATCCATACGTTGACATTTTTTTTTAAATCCCCCTTATAAAAGAATATAAGATTTTATATAAGGGGCGATGTTATAATGAGTAACTGTCATCTTTTTAGCAGAGGAAGAGGCGTGGTCACGTGACAACTTTGAATAGGGAATCATTTGAGGTATCTGTTGTGTTACTGAAATTTAATACCAGTGTTCATTTAAAATGTGTTCTAAATGGGAACACCCTATTTTACTGTTAAAAATAACATGGTTTCATTGTGCTCATGATATTGTATGTCTGAGCAGTAATTAAATTATTTTATAGGTACTTACAGTCATTTTACACGTCATTTTAGTGACTTTTCATTGAAAGCTTACAAGTCACATGGTAGTAAGTAGCTCTGTCTTCTGCGCTGTAGGACGTAAGTTCGATCCCTACCGCGAACAAATATTTGTATAAGAACACAGACATTTGTTTGTTATGATTTTGGGTGTTACATTATAAGTTATTTAGAAAAAATACGGAATAAGTGTCATAACAGCTATCAGTGTTATTTTTCGAACAATCTTTGCTTAGTTCAAGGCATAATTAGTCCTATGTCGAGTGTCCCCAATATTAATTTATCAAAAAGTAATATTATTTTGCATTCTGAAGTCATAAATTAAACTGTTCTTTCGTTAAATCCTACAATTTTACGAGACTTTCCGGCTAACCGTTTCAACACCAATATTAGTATCCATTTCTCACGCCAATTTGCCATCGGTAGAGGCGTCTAAAGTCGCGTTCACACTACATAAAAATTCAACTATTTCCTAATTAAAACTATTAAAAAGCTGAGTTGACGACGCATTCGCCCACTTCCGTATTCGGTTATTTGTGGCGTTTAACCCTTCACCAGCTATTAAAGGACTGTCGGGGTTAAATGAGACATTTTTCAAAGCGGCCACGACCGCTGACGGGCTTAATGAGATGTCACCACGGGTTATTTTGAGTTGTAAAACTTTTAAATTAAAAAAGGAGGATTCATTATCTTCGTTTCTGTAATAGAAAACAAAGAGCTTTATTATTGTTTCGTGCGTTCTGTGTGTGTGTGTGTGTGAGTGTTTCTTGAATGACCAGTAAGTGGAGCGTAGACATTAGTCGGATGAACGGTTCACGTGTGTGCCTCCGTGATAGGCTTCATTGGTTGCGATGACAATTAATCGTCCGTGACGGTTACCAATACTGCGCAAACTGTGTTCTTCTACGCTCCGTTTATGGTAAAGAAATGCTCAATAAAATGCTCTAGCATACCTATATATCCACCTTAACTTAGTCACGAACCATTATGGTGTCAATGTTATTATTTTTATCAAAATTTTCCTAAACATAACTTATAAATTCGATTGTATACAATTTTGCATCACTCAGTTGTAAAGTAATCTCTCGGCACACTAAATTTCATGAAAATCGTTGGAGCTGTTTCCGAGATTCAGATTACAAATAAATATTATTAATTGAATAAATGTACAAGAATTACTAGTTTAAAGGTATTAGATTTTGTAAATAGGATTATTTATTTATTTAATTTCATAAACATGGTTAAAAACCACTTGCATCCTACTACTATTATAAACGCGAAAGTTTGTAAGTATGGATGGATGGATGTTTGTTACTCTTTCACGCCGGAACGGCTAAACGGATTTGGAGGAAACTTGGCAGAGAGGTAGATAATAATCTGGAATAGCACATAGGCTACTTTTATCCCGTGGGAATACCAGGATTTAAATCTACGCGGGTGAAACCTCGGGGCACAACTAGTTCAATATAATGTAATTAAATTATAATCATGCAATTGTAAGAACAAAGTCAAAGTTTCTTGCCTGTATTTCAAAGCTTGGTCGCGTGAAACTGCTACATAAATTCACTACATTAAAATACAATTAAAATCAGCTCTTGTTATTTTACAGCCGTAGAAAATCCGGATAATAATTATGACTTGTTTCAACAGTAAGAACAGTCGTAAGCTAGGAGTATTATTGTTTTCATACACATAAAAATACATAATAGCAAAGCAGAGAACGTTAATTTTATTGGAACTAAACATGTTTGCGGTGTGAATTGCAAACAGGTTGGTGGTATCGGTCTGAGACACGTTCGCGAATACATTTAGAGTTGTTCTCAAATATATTGCATAGTAAATTATGAAAATAGGTTACATAAACTTGCTTTGTAAGCCTACAGAAACAAGGTGTTACCCTACTCATAGAATCTTGTTAGCCTAATAAGTCCACTCCTGGATATAGGCCTCCGCTCGCCGTAGTTCAGAACGCTTCGCAAATGGATTTGTGATTGCAGTGTGGTAGCAGTACCTACGTACTCAGCAGGTACTGCTGTCTCTTTCATGGTGTGTTCCTGCCGTCTTCTTATCGTGTAGATGCTAAATTATCCTAGCTAAATAAGAGGTCTTCCCTCGTGCAGGTATTTGGTACGTGGGGCACACAGGGTGTGTTCCGTAAATCGTTTCTACAACTTCCACGAAGGACCAATATGCCGGGTTCAAGAGAATTACTATTAATTACACAGCATTTGGACCTTACAAAATTTTCCGGGTGAATGTATGTGAAGGGAGGTGCAATGTCGGACGTCCAGTAACACGATGGGTAAGACATTGAAGACGTCGTAAGACGTCGATGGATGAGGGTAGCCAAGACGGTGTTGAATGGGAAGAGCAAGAGGTTTTTGCCCAACACCTGAAGTCTGAAATTTTTTTTCGTTATCTGTAAATAATAATAAACAATACTGGACAATCCACACAGCACCATCTAGCCCCAAAGTAAGCTACTCAAAGCTTGTGTTATGGGTACCCATAACACAAGATAACTGATATATTTAATACGTTGTATACTTACATAGATAGAAATTTTTATCAAACATAGAAAACACCCAGACCAACGGAACAAATTTCTGCAGATCGTACACAAATTCGGCATCTTTTGTATGACATTAATAAGACCCAGGGTCCTTCTCCGCTATTTTAAGGAGTTGGGCTGGCTGGGGTGAGGTTAGCAGGGGGACAATGCACAATACACCCCATTGCGGGACGTCCGTGCAGATCTCATTCCCCCACCACGAATTAGAATTAGAATTAGAAGAGCCTCTATCGGGCGTGCTAAGAGAGCTCTCTATACAAAAACTGCCTGACGATACAGAAAACAAAACGAAAACCGAAAAACAGAAGCCAGACTTCGGATACAGCCAGGCTGATGATGAATTGTTTATGTTGGTTAACTTGATAGGCTAGACTGAGTCTAGCGGATCTAGCCGCTAGAGCATAAAAACCTCTCCTAAAAATCCTCTGTATTTTCAACGGCAGTGTTATACGGCTGAATGTACTATGTATTTTCAACAGAGTTGCGGATAAAAATCTTATTCATTATTTTTGTTTCATTCAAGTGTCGGGCGCCTTGGAAACATCCGATCATAAATTCTGTCTAGCAAGTGAACAGAAGGAGCTGAAAGGAGACAGGAAACTGTCGCCAAGGCACTAATTTAGACAGCCTCGTGGTCAGTGTAGCCAACTAATCCGGAATTTTATGTTGTTTTCTAATTAAGTAATATTAAAAACTAGTAGCGCCCTGCGGTATCATCCGCGTAGTTTTAAATCCCGGTATTCCCACGGGATAAAAAGTAGCCTATGTGTTATTGTTATTTCAGACAATTTTCACCAAGATCCGTTCAGCCGTTCTGGATTTATAGAGTAACAAACATCAATACTTGCAAACTTTCGCATTTATAATATTAGTAGGATGTTTTGTGATAAGCTCTTTGACACTCGTTATTCCTAAAGTTCAGGGCTATTCCATAACTTTGGGGTTTAATAGTTAATGCAGTAGAAAAACAAGAGCATTTTCCTTGTTTTCTCTAAAAGATAAAATAAAAAAGTCGACATTACTTTTTATATATTTATGGTAGCAAATCATAATGATGACGCATCTCATTCATTTTGTAAACGGCGTTAAGCTCGATTCAGTGGCCATATCTAGCCATAAAGTAGCAACGTTGGCAGTAACGCTAAGTTTCAGTTTATCTCCGGGCCAGAACCTGTTTCGCATGCCGTGGGAAAGACACTTACATGCGCAATAATCAACGTTGTTTATTTATAGGGCTGTACGTAATCCGAGGTCTCACTTACGTATAAATTGGAGCTTTCACCTTTTGATTGGAGTATAAACCACAAGTTTCTTCAGCTTAATCTATTTTCGTTTACAATTAGAATTATAAAAAGATGCTCTGTCAATGTTCATTACCATCTTAATTACGTCGGAAAAAAGTTGGTAGTAACCCTGTTTGTAATCATCAGTGGCAGCATCCTATTCATTTAAGTATGCTTGTGTGCGTGTAGGCTGTGATTCTGTGTTATACTTACTCTACTACACTGATGCACGTTTCAAGCTACCGTTACTGCATAGGCCAAGGATCATCACAATTTCTTACTCCAAATTGACGGTTTGAGCTATATCGATGGCCTTGTATTGTAACGATTCCAAGTACGCACTAGTTTATTACGCATTAAGCACTAGTAAGGATTTTTTTCATAAAACAGAATATTCATGTAAGATTCATGAGTCATGTTGGTGCAGGACCCCAGAATTTCCTCTCGTGAACGTTGTAAAAGGCTGCTGGACGATCAGTCTGATACTTGTGGAGTGATTCTATTATTTATTTTATTACTTGCTTTTTTTATTTTATTCAAAAAAGTTTTCTTCTTTCTTTTTTCTATAAGTGCCGTTTCACCAAACTTGGTACCGGAACACTAAATGAAAAATCATGTTTGACATAATATTTAGTAATGTTTAATAACAACATGAAAATCTAATTCATTAGATAATTCATTCAGGAAATGTCTATATTTTTTTAAGAAGAGCGGTGTCGAAGTAAAACTCAAATAAATTCAAACGCATTACGTAGCCTTCATGATAAATAACGTCCGCCCTGTACCCTTTTTAACCCTTTCAGTGACTTCCTACTGAAGATTGATGCCATATACTTTCAGATGTGTATTTATACTGTACTACTACTACTACTACAAATTCCTTGGTCAGGTTAGTATATTGATTGTAAAATTTCTAAAAGCATTTGTAAATGTTGGTCAGGTTAGTATATTGATTGTAAAATTTCTAAAAGCATTTGTAAATGTCAATGTGTCAATAAAAAAAGAAATTAAAAAAAGATGTATTTTTTTTGGAAAAGATGTGCAAAAGTAGATTTTTATGTGTTGACTATTTACACTGAAAAATAAAAAAAACTTTAGAATGGATGACGTCGTTGACTTAGAACGGTAAACTCCACTCAACATCTGAACAAGGTACCAATCCAATTTGTTGTCCATAGGAATAAACCGAGATATATTGGTCGAGCGGTCAACGGCATCAGTAATCACACGTAATAACATGTTATAGCATTGAGATTGAACAAGTGTATTCAATGTAGGGCATGTAAGAGTTAAGGCGTTGACAACACCTTAATTTCCTCTCGCTCGCACGATTCGCCTTTTTGAAAGATATAAAATCACAAATCCCAATTTTAAAAAATCGCAAACAACCATTTTGTGTGCAATCACATTAAACACAGTTTGGTAAAAAAATCATTTTGATCGATGCAAGTTTTCCTACTCAAAAGTTTGCTTATGTACGAAAACTAGAAAAGTAAACTTTTAAGTAGGAAAACTTGCATCGATGAAAATGAAATTTAATTTATTTAATTTACTAAACTGTGCGCAACGTGATTGCACACAAAATGGTTGTTTGCGATTTTTCGAAAATCGCTTCAGTTATTTTATATTCTTCAATAAATCAAAACGTGCGAGCGAGAGTTACATTAGCTCTTGTTTTCACCTTAAAACTGTTTATATGAGGAGCAGGACAGTTTTGACCATACAGAACTCCTGGTTGCTACGACAGATATGTATTTTTTTTAAGTTACTATAAATATTAGACTTTTTATTTTCTGGGTTTTTGAGAATAATTCTTAGGTACCTACTCATGGTAATATTAAGTAATGCGTCCGTGGTATATAAGGACCGTCGTTCAAAATGTACTAAATCACAAATGTCAAATGGCAAAAAACTACATACCTACCTACTGTGGCAAATTTATTATTCAATCAGTTTCAGTTATAATAAAAAAACCTTGTGGTGGTGAATCACTATTTGAATTATTACACACTTCCTCTCTAAATCCATAAAATTGATAGGGGCTTCCGAATTGAATTTTAATTCATTTTTTCTACGATACTTGAAGATGCTCGAAGATAATATAAATGGGAGGCTTTTATCCGGTAGTATTCACGGGATTTAGTAACGCCTCATAACGAATTATTGCGCGCAATTTAATTACGATTGTAATCGATAACTAGCCGGTGCGATCACAGAACTATTCAAGAGCGTGATGCTAACTTGATTGGATTTATGAAGCGATTAATTCAAGTACCTACTCGTACCAGCCCAGTCTACTATTCAAAAGAAAATACTATTTAGTAGATACAAGCAAACATTTACATTCAATATTCTAAATGAAATAACCAGTACCTTATGTTAGAATCGAACCCTAGAGCCAAATAGTTTCAAGTACCCAGGTGGATACCTAAGTAAATCTCGACTAGATCATTGATCTCTCGAGAGCTGCGCTGGCGCCGACTGTGGGAGGAGGCTGCTTCGAAACACCTGCCGCCCAAGTACTATGGACCAGTGTCCGGTTCTACTTCGAGCCGAATACATTCAATGGCTAACGTTACTTCAAATAAAATTGGGCTATAAAATAGTCTAAATAAAGCTTAGTTTTGCGAATAGACCTAAGGTTTATCTAGCGTTTTGTGTCTAGATTGCTGCTTATAGCCAACCTAGTCAGGGCACAAATCTCTTAGATAATCTCAGGCAGCTTTTACTGCGAGCTCGGAGCTAAGCTGCCTGGTTAGGTATAAAGCTGTGCAATGCTATCATTTTATAACAATTCCATGCACCTATATAGCTAGCTGCTTTAATACTCTGATGTGGATATAGAACTTATAAATACTTGAAGACGAATAATGCTAATCTCACTTGCAAATATTAACATTAAAAGATATAAATCACTGAATCTAATTTGTGTACGATCTGCAGAAATTTGTTCATTGGTCTGGGTGTTTTCTATGTATAATAAAAAATATCTATCTATGTAATTATATAATTTATTAAATATATCAGTTATCTAGTACCTACCCATAACACAAGCTTTAGTAGCTTACTTTGGGGCTAGATAGTGCTGTGTGGATTGTCCAGCATAATTTATTTATTTATTTATTATTTATTTACTGAACTTATTTTGAAAGATATAAATCACTGAGTAATCGCAATCAAAATAGTTGTAAAAAATTCATTTGGATCCAAACAAATTTTCCACTAATAAGTTTAAAAAAAATACAAACACAACTATTTTGTATTACCAAAAAAAATATGGGCTGTTTCAGCCTTAGAGCATTTATAATTGGAGATGTTAACGCAAGGCGTACCCCTCTGCCGGCCATAAGGCGCGACTTGGCCATGCACGTTATATAAAACTACTTCACTCATCACCGCGCGGCCATTAGTTGTCGTTTCGTGTCGCGAAGTAGTGCTCAGTAAAAATGGTGAATTGTGCGGTATTTCGGTGTAAAAGGAGATCAGAGACATCAAACTTTAGGGAACACGGTATTTCCTATCACAAGTAAGTGATATTTTAGTCAATTGTTTTTGTAATTACGTTTAATTTATATTTAATGGAATACCACTTACGACAGTTTTAATACGACGCCAACGTCTTGGTAGGAGGTGTCGGTGAATTTATATTCCTTGGTAGAAGGCGTAGTGTGGGGACTAGTTGAGCGAAATCGATTGAATGAATGATGGAATGAACGTAAAATTAGAATAAAATGCGATGTGTTTTTTGTACCCATATTTAACCGATTTAAAAAAAGGATGTTCAGTATTGGACTCTACAAAAACTGTCTCTGTCATTCTGCCTTCAATACGTCGCTTCATGGAGCTTCCTTAAAATTTTAGTTGTGCTGTGTCGTTGGTTTATTGCTATTTTCTTTGTACTTTTTGAACGCAGAATCGTATAAACGTGATTTTTGTATAGCTGTAGTATGTTAGCTGGAGAGGGACATGGGCTATGAGCATTTGTTAACAGCCGCTATTCTTCTACTGCTCTTCATTTTTTTCACCCCGTCATACCAATCATCATCATCAGCCTGTGTAAGTCCACTGCTGGACACATCATACCAATGAAGAAACAAAATGTTTATCTAAAAATGCATTCATGAAAGACTACTTACTTGAAAGATTACTTACTTCTTGCGAAAATAGAATATAGCTTAAAGTTACTCAACAACAGTGTAGCTTTCTATTTGTAAAATAATTTTTAAAATCGTTTCAGTAGTTTCAGAGATTACGCTCTACAAACTCTTAATAAAATATTTTTTACAAAAAAAAACCGACTCCAAAACTGCTATCCAATTTGTTATGAAAAATACACTAAAAAGTTAAAAATAATTGCATTATGGATTTATATTTCAATCTACTTACAAATAGGTATCAATTTTTTCAACAAATCTTATAATTTTATTATTATGACATTATACAATTACTGATATTTTTGGAGTCGGTGCCAGCACTCTATTTACTTAGTAATACCTACTAGGCTAGACAGGTACACGTTTGTTAATCTTGGCTAAAAAAAGGAAAAGTATATGATTTTGAACCACCCTGTTTCATTCATATGAAATCATTCATTTTGTCGGTCTTTTTACAACCCATCACTACTTTTTTGTGTTAGTGTGTAACTAAACAAAAGTGTAACAACAGTCATTCTTTAATTGTGTTATTGTTTTTGTGTTGGTGTGCAGCTTTTACTTGCGTGTGCGTTTATAGGGACGCTTAATTTTTCTGCATTAGTATGCGTGATTATGTAAATGTGTTCTGTACCGTACTACCCCGCCTCCCGCGAAAACCGGCAGAAAGATTTTAGTACTAAAAGTAGCGCTTGGCATCTCCCGTTATAAATGCTCTAAGGTTTCAGCAGAGGCTACTGGATCCTAGTAGCACGATCAAAATGTTTTGATTTTTTATGTTCCGGGAATATATTTTTTTTAGTTTTTAAAATTTTTGGCTAAAAGCAAACCTCGATAACTTGGTGGTAGATAGAGAAAATATTTTGTGAATTTTATTAATGAAAAAATACACATCAAATATTGAAAATGGTACATGGATATTCCTACAAAATCAAAGGCATTTGTTTGCTAATCGGATGTTTGGTGCCTGTGTGTGTAATTAATAAGCGGAAGCCGCTGGGTTATTTTGCAATAAACAGATACGGGGATAAGGTCACGGTGATTTGTATATTGTAATTATTATTTTGACAAACAGATTTTTATTATGAAAAAATGCCAATAGGTAATCTATTTATAAGAATAAATAGATAAACTTTTGCCATTTTTTTACCAGTGACAAGACTCATTTCTAGTTGGTGGTTGCAGGGCATCGTGGCACGTTCCTATCAGACTTAATTTGCGAGGCAATGCTTTTTTTAGTATATAGGTGATGGTTACCACTCAATATCATATGGGCCATCTGTTTGTTTCATCAGCAAAAGTATACAAAAAAAATGTTTATACATTATGAGTATGCCGGTTACTGTTTTGACTAATTTGGCCATTGAATTTTATAGTTATAAAGTTGCCAACTATTCATTTTTAAGACTCCTACGTGTCAGAAGAGGTTGGTATTTTGTAAGAAAGAAACACAAGATGGTGGACCATTGGACAGCCTAGAAAGTTGTAACCTCTTTTGAATTCATTAATATATCTAAACAAGTACACTTGCAGCACCAGACCCCTATCGCTTTAAAATTCTTAGAGAATGAGTCATGTAATAAAGTATTAATAAAACACCGGTGACGTTTAATAGTAAGCACATGCAAATGAACTTCTCCAAACCAGTCAATTTGCAAATAATTGCAGATAAATAAAGATATTATAACTGAATATAATTATAAATCCATTGCTCAAGCTCAGGTGTGTCTAGGACGCAGTCTGGTGACTCATGGAACAAAAACAGCTAAAATGCAATCAGACATTCCGTTTTTTTATCACGTAAATTAAATATTCCTTACATGTATCGGGGGCTAAGATAGCGGCGGGCGATACTCGCACCAATTGGCAAACTGCATGACCATGAATTCTGATAGCTGGCAACTACCTAATAAACCATATTCTGCATTAGGTAAAATATATAAATGTAGATTTTAATGCATAGATTTAATTTTATAATATTATCTATTGAACAAAGCACCACGACAGAGAACAAACATTATTACTGATCACACAAATGTTTGTTCTCTGTAGGGGTTGAACCCACGGCCCTAAAAACGAGGTACTAAGTTGTTAAGGCTTTGACACATTTCAGTAAAGATGGTTCTTTAAAAAAAACCGACTTTAAATGTATACGCATACTACTTTAACTCAAAAACTACTCGTCAGATCTGACTCATGACAAGCACAGCTTTCGACTAAAAAAGAATGATCAAAATCGGTCCACTCATTAAAAACAACAAACATACAGTCGAGAATCTACTCCTTTTTTTTTAATACGGTTAAAAATACACGTAAGTTGTTGTGGATTGAAAAGAAGAAGACCATACGAAATGACCAGAGACTCCAGCAAACCTAAAAAATCATCTAATCTTACAGGCCCAAGTGAAACAGTAGTTCATAAAGTAGCATGAAATGTTTCACCATCAACCGAATAAATGAAAGTTTATCTTAATTGTTCATCTTTCCAATCAATTCTATCGTCAGCGTACCTACTAGAGAACGTATTCGGTATTTCAAAAACTATCAACCAACATTTGATCTTCGAAACTAATAAAACAAGAGTAATTTAGAAATTCAAAAGGAACACGACCGAGGAATGGTACAAATGAACACATACCAATTTGTCGAGAAGCGGTCGGTCGGTCGTGGCGATCGAAAGCTCAGATAATGCAGATAATGACCATCGACTATCTCTAAATTCAAAGTGAATCGCTACCATACTGGATCTGGATATTCACAACTCTATGCTCCTGAAGAGCATTCACTTGTTTTTTTTACTAGTTCCATCGAACTTATGGATATAATAACATATTTACATACATTTTAATTTATGCAACCATGATTTCAATTAAATAAGTTTGTAGTTTTTTGCAACAGGAAACCAAGGTTCTTTTAATAAGGCAATCGATATTTATTACATGCATTTACAAAATAAAACATGTTTCAGCTTAATTAAAGCTTCCGATCGTGTTACACCTATTTTATTAAGTGCATCGAAGTAGTTCACACCTATCAGTTCTAATTGGCGTGGTCGCTACGGGGAGCGAACTGCGATTAAAAATCGTATCCCGCTAGCCTATATTAGGAGAGAGAGCTAACCACTGATATCTTGACACAGGAAATTCTTTTTTTGCATAAGAATGTGTCATTAGTTGCTAACACGCTTATTTTGGAGAGCTTTGCGACATACAGATATTTCTTACTTCACAATATTAAGCAGAAAATGCTTGACCGCGTTAAACTTAAGTATTTAAAGTGGTGTTCCAGGAATTGTGGCCAAATGCGACATATCAGCTCTTGATTAGCCGGACTCGAACCCCAGACCTTTCTTTCTTCGAACATGTCTTGGAGTCGCGTGCGCAAGCTTTGATCTAAGCCGACAAAGGCACCGCGTTCTTATCTCGTTTGAGGCCGATTTTTGGTGTAACAAAGTGACAATAATGGTCTTTGTGGGTTATAATATACATAAATATACTTACTTCCGCAAACTCAGAGGTGTTTCTAATCACATAAAATTCTCCATCCAACCAAACACAATGAGTACTTCCTTGTTGTAACTTTGGACTTTCTAATCCCTCCAAATCCACTCTCTTGTCGTGTCACTAGTTTCTTTTAAACCGTGTGGTGGAAGGATTTTAAGTGTGCCTCAAAGAGGCTCCTTTTGAGCACTAAAATGTTGTAGAACTTTTTAGGTTCTATGACATCCTCACGGTGTTTTCCAAAGTATTGGCAATTTTTATTGATCTTTAAAGTGGTCTAGGTTTCCATATTCTCCTGCGCTATAATTCAAGCAAAGTGTGCTAACTGTTGACAGAGGAGTTCTATTTTGACAGGACAAAATGGCGGCTGGCCAGCGATGGCTTGTTATTTAATTAGGGCTACATTCATTTCGTAAAGGCTACTTCCGCTGCCGGTGAGAGTGCGACTAGGCGATGCCAGTCGAATCCTAGTCCTTTTAAATATGAAAACATTATAATGACACGCAACTGATTGATAGTATCTTTAATAGCCCTCTCAGCTCTGTTGGTAGTAGCTCTGCCTTCTACGCTGTAAGCCTTTGGTTCGAACAACACCAAGGACTAACATTATTGTGAATGCATGTTTGTTCTCAATGTGAGTGTGCTTCATAAGATTTATAGAAGAAAAAACTATATAAGTATTATATCAGAATTCCGCGTTTCCCTCGTTTTGCTTAGTTTGGGGCTGTTAGTACCTACCTACTGTGTGTATTTTATTCCACACAGTAGGTACTAATCCACCAATATTTATTGTGCAGTTTGGGGATTTTATAAAAAAATATTGTGGGGCTTAAATTTTTATTAATTTATTTAAGACAACAAATATACCATTTTTCGGTTGAATGACCCAAAAAAATCGTGTTGGTAAAGTTTTGTACTCTTCTAAACTAATGAAATAGCGCCTAACCATTCGCTTTAAATCTAATGTATTCCCTAAAATTATGTTACCATTACCAATCCTTATCCAAAAGGTACTCCATTTTATACACACTTGCACATAGCAAGGTCAGAGCTCGTGAGGTAACTCAGCGTGTCCATTTACGCTCCAAAAACTTCGCTTATGCAAACCGATGTGTAATGCCCTTCTGATGTCTGCTTACTGCTATTGATTTGTGTATCCTTTCAGGCTTTTTAAGCAGAGGCTCCTCATAGTTTCATCATTTAGTTAGTTTCATTATTATTTAATTACCTACTTATATTGTATTATTGATCGTAAAAAAATGGTAGGAGCCAATGCCGTTAGTTCGTTACCAGCAGTGCAAGTACCGTTCTTATCGATCGCCTAATTTGACATTTAGAATCGTCAAAATTCGTTGAAAATGGTTTCATCAATGGATAAAACCAGTTTTAACGAATTTTGACGAATCTAAATGTCAAATTAAGCGATCGATAAGAACGGTACTTGCACTGCTGTTCTTCTAGAACGCGGGAACTGGCACCTAGATTCCAACCTAGCTTTAAGACTTTTCAAAATGATCCTTGTGATTCTTTTATGTTTTTATAATTATTTAATATTAGCAGTGGTATGAAGATTCGTAATAGGTACTTGCAAATTATTAAAATTTTATATAAAATATTTGTTAAAAGCTATGCAGCGTTAGACTTCTACACTACATAGTATAAAACAAAGTCGCTTTCTCTGTCCCTATATCCCTGTCTCTATGTATGCTCAAATCTTTAAAACTACGCAACGGATTTTGATGCGGTTTTTTTAATAGATAGAGTGATTCAAGAGGATGGTTTATATGTATAATACATACATGATATGTGCACCCGTGCGAAGCAGGGGCACGCGGACGGGTCGCTAGTAAGTTTATATTGTAGGTTTTCTTCTGTGTTTACAGAAGAAAACCTAAGAATATTTAATTGGAGCTTAACACATTAGGTAATTATTTACCTAATCACCTACAAACGAAGAAACAGAAAATGTAAATTTCATATACGACAGTTAGTTCCAAAACAAAATATGAGTAGGGGTATTAAGAGAAAATTTAAGCATGCACATATTATTATATTGATCAGGAAACCAAAACTGTGTGATAAGAGGGAGATATGATAAATAAAAAACATAAGGATACAGCGCTAGTAAGGAAGCTATTGACTTCGCAAGTAAGGCACAATTATTAAAACTTGTGAGAGACGGGATGCGGATTGCGTTAACTAAATCGCTTTTGCATCCCGAAAAAACACAGTTAGCTTAAAGGTTGCTATAACTACTTTCATCGCGGTTCATTATGAGTTTCGGATCAGAAAAATCATAATCCATAAAAAATGACAAGCCGACCGGAAATGCAGATCGTAGACAGTGTGCGCGCGCGGCCGGACGTGCTCCCGCGCAACTGGGTCAGGCTATTTCTGTTTTGGCGGGAACCTGGCCGGAAGGGACGCCATTGTGGATGCGCGGGAAGCCCGGAAAAACAGCCACCGGATTTCTAGCTACTGAAATGTTAGACGGCGACCGCGACGACCAGTAGCCGGAGTATCGTATCATTGCGGCTTCGACACAGACGCTTTTCTTCGGAAGTAAATGTAGCCGAACGTTTTAACTTTTAACATTTTGTTGTCGTTCTCAAAATGTAATCTGTACCTGTAATCGGGGAAATGAAGCGATTTCTTCGAAACGTGTTTCTTAATGGTTGGAAGCAGGAAGCTGGGACGGTGGACTTTTAATTTTTTCCTCTATAGTTTTACTGTTCTTTGGATTATTTTTATTTAGTAGAATGATTTTTCGTGAGAATAATCAAGTACTTTATGGGTTTATGGGGGTCGAGTTTGCCCGCTGCGCGCCTCGATGCGGGCGTTTGCAATAAGTAAAATTCTTCGCAAAGGACCCTCAATTAGAATTAATTAAAGACAATTTAGCAATCCAGAAAATAAATGGTCACTTGACAATAACCGCGAGATTTGTTATTTTAATTAAAAGATTGCTCTTTCACTTATATTCGTGACTGATGCTGAGCTAGACAGTAAACATATCAAATAAATATTGGTATGGACTTTTCTCAATGCAACGTTTTACCCCAAACTAAGCAAAGTCTGTTTTTATATAATACAGGCAGACGACACAAGCAGATGGCCCACCTGATGATAAACAGTATCACAGCAATTCTCTCAGCTCGGCGGAAGAAATAATCATCCATAATATACTATCTTACAACACTTACACATATCGAACTTTTTTATACAAATGCGTATATATTTGTATTTATATAGAATGGGCAGATGTTAGTTCACCCCAAAGCCGACCGGCGGTATTGTCTTGTCTACTAAGATAACTTGGAAACCTATAATTTGCAACATGATACTTTTATTCAAATACATAGTTTCTTTTGAAATAAACAGTATTAAGAGCATTCCTGTTATCATTTTGCATAAAACGAAGGGGAGAGAAAAATTGCAGGACTCTTCAGAACAAAAAGGGGTGGAATAATTTGTGTCACTGGTATGGGTTTACAAATGCGAAGGTATATTATGTTATGTACCAGAATTTAATGGTCAACTACTTATATTGGTATATGAGTATGAATAGAGGTTATGTATTGTAATGATAATTCAATTTTGTTTACCGGTTTTAACATCTGCGGATTTTTTTATCTTTTCATTTGACAATTGACATTCGAGCCTATTTCTTTCATCAAGCAGTGATGCTCGTATTTTATTTTGTTTTAATTTGCGAGAGCTGTAGTCTCAAAGTGATAGATGCAGTGCAATGCCGCATACGGCACATGCCCTAAGTGACATATCACTACCAAGAGGCACTGCACCGTCCGAGGGCGTAGGTATTCAGTGCACAGGCTCGTGGCAAAAAAAAACTGTCATGAAATCTTCCCTGATTCTGTCACTATTTTCGAAGTCTTGTGTATCATGCATGACACATTATTTCAAATTGTAATTTGGGCTGGAGTTCCACGAAATTCTCCATTTCGACATCGGTGGCAGATGAGACGCAAACTGCCTGCGCGCACGCAATCGTTGAGTTAGACTGTCACTTGCCGATTATACCTACCTAATGATAATGCTTAGTTGAATGATATCCAAAAATAACAGTCTAAAGATGACTGAAAACAATGATGACACCAAAGTTGGTCAAGATCGTAATAATCCCAAAAGAGTTTTCATCTATTACGGCGTGGTTTTGCCACAATCATTCAAAAAACCCATGCTTTATGTGCCTACCAAACCTTTAGCAAATGCATGTATTCCAATACAAATTAGAAAGACGAGTAGAGGACCAGACTGAGGACAAACATTCGCCTTTGTACATGTTTTATTACTCGTATTTAAGTTTACCTTATGATTTTGCAGTGTGCAATAAGGACAAAAAAATAATAATAAACATTAAAGAAAGATGTAAAAAAATACGTTTCATACATAGATCACATAGATAACTTTTAGTTAACCACAAGAAGAACGAGATCATCAATTATCGCGGTAATTTCATAAATGAAATAAGAACAACCATTATGCAAATTCAAGTAGCCTAATTAAACCCTCGTCTTATCTATGGCCATCGCTATTGTTACAGAGTAGGTATTCAATCAATTATGAAAGCTTTTAGCCGCCTTTTAGTTAGCGGCTAGTTTAGTAACACGCGAACGAGCCATTTCATTACCGACTGTTTAGAGTTATGATGTTCATTGTTCGTGGATTGTTTTTTAGTTTTCGTAAAGGTTCAGTTTTTGCTTTTTTTAGCTGTTGTAGGAAAAAACTGAAACAGCTTCACGACTTTGATCCCCAGGCACGGTAGATATCCCTTCAGATCTCTCAGTACCAAGTACTTACTCAAGATTCTTTGAGGATGTCTAAGGGGGGTAGTCAGAGGTACGTCCAAACATTACATTTGGCACATACCCACATTTTGCAGTAGTTAGTATTCCATACGTGACAGGTTGCAAGCCCATCGCCGCTGTTAGAATACTAACTGGTTTCCTCACGATGTTTTCCTTCACCGTACCGTTCCTTGTTCCGTTGTTGTAGGAGTATGCCAATATAGGTGTTTCTTGCTGAACGAAAGCTACAGTAGGTATAGTTACATAATATATTAAATAAATAAGTACCTTAGTAATTGTGGACTTCAATCAATCAATAACAACAATGAATCAATCAATTTAATGATTAGGTACTACTCTTCTAGGTTTTCTATATTGTGTGATAGAATGGTATACTACAATACTACCAACCTACATCAGCCAAAACGGTTTGTTTATTACTAAAATATTAGCAACCACTAGAATCATTATTACTAAGCTTTCTATATAGAAATATAATTATTTAACCAGTTGAAAAACAAGAACAAAAGCTGATCGAATCGCACGCGCTGATTTACACCTAGTTAGAATCGATCCAAAGATATAAATATAACAATGGCATATAAATACTTATTGCAATGGCGATTTATAATTGTGAACAGTAATTGTATGGGAAATCCGGTCAGCTTGGCCGCAGATAATCCGATAATCTCGCTTGGGGCTACTGAGCACTAACTTGGTCCTAGGAAATATGATGATATTTTTAAAACTTTGATTTTCAATATTATAGTGTGTGCCAAAGGGTCGACATTGCGGAAACGGTTTCATTGATGGAACTGTATTAATTACAGGCACATGAAGATTAATTTCTGTTTTCCTCTAATTGATGGACGTCGGGTAGAGCGTTGTAGGGAAGGCAATGTTCCTATTTTGTAATGCTTGTCATGCAATCAATGCTTTGCTTATCCTATAATAATTTTTACTTTACGTTATAGGTGACATTTACCTACGTTTTACTTGCGTTCTAAAATAGGACAATCCAATCGAGCGTCCGGACGCGCGTTTAGATAGCGCCTGTGCGCGAAAGCCTTTATGATATACAGGATTAACGGCAAAAATAAGCATTTTAGGCATGTTTAGTGTATTTTCAGTAAGTTTTATTAACATACTTTCGTTTCTCTCATCAACAATAGCACGTATGCCTAAACTGTGAGATATTAAACCTTCAGACGTCATTAGACGCGCATCTAAAGCCCGAGGCGGAGAGGAGGCGTGCTCTACGGTACTCAAGGTTGATTAATTTATTGTTAATGAGTGCATAGTGTTAAACGCACGCGTTACTCGGTTACTGTTGGTTATTATAAGTAACCGTTAACTATGTTTAATTGTTGCTTTTGTCTCATGGGAGCTTAATTTAGTTGAAATTACAATATTTAGAAAATCATTACAAAGTTCACCTAAACTGTAACACTTTTTTATTTAAACAGTCAACATTGTTAATAAAAAATTATAAGAATAAAATAAGAAAGTTAGATATTGACTTACAAACATCAGACTGATTTTTTATAAGTGAAAAGGAGCTTAATTGAATTGGAAATATCAATTTTATACGACGCGACCAAACCTAGAAAAAAAGACATGTCTTTGGCGAACGTTTTTAATTAAAAACGGGATATTTAACATAACTTGTGATAATGAAAGTCACTAATCATGGTAAATATACCGTTTGTAAATGAAATTTTGTCTATTCTAACACGCAATTAAATCGCATTGTATCCTATGAATGCTTGGAAAATGTACCTCTAAAGTAGTGTAAATGTATGTAAAGTGCAGTTTCGGAGTAGGCAGATTAAAAAAGGATAAAATAAAAGGTCGGTTAGAAAACACTTTGAAATTTTCTGATAATAATTTAAAGGCCGTTTACTTTGATTACCTACTGATCATTTTTAGACGACGATCAACGACTGGCACAACAAAAAATTAATCGCTATAAATTATTAACAAAATGTCAGACAATGGAAATAACGTTAGACTCTAAACTCTGTTTAAGGGTCCGGTGACTGCGGCTCGCAATTTCGAGGTGCGATTGGCTATTTTTTCATTTTATTTCATTTTGGGGAGGTTGTTTGAAATAATAACTCTAAAGAAACACGCATAAATACTGTTCGAACACAAATAATACAATAATATAAGGGAAATGTGCTTGAGTCAGAAATCATTTTGGTATTAGGTAAACGTAAGACCAAACATACTAATACCAAAATGATTTCTGATTCGGGCATGTTTCCCTTATATTATTGTATTATTTGTGTTCGAACAGTATTTATGCGTGTTTCTTTAGAGTTATTTTTTCAAACAATCTCCCCGAAATGAAATAAAATGAAATAATAGCTAATCGCACTTCGAAATTGCGAGCCGCTGTCACCGGAGCCTTAATTTTATGAAACGTGTTTAACAACATTCAATTAAATCTGATCGTTGTACAAGTGGATCCAATTCTCAGGATAGCTGTAATTATAATACTGTTAGGAGGGTCTACCAGCGACGAGCACTAGGCGGTGGCGCACCTATAAATACGAGCGCGGACAGACGGCGAGTCCATTTGCTCGTTGGCGTTCGATGTGTAAAGATCTAAGGGAGGGTCGTTCCGTATCTATCGTTAGGTCACGAGAGCTATTTTTTTGTGTGTTCATTCCATGTAAGTGTTTAAAATCATGTTAAATTATGTCTTGTTCCGTTTTGGTTGTTTCTAGTTGTTTTTAGTCGATTGGTAAAATTGTTGTTAATCTTAATAAAAGTTAGGTTTTTGTTCTATGTTTTTTTTTATCTTCAAACCACTCTCTTTGCTAATATCATTCGTGGGATAAAAGAGCCTAGAACTAGGCCCACAGGGAAGACACCAAAACGAAACAAGCCTACCCGCACTAAAATAAAATTTTCAATTTTTGCTTTCTATTACCTTCGGTGACGCGTGACTTCAATTAAGGACATTTTAATTGCAAATCTTGCACCATGCCACGAAGTACGTCACGCAGTCGATCAAAATACCGCAAGAAAGATAGCTCTCGTGTCCGTGCGCGTCGCCATTCGCGGAGTTTGTCGCGCACGAGTTTGCGGAGTAGTTTACGCCGTAGTCGGCTACGGTCTCGATCACGTAGCTCATTTGGGGATCGAACGCCACGACGCAATGATAGGGACAGGTCGCTTAAGCGAGATAGATCTCGGTCACGCTCTTCAAGCGTCGACCACCGTCGCCGTCGTCGGTCTCGGTCTCGAAGATCGTATAGTAGCTGTAGACGTAGGGAAGTCGATCGTTATCACTCGTTGGATCGACGGCATGGCCGTCAGTGTTATCATTATCCACTGCCAGCCCCTGAGCAATCTACGATGATTCGTACCACAACGCACTCCGTCCCCAGTCAGGACAAAGCATGCTCACCAGATAGGTCGCATACCCCACCTATTACTAACGTGACGTCTAATCCGGTATCACAAGAAGTTCGTAGTCAGTCTGTGAAGTCGGTCCAGCCTTCGGAAGCTTCTACTTTAGCACAAGCTCTTATCGAAGCAATGAATACGGCTCGTACTAACAGTTCCCACAACTATTTTGTCTCAAGTTTCGACCCCACACTTCATAACATTAACACGTGGTGTGTGGAGGTTGAACGCGCCAAAGACTCAAATAACTGGACCGATCATGAGTGCTTATCACGTGTAGCTTCTTGTTTAAAAGGGGATGCAAAAGTCTGGTTGGCTGAGTGGGTAACAAATGACCGCACGTGGTCTAACTTTAAACGAGAGTTCACACCGCTTTGTCCCAGTAAACTAGACTTCGCTAATATTTTATTCGAAGCAATGAAAAATACATCCGACCGGTACGCTACGTACGCTGAATATGCACGGCGTACACTTCTGCGTCTTAGAGTAGTGCCAGGACTGAGCGAGGAGTTGAGAACGCTTATCGTCATACGTGGTATTGACAACCCTCAAGTTCGCGCTGCCGCTGCCAACGCCGATTTAACTTCGGAAAAACTTGTGTCGTTCTTATCAATTTACACAAAGCCGAGTAAGTCCAACAACGATAAGCGCTCTCAAGCTGCCCCTCAGAAACGCTTCCATCAGAACAAGCCGGGTAGTAACGAAGGGAAAACTTGCTTCGTATGCGGTTCAAAAGATCATCTTCGAAATAACTGCCCTAAGAAGCCCAAAGCCTCTACAGAGGGTGTAGGTCCCTCGAAACCGTCCTCTGACAATACTTGCACGTTCTGTAAAAAACGTGGTCATACCGAAGAGAAGTGTTTTAGTAGGTTACGATCTGAGTCACGAAACCAAAACAAAGTCAATTTGTGTTCCGAGTCGTCCAAGTATTCGAAGGGCAATAAAAATAATGACGTTGCTGCGGCTGTCGTTGAGGGTATTCCTATGGATGTACTTATCGATAGTGGCGCCTTGAACATATCGCTTGTATCGTCCGACGTATTGAAATACCTTCCATGCCAGCCAAAATCGAAACACTGCGTGATCAAGGGTATAAGTGACAAGGAGATAATATCTACGATGTACATAACGGTGACCTTAGAGTTTAATCAAATTTCCATCGAGGTTGACTTGGTTGTGGTTCCGTCGTCGTGCATGAACGTTCCAATCATAATCGGCACGGACGTTCTGAACCGGGATGGTGTGACATATGTGCGCACCAAAGACAGGCAGTATCTCACCCATTCTAAGGTAATAGCTGCGGAGGTTAACACTGTCAAACCTAGCGATGGTCTTGAGGTAAACACTCCGCTTCAAGGTAAGGAACGCGAAGAGTTGATGACGGTGATCAATAAGTTCTCTGAGTTTTTGATTGCTGGTACGGCTGCAACCACTGTCAGAACAGGTGAAATGGACATTAAACTTACCAGCTCCACACCAGTGGTTTACAGGCCGTACAAGCTCTCACACCAAGAGAAACTAAAAGTCCGTGATATAACATCGGACTTGCTGGATAAGGGCATTATTAGGCGATCACAGTCTGAATACGCTAGTCCGATTATTCTGGTCAAGAAGCGTGACGGATCAGACAGGCTTTGCGTTGATTTTCGAGCACTGAATAGGGTCACTGTAAAGGATCGGTACCCTCTTCCATTGATCGATGACCATATCGACCGTCTAGGAAGCTTTAAGTTTTTTTCAAGTCTGGATATGGCCACTGGGTTTCACCAGATACCGATTAAGGAAGAGTGTATTCACCTCACTGGGTTTGTGACGCCCGAAGATCACTTTGAGTACATAAAAATGCCTTATGGGCTCGCCAATTCGCCGATCGTTTACCAACGCATTATAAATAATACCCTACGCGACTTCATCAACGAGGGTAACGTCCTTGTCTATATCGATGATGTGCTGCTTCTCAGTCACACTGTCGATGAAGGTATCGCGCTATTAGATCGGGTGTTACGCACCCTCACGGAAGCGGGGTTTTCAATCAACCTTCGTAAGTGCACTTTCCTTGCCATGGAGGTTGAATACTTAGGCAGAGTTGTGAGTCAAGGTCAGGTGAAGCCGAGCCCACGAAAAGTCGAAGCTCTGGTAAACACTCCTCCACCTAACAGTGTCAAGCAGGTAAGACAATTGCTAGGCCTTGCTGGCTACTTTCGTCGATACATTCAAAATTATGCGGCGAAAACCGCATGTATTGCACATCTGACTAGGAAGAACGTCTCTTTCCACTGGGACACTCAACAAGAAAGTGTCCGTCAAGATCTCATAAAAACTTTAACTAGCAAGCCGATTCTTGCTATTTTTGACCCCAATTTGCCCACCGAAGTACACACGGATGCCAGTAGCATTGGCTATGGAGCAGTCCTCTTGCAGACACATCCAGATGGTAAGAAACATGTCGTCGCGTACTTTAGCAAGGTGACACAAGGGGCAGAGAGCAGGTATCACTCCTATGAGCTCGAAACGCTCGCGGTGGTCAAAGCTTTGCAGAATTTTCGGCACTACCTCGTGGGAGTGAAGTTTGTCATCGTCACTGATTGCAACGCTCTAAAATCAACTGAACGGAAGAAAGACCTGATCCCCAGAGTAGCGCGATGGTGGATTTACCTCCAGGACTTCGAGTTCACCATCGAGTACCGCAAGGGAGTACTGATGCCGCACGCCGACTACCTAAGTCGCAACCCGCCTTCACTAGCTTCAGTGAATCAGGTAACGAGACCACGAAATTGGGCACAAATAGCCCAAACAGCCGATGGTGAGACGCAAGCCCTCGTGCAACAGCTTCAGGAGGGTAAATTAGA
Organism: Plemyria rubiginata; assembly: GCA_963576535.1. Classification (NCBI taxonomy): domain Eukaryota; kingdom Metazoa; phylum Arthropoda; class Insecta; order Lepidoptera; family Geometridae; genus Plemyria; species Plemyria rubiginata. Next base: position 6,718,913 of record OY754925.1, on the reverse strand, counting down.
CTCAAGCCGGTATGTGGTACAGAATGACCTCCTGTACTATCGCTACACATCGATAGGTGAGACCCCGCGGTTACTTTGCTTTATCCCCAAGGGTCATCGGCTAAGCCTCCTCAGAGTCTTTCATGATGAGCACGAGCACGTTGGAGCAGACAAGACAACGGACCTCATACTGAAACACTTTTGGTTTCCGGGGCTGCGTCAATTTGTGAGTAAGTATGTGGCTCACTGCATTATATGCATTTCAAAGAAACGTGTCCCGCGGGCCCCGTCGCAAAACATAACGTCTTGGGAAAAGCCCGACGTACCATTTCACACGGTACATGTAGATGCTTTAGGTCCTTTACCGCTTTCAAACGACTACAAGTTCGTCTTAGTGATGATCGATGCATTTACAAAATATGCATTACTGTTCCCAATGCAACGCCAAGACATTCAGGAGCTGAAGCGAATCGTCTCCCAAGCAATTTCATTGTTTGGTGTGCCTAAGTTGCTAATATCGGATAAGGGTCGAATGTTCGAGTCCAGCGAGTTCGTTGCGTGGATAAATGATCTGGGCTGTGAGATGCATTATATTACTCCGGAGATGCATCACGCCAACGGGCAAGTGGAACGATACGTACGCACCGTTTTGAACATGCTTCGAATTGAAGTTAATCACAAGGGCTCGTCATGGTCTGAGGTGTTGTGGCGACTTCAGCTCGTCATGAACATAACGAAGCAAAAGACCACTCAAACTTCTGCACTTAATCTGCTAATAGGTACAGAAGGAACGACACCCGTCATTCGCGCGCTTGTTCGTGACGTCGCTGCTGAGAATGCGAGGCCGAATCGTGAGGCTTTGCGTGAGATCACTCGAAGCAGGGCTCGTCAGCTGCTCAAAGACAATCAAGCCAAGCAGGACGAGTATGCGAACCGGCAAAGACGCTCACCTCGTGAGTTTCAATTGAATGATCTTGTGTTTGTTATCAAGTACTCTCAGTCCACAGGAAAGTTGGACTCTGGAATGCGCGGCCCCTACAAGGTGACGAATATACTGCGAGGTGGTCGTTACGAGCTGAAGCTGTTGAGCGGAGGCTATGGAAAGACGACCCAGGCTGCTGCGCAGTATATGGTGCCGTGGCGAGGCGAGTGGTGCCCAGAAACGTGTGCCGCTCTTTTTGATAGTGAGTATTCGATCGCTCCATCATAGTCTAACTAAAACGTTGCTTACGTTTCCGTTGCTTGCTATCCTTTTTATTATCTACTTAGGCTTCGCTTAATTATTTTTCATTTATTCTATTCGCCCGTTAGATACAGGAAAGTTTAGGTTAGTTTAGCTAGTTACTTACCTACTTACTTACTCACCCTCTTTATATCTGGTCCAACGCTTTAACTTTACTGTTCACCTCATAAGCTGATAGGTCATTTGGATAGGCACATATTTAGTGGATAGTTATCAGCGGTGACGTAGGTAATGAGTAGATTGAGATGAATGGTTCGGTCGGCAGACGTGTCATTCGATGCGTATAGGGTACGTGGCCCTCGGTACCGATTTATCGGCCGGCAGACCTGTTGGTAGTGTGTAACACTAGACAGGTAGGGATTGACTATGAGTGGGTCTCCCTGAAGTCCTTACATAAGCGTTTTGGACTCGTCCAAATGGGTGGACGGCAGACCCTAAATTGGGTAGACGCGTGCTGCGCGGCGCGGATGACCTCTCCGATGAGCATCGAAGCAGAGCGGCCATACGGAGATGCAGACGCCGTGAGCGTCGCGCCATGTTGGAGAAAAGTAACAGGGCCCTATTTTTCATTATTTGAGACGTCTCTGAGGTGAAGTCTGTGAGATGAGTTGTTATGATGATGAATGTTGAGTGAGGTATGAATTAAATGAAAGAGATATTGTGCAAGGAGAATGAACAACTAGGTGCCAGCTTAAAGAAACTGCGCACCCATTTAAAGATGTTGTTTCCTTGCAGATGATGAATCTGATGAGACTGAGGAAAGTTTGTCAGCCCTCACGGCGCAGGGACCAAGCGTTCAGCCTTCTATGCCTCTGTTGGATGCTGACCCTGAGGCCGGGCCATCGACGGCGGCTGATGCTAGCTCCAGTGGCACCACTCGGATCATGCCCCGGGTCGCGGACGACCCTCGGTCAGGAGAGGCCGTGTTAGGAGGGTCTACCAGCGACGAGCACTAGGCGGTGGCGCACCTATAAATACGAGCGCGGACAGACGGCGAGTCCATTTGCTCGTTGGCGTTCGATGTGTAAAGATCTAAGGGAGGGTCGTTCCGTATCTATCGTTAGGTCACGAGAGCTATTTTTTTGTGTGTTCATTCCATGTAAGTGTTTAAAATCATGTTAAATTATGTCTTGTTCCGTTTTGGTTGTTTCTAGTTGTTTTTAGTCGATTGGTAAAATTGTTGTTAATCTTAATAAAAGTTAGGTTTTTGTTCTATGTTTTTTTTTATCTTCAAACCACTCTCTTTGCTAATAATACATAAAATTCCATAAATAATTAAATGCGCTTTTGGCATCGACATCAACGTGTGATCTGTATTCTGACCGATGGATGGATGCATGTAGGTACCTATCAGGTATCGTCAGTTGAATGATAGTGATAACATTAGTTCTATTAGATAATTACCTAGCGTACATTATTATTATCTCTATATTCTATTATAACTTTTGATATTTTGTTAAATTATTTGTAGGTATATGACGTAGCGCATGCATTGGCCTGTGTATACTTTGAGTAGTAGAGCTCTTTATGAAGGGCTCGTCTGAGGAAGTACTACCACCACGCTTTTTTCTGCCGCCAAGCAGCATCGCTGTTTTTCTGTTTGAATAGTGTGTTCGCCGGTGTAATTACAGGCACATGAGACTTAACATCTGTAGGTATGCCTCAAGTTGATGGACGCAGGGCTGACGTGTATCGTAGGGCACGGTCCTATCGTGCGTGACTTACGAGGCTGTGTTGTTTATAGGTGATGGTTACCTCTTAACATCAGGTGAGCCACATCTGCTTGTTCTATCATTGAGTTGTATAAAAAAATACTGATGAATTATTTTACTTTTAAATAAATAAAATCTGTTGATTCTACAAACTGACAAGAGGCGCTTTTCGGCTAAACGCAAAACGCCTCCTTGAGTTCATAGTTTTGGAATTAACAAAAGCCGGAAACGAGCAGGGTTACTAGGACAGTACGAACTTAAGCCGGACAATAACTTATTGAACATTCGATACGATTTCTACTGTTGATGAATAGAAAACTTGTTTTGTTCATTCTCTTTTGGCCATCCCGCGTTATGTCAGTGTCCAAGTCGATGTGAGCGAACAAGGTCTGGGTAAATAAACCAGCTTTAATGAAATCATGCAGAGTATGGTGGCATTGCTTGCTCATCTATGTATAATAAAAAATATCTATCTATGTAAGTATATAATGTATTAAATATATCAGTTATCTAGTACCCATAACACAAGCTTTGAATAGCTTACTTTGGGACTAGATAGTGCTGTGTGGATTTTCCAGCATTATTTATTTATTTATCTTACTCATGCCCTATGGACACCAGTGCTCTCACCAGTCCTGTGAAAGAGTAGTATTCCCGCCTTCTGTTCCTAATATCGCGGCCTTGAATCCGGTTTGGCACTTTTGGCTCTTTCCATTTGAAAAAGAATAAGCGCAAATTCAGTGCTCTGCTCTAAGCTGTGGAGATGGGCAAGCCAACTCTATCTAAAATGTTGTGTACACACCAGTATATATTATACTAGCGATCCGCTCGCGCGCCCCTGCTTCGCACGGGTGCTCATATTATTCATGTATTATATTCATATAAACCTTCCTCTTGAATCACTCTATCTATTAAAAAAACCGCATCAAAATCCGTTGCGTATAGTTTTAAAGATTTAAGCATACATAGGGACATAGGGACATGGGGATATAGGGACAGAGAAAGCGACTTTGTTTTATACTATGTAGTGATGTGTTTTGTAATAAAAAATAAGGCCGGAGAATAACTTTTGGGACATTATAAAATCTTTTCAAGGGCTTAATAATTATTTTGATTATAAAAGTAGGTACAGACCAGAAAAATAATTTTAATTTTTGCCATGCTCAGCTTTTACCCTGCAAACTAAACGGCAGAGCACCAACACTGCAATGAAGAGCGGTGAACTTCATCAGACGATATCAAAGGGCAAAACCCCCTTTGGCCTCCGGCACCAATCTAATTTTTGCTCCACTTTTACTGGATGTTAGAGAACGCCTATGACATCACCCGCCTCGATTACATCTTAATTTTTCTTGTATAAAGTTTAATGGGAATAAGGATTTACGAAGAACCATTTAAGTTTAATGGACTTTTGTGTCTTTCTTTCCATTTAAGAAAAAAATATTGTTTTGTAAGGTGTGTTTTAGAATATTTATTACTAAATCAGTTTACGTTCATCATTTTCTAAGCTGATGCTATAATATAATGTACTCTGACTACTAATTTTCACTACATAGTATAAAACAAAGTCGCTTTCTCTGTCCCTATGTATGCTTAAATCTTTAAAACTACGCAACGGATTTTGATGCGGTTTTTTTTAATAGATAGAGTGATTCAAGAGAAAGGTATATGTATCATGCATGATATCGTAGAAAAACAATGTGCACCCGTGCGAAGTAGGGGCGCGCGGGCGGATCGCTAGTATTCAATAAAACCACAAAATTACTTTAAATTACCATAGTTCCTCGCTACTATGAATGACAGACAGACCACTGTGTTATGCCATTTTTTAGGGAGTAACAGGGGCGATATCAACATAACATCGCCCTCGGCGCGGCCACTCTATAACAGAATTACTTTTAATTAACTGAGGTTTTTCAAACTTGTCTGCGTCGTAAAACCAGTTATGCTGCAGCTTTTAGTGGTAATTTTTCAGTTAATGAATTTTAGTTCAGGTATGTTGAGGCGTAATTTTATTGCGAGGCTTTTAGAAATATCTACATGGCATATTATTGTTCTATAGTCGGTTCAACTATTCACTATACCTTCTTTGATTTTATTTTGTTTGAGGTTTATGAAGCACCTTTGAGTTTAGTTTTATTATTTTTATTAATAAAATCCAAAACGAGTCCGTAGAAAAATGAAGGTCGCTGAAATACATGGATATTTCCTTTCAGTTGCTTGGTTTTTAGAGGGCATTGGTAGGTATGCCATATACCTACAGGGTGCAACATAATGTCCCTCTATAATAAGCCCGAAAGGGGGGTATTCTACACGACATGCCAAACAACGTTGGATATATCAAGGCAAGAGTGAATAGGTGTCTTCTAGACCGTTCTGCTCCACCGTAGGCTACATCGTCGCTTACCATCAGGTGAGATTGTAGTCAAAGGATGATCTATTCAGTTAAAAAAAACATATTATTACGGCAGGGTGGGTTAATATTAGGGACCTACCTTTCTAAGTTGGAAAGATTACGGATAAGTCGATCGAACTCTACCTATTAGAAAAGCGGAAGATAACGGATACCTCCCGACAGGGTGAGTGTTTCCATGTGTGCCGCCGGTGGTGTATCACAGAGGTGCGCCTGCGCCTGTGTGCGTGTTCAGGATCAGTGGCCGGCGCGCGCGCACCTGCCGCGCAGTTCCCACGCCTCGCCGCCCCTACCACCCCCCGCGTAAGTTCCGTGACGTCACATCCACACAAACAACGGTCCAAACACCGGAGCTTGTTTTTGTCTCTTCTAGTTTCGATATTTTATGCCACAATTAATTTAAATAGCAGATTCCTGATTTAATTGATTAACATTCAGAATTGATTAACATTTCCTGCGCTAATGCCAAATTACCTACTTTGGGTTAGAGTTTCTTTACCTAGATAAGGATTGGACCATAAACTTAAACCAATAGGAACTTGTACTTGCTTATTAACTTTATTTAAAAAGGCACTCCTACTAGGTAGGTATTATGTTCTCGAAGGCTGTTCTGTTACCCTACTAGTTTTGTCAAAACCTATGCCCTGCCACAGATAAAAGAATAACTACTATACTAGTAGCCCTGCATATCTAATGCGGGCGCCACACATGGGGTAGGTACATTGGCTCCAAGTTATAGGTACTGTTGGATCCAATACACCAATATGCAGCTCGATCTTGGACAGTTAGGTATTTATTTATTTATTTTTTTAGGACAATAAACAGTACGTAAAGTCTAATTAATAAGTTATAAAAAACAACTATTGACCATTAACACGTGTTCGCATATTGAAACTAGAAAAAGCTAACTTGTTAAATAAAAATAAAAATATTGGACATAAAACTTTAATTTGATATTGGCTATTCCAAATTAGAGCCAAGCTTGGACGCCAAGTTGAATCCAATTACCTACAATGTGTGGCAACGGCATTAGTGGATACCTTATTTCAAGTAAGTAGGTATACTTATTTATAAAGAAAACCAAATATATATTAGTATCCTCATATCTGAGCTTAGATAAACATAAAATTTTAAGTATTGTTTTAGTATTATCTAAGATAGTTACCTACCTACCTAGTCAGAGTAAGCAAGACTGCGCCCTCTGATGTATGCTACAAAAACTAAATCGATCGCTGCACTCCGCGCCACCTAGCGGAGTTTGCTAGCATCACATTGAAAGTTCGTTATGTTCTGTTACAATGTGTTTCATTCGGTCATTAGCAGATGGCGCTAGCAGGCGAAGCTTTCAAGCTTGCTTGGGCGCAGCTGTATTTGTGTTCGTGCTACGTACAAGTAGGTTTTACCATTTTAGATAGAAGTTCGATGTTGATAGAGCTTTTGGAAGTGCGCTTGCACTTACGCGTTTATTTTTCTTTTGGCTAGTGGTTTTTGTCAGTTTTTTAAGATCAATCGATTGCTCCATACCTACCTAGCTACCTACCTATATCTGATTATGTTGATTTACCGACCTAACCCCCGGTTTCTGAAAGCTCGATCAACACTAATCGGCTGTCATGTCACTTGCTAGCTCTATCTAATTTGAAGTTAAAGCTGAAATACCTAGCAAGTGACTTGACAATCGATTAGTGTTGATCGGGCTTTCAGAAACCGGGGGTGTGTGTACTTACCTAATAAAACAATATGCATTATAGGTAGGTAGGTAGATCTGTTGCATAAAGTAAGAAAATGTTAGTTTTACAAAGGAGAACTGAAGGTTACAGTAAAAATTATGATCATTGGTGATGTTGATCGTTAGAGGTCATAAAACCTCCTGAAGTCTTCCTTCTTCCTGGAAATGTAGAAGAAGCTATACGTTTGATACGTTTCCAAGCTAACATTGGCCTGTAAAAGTCCATTCAGATGACCACACACATTGATTTCTTCTGATGACGTTTTCTGTCTAGGTATTAATTCGTGGTAAGCCGTTGAGTAAGAAAGAAAGATAATAATATTTTCATCCCACCATCTCGGAAAGAGTATTTTTGCTCTTCGATATCTGAGTGCAAAAGCCGTTTTTATTCTCTAGAGGATAAAGTAAATTGAATTTAGAACATCGTGTGCACTAAGTTTGTGAATTAAAAAAAAGCATTAAACCTATTTACTGCTACCTCTATGGTGCCGAATATATCATACAACTTATTTTTAATTTTTTAAAAACTCAGACTCGGAACCTTCTTGGTGTTCTTTTTTCAATTTGCTTTGTACGCGGTTCTATAAGCGGCATTTTTTCACGTCTTTGTTAAACCTTATATTAAAAACAAGAAACTTGAAAACAAGTAAAAAAACTAAAATGAGTGATTCTAGCGACGAGGAAGTTTGTTTGACGCCAACATGTGATTGTAAACGTTTTTTTTTTGCATTTAGTCATTTCCTCGCTGAGGTGGAATGAAAAGTTACGTGTTGCACTCGAGTGCAAAGATTTTTTACCTCGTGCTCTTTTGATTCCCTCGCTAACGCTCAGGATTCTAATTTTGAATCACTCGCTGCGCTCGTGATTAAATTTTAGAATCCTTCGCTTGCTCGGTCATCAAAATTGAACACGCGGTTAAAAAGCAACTTTGCACTCTTGTATAACAAATAACTATTATCATCTAGGTTGGTTATGCAGTCTTATGTAGTAATTGGATGCAAGTTGGCAAGATTTCAAACGTCTCTGGTATATCTTAACGAGTCGGCAATGGATTTATTGCATCCATAAATCATACTTTAAGGCAGAAATACCTAATACCACAATAATGTACGTAGGTATGTCAAGTATGTAAGAAAATACAGAACACGCTGACTGTGTAAGATAGGTAAACAACGTGCTTCTATTCTACTACTGGCCAGCAGGGGGAAGTCGGGAGATAGAGAAATTTGTTGCTTCATAAGAACACCATGGTGTCTCTTTAGAGTTGGGATGACTGATGACAAAGATATGCAACATGTGGGAAAAGTCCCTGAACATTTTGCTGAAAGCACAGGCCATTTTTCTGAAAATTGCAAGCTATTTTTGTAACAAATAGCAAATAAATGAAAATTAAATAGTAATTAATACAACTGCCTCGCTATACATAATAAATACATATAGGGATGTATCTACCATATCTGTGAAATTTCATCTGTGAAATCTTCAACTATCATGGTTCCATGATTTATCATGAGATAAGCCTTGTGACAGACGCACAGACAAACAGACAGACGGACGGACAGCGGAGTTTAGTAATAGGGTCCCGTTTTACCCTTTGGGTACGGAAATCTAAAAAAGTATTTTATATAAAAAGTACTTACTTAGACTAGCGCCCGGTTTCTGAAAGGCCGATCAACACTAATTGGCTGTTAAGTCACTTGCTATATCTCTATCTAACTTGAAGTAAAAGCTGAAATAGCAAGTGACTTGACAGCCGATTAGCGTTGATCGGCCTTTCAGAAACCGGGCGTAACTTATTACGCACTTTGCCTATAACTATTCATTAGTCAGATATTCATCGCGTGGCAGATTTGCAGATATTGCAATTCCAAATGGGTAAAACAATCCTTAAAATAGTCGTACAATAAAACAACCGTAGGGTTGATAAACTTCAAACAAAGGCACTATGCAGGTAATTTTATTTCTCACTCGTATAAAAATATGAAATTTATAGGCGTGAGGCACAAGACTTGAGATTAGTATGCAAAGAGGAGTGGTGGCGAGGTGGCAAGGAGTCACTTTAGATGCGCATGAGCAGCTCAGTACGTGCTAAGAAAGACAACCCTTCAGCACGTCGAAATGATAGTCAAATTAACTAATATTATCATTTTTATAAAGTAAGTATGGCCAACACTAGTAACGAGTTTTAACGACTATCAAAACCTTATGTAACGGCATAGGATCGACATCAGAGTCTTTAACATTAGATCATGTTTTACAGAAAGTTCTGAATTCAATATTTTAAGTTTCTGCAGAACACAGCTTCTGCCTGCACTACGGGATGACTGTTGAATTTCCACTGGGAGAAAACCAAATATCTCTGTCTACAGAATTTTCGCACGAGACAGACGTTGTAATTGTAATATGTATTTAGGTAGGAGTTAACCTAATCTAACTACAACTTGATCAATATGTCATTGTATGTATTACGTCATTGTACGTTAGCAAAGATAAAAAGGTAGAACATTTGAAAAGGTATTAAAAAGCTGGTAGGTACATCTACTAATGGTTTTCAAACATCCATGAACATTTTGTAACATTCGATAGTTTATTATGAAAGAAACTCGATGGACCGTTTGTACAACCAGTGGACCTTCCAGTGGATGGATCACGCGATAAACATTGAACATGTCTGCCGACCAGTCCGCACTCGGTACCAGGCGAGCATAACTCTTAGGAGCTTTCGACTTCTCGCCCCCGCCATTCGGCTGCGCTTATGAATGAACCAGTGCATGTGTGCGTTGAAAATGCCGTAGCTACAGACCGTGTACCTACTTGTGTGTACCGAACACGTGTTTATTTGAGGCAACGCGGTAGGCATTCATGTGAATTTTACTTGTGTCAACAGAAACTGGCTTGGACAGAAATAGTCTGTTGCTTTGTTGGCAAAGTTGCGAACTAAGCTAACATTAGATCTGCACTAAGAGCGTTGGCCATTCATTAGCGATATTGTGAGCTAAAATTACGAAGCTTTAAGCATTTCAAAAGCGTTTTAGAATGAAATAAGAAGATCTATTCATAAATTTCAGGAAATTTTGAAATATTCCTGTGTGTGTGTATGACTTTTATATCGGCTCTTTGTTTGAATACTCGAATCTCTAAAAAACTTAACTACCTAAAAACAGCAGTGATTTCAGCTTCAGGTTTCAAGAAACTTCGGATACTAAATTGTAACTGTCATAATTGATTAAATATTACCATATGACACACAGTGTATCGTATTATTTGGTCCTCATTTCCCATGTGTCGCGACAACACCCTGTTAAAATCACAGACAGACCTTATGCCCTACAAAATTGAGTTCAAAATGGGATTTCCCATAGAATTAAACCAGTTGACACACGAGCCAAGGTTTCAACTTGATCGAGCATAAAGAACTGCTCACCACGCCATGGTATCAAGTTACATCAATAACGTAACGTTCACCTTTTTGAAAGATAGTAAAAAAAATAAAGCCAGTAAGTAATCGTGAGCAGTAAAATCGGAATTTATGAAATGAACATTCTAAGAGCATCATGCGTTAAATTTCTATGCATTCCTAGTAAATCAGATAAGCTTACTCAGTTTTACCGGAACGCAGAGCTATATTTCTTTTCAACAGGCTAATTTTAGCTATTCTGTCTATAAATCTGTTGATTTTAAGATAGAAATAATTATATTTCAGCCACCCTTACCTACATTCGTACCTAACTAACCAGGTAGGTATGTATACCTACAGTTACTACGATGTTCATTCATGAAGTTTCACGTATCATTATAATAACATGACAGTATAGGTACCTACCTATCCGCTATGCTGCTAACCTACTGATGAATGCCAGCAATGACGTCATTAAATCATGAATGAACGACATAATTGTAGCCTAAAATGTTATGTTTGTAAACCTATTACACTTTCGAAGAATTGTGTAATGTAGGTAACGCGAGCGAAAATACACAAGTTTGTGAGACGCGCAGTTTTGGCAACATCCTGTAGAGCGATCAACAGTGTAAGGGAAGTGGACACCGCAACATCCTCTTGAGTATCGTATGTGGACAGCTTGCAAAGAGTCGAATACTTGTTCATTTGCTCGTAAGTGTAGACCGTAGAGGCGTTAATACCTATTCGATAAAAAAAACCTTCAGGTGTCTTGAGATTTATTCTTTCAGTCACAATAACCACACCCTATTTCAAACCTTTGAAGTTTGATGAAGGGTGTGGATGCCGATGAAATTACAAGCACATGAGGGTCAAGTTGATGGACGCAGGGCAGCGCATCGTGGGCACTTTCCTATCGTGCTTGAACTAAGCCAAAGCTTTCTTTTCGTTAGGTGATGGTTGAAACTACCATTAGATGGGACATATGCTTGTTCCTAGCTAGCAAGTAGTATAGTAGCAGTTAAGTAGTATACATACATAAACAAAATATTTGGGTATGTCAGCAGTGGGACCCGGAGGGCTTATAATAATAAATAATAATAATGTTTTGATTGTATTTGTAATCGAGAAAAGGTCTTTGACACTTAAACAACGTCTTGAAAGACGGATATTAAAATAAAGCCTGTAATAGGTACCTAGCTGCAGGAAAGTATTTTGGCAAATACCTATCTATGCCATTGAAGTTTGGTAGCAACTAAATCGTAAAATGTTTTTTTAGAATATTTGTTTTATTTTAACCTGCGTGGCGGGGGTGGGATGCACTAAGTACTTAGCTATCATTTCTTTAGTTTAAATATCAAAATATTGTTTTAGGATCTTGTTATCGCCCGTACAAAACATTAAAAACCCAATAAAAGTATTTATTTATTCTGGGATAAAAGATAGATATAGTGCGCGTCAAACAAAAAGAACGCTGGAAAAAAAATGGATCTCCCCTTCCTTCCGGCGTTCTTTTTGCGTGATACGCGCTATAATAAGCTTGTTGCGCCCAATCTGTGATTATTCTCTACAGTGTTTAACGTTGAAGAATCAAAGGGTAGAAAAGAAAGACTATTATAAACATTGTAATAAAAAGCTATGTAGGTATTTAGGAGTTCAAACAGTATCTACATTATTCTAAGTCATATAGTTTGAAGTGCCGCCTGCAAAATGACCTTTCATAAGAGATGGCGCAAATGAACTTGCGTGAAGTGTGAGTCAGCCAGATAGTGTTTAATTTCTAGCATTGTTCTCATTCGCGGGGTGATAAGAACCGCAATTTGTTGGTTACGATAACTTTACTGTCGAGCATTTTTATAACAAAAATTCTTAGGGGCACACAACGATACAACTCAAACTTGGCACCTTTATTTAGTTAGGTACATACATTCGTTTAAGAAATTAGTTATTAAGCTTTTCCGTTTTTTCAGTGTTTTATTTTATAATTTTTTGTAGCTATAATCTACTATCCATCCTTTGGGTAGGAATTTGTTGTCCAAATTTATGTGCTAATTACCAACTATAAGGTTTTACAAACACAATGTTTTTGATATCAAAATAGTATTATCCTGAACCTAAGTACCTAATGTTATTCTCCGAAACTTACTATGCGATCATTCATAAATACTCTCAGTCACTCTCTCTTGTCGTGTTAAGAGTTCTTTTTTAATATGTTTATACATACTTATTTTTTATAAGAGAAGTTGTTTCACGATTCGACAAAAGACGAGTCAGTCTCATAATAGACAATTTATTCTTCTGATGGTTTGTGTTTCAGTACCTATGTACCACCAGGGTGGTAGAGTTTATGGTTGTAGCAGTGTAGGTAATTACCGCGGGCAATGAGCCGCGACGAGGTCAGCTCGATCGGAACATGGAACACGATATTCATTCATGACTTTAAACAAACATCAGTGCGCTTTAAGCTTTCATGTTACAAATTGTATGTGGACGAGTTGAGGTTATACTATGTTGAACTTTGTCTTAAACACAGTCTAACACTTTAAATACATATAAAACTCTTTATACGTTGTACGTTACAAGATAAACATTACCTACTATTACCAATCTCTTGAAGCATTCTTATTTCAATATTACTTTACTTTTTGATCATAAAGCTGAGTCTATGCAGTTGACATAAGACATTGACATAAAAGTAATATTGAAATAAGAATGCTTCAAGAGATGGTGGTACGGGCCTAGCGAAGTACATACCGTTGTACTGACATTGATCTTATCGCTGTGAGCGACCACTTTTAGACCGTTTTCCGAGCTTTCAACAAAAAAGCTCGGACGAATTATCCAAGCAAAAAAGGTCCAAAAAGGGTTTTACAAATTCTGCCACAAAGTAAATTTAGTGATTGCAACTTTATTATTTAGTGCTTGTTTCAAAAAGCGTTACTCAGATTTTTTAACAGGACAAGAAAGAAGAAATGAAGGAGAAAATTGAGGATTAACCAATAAATTTTTCGAGAGGTATACAGGTGTCGATTCTCACTGTCTTGTTTTTCTGGAATACGAACCGTAGTATTTCATTCATTCATACAAGAACTTTTATGTTTTGTTATGAAAATGAAGAGGAAAATCCGGTCAATTACGATGATTTTAAAAATAGATGCTATTTGTATCAATATTTGAACACAATCTTTGATTGTGTGGGCGGTGTACCTAATTACAGGCGCAATTCGTATCAACGGAAATGCTTAGTTCCGGCCGCGTAAGATAGGTAATGTAAAAACATTACAGAATAATGTTGTTCAAATATTTAGAACGATAATATAAATTCAATAAACAAAATACCGATAAGCACCGGTGGTCTAGTGCCGCCTTCTGATCGTAAGGTCGTGGGTTTGAATGCGGCCGTGCACCAAGGGATTTTTTTAATGACATGTATCATAAGAACTATTTGGAACCTTAGATACTCTCGAAGAATCTTGAGTTGGTACTTGGTACTAACACAATGAGAGGATATGTAGGTAGGTAGGACACCTAGAGGATAAAATTCGCGAAAAAATAGAAACAGCCACTTTTTCTTGTTGAAACCAAATAACATGGTACCTACCTACTCGTACAGAAGATGTATTTGAACATGATTATAAATTCAATTCATAATACAAAAACGAAGAAAGTGTTTGTGTGACGATGTGTTCCCACGACAAACTTATAAATACAGACAGAAAGACAATGGGCCCGTATGCTCAGGCCACCCTGTAGCGATATCCATAGCAATATGGCATGTTTACGCCAGTTCATTAACCTCGCATCAATTAGCAATATCTGGCAGACGAAATCGTACGTAAGTGCTAAAACCGTAAACGATCAAAATCGCTCAGCGGTCATAAGCTTTGAACTTGCAATAAAGCTCATCCACTTACGGGGGAAAAGGTGTGAAATCTACTTACTGATTAATTCCAGTATACGTCGCGTCAACCAAAAAAAAAACGCTGGAAAACAGTGGAGGGGATGTGTTTGCGCATACAAAATACTCGCGCCATCACACCCCCTCCCCCTCCTTCCTGCATTCTTTTTGCGTGACGCGCACTAGGTATACCTAGAAACTAGAAAGTACATTATTAAACTAGTAATTTTAGTCGGTGCCATGATACAATTTATTATTATTATTGTTTTTATTTAGGATAACAAACAATTACACTCACATGTTACAATAAATAGGTACTAAGTATATAATGTAGTTCTTCAAGTGCAATCAGCACCGTTATCCGCAAATAAGGTAAGTACAAATATCGGGCGGCATGAACGTATGAATGAAGAAGAAAGAGAGAGAGAGAGGGTAGGTATGTAGGTGTACTGGTCTGCAATTGATAAGAATACAGCCAATACATCCACCTTTACCTTGACTTACTTATAATCTAAACAAGACATAATAATGTCTTGTATGTTTTTGACATATATCTACATAAATATTTACAAAACCTCAACAAACTCCTCAAATTGTTAATTCTGTGGAAGCTGTACGAGTAGGAGCGTAAATTCGCAAATTATTTTCAATACGACTGAAGACAATTAAAATCTACCAATCTATCAGCTGGCAAAGAAAATGTTTAGATGAATGTGATGTAAGAGCTATTTCCGTAGGAAATGTTTTGGAATAAAAAAACACGAATGAGAGTTCGAGTAGAGTAGATTCAAATTGAAATTATCAGTACATACATAACAGTGACCTAATCACGAAGAATATTTGATTCTAGCGATATTCAACCTTATTCTGTCGAGTTAGGGATACGTTACGTTTACGTGATTAACGTCAAATTCGTTCGATATAATGGCCCCAGTTCACGCGGCATTCACGCGTTCAAAACGCATTTTCGTTTGATTAGTGTTAGGTCTATAGTGGGTGAAAAAGCCGGCTTGAAACTGCACCCAGAGTAATAAGGATGCTGCGTATTATCCTATTCGTAACCTATTTGCTTATCATTAGCGGATAGTCTCTCTAGGGTCCTTCAACTATACCTACCACTATATAAAACCACGTGGCCAATCTAGTTGATGGTGTACGACAACACGTTCCTCTCTGTTTGTTGAATTTCAGGAGCATAAAGTTTTATGGATATTGAAATTGAGTACAATTTAGAAAACTTTTTAATATCTGGCTCTTGTCTTCAACTAGGTCTTACACAATTATTCAGAATGAGACTACTCGTATTAGGGCGATTTGACTCTATATAGGTAATGTTACGTTGAGCCGCTGGTTGTCAGATAGGTTCTAGAAAATTTTATAGGTACTAAAGATTTTAATCTGACAAAGGATTATTATGATAGGTCTACAAGGTGAGGGTATATATGAGGTCTACAATATGAAGGTCTACAAGGTAGCAATAATAAACAAAGTTACATAAATTTATCAAAGTATAGTAATGTATCCTTTCATATTAGTGCCATTACAAAATACAAAGTATTTTATTTCGGAACAGTTCCTGTGGTACAAAAACAAGCTGATAGCATTCTGTTCAGCGGGGCTGTAGCTTGTAGATATCCGAATCTAACATAAAAAGAATGGTAAACTGGCTTGATGGTCGTTGGTTGTCTTGCGAAGCCGGATTACTGTCTTTTCTCAATAGATTCGAAGGTCGAACAGTTCAGTGGGAGCGCCTGCGTTATGTGATCTCCCCTTGAGCGGAAGTGGTGTCCGCAGTGTCCGATAGGACCTATCCTGCATTAGCATGCATGCGATCTAAACGTGCATAGACAACTGACGTAAGTCACGTAATATTGAATAACAAAGCATTTCAAAGATTTTGTTATTCTACTTGTGCGGAAAAATTTAACCATTACGAAGCATGATGAATAGCCTTTTAAATTATGCCATGGAAGATGAGCCACGTGGCCACGTGCGTGATAGATAACGTTGCTGCCGTTGAGACGGTACCTATCAGTATTGATTGATATTATTCTCACAGTATTGATTAATTCGAAAGAGCTACAGTTGCAAAATATATGGTTCTCCAGTACGTTTCTGGTTACTGAAGGAGTTGGAGCTTTCTTAACCTCTCTTTTAATAGGAGCTGACGAGGGTGGGACGATAGGTGATTATCTTGTCCCTACATTGCCTAGGTGCCTACAATGGAGAGAAGTATCTTGGGCTTAAAATTATCAGATAAAATAAACAATAAGACAATAAGAAAAAGAACCAAAGTTAAAGATGTAAAGGCACGGATAAGAATCTTAAAGTGGAACTGGGAAGGCCATGTCTGCAGATTGGAAAATACCAGGTGGGCCAAGAGGGTGACCGAGTGGATTCCCATCGAAAGTAAGAGAAAGAAAGGGAGACCGAGAAAGAGATGGCGAGATATATTCAATATACGTTGCGGCTCAGACTGGATGAGTAAAGCGCGTGAAAGGGGTATGTGGAGGGAATTAGGGGAGGCCTACGCCGCTGAGGCGACTTGTATGTTAGACCTAGATTAACCTAAATGTATTTAAGATCAAAAATTAAGAAGTGTTCAATATAGGTTGTAAGTTAGTAGTAAGAATGTATATATTAGTGTTTACCATACTAGAAATAAAGGCTTTTTTATTTTTATTTTATTTACATTGCCTAGGTATACGATAGTGAATCCCATTCGTTCTCTGTATCGGGACCTCGTGCTTGATTACCTACTGCTCTACATTGTGTCCCCTCACCGACAGTGGAGCTTCGAGCTAGTTCCGTTCTATGATTCAAGACCATTTGGAAGGGCTGTACCTGGACACTGACGGTCTATACAGTAACACAATGGGTAATATCTTGTGGTTTTGAGTAAAATGTTTTATATAAGTTATTCAATTTACATGTAAGCAAATAAGCTCAATGGTAAATATTGGAGTGGAAGGAAGATTATTTAAGTCACTTAATTTTTAATTTATACATGATATGTTTCACATAGTAAAAGTGTTCAATAGTGTTTAATATAGTAGCACGCCACACCATATTTTTGCACGCCCAGGAAGACTTGGAGATAATGCTATTAGCATTAAGTCCTCCTAGCACTAAATTGTTTTGTGTGAAAGCTTTTGAATAAATAAAGATATGTGTAGTAATCTGAAGGTATATGTTAAGTTTTGTGTCGCTCAATAAATATTTTCTATTCTGTTCTATTATTCGTGACAAAGTGAGTAGTTTAGCATGAATTTTATGTATTAGGAAAGTATACTTAATATTATGATTAAGTTTATAGTTACGTATATAATTAAGTACATCTTTAAGGTGTCTATTTCAAACGTGAAAATGTATCATAGGAAACTAGAAAGTATAAATGCAATAAGACATACCTAATGAAGCCTCCGGGTCCGACAGGTCGGAGAGAGAAGGCACCTTCTGCATCGCTCGAGGTTCCTCCGCATCTTGAGGCTCACTCTTGATGCCGTCAGAGACGCCGCCACCCTCATCGCACTGCAAACAAGTATGACATCAATTTTTTTATTCGTTTTATAGTGATATTTTATACTTGGAAGACATCATAATTGTTTTATAAGGAGGTCAAGGAGGTTGCCCTAAAGAGAAGCACCTGGAAAGAATTGCAAAAATAAAAATATTCTAGCTCATACAAATTTTTATATACGACTTTTTTAAAAACTTCACCTATATCAAGCCACGCAACGCGCCCATTGCAGCTCTCAGTCCGCGCCAAGCGCTCGACTTCGTTCGATATTGCGACGGCCTCTTAAATTAGAAGAAGTGTTTACTACACTCAAGGAAATTACTAAGATTTATACAAAGTCCCAATAGATATTAATTCGAGTCGCATTATAACCTACCCCTTGATATATACTGGTGTTCCCTTACCTATAATAAGAGTCTGCCTTTCTGCTGAGTTTTCACAGCTCCGATACAAAAATTGTCTAAGCGTTGATAAAAACGAATTAAATATCTAGGTACCTACTTATACCTCATTTTATTACACCATTGTATTGGTACAAATTTCGACATCTAGGCATTTGTGAGTTTCTAACTCAAAATAAACTCATCTCATACATAATAATTGCAGGAACAAAATTGATATTGCGCAAAAATGTATAAAAAGTGAGGTTGCGCAATACGTAACCTACGTGGTCAAAACAGGAAGCGTAGGTGCCAGAAGTAAGCTTTTGTTGAGATCAATATTCTACTACAATCGCCCGTTTTGTTAAATTGAACGTTTAATACCTTGAATTTAAAAATAAGTAGGATGGTATTTAATTTAATTCTCAAAGCACCTGTTTCGATCAGCATCGGCGAAGATAAGTGGACATGTCAATATTCTATCCACACACCCCCGCTTCCGTTCGCTGTTCGGACATGCCATGCTTAAAATATTCACTGTATGAACACAATGCTCATAACGCAAAGAGCTTTTTTGATCTTTAGTCCTATTTCGAGGAATTAAATTAAAGTTTCATTCAAGATTGACAATTCAACTTTGACTGAATACAAAACCTTTTTTAAAGTAACTTGTTTCGCTTATTCCTGGTTGATCAATTTGGTGGGAAAGATAAGCCTATTTGTTGACCTGACCCTTCTCAATTGAATCTTGTAGTCCATGACACGACACCTAATCACGAAGTATATCAATATTACCCAATAAAAATGTCTAAATCGAATCAGCGCTCCCCTCGGTTCAATCAAGCGCAATCTGTTCAAATAACTTCTGAACTATGGGACCCCATCAACCTAAAAGTAGTACCTAATAAATAACTTTGTAGATACGAAAAATAAAATTATGTAAGTATCTAACATAGACGTCATGTCTTTGATAGCAGATTTATATTTTCGTCAGAAACGTTACAACGTTAGATGGGTCGTTAATTCTTTCACACTTATCTATGGTGAATTGTAGTTAATTCATTTGTCATGTTAGGCAATATGACGAAAGTTAACTCGGCAGCTAGGTAAATTATCACCGGCGTAGGTGCTTGACTTTAGTTACCAAAGCGGTTCTACAAATTAATCACCAGTCTCAAGGGCGTTATGCTTCATACAAATAATTAACCGTAAGATTGATCCCTTTCGGAACTTCATCTAAAATTATCTATCCTTTGACAAATATTGTAACCTAATACAGATGGCAGAATAATGAATTCGTCGTGCAGTCAGCCGTGTGCACTGATTAACCCGTAAACATCCATGAGGGTATTTTCGTCCGTGTGTGGGGTCTCACCCACCCCTGACGATGTTTTGTCTTGGCACGTGATCATCGATATTGGGGGCACGAACCCAATTCAGTTACACCTCTTATTACACTGGCTGACGATTGATAAATGTTCTGTGTTATCAGAATAGAAGGTAAACTTGAGAAGTGTTTCTGAAAATATAGTAACACGGTGATTTAGTTACAAGCTGTAACCAATGCGAGTTTATATATTTGTGATGGCTTGATCGTGGGTAAGCCTGCACCAGCATCAGCGAGCTGCTGGCTATCCTGGAGGTTTGTGAGTGTGAGTGATCCGGGAGGTGGCTGAACTAGCATCCGCCACCCGACACGCAAAAAGAGCCCATCAGCAGCCTACTTGCGGAAACCAGTCCGCTCATCAAATATCAAGTATCAAATAAGTATGGCTTGATCGTGCTGAGTCTCAAAAATCCTATTTGTTCCTGTGACCGCAAAGCTCCAAAAACACGTTACAAGGCGAAACAAATTGCTTTCCTTAGTTTACTTCCATGAAAGGGGATAGTGTGAGCGGTTAGCCATCAGACCGTAAAGAGGGGAATGTATGACAATAAAGTTTTCAAGTGGCGTGATTGCTAGTTCCACCGCACGGACACAGGCGGCCCCAGGCGAAAAGAGACGCCCACAGGCGTCCAACAACCAGCGAAGGTTTGGGATAACGCTGCTATTACAAAATTTGAGATTGGAGGAAATTTCAAATGAGAAGAGGTCAGCTTGAAAACTATTCCATTGGCAGGTAGCAGATAGAGCTTTTTTATGGTCTATCCATAACTTGTGTGTAAATCAAAATCGATATTGTGATTGAACAATGTCAATTAGATATTCAGAATCCGTAATTCCAACTATTACTAGGACAGTTCTACCAATATTTACTATACAGACTATTGCTAAGTTTCAGGCTTGATAGAGTTCTGTGCAATGTCTGTCGGTATTTTTAATTATTTATTTGTTTTACTCTAAAAGAAGCAAAAGTAAAACCGACCTAAACTATAACGCAGAATCAGGTAAAAGCGAGCGAGTCATCGTACTTTACAATCGCAATCATAATCTAGATCGATGGTTTTGAAAAGGAAAATAAACTCTTAAGAATTTATTGATTCATACTTGGCTCGGTCTAAGTTTAGTTTCAGGAATAAAATCTAGATCTATTTGAGAGTTGTGACGAATTGGGAAAACCTTGAAAATTCAATAATCAAAGGTAAAAAATAAGTTAATAATTCTTCTGTAGAGTAATAAACGAGCAAGGTTAATAGTCGATTTGTCGCTAGTTCCGACAAGAAGTACGCGATGGCTTGAACTTGTCACAATATTTCAAGTGTCAGATCTTTTTAACGCTCCCTGATTTATACACCCGTGTAAAACCCGCTGTTGTAATAAATATAAAACAGCTCTGACTTTGTAGCCACTAGTTTTTAGAAACAAATCCTGTTACTTATTTAAAAAAGGCTCTTGTTTTTTTTATTTAAACTGAATTGCAGCTTTTTGCCAGAAATTTAGGACGTGATTTGACTATCTTTCTATGTTTCGAATATATCGCGGTTGATGTTATTCAGAACGTACGTATGGTAGGTTCGTTTAAATTCCAAATTATGCAATTGAACGCGAGTTTTGCCTCGTGGAGTTGATATTTACAAAACAGCGCTCAACAAGTCGTTAAGCTGTTATCGGCATTATACAGCTCGAATCATAACTTTTATGTTTCTTTGCTTTTTGTACAGACAAGCAGTTTAGAAAAGTTTTGCAACTATTTTCAAGATTGAATTTTTTGCAAAGAAATCAGAATCTATGCAAGTACTATCTGCGTAGCTGCGCCGTGGTTGCTTCAACCACCCCGCGTTGTTTTCAATACTGGTGTTCCCACGGGATAATAAGAAGCCCGTGTGCTATTCTAGACTATCTCTGTGCCAAATTTCATTCATATCTGTTCAGCCGTTCTGGCGTTAATAGGTAACAAACATCCGAACTTTCACATTTATTATATTAGTGGGATTTAAGGGGATACCAAACAACAAAAATATAAGAATACATATTTTGTCATATCCTCCGAAGCGGACATAACCAGTAGGTCCATTTAATTAGGTACCGGATATCACCCTCTAATGAGATACGCACGGATAAACCAGCTAATTCCAACTTCTTAACAAGCTGAAGGTGATAAAACCAAGCAATTACTCTACAATTTCACGCTTGTGTGGAATACGTTCTTCTAAGCGTATATAGCTAGGTAAATACTAGCTAATTGTAATCGACAGCCTTCATATAGCTCAGTAGTGTAGCTCTGGAGTAGCTCTGTCTTCTGCGCCGTCGGCCATGGGTTCGATTCGCACCGAGAACAAACATTTTTGTGATGAACATTGATGTTTGTTCTCTGACCGGGTGTTATACATAATTATAAGTATGTACAAAAAAAAAGCATAGGTATAAGTAGTATATCAGCTATCTGGTTCCCATCTCACAAACTTTGGCTAAGCTTGGGACGAGTTATTACTGTGTGGAAAGTCCACCAATATTTATATTTATTTATTTATAATATATTATTATGTCTTATGTTATGATCAAAGCAACCGTGATTTTGTTTTAATAAAAAAAAGATATTCAAAGTAATCAAAGAAACGAATTACTAGAAAGCTGAAGCGATTTCCTATTTATCAAACGCAAGTTGTTAAAAGTACTGTAAGTCTTCGTGAAAAACCATGAATCGCTCATCTATCGTATCATTCGTATATCATGATAAAAAATACACCTACGCACACTGTTCCCATATTTTACTTCTAATTATACCAACTAGTTATAATATGACAAACCGCTAGTAACCGGGCAACTTTTAAACAATGCTTAAACTTAAAAATATGGATTTAGGTACACGTACTACTCCCAACTCTAATAAAATAAGCAAAGCGTTCACATTCATTCAGCACTTCATCTTCGTGATATACATAAATCACGTCACGAGCTATTCTTTATGATGACACTTGGTCGATGAAGGTGTTAAGGCTCCGGTGACAGCGGCTCGCAATTTCGAAGTGCGATTGGCTATTATTTCATTTTATTTCATTTCGGGGAGATTGTTTGAAAAAATAACTCTAAAGAAACACGCATAAATACTGTTCGAACACAAATAATACAACAATATAAGGGAAACATGCCCGAATCAGAAATCATTTTGGTATTAGTATGTTTGGTCTTACGTTTACCTAATACCAAAATGATTTCTGACTCAAGCACATTTCCCTTATATTATTGTATTATTTGTGTTCGAACAGTATTTATGCGTGTTTCTTTAGAGTTATTATTTCAAACAACCTCCCCAAAATGAAATAAAATGAAATAATAGCCAATCGCACCTCGAAATTGCGAGCCGCAGTCACCGGACCCTTAACGTCATAACTTTCGACAGACTCTTTATTTTACCCTGTCAGTTATTTACAGCCCTTTTTGAGGATTTCGTTGGTAATTTAAGGATAACCCGTTTGAAGTCGAAATATTGTCGTTGTTTGATCTTTAGAATGTAGAGTAAGGCAGAGGAAAATACCTACCTACATACTTCTTAAACGTAGTTCTCAGTAGGTAAGAGTGAAATAAAAAAATAAAATTAAAAAAGCCTATGTCCTTTTACAAAAAAATATTAACTGTAATACTTAAATCTAATAAACTAAACCCTTGGCGAGTATAGCCCTCCTCCAACAGATTCCAATCATGCCTTTTCTTCGCTTTCATACAAAAAATCATCAAAACCATCATCAAACATCAAAGTGAACATACATACATATATGTCTAGGTACCAAAATTACTGGTACCTAGATATATATGCATGTAAATAGCTTGTTTAATAAAACTAAACCATTTCTTTGGGCCCCAAAGTCGCGTAAAATATTTTGCAGAAGTATGTTCACTTTGATGGCTGGGTTGGATTGATTAACTCTACATTTTTAACAGAAAACGAAGCCCGCTTGGTTTCCAAAAAGTCGCGGGAAGTTGGTGGGAAAAAACAAAAATCGTTCTTCCTAGAAATAGTGGACTTCCAGGCTGATGATGATAATGTGTAACATTTATTAGATAGTACGTGTATATTACCCGTTCTTATTATAACGCTTTTTTAATTCCCACTATAAGCTAATGTCTCAGATCATTAGTGCAGCTTAGCGTCAGTGTCACGGACAAGTTTAAAAATAAAAAAGTAAAAATAAATAACTGGCGGGAACTTTGAAATAGGAACTCGAAGTTTATTCCTGATACTGTCGGTGATTGATTGTCACAAAACGCACGCAAGCGCATCACAACCTATACACCTACTTTTTAATTACTACTGGCCTGTTTGATCGTTTTTTTTCTTTTTCGCTATGTAGCTTATGCTTTAAATAATAAAAAAGTAACTGAGATTGAATATCAGACAACAAGAACAAAAGTTGACAAAGACATGGTCCGTTGCGTCGGCGCACATCCGGAGGGTGGCTCTACATGAGGAGGCATAGATTACGCACCCTGACCACAATATACTTGAGAACATAATATTAGACGACATTTTGTAATAAGGCTGTAGTGCGCGTCATGCAAAAAGAACGCCGGAATGAGGGGAGGGGGTGTGATGGCGCGAGTATTTTGTATGCGCACACACATCCCCTCCACGGT
The DNA here is from genome assembly GCA_963576535.1 of Plemyria rubiginata. Taxonomy (NCBI): domain Eukaryota; kingdom Metazoa; phylum Arthropoda; class Insecta; order Lepidoptera; family Geometridae; genus Plemyria; species Plemyria rubiginata. The sequence goes on along the minus strand of OY754925.1, from coordinate 6,694,629 downwards.
TTTCCAGCGTTCGTTTTGGTTGACGCGCACTATACTTTTTCATAATTTCTTCCATTGCAATAATATCTTTTTTAATATAATTTTCATTATAATAATACTGATTGTGGCTGATTCATGTTTTCTAATAATTTTTATCTCTAGTTTCCCCACAGTAGCGTAACTTGAAGGTTGTTCAGAAAAAAATAAACATTTTTTAAGCACAGCAAAGCAATTAGGTATGTATTTTTCACTATCTACCGTTTCATATATTTTTCAATTCAGGCCTTAGGTATTATTCTATCTAATATGAAGTAAAAGCTGAAATAGCAAGTGACTTGACAGGCGATTAGTTTTGATCGAGGTTTCAGAAACCGTTCGTTTGTATTCAATCCGAGAGAGGACTCTATTTATTATTTATTTATTTAATTAAACATAAATTAGTAGGTACCTAGGTAGGCACCAGTAGCCCTACCTATACTTACAAGCTCTCGCATACGTAGACTGAGTACCTAGGATTACCTTGTAAAGCAGTTAGTAAGTAACCCTGTTTTACAAGCTGCCGTATAAATACAGCTATTAAACACTCACTTCTGTAACGAGGATAACCATCATCGGAGCTTTGCATCGGAAATGTAGACCAGTTATTTTCTAACACCCATATTACCCGTTTACCCGTTTTGTATGTCAAGTTGATGGATGTAGGCGGGTGGTTACCTCTTAACATCAGGTAGACCCGATGGTCTGATGTCTTGTTTCATCGGTGCTTAAAATTGTTCCTAATTGTTTGGGAATTCTTTATCAATTGAATGACAATCGTTAGAGCTTTCTTCGTTTTACAAGCGACAATAGTCACTGTCAAAATAATAACGTTTTTAAACTTAATTCTATAAATATTTGCCATTGTAATAATAAAAAATAATTTATTTGATCTAAAAATATAGATACTTTAAATAAACTGAAAAAAAAACAGCTTTACGACTTTTCACTCCAGATCCTTTGAGGATGTCTGAGAGGGTAGTCAAACGACTAAGAGGTACGTCAAAAACATTACATACATAGGTACTTAAATAATCATCAGCAAATTATATACCAACTATACTTCTGATTATATAGATTTGCTTAGTTCGGGGTTTTGGGGCTAGGTGGTATGTGGATATCCGCCAGTTTTTTTACCTCTTATTTATTATTTTGTGTAGTTTTGTTTTGTGTTTTAATCACGAGTGTGAGTATTTACCTAGCCAACTTTGTAAAAAACTTTCTGAAACTGTATGTTCTTGTAAGTATTTTATGTAAGTACTAGCTGAACCCGCGGCTTTGCTCGCGCCAAGAAATTCAAAGTTTCATGCAAACTTTCATTCCTTTTTTTATCCCCTTGGGGGTAGAATTGATCAAAATCCTTTCTTAGCGGATGCCTACGTCATAACATCTACCTGCATGTGAAATTTCAGCCCGATCCGTCCAGTGGTTTGGGCTGTGCGTTGATAGATCACTATGTCAGACCTTTGAGTTATATATATTTAGATAATTAAGTGATATCAAAAACAAAGATTTTTATCACAATCATACTAATGAATAAAGCTGATAAATCTGATATACAATAAAATCATTCATACGATTACGATTACTTTTAATGCATTTTTTGTAACTATCATTGATAATAAAGTGTATCGATATACACTTTATTATCGTCTTGCCATTAAAAAAATATTTTTTGTTATTTCATCGACAAAAAACATAGTTCATAGTTCATTTATTTATAACAGATTATAGTTACATGTCGTAATATTAATATTAGATTACCTATATAGGTATGCTAGGTAAATACAAATTCTAATGTTATTTTAACAACTATAACATAACAATATTCCACATCAAAAACAATAAAATTAGTTAATAACTTAGATAGTGCTTGAATGAAACTTCAAGAGTGCCTAGTAGAGCTCTTTGTGAAATGCTCGTCCGGGGAAGTTCTACCACCACGCCAATTTCTACCGCCAAGCAGCGTTGCTGTATTCGGTTTGAAGATTGTGGTTGCCGGTGTATTACAGGTACATGAGGCTTATATAGTATCTATATGCCTCGTAGGGCACGTTTTTATCGTGCGTGACTTACGAGGCAATGATTTGTTAAAGATGATGGTTACCACTTAACATCAGGTGGGCCATCTACTTGTTCCATCAGCCAGTTGTATAAAAAAAACTTTATACAATACCTCCACTTTATACAAATAAAACGTTACAATAAATGGGATGGAAAAATACATTTTCTGAAATATATGGTATTCAGACAGATGTCATAATATTTTTGAATCGAATATTTTTCGATCATTAAAGTTTATGAAAACAAATTATTACGTATCATTATTTTATCGCGCAGCCGGTTGTAAAATTAATTAATAGTTTTTGATTGACTGAGCGAAGCGAACGAAAATCTTCCTTGGGTGTTATGTATTACGTATGAGTGTTTGTCTGCCTATAACTGCCGAGAACCATTGATCCGATAAGCATGAAATTTGGTAAATCGATATTGTACTTGCTACTATAGCTTACTATAGCTTACCAAGTCAAGCCGGAGACTGAAGGAGACGTGCTTGCGCGGCGGCGGTGGAATGCTCGGTGGGCCCTCGTAGAACGCCGCCTCGTCTAGTCCATAGTCGGACTCGTTCTCCGCCCACTCCAGCTTCATGCTGGGGCTGTGGATAATAAAATGATGCTAAAATAAAACAAAAAGGCAGGCTGGTGATGGGATGACAAGTTTGTCCAATCAATGGAAGACCTGTAGGGCTAAGATGTGCACCGCGATATGTCTTCGCGAGATGACAAAATTATCTCCATCCAAAGGTTGTCTGGAAGAGATCGCTTGTTAGCGATAAGACCGCCCATTGAACATATCTCTAGTTGTTATTACTTGTTTCAATTTTTGTTAGTTTGTATGGTGTACAATAAAGCATGACACAAAACAAAACGAGACGACATAATAATATGTATCTCGCGGTGCGCATCTTAGGCCTGCGGGACACGAAATACTCAAAATAGAGTGGAGTGGAAGTGGTAACAGGAGGGCCCACAGATTCAACGCAACAACGAAGTCCCCGTCATCTTGGACAGTGCCGTGTAAGAATTTGCAATTATTGTACTTTTTGTGTTGGTGGACTTTAGGTGGCCATCATCAAGTTCTATCCTTTATCACCAAAAAAAACATAGAATCAATTAATAATTAATATATGAAAAAACAAAGTAAATGTTATCAATTAATAATTAATTGATAACATTTACTTTGTTTTTTCATAAGTGTATCTTATATAGATTACATGAACTTGATTACGGTCATGCAAAGAATTATTTAATCACGTTCCTGCTATAAATAGTTTTTGGTGATGAAATCAATAATAAAAATTTATCCTGTAGATTCGTTTTGGAAAATACCCAATCTATTTTAACTATATATATATATAAGATTGAGAGTATTGAATGAATTAGATAATGCCAAGTTTGAATAACTCAAAGAAAAACATTTCAGAGAGCTTCTAAAGTAGGCCTCGCTAACCGCAAAGGCATCGCATCTATTCCAGTCAAGATCGGTCTACGTCAGCTACTTATAATTTCATTTGTCATCTTCTTCATACACATTATTACCGATAGAGACAGACTGACTGAAATAAAAACGCTCCTGCGAACATGAATAGGGTTTTGAACCTGTTCCTCAATTCTCTGTGCACCTTTTGTTTTTTGTTGAGAAGCGGTTTCTTGCCTACAAACTCGTGATTTAGTTGAAATTGTATGGCTTTCAAGAGATCTTATTTTGCCGCAACAATTACCTAAATCGAAAGATGCGATTAAGGTTAACTATTCGTTTTATCCTCCCTAAATAATAACGACAGGGGGATAAGTCAGAGGGCTCTTTAGGTCTGAGTAGGTAACTTTAATTAAAAATGAGTTTGTATCCAACCCTTCTATGGAAATGACAATGAGGTGCTTATCATTAAACCACAAATCCTTTGACACCCTTCCAACTAATATCCCATCAAAGTGATCGGAATTAGTTAACACTTCAGATGCACGAGTTGATCCGCCGGAAGCGATCTGTGCTGCCACGTGTGCGAAGCTTTATGAATCAGTAACAGAATCTTATTTTTAGAGGGGTAAAGGTGAGTTTTCAGTGATAAACGTTTCAGCCAGTTCGGTGAGTAAGGTGTATGAATAGCCAGGAGCGTCGCGGCGCGGTTAATGTGTCGTCGGCAGAATTTCGGCGCGTCTGAAGCCGGGTCGGTGTCGTGTCGTCATGGCTGATATCCGCCGGATACGAGGCTATCATTCCGACGCCAGTCACATTATTGTCTTGTAATTGAAGCGGGGTGTAGATTTATCGCTCGTTTGTATCAATGAAGGGTAAGGGCATTTCGAACTGATCCTTGTTCCTTGTCACTGATTGAATCCTCTTTTGGCTTTGATTTTTTTGGAATTACTGTCACTCGTACATCTCTACCTTTAATACCTTAGAAAATTACATGAGTTTAGTCCACTGACATCAAATTGAGGTAAGTGTTTTAGTTTCACGACCATATTTTCATCTGAGTACGGGTTTCATCCCATTAGATCTCTTACTAACCTACCTTACTCTTATAGTTGGTATAGGAAAAGCTGTGCTTCACGCTGAACTCGCTAAATCTAATAGTGTTTTCTAACATTTCTAGTTGAACTATAAAACATTTTGAGAGAGCGGGCGGTCGTCGGCGGGGGACTGGATGAAAAGGCTCTGCCAGTTTCCCAGTTCCCGCGTCCATGGTGACGTCGCGGGAGTGCCGCTGGGTTGTTTAGTGGGTATAGCGGCCCTCACAGGCCGGGGAGTCCCACATATCCCCCCATCCTCCAATGGGGGGATGCGTAACGCATTTTTCCCAGAGTAAAAAAAAGGGGATAATGCACAATACACCCCACTGCGGGACGTCAGTGCAGATCTTACTCCCCTACCATTAATCTGAATCTGATTCATAAGTGTACTGAAACCGGCATAAGTCAAAACTGCGTGTCACAATTCTAACACCAACCTTCGGTTAAGAGGAGGCAGGCGTTCACATCTTAACTAGGTAGGTAAACCAAACACCAAGCACCAAGACCTGCCGCGGCCGCGTAAATGAACACGTCGCGCTCAACATGGGGGGGCGGAGGTAGCGTGAAATACCTAAAAATCTCGAATGTCCTCGCCTTAAAACTAGGTACCATACATATAATAAAATTATGTACCTAAAACTGATCAACAAATTATTCCATGCATGAGATATAAATACATAAATTGTGTATAGCTATCACGAAGTCTCAAAAATAATAACACGATTCTTACTATCACTGATATCTAATCACTCCACTGATAAAACTACCGAGAACTTAATAAGCCTATGCGCAAAATATGACGGTATTATCTAGAACTGGGTGCTCGTTGCTGATATCGGAGATAAATTCCTAAATGCTTAAGTTTGAATGCATAATGCAACTATAACTCCCTTTCGACTCGAGAACACAGACAAGAAGATTTAAAGGAACAAAGCTATGCCCTACTTTGAGTCGAAACATGCATGACTGAATAAGAATTCAGCATTAGTCATGTTCAATATAATATAATAGGTAAATGAATTATAGTTATACGTGGGTAGAAACATAGATAAACTTATCAAAATCGGCGGGGAGAAAATGACTTGATAGGAAACCGATATACCTACATAATAAACCTTTATACTACACCTGCTTGGAAAGTACCTTTATACTTTATCAAATTTACGGTAGAAAGTACGTGATTGCATATCGAACAAATATGCGGGGAGAAAACGCATCTGAGCGGGAGAGAAAAGTGTATGAAAATCCATTTCTTACGTGGTTTTTCTTTTTTAATTTTTAGTAAGACTATGCGCCGGTAACCTAAACATCAAAAGCCAAAAAGTTTTTACAGTGAGTTTTTATCTCCAAGTTCGCAAAATGACACTGGCCACTAGCTGTGTGTTGGATGGTGTCGGGCTGGCAGTGCGACCCTGCGGCGGCAGGATAAACAATTTAAAATAAGAACATGTGAAAATTGCAGGCGCCATTTTCAATTTGTGTGTTGTTTGAGAATTCAGTTTTAGTTTTTTATTTTCCTCGTAGGTGTAGTATAAAGCACTATGTATCACTCGAGAGAAAGTGCGATTCCCGATCTCGGGTGTTTTAAAACCCTCGCCTACGGCTCGGTCTTCAAACGACACCCTCGACGGTAATCGGTCACTTTCTCCTCTCGGTGAACAATGTAATATTCTTACTTTACTACGAGACTGACAAGCGATTGGTATTGAACATCGAGCATGCTCGAAGGTATTGAACAAGATATTCAAATTGAAACATAACCTCCTTAAGACCATACTCAGTATCTAAACCGAAACACAAGAGTAGCAGAGCTCTTTGTGAAGGGCTCGTCCGGGGAAGTACTACCACCACGCCTTTTTCTGCCGCCAAGCAGCAACGCTGTGTTTCGGTTTGAAGAGTGTGGTCGCCGGTGTAATTACAGGCACATGAGGCTTAACATCTGTATGCCTCAAGTTGATGGACGCAGGGCAGTGCATCGTAGGGCACGTTCCTATTGTGCGTGACCTACGGGGCAATGTTTTGTTTATAGGTGATGGTTACCACTTAACATCAGGTGGGCCATCTGCTTGTTCCATCAGCGAGTTGTATAAAAAAAAATAAAAATTAAAGGTAAGTAGGTGCAGCTGTCAGTGATCAGATCAATCAAAGTCAACTGAATTTCAACCAACCTGCCAACAGTTAGTCTATACGATTTCTATATCAAATCTACAAAAATGGCTAAAAGATTTACAAAACCAGCGATTAACTGGACTGAGCTGGAAAAACGTGTACCACCTCAACAGAAAGCAAACTTCCTCGCATTCAAGGGAAAGGCTGATGTGTACTTGCGAAGGTATGTCCATTCAACTTTCCTTGGCTACACATTAGCAAGAAGCTACTCACCTAGACTCACCTACATAATTTAAGTTATTCATGTAGTTAGAAGGTTAGGATAACTAATTTTCAGTTCAAAAGAAGATGAAAAGATGAACTAAGCAAATAATTTGTGAAAATGAATTGTATACTCTTTATCTTAGTTTTTTTACTGTCTGTGTAATTTAGTAGGTACCATATTGCTTGCTTGCCAAGGCAAAGAATTTTTTTTTTGTAAAATCTGTTAGTAAACTTTTTTCCTTTTTAGGGTATTAGCAAATCCGGCAGAGCCTCCGAAAATCAACTGGGAGGAATATAAGAAGACAGTACCAGTAACAGGTCTGGTGGACAAACTGAAGTCCGCGTACGAAACCTTCAAAGTACCGTTCCCTGCAGATTCAATGACTGCTAAAGTGGATGAGCAGTGGACGGCTTTGCAGCCCGAGATAAAGTCGTTCTGTGATGAACAGCAACAACTTATAGACAGGTATTACAGGCTTCTGATGCCATATTATAACTATGGGTTATAATGAAACTACATATTATTATGTACCTATATTAAGGTACCTATAAAGGTTAAAATATAAAAGAAAAAGTTAAAATATAAAAGAACTAGGGACCCGCCCCTGCTTCGCATGGATGCAAATATCATGCATGTATTATACATATAATCCTTCCTCTTGAATCACTCTATCTATTAAAAAAACCGCATCAAAATCCGTTGCGTAGTCTTAAAGATTTAAGCATACATACATAGGGACATAGGGATGTAGGGACAGAGAAAGTGACTTTGTTTTATACTATGTAGTGATAGTGATAATGATGAACTGATTTCAGTGCAACAAAAGAGTTGAAAAGAGTAAATGCTATCCCAAAGCTTGAAGAGATGACCATGGAAATGTTTTACGACATGTATCCTAACGACGCCCTGGATCCCGTGAAGAGGCCTACGTTTTGGCCGCACTCTGCTGATGAACAGGAAGGATATGTTCCCCCAGAAATGACGGCAGCCAAGAAATGAGGTCACTGAAGATATGAATGAACGTCTCTGTCATATCCAGAAGTATTTATTTTCCAATAAATTGGTTTAATGTAGGTATTGTTTTGGTTTATCTCCCCATCCCTTAAGAAATTGGTATCTGAGGCAAACATCGTGAGAAAACCAGTTAGTATTCTAACAGCGGTGATGGGCTTGCACCCTGTCACGTATGGAATACCAACTAGGTAGTGCAAAATGTGATGTGCCTCTGACTACGCTTCTTACACGTCCTCAAAGACTCTAGAGCTACCTCTGGAGTTCTGAGAGTTCTGAGAGAATATCTACCGTGCCTGGGGATTGTGAAGTTGTTTGTTTTATTATTTCTGTAATACCTACCATTGTAAGATACGGTGCATACTAATGTTTGAACTAAGGCAAAACTACCAATTTCAAAGAGAGAATGTTATACAGGGTGTTTGGTGGAGGGTTATACAAACTTGGTGGGCGTTTTGGATAGAAAACCCTAATTATTCACATTTTTTTTAATTATCTAATAATAAATTCGTTGTTTTTGGAAAATGTTAGAAAATTACAAAAAAAACTTAATTTAAAAAGGGATCAATAAGAGTCTTCTACTTAAATTTCTATTTTACAAATAGGTCCATCTACACGCCCGTCAAGTTTGTCTAAACCTCCACCAAACACCCTGTATATGGCAGATTTGAGAGCAACATAGCTTAAAAATTTATGTTTTCGAATACCAACGATTTCGCTGAAGTTAATAATTCTACGTAAATTACCTCAATTTGAAATGTTGATCAAAGTGGTGAGCATGAGTCGCCGGAGGACAAGTCCAAACATCGCGTGTGTTACTGCCTTAGAGTGCATGCTGTGCCGAAGGGCTGTAGTGCATCTAAATATAGACCATCTTCAGGGTCGAGGGGACATCCGCCAAGAAACGCGCGCGGCAAATTATGATTGATGCTCGAAATGAATTTCGCAGAATCTACCTGATAGAATTGATAGAACCCAGTTTGACTTTTGATATCAGACATGAAGATTCATGATATTCATTCACTTATCATATTTATGCCTTAAAAAAAATTGATAAGTATTTGTCCAACTACTGATACTACATAAATCAAGGGATTAGCAATTTACATTTTATTATATTTTAAACTAGTTGCGCCCCGCGGTTTCACCCGCGTAGATTTAAATCCTGGTATTCCCATGGCATAAAAAGTAGCCTATGTGCTATTCCAGACTATAATCTATCTCTCTGCCGAGTTTCATCCAGATCCGTTCACCGTTCCGACGTGAAAGAGTAACAAGCATCCATCCATACTTTAGTAGTAGGATAACCAAAACGAAGGTGGTTGGTCGAGCTTGATTATTTCCTGTCGCACTGGATAGCCTAGGAACACTCAATAATGATGGGAAATAACTTCAGTCTGAAATGACTACAATAGGTGAACTTTGTATATAAGTCATGCGCATTCGCTGCTTAGGCCACATGGCGTATGTGCAGCTAACTGTCGCTACCAGACGCCCGTGTTCTGAGAAGGCCGATATACCCTGGAGCTCCAGTTATTTCGCTATGAGCACTTTGATTCATTCCATAGATAGAGTTGATATGGTTGGATGTGATTACGAGTATGTGCACCTCAAAGAGGCTGTTTTTGAACACTTGAGAAATGTCTTTGATTTTTTAGGTTGCCACATGCCGATGACATTATAATGTACCTATTTCATCGGTATGTCATCATTAACATTTCTTCGCGATGTTTTCCTACACCAGGTGGGCCATCTGCTTGTTCCATCAGCTAGTTGTATTAAAAAAAAAAAAAAAAAAAACACCGTTTTAATGTAGGTACGGGTTAAGACAGTGCACATAATTTATTAAACAGAAAATGTATTTTTTTCATCAATATTTTAGCTGGCCTTGAAAATGTTTTAAGCATCAACCAACTCAACGTAAACAGAATTGTTATAGAACGTCCAACCGAAACTGTGTTTATTTCAATCTTCAATGTTGAGTAGGTAGCACAATTTTTCTTGAATGAAAAGCTTTATTGTATATTTCAACTTCCTCACAACCCATTAGGTTACCGAATAGATTTTAATAGATCTCCTTCACTCGGCACATTAACAGAAATTATCCGAACATGAATCGAGTTCCTTTCCCCTAAAATAACAAACACTTTGAGTGTATCATTAGGAACGTTTAAAAAGTATCTGGGCATGGATTTAAAAATAAAAGAGTAACTTCCCTTTCCGCTTCCGTGGTGCGGCGACAAGGATAGTCGCGGATCACTCCGCACTTGGAAGGATATCCTATGATCCGGAGAAAATAAACTACCATTCAGCCTATAAGCATTCTGATGCATGTATGCTCATCCAACTAACAAGAACCGACACAAAGACCTAATGTAAGTCTAGTACCCCCAACATCTGCTCAACAGACTGATTTATTTCTAAAGAAAATTCCAATCAGCCATCATTACCTACTCACCTACATTGCTTATGCAAATACAACCTTATTCAATGTCAGGCAAAGCGTAAGATTCACTTTCCCCTAACCTTGTATACCTGCTCCTCACAAAATAAGTTATTAGATCTAGATTCGCAACCATCTAATCAGACCTACGTAATCATGTTATCCCTTCATCATTGAACCTTCTAATCAGACATAGGTAATCATGTTCTCCCATTGTTTACCAGCTACTTTTAGAGTAAATAATAGTCCGGAGGCCGTCCTACAACGTTTACATAAACGCGGTCTTCACTCAAGTATGCGTTTGCTCCAACGAATTGACGATTTAGACTTTCGACTTCAAACATTATGTATGAGCGACGAGAAAATCATACGGTTTTCCAAATGCGGCTCAGCGCAGCTTGACTTCACGGTATTTTAGCTACAGTGCCTCAGGGTTTAGTATTTTCTTAGACCTTTCCATGACTCCTCAAATATGCTGCTTCCCATCATGTATTGGGATTGAGAATTTTCCCACGAAACCTCTAAAATTACAACTTTTTGTATAACTCAGAGCTTATACTCGCATCTTTTGCGTGGGCGAGAGGGTAGGCATACTGCACCTGTTGAGCACTCTATATTTAGCACAGGCCCCTTCACGCCTCTACCCGTTATAGCCATTCATAACTCTGTGACTAATGTGTGAAATTAAAGTGAGGATGTCGGTACTTGTTCAGCAGAAATACTGGTTATGGAGTGCTTTTAGGTAGGTATATCGTTCGATAACTGTGGCATTAACCTGAAACTGCTCACTTATATATATGTATATAGTATACACATAATCAAGTAATGTGACAGATGATTATAGGAAATCGGGCTTGATTTTCGCCATTCCCTATATGACATAACCTCGTAAAAGTTACATGTTAATTGAGAACCGCAGTGCCAATAGGTACATACCTACATAAGTTTTGTTTTGGCTGAATTAAAAAACACAAGCATTAGCGCTATTACGCCTTGCGAAATTTGCATTGTATTATTATGCATTTATTTGCATTGTAGAATCAGCGAAAAAGTATCATATATTTCGGTATTTTTATAACATTGGATCAGCCCTAGTCAGTGCTAAATTCTAAGCGGTTGCTTTATTTTCGTATTCTATCAACGTTTATCGCATCTTCAGCATCAAATACACATTCAAATACGAAACCTTGGCCGAAGCCATGCTGCGACACCCACTTGCAACGCAACATTTACGCGTAGAGGAATGCCGATGTATAAACATTCGTATTTAGGCATTTGCTGACAGCCGAGGTAATTGTGAAACGATTGATGTGGATGTAAACGAAAATTCAAGCATCCTTTTATACGCTTACTTGTACTAAGGACTTGAAGGTGTACCTAAATAATAAGCATTCTTACTCCTTCAGAGCTTTTCTGGAGTATTCTATTATTCCTCACAATGCACAGTTAAAATAATTCCTTTCTCGATAGGCTTTAGTAGCGAGATGCCTACTATCGGACTTACCTAGTTCAATATTTTAATTTTCACTTGCATTATGTAGCACAATGACAATAGAGCTAAACATCTTTTTTTTGTCGTGTCACTAGTTTCTTTCGAAAAAGTGTGGTGAAAGGATTTCAAGTACGCCTCAAAGATCCATTCGAGCACTTGACGCGTCTTTTAGAACTCTTCAGGTTCTATGACTTGCCCATTCGAAAAAAAACATGGATCCTGAGCAAGATATTTGGGTCTCTTCAAGGCAAGAGTGAATCTTCTAGCTAAACCGTTTTGCTCATTCGACGGCTTCATCGTAGCTTACCATCAGGCGAGATTGTAGCCAATATAAATAAACTATGAAATCAAAATGAAATAATTTCAGTTTTCAGGCTAAAATTTATGAAAAAGAAAAGGTTTCCTGTCATCGACACAATTGCACTACAATATTATTGTCACTTTATTAACCAGAAATTATTCACATAATTTGTGCGTGGGCTGCGATGTTAATAGATACGATGTTGGTAGAGTATATTTTAATAATATTTATCAGAGTCGTCGACCTCAGAACATAGGCGAGGCGACGAGACACACATACGGTCTGCCTACTAAAGTTCATTTTACTTTACCTACTTATAAGTACCTAGGTATAAGTGCATTCAATCAAGGGTATCAACTTTGACACAACCATCTTTCCATAAATTAGCATTACAAATACGGGTTAATCTTAAATTTTACCATATTTTAAGTCTTAAAATATCACTTCAGATATATCCTAAAATTAATATTCCTAAAATACATCAAAACATTAATTTACGGGACATTTGAATACAGCCAATGAGTAATCAGGGTTAGGCAAGCTTATGTTGATGATCGTCACTAATTAATTCATAATTAAAAATTCTGGTGCGCCCGCGCAACGACCGAGTCAACCAATTTAATAGTCTTTATGGTTTGAATAAAAATGGACACTATACTCGTGTCGATAGGGTTCACATACGCCATAAGGGTTGGATGTATGAAGGGCAGAGACAGTTGTTTTATTTTGTACTATATTTAGTACTTGGACTGAATTGTTACTGTGCCATGCCAGCTCTGTATGGAGCGTTGGTGATTGGCATGTACGATAATATTATTATATCGTTAATAAAATTGCTCCGTCTATTTTAGAACTGAATTTTTAATATTATTATATTGCTCAGTATAATTTTACCTAATAGCTTAGTGTTATGATTGGTGAACCAATTATTTACTACCGTAGCAAAATGCCGACCATTTTTTTACTGAACTTTAAATTGAGTAAGTTTGCAGTTAAATGACAACGCTTGGTCTAGTTTGGTATGTACTTACCTACTTACTAGATTTCATAGATTAGTCATCACATCAGTTCACGTGTTAAACATTCATTTCTGTGTCACGAGCTGTTTCAATTACAAAATAATTTTGATGAAGATGGTAGGTATGACCATCCGAAATGAGGATAGAATGCGTGGTCGCTTCAAGGCATTCGAGGAATAGGTAGTTAAACGTTCGTTGCCTGCATATTTTGCATCGTCTAAGCATGGCGTGTTCAAAACCCATATTCGCATCGGGAAAGTGAGTGAGATCCGTCCCAAATCATGTCAGCAGGCGAACGACGACGCCTCTACCTGCTCTGCTCTGGGCAGGGTCCCGTTGCGTGCAAGGTGTACTGTACACCCTACACGCACACTCTTCGGAGCTAATGAGGCGCACGCACACACGCACGGCCAGCGCCCGCGCAGCGCAGGCACAGATGGCGACCCTTCCACCCGCCTTCACTCCCGACCCCGCGGCCACAGTGCACCGACCGAACCTCAGCTGTGTGATCTGTGATGGCTGTGACTAGTTGCTCGTCAGATGTCGATCGACAGATTTTTTTGTCAGACGAGAAGCGTAGGAATAATCCTGTATTCCTGTAAGGGTAGAATTAAGTCGCCGATCATTAATTCTGCTGTACCGGTCCGACGGGTATTTTAGTTGCCAATAATTGTGGCTAGCGGCGATCCTGTTCGCAGACCTTCATTTTAAATTGCGATAGGGTCCAATGATAAAAATTAAAGACGGATACTCTTTCGAATTTAATTGGAAGCGAATGTTACTGCTGGTTTTAGATTTAGGGGAAAAAACCATATCTTTCAAGATCTTTTCACTTTGAACCACATGTTTTTTTTTTAAACTGGCTCCTTATTAATCTCAAGAGGCCTAACGCAGAATACCGTCGTAGTATCAATTGGCAGAGATGCTATGAACACACGTGGTGACCTTCAGGGTATAGATAACAGGCGCGGTTAGATGCCTGATAAAAATACCTAAATGAAAGCTGTAAAGTGTACCTAATGCATCGTGTGGTTGTAACATGGGGACCTGGATTGTAAAATCGAACGATCTTTGCGAATTTCATAAAAACTACATTATAAAGTCCCTAAAATCCTATCCTATACTTATGTTGAACATTTCAAATACAAATCAGTTAAGACATGTAATACTATTAGAATGTTACATAAGTACAATTGGGTATATTGTGATTGGAAGTTAGGTAAGTACCAATGAGCTTTTTACAGATTATGACCTATAAAATGCATAAACTTCACAAATACTCATAGAAGTCTTTCACCCTCTATTACTAAAGTAACGTATCTGTATTGTAGCAATATTTAGGGCGGTGTAGCTCTATTGTGAGTTTTTGCGTCCAATTCTACAAGGTGCAATACAAAAGCGGAACACTTGACGGAATAAGTTAGGGAAAAGTTTCTTACCTTCCGGCACACGTGAAATTTTGCAGGCTCTCTGCTCTACACTAGGTATACCGCGAAAAACTCTTAATGCTAGCATACAAAATGGTTTATTTGTCAATCAGATATATTAGCCGACTCTACTGTAACTATTAATTTTATCGATTTATGAATAAACTGTGTCTCTAGTCACTTACGAACAACACGACGAACGAAACGACGAATTGTGGTCAGCAATAAATGAAAACTGCGTACACTGCAAACGCAATTCTAATCTAACACAGAACTATAATTACTGTAAAAAACGAACGTACACAATCAATTCTTTACTGGAATAATATTATAAGACAACCCACCTATATTTTTTCTATTGTCACAAACTTGACTGATCTTGATAATAGCTTCCAAGTTTGAAACAAGTTTTAGGTGGTAGTCGCTTTAATCGGGTCCTACCTATGTAGCTTTTTTTTTAGCTGCGAGATTTATAGGATTAGGCTATCTTCTCTAGAAACTTACATAACATGATCGTACGTAAAAGCTGAAATAGCATGTGACTTTACCGATTA
The DNA here is from genome assembly GCA_963576535.1 of Plemyria rubiginata. NCBI lineage: Eukaryota > Metazoa > Arthropoda > Insecta > Lepidoptera > Geometridae > Plemyria > Plemyria rubiginata. Next base: position 6,679,419 of record OY754925.1, on the reverse strand, counting down.
GCTTTGATCGAGCTTTAGAAATCGGTGGATAGTCTGCCGTTAAAAACGTTAGCCTGCACATGCCTGAGTAGTTTTTCAATAGGTTGTTTTGAAATGATGACAATTAACGACAGTCACATCTGCTGTACCTAGAGTTAGATAATGCAGTAGGTAGAGGTCCTAAAGGTAAATAATGCAGTAGGTCGGTAGGTGGGTACAATATTATATATTGGTGGACTTTCCACACAGCACTATCTAGCCCCAAACTAAGCTTATGCTTGTATAATATGGGAACCAGATAGCTGATATACTACTTATATACTTTTTTTTTTGTAAATACATACTTATAATATTATATAACACCCAGACAGAGAACAAACATCTATGTTCATCACACAAATGTTTGTTCACGGTGGGAATCGAACCCACGACCTACGGCGCAGAAGGCAGAGCTACTACCAACTGAGCTACGTAGGCTGTCAAACAAGACTTACCTACCGCCAAGAATCACCCAAGCATTTAATTGCCTTAGAGGATCTTCAAAAACAAGATTTTGAATTCAATGTTTTACGCATAAACCAGTTCTAAAATATGCAGATAAAATCATGTTATGTGACTTTATCAGAACATTGTAGCGGTACCATCTCCAAGATGTTATATTTTACAACAATAATGGTGGGAAAGTTTAAATATAATTTTGATGAACAAATCAATGCTCCTGTTGCGACTATGCGTGTAAAACATTAGGTTTTTATTTCTGTTTCGTATTCCGTTGAATGTTTTATGATATTTATGATAATGGCGACTGACGATCGATAGAGCGCTTGACTTGAGAAGTTATTTCATTGGCAGTAAAACTTGCGTGTAGTAAAAGAACGTGAACAAAATGGTTCGGCTACATTGAAACAAATATTATTCACAAAAAGTAGCGGTTTACGTAAATTTGGATCGAGATTGGTGCCTAGATTTTACTATGTAAACAAATTCTCCATAATTTAGAGCTCGATCCCAGACAGGTTACCTATAATATCAAATAAGCCTATAGATACCTTACTACAGGATCAATAAAAAACAGTCCACTGAATGATAACCTACCTACCTAAAATATTAATTAATTTTAAAAAAAATTTGAATTTTTTATAAAAATACTTAAAAATATAAATATTTTGTTCCCAATTTTAACTTTTTCATCCTTGGACTGTTCTATAAAGACGACCTCTGTGGCGCAGCGGGCGAGAGCCTGCCTGCGACGCAAGAGGTTGCGGGTTCGATTCCCGCCGTGGAACAAATTTGTGTACGATCTGCAGAAATTTGTTCCGATGGTCTGGGTGTTTTCTATGTATAATAAAAAATATCTATGTAAGTATATAATGTATTAAATATATCAGTTATCTAGTACCCATAACACAAGCTTTGAACAGCTTACTTTGGGGCTAGATAGTGCTGTGTGGATTGTCCAGCATTATTTATTTATTTATTATAACATTATCAGTTGATTTTCGCTTTTTTTACAGCTGTAGGTAGTAGGTAGAGATCGTTTCATTTAAAAAGAACGCTGGAAAACAGTAGAGGGGATGTGTTTGCGCCACAGAACAACGATCGGGCCACATCGCCCCCGCGCGGGGCGACACGCATGGACTTTAAAGCTCTGTGGTTTGCGCATACAAAACACACGCCATCACACCCTCTCCCTCTTCTTCCATCGTTCTTTTTACGTGATGCGACCTATACTTCGTTTGCATTAGCAATTTGCAATAAGAAATTTGAAAAATTAATTATTTTTTTATAATATAGTTAGGTATTTTTTTATACATAGTCATGCCCATTTTTTTACGGCATCCCTATTTGTACAGGTTCACAAAAATAATTTGATAAAAAATAATTTTCACCTGGTTGTCAAATGAGTAAAGGTCTTAGTTGGGATCCTCTACTATACCTAGTAGGTATTCTAATTAGCATCTGTGGCTTCTCGGTGACTTGGTGAAGAATAGTTGAAGAGTACTCTTGTTTCTTGTACTTTGTTGAATCTTGGAATAACATCATCCTACTATCTTATCAGCCGTTAATGTCCCGTACATTTAAATACTTAGCGCTGCGCTGATGTATGCTTTCGGACTTAGGTATTCTTATCATGATTTGTAGGTGTACACAACTGTGAGGTTACAAGATAATTTTAATAAATTACGTCACTTGGCTCTTCTGTAGAATATTGTTATAAAGCGTTACTAAATAGTTTACTAAGTGATTTTATTTCACAATCACAAAGGCCAATCCTTTGCCCATCCAACAAACAGAATCGTAAACTCTTGATTTATTCTTCATTATCTTCGAGCATAATTTCAATACTGGATGAATTATTGTGAAATTACGTTGTGCGATTGAGACTATCTTCCTAGCTATAAATAGGGTAGGTGCGGCGACCGCAGACAAGAAACTTCTCTTCTCTCAGAATGGCGAGTGATCAAGGTGTGGTGTTGCATAGTGATGCGATGCCATGCCATTAGCGGGATCGGATCGGCCTCGGTCCGTCCACTCGACGCAGTCGCAGGTAGCGCGCCGACACGCTGGGATAAAAACCCCACTTAAAAAGGAACGAGCCACTCCAACTTGCCTAGATAACGACCCGATCGACCGAGAAAAAATTACAACCAACATCGATACTCGGAAAGCCGACTCAATCCCTACTCATATCGATATGAATCAACACCGTATCTTTCACTCGCGACAATGAGACTCCCTAATCACCCATTCTCATCACACGTACGATAATAATATAAATAGACCCCAACGTCCAATGAATGAACTTATAACATGTAAATTCGTCGCTCACAAATCGCGACACGGCTCCGGCGTAGGTGGCGGGCTTGAATGAAAATAAACATAATTCGTGCTCTTACCTTTCAATTTTTATATTATCCAGATTAGCGGTAGGATCGCACTGGATGAACGTAAGTTTATCTCTGGGGGGTTCGCACAGAACTAGTGGGCATAACACTGTGAGACGAGGGTTAATAATCGCGACGCGCCGAGCGGCAAGTATCAACTGCCGGCCGGTTGGATCGACACTGGCTCTCGACTTCAACCGAACGAACACAGGCGTAGGTGCGCCCGCGACTCACTCACACATACGCTTCATTCAAAATAATTCAAATATCGCGCTGAGGTGGAGGGGAGAACTCATGAATGGACGTAGTGAAGCCGTATAGATACGGTGATGTGATGATAACGCTCTGCATTATACAACGCGATACCGGGTCGCGGTCGAAACTACTTCCAGTTAAATTAATAAGCGTAGATTATGTTCCGTAGTTTTGAGAGCATTACGAAATACGAATAAGGTCATCCGCTGACAGCTACCCAGATGAACAAGCTTTGTTTACCATTCTATTAGAAATGCTTACAGTTGGACGTGTACCAAAACTGATGATAGATCGAAATCAAAGATAATGCTTCGTCATTAATGCCTTGTAAGTGAAAATGTACAGTCAAAATCATGAAACAATCAGATATTTTATAAAGATTATATTTTTTTAAATACTGTAAATCTTACTAATATACAAACTATCATTCTGATAAGTTATAAATAAATATTAAATACTTCAGCAGTGATAAAAGCGTTATGACGCCAGTCCCTTGAGTAAGGTCGAAAGTTTGTGACTTTTGTAGTCGGCCCGCAGTTGGATAAAGTTGAGGAGAATCGAGTGGTCCAACTCCGCCTGCCGACAAAACAAACAATTGTATCAAATTATAACTTTCACGAAGTCATAAAGGTATGCTGAGAATTTGATTCCTTTATTACAATGGAATAGGGCCCTAGAAAGCAAAACATAAACAAACATAAAGCGCGACCATCAGCTTTATAGCGCATTTCAGACTACGCTATAATATAATAGCATATAGTTCATAGAACAACAATATAGCGCACCATACATTATACACGTACACACTTCACTGTACGATAATCATTCCCACGCTAATAAGGGAGTGAAGTAAAAATATAGGTATAATGGGATTTTAGCGCGAGAAAATAAAATATTGTAATACAATATTGTTACTGTTGTAAAATATACAGGCGGAACAGTGACGTTCAAAAATAAAATTTAGGTCCCTCGTATCGTATCGTGAGGTATCCGAATCACCGCCATGTATGTTCTGCAATTGTTCATAGTTTCCGAGTTATGATTTTTTTTCTGAATTTTTGAGAACTTTCGAACAAAAAACGAAAAAAAAAGTAGACTTTTTAGACTTTTTTTTTGCAACTGTATCTTCATGAGTTCAATAAGCAATATCAATGAAACAATAAGCTTCGTAACTTTGATGAAAGTTATGAAACTTTAGAGAAGTGACATATTTTGGTTCTATGAATCATGAGTTTTTCATTTGAAATTTAAAATCTGTAAAATGTAATTTTACTCCAATATTTTCATATGAATGATATGTGGGTAGTTTTAGAAAGAGAGGTAGGCCAAATAAAGATAGATGGACTGTGTGAAAGATGACATGAGTAAGAAAGGATTGAGCACCGAGATGACGGATGATAGAGGAGAGTGGGAGAAGAAAACCTGTTGTGCCAAACCCCTTAGGGATAAAGGTAGGAAGATGGATAGAGCAAGAAGATGGGTAAGGGAAATAATTTCTGTATGAAAGATGTGGGTTAGAAAGCACCGAGATGACGAATGATAGAGGAGATTGATAGATAGATAACTCTTTATTGTTCACCACACAGAAACAAAATACAGGGTAAAGGCACATATCTAGGCAAAACAATGGGCAATCTTATCGCTGAGAGCGATCTCTTTCAGGCAACCTTGGTTGGATAGATCTAATTTAAAATTAAATAAAGTAAAGTAAAAAAAAAGTAGTGGGAGAAGAAAACCTGTTGTGCCAACCCCCTTAGGGATGATGGAATGGATTATGGCAGAAAGATAATAATAATAAAATAATAAACATAGGTGGACATACCACACAGCACTATCTAGCCCCCTAAGCCAAAGCTTGTGATATGGGAACCAGATAGCTGAAATAATACTTAAATAGGTACTTTTTTATTTGACGACCTCTGTGGCGCAGCGGGCGAGAGCCCGCCTGCGACGCTAGAGGTTGCGGGTTCGATTCCCGCCTCGGAACAAATTTGTGTACGATCTGCAGAAATTTGTTCCGTTGGTCTGGGTGTTTTCTATGTATATAATAAAAAATATCTATCTTTGTAAGTATATAATGTATTAAATATATCAGTCTTCTAGTACCCATAACACAAGCTTTATGTAGCTTACTTTGGGGCTAGATGGTGCTGTGTGGATTGTATTTATGTATTATATAAATAATAATATGAACGTATGTAGATGATATATGTACTGACCAGGGTCTCTCCCTCGCAGACCTGCGGCAGGTTCTCCGGCTTCACAAGCAGCAGGTTGCAAAGCGCGTGCAGTGCGTCGAACAGCGCGTGCGCAGGCGCAGGCGCCGCGCCGCCCCCGCGCCCGCACGCCGCCGAACGGAACTCCTTCACGTCGCAGATTGCTATCATCGCACCTGCAGAACAAACGAATATTGGTGTCGATTCTCTTCTATCTAGCCCCAAACTAAGCCAAAGCTTGTGGTATGGGAACCAGAAAGTTCATATACTACTTAAATACTTTTTTTGTAAATATTGCCAGACAGAGAACAAACATCTATGTTCATCACATCAGTGGGAATCGAACCCACGACCTACGGCGCAGAGGGCAGAGCTACTACCAACTGAGCAAAGAAGGCTGTCAAAGTGAAAAAAAAATAGTGCCGTCTGCCAACCTTTTTCTGTCTATTTTTTTTATTACATATTAGCGACCCGCCCGCGCGCCCCTGCTTCGCACGGGTGCACATTGGTTTTTCTACTATATCATGCATGTATTATACAATAAACCTTCCTCTTGAATCACTCTATCTATTAAAAAAGCGCATCAAAATCCGTTGCGTAGTTCTAAAAATTTAAGCATACATAGGGACATAGGGACAGAGAAAGCGACTTTGTTTTATACTATGTAGTGAAGTGATAGGCAAAACGTTTCACCAAAATCTCAGCTGTCTCTTAGCAGTCTTGCTGGTTTTCGGTTAGAAAGGTGCGAGTGCCTGTGAAATTCCAGGCACTCGAGGCTTAACATCTCAATGACTCGAGATGATGGAGGCTCAGGTAATTTTTTTGTAAACACAATATAATTATGTCCCAAAAACTCACCAGCGGAGTTGAACTGGAAGTTCTGCAGATGTTCGTAGATGACACGATGTAACCTCACCGCCAGCTCTAGTGTCACCGCCTGTAAGTTGTCGCCTTCTAAGCCGCCGTGGATCTTCTCCATTATGTTGTTCAGGTATGACACTACTGCGAGGCATGCCTGTGGGTAAAAACAAAGATAGAGCATTACATATATACATATTACACCGCCAACACACAAAATATATATTTAAATGTTTTCCGTCCAAGTGTGAGAAGTTGTTTGCAAGTTGGTTAGTCTCATAGCGACTGTTAGAGCCAGGACCTTTAGCTAACATCTCTGATTCACGGAAGCCTTTAGTTATAATACTACTAGCAGTGACTCATTCATTCGAATAGTGAACGCGCGTAACATTGCTCAACTCGATTGGCTACAAAATAGTCAAGCAAGCTAAGCCATGGTGTATTTTATTTTAGGGGAAGACGGGAGAATGCCGGTCACCTGAGGGAAAAATGCTCAAACTTTTTCATTTGTCTTATATTAAATTAATAAATAATAAATAAATAATGCTGGACAATCCACACAGCACTATCTAGCCCCAAAGTAAGCTACTAAAGCTTGTGTTATGGGTACTAGATAACTGATATATTTAATACATTATATAATTACATAGATAGATATTTTTTATAATACATAGAAAACACCCAGACCAATGAACAAATTTCTGCAGATCGTACACAAATTTGTTCCGAGGCGGGAATCGAACCCGCAACCTCTGCGTCGCAGGCGGACTCTCGCCCGCTGCACCACTGAGGTCGTCATTTATCATGTCAGGTATTAATGATACAATTTTGAGGTTTAGAGTTTAGAGAGGCTGCCTGCTCAAGCGTCACAGCCACTGCGCTGCAGCGTGCTCGTTATGTTTCCGGGCACCGTATTTAAAAAGTTGTTGAGGTGAGCGGCATTACCTCTGCTTCCCTTACCTTATTGTCAAAACTCAGTGAACTCAAGGAACCCAAAATAAATCTTTACCGGTGAAGCTAGCGTATCAATATCCCCTTCAGGCTTAAAGTCAGTTTTCTTCTGCTCAGTCTGCAGATGAAGTTTCACCCAGCTGACGATAGCCACGATAGCGCGCTCCAGCCCCGCGTCCAACTTGCTTTCAAGCTGTTCCATTATGACATTCTTCTTCTGCACACACTCGCTCTGTTTCGGCGACGCACTGATGCAAGGTAGGATAGACTCGTCGAACAGTCTTATTATTTGGTTCGCTTGTTTTACTATGTCGAAGAAGTAGATCTAAAACGTAAAATGTTTCTATAATTTATTTATTTATTTAAAACTTTCACACAAAACAATATAGTGCTAGGAGGACTTAATGCTAATAGCATTTTCTACCAGTCATCCTGGGCGTGCAAAAAGATGGTGTGGCGTGTTACTAAGTATTTATGAAACTGTTTGTTTAAACATTTAATAGAAGTTATATTTAATAACAAAAACCTAAAAAAAAAACAATAATTGATTGAGTGAGCGAAGCGAACGAAAATCTTACAATCAACTTGGGCCATTTGGCATTTTATGTAGTCCAAACACAATGTTTGGACTTGCCTCTGACTACCACTTACTTATATTTTAGGAGCGTTCGCGTCGTATCACGATATCGCTCAGTTCGGGAATTAGTGGACTTTCCACACCATCTAGCCCTAAACGAGCTTCAAGAAAAATGTAAATAAAGTCCTTCATGGTAGGCAACGCACTGACAACGCCCCTTGTGTTGTTGTTGTCTATGGGCGACGGTGATTGGTTACCATCGGGTGGGCCGTAAGCCCGTTTGTCTATCTTTCACATAAAAAAACTAAGTATATCGACAGTCTACGTAGCTCAGTTGGTAGTAGCTCTGCCTTCTGCGCCGTAGGTTGTGGGTTCGATTCCCACCGTGAACAAACATTTGTGTGATGAACATAAATGTTTGTTCTCTGTCTGGGTGTTATGTATAATATTATATGTATGTATTTACAAAAAAAAAAGTATTATAAGTAGTATATCAGCTACTGGTTCCCATATCTAAATATATATAACTCAAAGGTGACTGACTGACTGACATAGTGATCTATCAACGCACAGCCCAAACCACTGGACGGATCGGGCTGAAATTTGGCATGCAGTAGATGTTATAACGTAGGCATCCGCTAAGAAAGGATTTTGATCAATTCTACCTCCAAGGGGATAAAATAGGGGATGAAAGTTTGTATAAGATTTTCAAAGAAAACGAGCGCGAGCAAAGCCGCGGGATCAGCTAGTTACAAGCATAAGCTTAGTTTGGGGCTAGATAGTGCTGTGTGGAAAGTCCACCAATATTTATTTATTTATTTGTTTAATTAAATGTGTTGTAATTATTAAATACCTGTGGCGGCGATTTGCTCTCTGCTATGGGAATGGACTGCAAGCCTAGGTCCAGCGCATAGTCGACGTGTTCGATCAACAGATGCTGTACCACCACATCCAGCAACGCCAGTGTCGTGCCTGCCATCTCATTACTTGTGCATAGCTGAAACAAACATCATCATCTTCCAGCCCTTATCCCACGCTGAGAGTCTGTCCAGAAGGCGCGTTTTACGAGTCCACTTGCGCGTAGGCCTACGCGCGTAGCCGAGGTACTAGAGCTATATACATTCCGTCCAGAAGCTCGCGTTTTACGCGCGAGTGGACTCGCACTGGGCAGCTCTGGGCAGGCTTTAAGTGGGGTCGGCACAACAGGTTCTACTCCTCCACTCTCCTCTATCATTCGTCATCTCGGTGCTCACTCCTTTCTTACTCATGTCATCTTTCACACATTCCATTTATCTTTTCTTTGGCCTACCTCTCTAAAACCAATCACATTATACAACTGAAATACTTCTTTCTTCCTTTCTTCTTTTTAATGGCTCCTATCTATAGACAATCTTGCCAGTGTCAAGTGATTCAGAGATTATACTCTTTGGACTCCAGAGTCTCCAAAGTTTGGAGATAAGTTTCTAGTCACGTCAGTCCAAAGTCGAGTCAGTCATTTGTTTTGAAGAAAATGGTGTCGGTTTTCTTCAAAAAATTCGAAGCATTTTCGGTCAAATCACGATATCACATAATGTGACAATGAAAGAGTATTCATTCCAAATGCTTACACTTCGCGCTAAGGCCTCAAGTAATGTTGGTTAAAATAACACCGAAGTTACACAACAAAACTCAAAATAACACTAGAAAAACAATTAAAATGAACATGCTATGTTGCTTCGCAAAATGTCAGAAAACGAAACTCAACTGAAATAATTATCGCCGGTTCTGAAAGCTCGATCGGTTATTCGGTTAATCGGATGTCAAGTCACTTGCTATCTCTATCTAATTTTACAATACTTAGCCACCTGACTGCTTTAGCTGTCATTCCAGTCGTTTAAACTCATTCCATCATAATCTACCATAACATTTTGTTAGACACCCTTACGACCTACCAAATTTAAGGCAGATAAATGCCTACTATAATTAAATTTGATGATAAATGGGTCATACATATCGTATGCATGACATCACACGTTGTATCAATTACTGTCTGACAAACTAAACGCGGCAGGAATAAAAGTAAATTAGGCTCGGTTGACAGGGGCCATCTTACGAAGCTTGACCTCATATATTTTGATAACAGCTTATAAATATGCATAATAATCGGATGCGGAGATTTTCGTTTGATCTGACAAAGACCAGGTCAAATGTGTAAAATGTTCCAGCCAAAATTAGATGGATAATTATGAGGAAATGAGTTAATGCATGCCTAAGTAAAACTGTGAACTTGCAAATGAACTCCTATGTGAACTTAAGATGTGTATTAGGTATTTAGTCTAAGATGGTCGTTGAGCGCGCCAATAGCTTAACTAACCAATAAGTCTGTTGCTGTCTCTTTTCGTTAGCATGAAAGTGACAGTGACAAGAATACTCTATAGAGCTGCTATAAAATGGCAGGGATTATGAAAAAGAGGGTAAATATATCTGAGACTCCGAATACAAAACACAACAAAATAGACAAACAAGCCTGATGGAAAGCGGTTACCATAGCCTGAAATAAGTACCAGTTAAAATGATTGCGCGTTGCCGACCCATTAAAAAAGTACTAGTTAAGTTATTTGCTTTACTAGAGTAGTAGAGCTGTTTGTAAGAGAAGTTACAGCTCTTTTTAGGGCTTGTCCGGGGAAGTACTACAACCACGCCTTTTTCCGCCGCTAAGTAGCTTTGCTCTGTTTCGGTTTGAAGAGAGTAGTTACCGGTGAAATTACAGGCACGTGAGGCCTAACATCTATATGCCCCAAGTTAGAGGGATAGATTATAGTCTGGAATAACACACAGGCAAGGTGAAGCTTCAGAAAACAACATGGAGATTTTATATAATAAACTTACAGTTTTAGACCTAGTGAAGGAGGTTTTAACGTCGTGCAACATCTTCTGAACGAGGGCTTCACTGAGGAATGTCTCGCCGCCATAGTTCTCGATCTGCGCTATGTTGATGTTCGCGCGAGTGCCGATAACGGCCTGCAAGTCACGGCGCAGCTCTTGGAAACTGGAATAGAAAAAAATAATGCAATCTGGATTTCTGAGACGGGACAGTAAAAGCAGGTATAGTGCGCGTCACCCAAAAAAATTACGCCAGAAGGAGCGGGAGGGGGTGTGATAAATAAATAAATAATGCTGGACAATCCACAAAGCACCAGCTAGCCCCAAAGTAAGCAACTCAAAGCTTGTGTTAAGGGTACTAGATAACTGTTATATTTAATCCTACTACTAATAAACGCGAATGTTTGTAAGTATGGATGAATGAATGTTTGTTACTCTTTCACGTCGGAACGGCAGAACGGATCTGGATGAAACTTGGCAGAGACATTGATTATAGTCTGGAAAAGCACATAGGCTACTTTTTATCCCGTGGGAATACCGGGATTTAAAACTACGCGGGTGAAACTGCGGGGCGATGCTAGCAAATAAATAAATTAACTAACCCGCCTCCTTGTATCTGCTTCTTGACGTGCCCCTTCTCTGCATAGTATCTGTGCAATGCATTGGCCAGCACTGCCCGCAGCCGCCTGATCTCCAAAGAGGCGTAGCCCTCGTTAGCGCCCGCCATTGCTCCGTTGACCAGCGCTTCACGCCTCAAGTCGCCGCTAGAAGTGTTCCCGTCGGCTGAGATTAGACCCGCGGTCACTAACTCGTCGCACACTCGTTCTGTGCTGGAAGGAAGCAAAAACAATGTGGATCAGTATGCAGATTTATAGCTTTAAAAACCCAATAATTAATGTGTTTTTATTTTTTTGATCGGATCAAAAATGACAAAGTTACAGAGATTTTTAGTTCATTGGTCGGAAAATCACGCGCGGAAATGCTGTGACGTTATAGCTCACCAATCGGTAGAAAGAGTCGGGTCACTTAGGCTGTAGTTTAACGAGCTAGCGTTTGTTATTTTTTTTGGTATTTTGTTTTGCCGGTAAAAATGGCACCTGATCAATATTGCATTGTGCCAAAATGCAACAATAACAGCGTTACCGAGCTTAAAAAACTGTACTGAACCTGGTTACATAAAACACCCTATCGCGAGACGATTAATAGAAGAGCTCTTTGTGAAGGGCTCGGCCGGGGAAGTACCACCACGCCTGTTTCTGCCGCCAAGTAGCGTTGCTGTGTCTCGGTTTGAAGAGTGTGGTCGCTGGTGTATTGCTGGCACATGAGGCTTATCATCAGTATGCCTCAAGTTGATGAACGCAGGGCAGTGCATCGTAGGGCACGTTACTATCGTGCGTGACTTACGAGGCAATGCTTTGTTATAGGTGATGGTTACCTTCACATCAGGTGGGCCATCGGCTGGTTCCATTCTGGTTGCATAAAAAAAAGTCCGTGCATATCTCATTCCCCCACCACGAATCAGATTAGAATTAGAACCTGGTTACGATGGCAACCAGACGGAAGGAAGATGGTCTGGGTCTTTCATGAATTTGTTGGAAGAATGATCTTGATGATTTCGATACACAGCGGTGGGCAAGGCAAAGGTGGAAAAGGCAAGAGATAGAGAGACATGGTTTAGATTTCCTTAGATTGGAGTTGAGGGCATAGAAATGTTCACCAAAAGGATAATTTACTTCCAAGTCGAGTTGGGCACGTTCAGATGGTGTGTGATTTGATTACTTGAATAATTACACATATCCTTTTTCCTGGCTTCAGCCAGAGGAACCTTCTTTTCGGATAGGAATCAATGGCTTATATATATATATATATATATATTAAAAAAAAAAAAAAAAAAAAAAAAAAAAAACTTATGAATACTCAATAACGATTAGGTTTGGATTAGTTTTAATACACAGGAGAATAGTGTACATTTATTAGATCAACCTACCACTCCAAATTACAAAAGATAATACAATGTACTGATAATTGCCGAAGCAGTGATCACTCGCGTCTATATACAAGTATATTATACTTAGTTAGAGCGAGGTGTCTACGCATAGATAATTACAAAGGTTTACACTCATTTTGTATTAAATTAACCAAAATTTTCTTGGGTTTTTGCCTTTACTTACTGTAATACTTTTAATAAGCTAATGTACCTACCTTTATGTAACCTTTCTTTCTTGCAAATAAATAATTTTTATTATTATTATTATTATTAATCACTTTTTTGTAGAAGAAATAACTCTCTGTTGCTGTTAAACTCCATGTTGATCCCTTTGCTTTTCACTATTACTAAGACTACGATAAAATATGAATTATGTGGTTGGCTGGGGATCTTTGTCTGCGTGAGCGAAAGTTACCAAGAAATTTAAGGTATCGCCGTGCTTAGCGATCACAGAAGTGTACCGCATACCTAGTGTAAATCAGGTATATTTACATAAAAAAACAATTATTCGTGGGTAATTACCTAGTATACATCTCATAGAGGTTCTTCAAATACTTCTCAACGTCATTCTTATCAGCAAGTTTGGTTTGTATGTACTTCTGCAGTTTTAGCAGAAAGATGTTCAGCACAAACTTGCTCATGACTTGTTCAGGATTTGGAAACACATTGCTGATGATTGTATAGTTTTTCTTGCACAGCGGTAGTACTGCTGCGAATATATCCTTGCCATGTAACGAGTTCTGAAATATTCACAAGAAAGGTTTACTTCGAAATTAAAACAAACCTGATTTTATTAAAGGTCCGATACATTTCTAAGGTTTTTTTTGATAAGCACGGAACCTAAAGCATGTTTATTAGCAGATTTCCTTTTGCTACATTATAGAGACATACCCTTTATACCATTATTATTATTATTATTTATTATTATTTATAAGTTAGCTGTGGGACTAAGATAGTTTTGTGTCACTGTATGAGGTCGAATATTCTCCGCCTCGGCTAATTTCGAGTTTACGTGGATCCGTCCCGCCCCTATGGGCCTATGTTGAGGAACATATAGGTTTAGGTTGCTAAACTCTTGGCCTGGACTGTGGCTGCTAGGTACCTAGCCACAGGAATCGGGCTGACGCGTAGGTTTATGATGTAGCGTCGCTCGCCAGTCGTCTCGTCCCACTCGTTAGGTTCAGTCGTAGTACTTATTAGTGTAAAACAAATCCAAAAATACAGGACCATTTTCAGTGATAATCAAACACTTTTCTCATTTGACATCCCTCACTAAACGCGATAACCGGAAGTAAGGAATAGTAACCAGTCATCCTTACAGGACTATAGATTCCTGGAAAATATGGACAGTAAATTACTTACCAACTGACTTGTCTCAATAAATGCATCAACACACTGGGAGTAGCCCTTGAAATTGGTCATAATATTAGCAATCTCCTTCATCCGAACTAGATTGCTCTGGTTCTGAGCTTTCACAAACTCTTCAATCAAACTTTTTTCAATTTCGTCATATTTGGTCTCAATCTTCTTCTTGGCGACTTCAAACTTGTCTGGTGGCAATTCTTGGGCTATAGTGTATAGCTTTTGGATAACATCTGCTGCTTCAAATAGCTACAAAAAATTAGTTATGTGAGTAGTGAAAAAACTATATTTTTCAGCTCTTAAGCTAAAAAAATATAGTTTTTTTATTTACCTAAATACAAAAAAAGTCAAAAGGAATTAAATTACACTGCATTCACAAATCCACCTGCCAAGTATGGTGACAGCTACAAATCTTCTCAAATATGTGGGAAGCCATTGCAGTTCCATCATATTTTCGTTTTTTTCTCAAGACTCAATCTACAAAGAACTTGTAAACGGACCGGTAGAGCCACACCGAATGTAAGCCAAGCATGGCTGATGCATGACATGACATTGCCAGAACAAAACTGCACATAGTGTCCCAATTACGCTAATGTCTGGCTATCGAGATGGCTTTCAGTTGGACATTTGATTCCCATAGTGTAGTAGCAATTATAGGGATGGAAGGGAATCAAATGTCAAACTGAAACTCGTTAGCCAGGCATTAGCGTAATCGAGCCGCAGGCTGGTAAAGAGATGGCTACTATTTTGAAAATATTAGATATGAAAATATTTTAATAAATAAATAAATAAATATGCTGGACAATCCACACAGCACTATCTAGCCCCAAAGTAAAAGTACTCAAAGCTTGTGCTATGGGTACTAGATAACTGATAATATTTAATACATTATATACTTACATAGATAGATATTTATGTAAGTATTTAATATGACTATACTTTAAACATCAGATTTACCTTACTGGAATCACTAAATAGATCAGTGAGCACTGGCCCAGGATTCAGGAATGATGCTAAATGGGAGAGCAAATCTCTGGCAGCCGCAGCCCTGGCTCGTGGTGCTCTAGCAGCTCCAAGCTTCTCACCCACATCGAGAGCTCGGCCTCCACAGCGAGACATTCGCTCATCAAGTGAGCTAAACACATTTACACATTGCTAAAATAAGAAAAGAGATTTTTTAAATATGATAACTCTGAAACACTTCAGTATAAAGTACTATTAATTGAAAACTAACATCATTTTTGAGTATAATAAGTACTTACCTATGTTCAAGTTAACAAGACTCAAGGTCAATTTTTTAAATCATAAACTAAAATGTTAATTTTACGAGTGATATGTTTACTCACAGTATGCAATTCCATGATTTCAGATAATTTAGCACCATATAATTTCTCTTCCTCTTGTACCGCTTGTTGCAATCTAGCACATTTCCTCTCCTGTCGTTCTTGTAAAACCTGAAGTTTATTATTTTAAATGAGTGTTTCTAAGCTTAGTATAATGTTAACATATTATTTTAATTTATAAGATAAAAACACACACTTGAGCATTGAGATTAACAGCTAGCTAGCTAGCAGGTATTAGGTAACGAAGTATATAGGTATTTCTTGAGTTACCCTGCTCAATGTAACTCAAGTTCTGCTCTTTATTTATTAGGAAACACAGTGTTTCAAAAAATTTGTACTAAGTCTAAATTAGAAAATATAGCCAATTAATATATTCCAATTTCAGAGCTCAATTAGAGATTCCAAGAATCTCTTATTGTCCAATACAGTCACAGCCTTCACAACTCAGTTGACAGTAACTCTGCTTTCCTGCCATAGGCTGTAGGTTTGACCCCCAACGAGAACAAACATGTTTGTGATGAATGAATAGATGTTTGCTCTCTGACTGCATGTTATACTGTAATATTATAAGTAGTTTTTTATTTTAAAAAAAGGTGCTTATGTATTACTTAAATAAGCTAACTGGTTTTAATATTACTTGATAAGCTGTGCTTAGTTTGGGGCTAGACAGTGATGTGTAGAAAGACCATCAACATTTTTTTATTTATAGTGAAATTATATCAATTACCTTTAGGTCTTGTATTGCTTGAGTGAAAATATCATGAATAATTTCAGGATCAAACTGATCATCTTCTAGTTGTGACTCTTGCATACTTCGTCGTACCATTCTTTCTACAAACTCATCAGGATCAAATGGATCCTGCAAAAGAACTCCAGTTATTAGTTTTTTTATGAATACATACATACCTACACTTTATATACAAAGAAAATTACAACTAATAGTTACAATTATTTACAAAATGTATAAAATATACAAAACACATATGAAACAGTTGAGCTATCTGCAGAATGTTGCAAACGATCTATGGATAGCTCAACTGATCCAAATCAGTGCCAGTCGGAAGCGTACCCAAGACACTGGCTGCATTGCCACACTGAATGGCAATGCTGATGCGCTGAGACAGGTATTCACCAGCCCTCGGGTCACGCGTCGCCTCGATAAGTCACCTGGATAAAATTTTGAAGACCCGGTAGGCCTCGGTATCCCACGGACCTAGAGTGTGTAGTGTGTGAGTTAGTGTATTTATTACATGTTTCTTTGCTACTTACCTGTTCCAGTTCTTTCATGTATTGGTTCATCATCTTGGCAGATTATAGTTTAGTTCCGTGATTATCAAGATTCGCGGTAGGTAACCGAAATGTCTCGTAAATCCATAGAAATAACGCAAAAATACTGTCAGTCCAGTATAATTTAAGAACAATATAATAATATGAAATAATGAAGAAAATCAAACCAAAACATCTATGATCTCAATTTCATACGATCTGAAATTTCTGAAAATCAAAACAATCACCCACCCACCCTCCTGCGCGTCCCCCTCCATTTTAGGACTATACTTATAAATCTGTGCCCTCCACAAAGACCTTATACCTATAACTAGACTGTGCGCCAAGGCGCAAGAACCGGTCCGCGTGAGAGGGCTCCTGGTGGGAGTGTGTCCCTTTCTAATGAGGTGACCATGAATAACCAAACAGAACACGGGACAAATTGCTTGTACGATTGCGTATCCTAACATATTGATGACCTATTTACGCTACCATATTTATATAAGTAAAAAAAATTACCAAAAGATCTCTTGTGTATATTTTTTTGGAATCAACATCACTTTCCCTACACGTGGGTTAAGGGTCGGAAATACTTTTTTCTTTCCTTTATAATAGGTAAGTATCATCATTCTGACCTACCGTTAATTTGGCAAAAACCTAACAACATTCGCTCCTTACAGACGTAGTTAAAAAAAAGCTAGGTTTGTCAAATGTGAGATATCACCATAATAGCATATTTATTATTATTAAACCAGTAAAATAGAGGAGGTCAAAATATAAACCTGATGCAATATTCTGGAATTAATTTTTATTGAATTTGTTTTATACATTGCTGGACAATACTGTTTTACGCAATTTTTGTTTTAATGTAGCCTTATCTACTACATACTTGAGGGTTAGACTTCCCTTAGCTTCTAAGTCTTAAATTTAAGATTTTTTTCAACCACACTTTCACATCTCGACGTAATTTCTTTTTACGTGGCGTGTCAGTAGTTGCAGCGGATTCTGTTTGTGTACAAACACTTTCCGTAATGGTAATCTCCTTTATGGCACTTTCTTGCAGTTTTGCCTTTTTTGGTGCTGGTCCTCTACCTCTTCTATAGGTACAGATATTGCGTAGAACATGCACTGTTTTTTTGTAGGGCATGACCTGTAAAGATGTTTGAATATAATGGGACACGGTAGGTAGGTAGACAAGAGTAGACTGGAGCAGAGTAGTGCAGATGAGAGGTTCTATTTATTTATTTAAACGTATGCCAGAATATAAATAATAGGCGAAACAAAATTTAAACAAGTACTGATCTTTACTAGTACACCTACTTAACTTTAAATTAAATATTACCTTAAAAATTCAAACAAACCAAAACTAAAAATTCAATTTACCACGTCGGCTCAGTAAAACTATGTGTAAAAGGCATCGCAAAATTTGAATTTTCAAAGTTATTGTTCATGTGCGGACACACTCGGATGATTTATTCTTACCTTAGGAAATATTGACGGGACAGCATCAGGTTTCAGCATTTTACTAGTATATCCAGGAATAAAGTCGTCACATTTAAAATGCGCACTGCAAACAACAGACGACTGAGTTTTTTCCAGGTACTTTATTTTCCAACTTCAATTTCTAGTTTTCGTTCTTTGGAAATCTACAATACAAGAATTACTTATTAACAACAAACGTCATCGTCTCAAACTCAAAGAACGCGTTAAGAAACACTTTTTTTCACCGAAATCTCCAATTTATGACAGTCGAGACGTATCAACCTAGGTACCTACTACTAGGTACGAGATTGTAAAAAAATCTTTGATCAACAAAACTCATGGTTACCCTTGAACATAATTGTTGTTTTTACTTACCCATGGAAAGAAAAGCGGCTACCGGGATAAGACTCATTTTTGCACCCTTTCACACAACAAGAATTCACCATTTTTCATTAAAATTAACAGGTTTTATGAAAATTTACACTATCACAAATCGAAGCACGAGAATCATTCAAACAACCACATGAGCAAACCGCCATCTGCATTTGGTATTACCAGCCCCAAACATTTAATTACTACTCTTACATACTCAGTGTTATTGAATAATTTTTGAAATACAACGAATTGATGATTATTTATGCCTACTTTATGAACTAGAAATATTTAGTAAAGTTTCAAAGATTATAAACGTTCGTTTTGGTAATTCATAAAAAAGCAAAACGTATGTACTTTATTGTACCATTTCTACCAAACCGGTAGGTTAGTTGAGCTGGCAAGACGTCAGACAAGGACACACTCCCAGCAGGAGCCCTCTCACGAGGACCGTTTTTAGCTCGCTACCGCTTTTAAGGAAATAGCTACCCTATACATAAGACAATAAATCTCATTTTAGCTAATCAAAATGTTTTTGTGCACAGTCTAGTTATAGGTACAAGGTCTTTGGCCCTCCATCCAGCCGAACTGTCTTGTCAATTATTGTCAGTGTCAGTTAAATGTAAATATCTGTCAATGTCAGAAAAAATCGATCGTTGGAGGGTTGAATGATTTTTCAAACACGCAGTTGGCGGATCACAGAACATAATATCCATCCTGGCGGATCCACTCATTCCACTGTGGATAACATGTATATACAGGCTTAGATTAATAATACAGAGGGTGTCCTACTACTATTATAAACGCGAAAGTTTGTAAGTATGGATGGATGTTTGTTGCGCCCCGCGGTTTCACCCGCGCAGATTTAAATCCCGGTATTCCTACGGGATAAAAATTAGCCTATGTGCTATTCCAGACTATAATCTATCTCTCTGCCAAGTTTTATCCAGATCCGTTCAGCCGTTTCGGCGTGAAAGAGTAACAAACATCCATCCATCCATACTTACAAACTTTCGCGTTTATAATAGTAGTAGGATGTAGGTATATACCTAATATATTTCATAATATGTAGTTACCTACCGAGAGCAGTTGGGTTAGCGGTGTTGCGCCTTCCGATCAAAATTCTGGTCGCTCGCTGGTTTGAATCCTGTCGTTCACCTATAGGTACCTACCTATGCGCAAAGGTGT
Organism: Plemyria rubiginata; assembly: GCA_963576535.1. Classification (NCBI taxonomy): domain Eukaryota; kingdom Metazoa; phylum Arthropoda; class Insecta; order Lepidoptera; family Geometridae; genus Plemyria; species Plemyria rubiginata. Next base: position 6,659,836 of record OY754925.1, on the reverse strand, counting down.
ACCGGTACTATATGTAAGTGAAATGAAATAAAATACCTACCCATCTAAAAACCCACAAAGCCTATTTACTTTTACCTGTAACACTACCTACAATCTGCCGATGCCCCAACCTATGAACCTACCTTACCTACCTAGGAAGTAAAGTAACTTACGTAGGTTATTGGTACGTTGCTCTAGGTTGGTATTTTTTTTTTTTTTTTTTTTTTTGAACAAACTACCGGTTTGGTTTTTGTTCCTGCGATTTTATACAGGAGTTAAATTTTTAAAATTTTTGGATTAGACAATTGTTTTTAAGATAATAGTTATATTACAATTAATTTGTAAGATTCCGGTAATTTGTTTAAAAGGAAGGTAAGAAGGAGGATTATTAAAAAAATGAAAATGAGAGGAAAAAAAGAGATTATTGTTTTTGTTTTTTTTATTATTTTTTTTTTTATTATTTTTTTTTTTTTTTTGTATATTTATAAGTTTAATTTTATGTACAAGTTTAAATTGAATAACTTATTAAATTGACGCTGTTAATTTAGTTTACACTGATACAAATCTTAAGATTTGGTCTATCAACTAGGTCTACAGCGACAGGAGATAATAATACAAATAAGGTAATTAAAAAGTAAGGAGTACTTTATATAATTAATATATAATGTATATATATATAACATATATGTGCATTCGCACCTTTCACACTGCCGCTCCGCCTACACTGATATAAATCATAAGATTTAGTCTATCGGCCTGGTCGACAATCTGTCAGATGACTTTTTTTAAAATATAGAATAACAATAGTTTATAACAAGTTTTTTTTTTTTTTTTTTTTTTTTTTTTTTTTTTTTTTTTTAAGATTTATTAAATTGTTTTAGGTTATTTACAATATGATTTACAAATTCAGTAAAAGAATTGGTGCAACTTTCTTTACTTAAAATAGACTGGAGATTGAACGGGTCGATTCTGAGGTTATTGCATTGTTGAGTGTGATCGAACCTTAGCCTCGCAAAGCGAGGGCAAATTCTGAGAAGGTGGTCTATACTTTGTACACTGCTGTTTTCACAAGGACAAAGATCAGTTTGGCTGACTTTAAAGCGGTGGAGGTACTCTCGGTGCCAGCCATGCCCAGTCAAAACTTGCGTTAGTGCAAATCCGGGCCTGACTTTTGTGAGGAGAAATCTCACACTAGTCAGGTCCGGACACCACGCGCGAGTTTGAGTGCCCTGCTGGCTGGTCTGGTACAGCCGATCGCTCTCCACCGCTGAGTCTGCTCTAACCTTTGCCTTCACATGACTTATCGGGAATTGACAGTGGTCGAGAGCTTTGTGGGATTGTCCCGCCTCTTTAGCTGCTTGGTCTGCCTGCTCGTTCCCGACAAGCCCCGCGTGCGCCCGCACCCAGACGAATCTTACAGTTCCATGATGGTCATTAACGAACTTTTGTATGGAAGATGCGAATAAATTAGTTGAGTTGGGGTTTTTAATTACAACCTATTTAGGTAATTGACTAACATAGGGTTGGGTACGAAGCACCTTCGGCCACTGGAGAGGTACGTTTCCTAGGCAAGTGAGTGACTGGGTTAGGTAGACTAGACTACCTGGGGTCTAGGATAATACTTACATTCCTAGATTGTAGCTTACTTGCTGGGGTGGGGGTTGTTGCTAACTTGGTTTATAGCGACCTACCTACGTATGTTCGATTATGGGAGCTTTCGAGGACTCTACTACCTACTTTAAATCCGACTATGCAACGCACAGGCGTGTACAGGGTGGTAGGTTTGTGGAAGCTGATAAAGTGCTGACTGTTTCTAAAATTATTCTGATTTGCATCTTCGCACCTCGTTGATTGTAAGCATCATACAAAAAGTTTTAACTAACAAGTATTGTTTCTGGCTAGTCCGAAAAACAAACATTTCAATTTTAGAAACAAAAGAAAAAGTCATCGATGTAGCAGATACGTCTTTTTTGAAGATTTCCTACTAGAGAAAACGTTTTTTATATCCAAATTCTTGTGATGTCGTAATATTTATACAAAATTGTGTGCGTGCTAATAAAGATTGTAGTATAATAATTTTACTCTCTTTAATGAGAGTTGTGTGGAAAAGTTATCATAATCAAGAAGCATTTGACAGGTGGACCACTGAAACATTTTACCTACGCGAGACGTGAAATGTCCAATGTATCCTAAACGGGTTAGGATAAAGTCGATAGAGCTCAATGGCTGAGCGCCTCAGCCCTCGAAGCTCCGAGGTCAACGCCTTGGAACAACGAGGCTATCTGATCGGCAAAAAGATCGGGCAAGGATCGTACGCCACTGTCCATCTCGCGGAGTACTGCGATGCCTCCAGCCCCAAGCGCATGCACCTTGCGTGCAAAATATTCGACAAAGAAAAGGCACCTCGAGATTTCCTGGAAAAGTTCTTCCCTCGTGAACTCGATATCTTGACAAAGATTGAAAACCCTCATATAATCCAAGTGCACAGTATATTACAAAGAGGCCCAAGGGTTTTCATATTCATGAGATACGCTGATAATGGAGATTTACTAGATTTCATCAAACGTAATGGAGTAGTGCCTGAGAATCAAGCCAAGCTTTGGTTTAGACAAATGGCCAGCGGACTACAGTACCTCCACAGCAAAAATATAGCGCATAGAGATCTGAAATGCGAGAACATACTTCTTTCAAGGCGTTATAATGTAAAGTTGGCAGATTTCGGGTTCGCGAGATTCTGCACTGACGGTGAAAATAAACGCGTGCTCAGCCAAACCTACTGCGGATCTGCCGCTTATGCTGCGCCCGAAGTCGTAAGTGGGACGCCCTATAATCCCAAATTGGCTGATGTTTGGTCTCTAGGGATTATTCTCTTCATAATGCTAAATGCGTCGATGCCATTCGATGATTCTAATTTGCGGAAGCTGCTTAAAGACCAGATGTCACGCAATTGGGTTTTTAGAAGCAGGATTAGAGATACGGTTTCAGCAGCAGCGAAGTCCATCGTGCGGCATATCCTAGAGCCTGACATCACGCTCCGTTTGACACTGGACAGAGTGCTGTCGCACGAATGGACGAGGCCTCGCAAGGATAAGAGTGCCAGCTTGATGGGTCGTCTAGTACAGTCGGCACCGTCAGCACCGCACTCCTCAGGCAAGCGTGAGGTTGACGAGGCTGGAACGTCGGCCGGAGCTCGCGTCTCCGGTGACCATCGCGAGATGGAGAGGGAGCGACACGACGATATCAACTTGCGATCCCGAGACTGACACTACAAACTCCGTAACATTTACGCAAGTGTAACATTTAGACAATCTTTTTAGGCCATCTACAATAGGAAATTTACATTATTATTTTTATTTTTTTACAATTGACGACCTAACTTTTGTTAGTCGGCAATAGTGAAATAAAATTTTGAATAAACACAAATATTCTGTTTACTTAACGTTACTTAGGCAGCGAATATCCCAATATTCCAATAGGTGTGTTAACGAATGGGAACTTTACGTGGAAGTGTATCATAAATTCTATTGGGTCGTAGGACACGCTAACATCCGACAGCAAATTGTAATATTCAACTCTTAGATGAGTGAATACAGGCTTGACATCTTCTTTAGTGGGCTGTAAATAAACAAATAAGTAGGCAGTGATGGGGATATTAATGCCATAGATATTCGACCCGTGTCATCTGTAGATTCAGAGGCAGGTATTCAAGGAAGTCGAATCGTAAATATTTGAGACGTCATCATCAGCCTACAGAAGTCCACTGCTGGACATAGGCCTCCCCTATCCGTTTCCAGGAAGAACGATTTTGAGCCCTTTCCATCCACCGAGACTACCCGCAATCCTGACAATGTCGTCAGTCCATCGGGTAGGAGGGCGTCCTACACTTCGCTTTCCTGTCCGTGGTCGCCATTCGAGAACCTTTATTCCCCAGCGTTTTTTTGAGACGTGATCGTGTGTATTTAAAAATTAGTCGCGTCGATATAGCTTGTTACTTAGCGACCATAAATCATCATTATCATCATCTAAAGCTAGACTTCATCCGCTGCTGGGTATTAGGCCTCCCTTAATTAGTTTGGGCAACTACCACGATTCTGTGCCAGTCTAACCCATTTCCATTCCAACCTGCTACTTTTGTTATGTCGTCCACCCATCACGCTTCAGGACGTCCCACGCCTCTGAAACCGGTTCCATAAATATGATCGGAAAATAATGATTGAGAGCATATTTAGCAGGGGACCTCTTCTAGCTGATAGAAACCATGTTGAGATTATAGGTCGGTTATCTAAAGTTGGCACGTTCACAGTACTCACAAATGCAGTTTCGCTAATGCAGTACCTATGGCCCTTATCGTCCATGGCCCTTATTCATAATGGTCGTTGAGCGCGCCCAGCTTATCAGACTGATAAGTCTAATGCGCGCGCTTATTCACAGGCACACACTACACAAGCGCAACGTGTTGAACGTTGAACGGAGCGCAACGTGTTCAACGGTTAGCAAGAGTGGGCAACGTGCCCACTCTTGCTAACCGTTTTAATACCTACTAGGTAGGTAATACCTATACCTCATATACCGTACCGCTATAAACCTACCGTGGCATTCAAATTATAAATTGGTTTGAATCTTGGTATGACCCCGTTGTAAATAAAAGATTCCTGTTCTCCTTTAACGTGTTCACCTGAAAGTTACTCTAAAATTAAGAATAGGTAACTATTACCTAAAATATTATAAGGATTTTACACATATTACCGCTACCGGCGTAGGTACATAGCGTACATAAATAAACTTACCATACTCATAAAATTTTACATCAAAAGGCCTATATTGGCCGTAGCATTGGTATAGCATTATAATAAAAATACTGGCCAACTGAAATGCTTTACACATGTTGTGTTCAAGAGGATACTGAGGGTATCTAATTAGTAGAGAGTAGTATAAGTACCAATGATAACAAATATGATAAAAACCTCGTTCGATGATCATAAAAAATATTGTTTTTATATGGCTGCAAACCGAAACGGATTTTTCATGTTAGAGATAATAGTTTGCTACTATACGTAGTAGGTAGGTAGGTAGGTACAGTAAGTGCCAAAAGTGGATACCGAATTTGATGCCGATTTTTTGTGGTTCAACAAAAAGAATGGCAACACTTGTTTCCGTATAGCTTTTGAGACAGATCATAGTAAAGTTCGAAACTTTGATCAAGTGTTATTAAGTTAGGATGAAACTTTACGAAGCAGAAATGTTCATTCGCTTTTGTCGCCAACCGTACCTTACCTACCACCCTACACAACATCTGAAGAAACAAAAACTGCAAATCTAAACTCAAAGAAAAAAAGCGGCCAAGTGCGAGTCACACTCGCGCACAGGGTTTCGTACAAACCTGTAAGTAAAATTATAATTAAATATTTTTATTAAATGAAAATAGTGAAGTTACAATTTTTCGATTCCTAGGCAAAAGGACTCAAGCGAAGGACTTGCCATCTACCCCCAACCCAATCCCAACCCACCCCAAATCAATTAGGATTAATTTTAGGATTGCTGTAGTGACATTATGTCGAGCGTCGCAAATGCAATTTTATTTAAATGATAAGAACGCAATATCGTTTGAAAATAAAATTGCATTCGGTTTGGTAGACTTTTTTTTATAAAACTAAGTTAAGTGGTAAGTGGTAAACCATCACCTAAAACAAAGCTGCTTTGACCTCATTTTGTGCTGTTGCTGCTGCTTTTGAGCTTTCAGAATCCGGGGCGGTAAGCAAAGCTTGTACCTAATGGGAACACATCCCTACTAGTCTGTGATAGGAACCTAAACCGATACACTGCAGTTGGGTAAAGCGGTAAGCAAAGCTTGTACCTAATGGGAACACATCCCTACTAGTGGGAACCTAAACCTATACAAAGCAGTTGGGTAAAGTCGGGCTGTGCATGATGATGATGATGATGACGATGGGAACCAGTAGGTACCTATACTGATAGAATATTTTTTCGGTGTTGTGTGTTTAATTTGATCAACAAAAAAGTAACATAAAAATGGTTATTGTACATACTTAATAGGTAGTTTCGCATTGTAGGCCTGAAATCAGGAGCTCGTCTCTAAAGGTACTGACACACGTGCTCAAAAATGAGTATGCTTATTTTGAGCATGCTTAAAAAAAACAACCGACGGCCAAATAAGCATACTATACTTATTTACTAGCATGACCTGTTCACATGTGCTTTTATTGAGCAAGGCTCGAAAAAAGCATGCTTTTTCCCAAAAATAAGCACGTAAATAAATTAATAAATAATGCTGGACAATCCACACAGCACTATCTAGCCCCAAAGTAAGTTATTCAAAGCTTGTGTTATGGGTACTAGATAACTGATATATTTAATACACTATATACCTACATAGATAGATATTTTTTATTATACATAGAAAACACCCAGACCATCGGAACAAATTTCTGCAGATCGTACACAAATTTGTCCCAAAGCGGGAATCGAACCCGCAACCTCTTGCGTCGCAGGCAGGCTCTCGCCCGCTGCGCCACAGAGGTTGTTTGTGTGTCAGACGTGTGTCAGTAGCATGAAATGAAGGGTTAACGTGTTACGAAACTTCCTTAACAGAAACATCACCATCCTGTTGTTCAACATACGAGATGTTATGACTGCAAAGCTGGTATGTGTTGATAATTGCATTGCCAAGGAATCTTCCCGTGGGATCCTGGCGAACCACGTGAAGGAAGTCGTCGCCTAGCGTGAACTGCACCTGAGGCGGCGCGACCCAGTCGCAGACTCTGGCCACGGCTTTGCTCACCGTTGGGGGGTTTATGCAGTACATCTAGAAAAAAAAAGCATTCGCTGAGCTACTTACTGATTTGGAGCGTAAATTAAATTCATGTTTCCAATAAAGAAAGGAAGATAGACTGAAACTTTCTGTTTCTTATTCATAATCCCTGCCATTAAGGAGTATACAATAACTACGCCTGCCATTTATTTTATAGCGGCCCAAAAAAAAGGTATACTTGTCACTGTCAATTTCATGCCAACGAAAAGCGACAGCAACAGACTTATCGGTTATCGGTCTAATAAGCTATTGGCGCGCTCAAAGACCATTATGAATGGGCCTTAGATTTTAGGATTTGTTCCCTTTATGTCGAACGGGTCCCCTTACGTCGAGTCTGAGAGTCTATTGTTCTTTCAAAATATCTGTGCGAGAAACTCGACATAGGGGTAATAAAAGAGAGACAACTTTCTAGGCTCGACGTAAAGGAACTCGACATAAAGGAAACCAATCTATTTTAGTTTCTTTCTTCTTAGCGTAAGAATCATATGTAGGTAAATAATAATTAATGTATGTTAGCGCTCCTAACACACATAAGTAACAACCTTTTGGTAAGCTTCATGTTGTCCCGGTAGTATGTATGCTACAGGATAGTCCAATTTGTAATACGAAATATAATCCGTGTCTGAAAAAAAGTTCATAAGTGAGGTATGTATTTAAGTACATAACTTCATACAATAACTCTTTCAAGAGAATAATAACTCTTTCGAGAAAAAACCGAGATCAATGCTCTGGAAAATACACTCATACTAGTTACTAATAACTTAAAAACTTGTCAGATTTTAAATGGACCCACAAGACAAGCACCAGCTTTCGATCAAAAAAGAATCATCAAAATCCATCAATTCAGTAAAAAAGAAATGAAGTAACAAACATAAAAAACATAGGTACACCCGAATTGAGATCTCCTTTTTTTAAGTTGGTTAAATAAAGTTGTGTCGCTTAACTTTGTATCAATTCTGCAACCGAATTTATATCCCAAGTGCCCCAAAGTATCCCCAAATTCTTCAAAAATATTGAATTGTGTGATCGAAAAGTTGTTTCTCGACCGTGTGCGTTACTGGGGCGGGGCGGGGCATGTCGACGCGGATGAAAATGAAAATTATGGAAAAATAGTGCCCGGGTTGTTAGCACAGAAAATTAAGGTACTCTTGTCGGAGGAGGTTCTTAGGTTAGTGCTCGGATTGATGGTGTTCATGTGATGCCCTCTGTTGATGTCCACCGTAGCAGACAGGCAGGGAGTTCCGGTCTCCGTAATACCTACTCCTACAGGAGTACATAGGTATTATTGTTCTGTATTGGGGTCACGCCATTGTGGTGACCGCGCAGTTAAAATTGTTATTATTTTAAATTAACGATCGATTTTTTTTATTAAAACCAATCGATTAGTAATGCTCTATGCTTGGACCAATTAGGTAATGATTGAATTTGACCATAGCAATAGCACAGAAAAAAAGTTATTTTCGTTATTTTACCTAACCAAATACCTAGGTACAAGCAAGCAATCGAGCGAGCGATCCTGAATTTAACAAAATGTGATATGGTTAATGAATAGGATGGGTAATTATTCTCCAACTTATACCAATCCGAAATGCCTGAAATGTTACCTTTGGTCACTTGAGTACAATGCGTAGGATATACACTTAGATTTAACTTCGCATCAATACCTAGCAAAACCACCGTAAACAATATAACTAAATAGCTGGCCATTTTGAAACAAGATGCAGGTCGTGGTTCAGTCACGCACGCAATGTTCCCACTAACTACTAATGATATCAGCCGCTCCTCACACAACTATATTATCTTATTTGTTTGTTTACGTTTTGGTAGGTATTATTTAGGTATGCCTAGCTATATATCATATCATCATCATCAGCCTACAAAGTCCATAGGCCTCCCCTACCTATCCGTTTCCAGGAAGAACGATTTTGAGCCCTTTCCACCCGAATACCCGCAATCCTAAATGTCGTCAGAGGGGTTATCTTATTACGAGTTCCAGTGCCGACCGCGATCGATCGTAGATCACACCGATAGACACCGCATTTCAAGGAAATCAAACATTATATATTATTCTTATATTCCTATTATATTCTTATTATTTTTATCAATATTCGTATTATAAATATTATGTATTATTCGCATTCTTCGAGAAGTTTCACATAAGCTTCTCAAAGAATACGCTGGATGCCGTTGTTTAATTTCCTTGGAATTTGGTGTGGATCGTTGCGATCTACGATCGATCGCGGTCAGCAGTGGCGATGGACTGAGGGGTTATCATGAGTTTAGTGCCGAGTCGGCACTAAACTCATGATAACCCCTCAGTCCATCGCCATGCGCCATCGGGTTGGGATGGCGTCCCACACTTCGCACCTCAGCTAGGTACCTAGTATTATTTCTTCTGTGGTAGGTACTTACTATGAAATAAGAACCAACCGTACTTTCATACGTTCATGGTAATTTTATTGTTTTAAAATTATTACGATGATGTCAGTTTACTAATTTCAATAGAATAATTCGAGACATCTTTTTCGAAGCTTTTGTTCAGTTCCACCAATTCTTCCATGCCTTGTAGCAACTCAGCATGATAAAAAGCAGCAGTTTCTACTTCCATCTCAGCAGCAGAGACTGTAAACAAAATATCTGGTAAAAACCATGTTATAAAATCATAATTTGCAAAACAAACGACTGATAACGATTTATATCGATCCGAAAACCGTTTTCTATGTCGTTAGGCAGACCGTAGCTGCGTAGGTAGGTAGGTATATCGGTTACTTAGCCGTTTACGGGAAAAACTCGAAAACGCCCATGTCTAGTAGTAGGTACGTACCTATTACTACTTATGTTTTGTCAAAGCTAAATAAACAACTATCGTATCGTACCTATATGTATATAATAATTTAAAAGGTTTGCGTGTTTATTGACAAAGTTAAAGGATAAAGGTTAATTTACGTATGTAGGTACAGGTACTCAGGTACCTACTCGTGTGTACTTGCAAGAGTCCTTGACCTTTGAAGGGGAGACCTAGATAATAGGTATCCAGCAGTTTACTTCGAAGTATAAAGTTCAAAGTTCGTTTATTGATAACACAGGTTACACGTCGAATAAATAAATAAATAAATAATGCTGGACAATCCACACAGCACTATCTAGCCCCAAAGTAAGCTACTAAAGGTTGTGTTATGGGTACTAGATAACTGATATATTTAATACATTATACATATAATTACATAGATAGATACTTTTTTATTATACATATAACACACCCAGACCAATTAACAAATTTCTGCAGATCGTACACAAATTTGTTTCGAGGCGGGAATCGAACCCGCAACCTCTGCGTCGCAGGCGGACTGTCGCCCGCTGCGCCACTGAGGTCGTCAGAATAGGTACAATGGCTGAACTTTATCCGTCTTATTATAAAAATGTGAGTTAGACTAGGCTTAAGCCAGGACTAACTGGTCCGTGGTCTAACTTTGATACCGAAGTTGGTCCCTGCTCTATAGAAAAATCAAAGACTTACAGCCTTACTTATAAACGCAATTTAAAAGTTAAACCACGCTTAAACCGTTACTTAAGGATTTTCTTACTTATAAACACATAATAGGGCTAAACAGCCTCTAAAACCAGTGTTTAGAGAGCTGTCAAATTAAACAACCTCGACCCCAGGTTTAGCGAGCCTAAGTAGCTGATTTTTAATCTGCGGTCCAAGAAGAAGAAGATATATACCGTGTTTGTGTGCCATGATTATCTTGTTTACCAACTGAGAATATTTTTTTCCTAAAAAAGGAGGACTTGAACGATGTACCTACGCATTTTTCGCGACACGGTCGGGGATACTGTCTTGGGCCTAAACTTAATCCAGCAGTGGAGGCCCAGAGAGTTCAGAGAAAGGTGGGATACGCTTGTTGAACTCTCTGAAGTGGACTTCAGAGGGAGGTACCAATTCTCAAAAGAAAATATGCTGAGGATCATTGAAATTCTTCGCCATGACTTGACCGAAGACAGCCGTGGAGGAGACATACATACCGGTTGAAATACAAGTCATGGCGGTTATAAGATACTGGGACGACATAGGATACAACAAGACCGCGCAGATCAGATATTGATGGCATGAGCCAGCAAGCAATAACACGCCTGTGCGTTAGAGTGGCCATCGCACCGGCATCACAATGTTCCATCATTACATCAACAATGCGGGAGAAAACAGAAGCTGCAGAGTGATTTCGGTCTTTTAGCGGATTTCCGTAAATCATCGGCGCCGTAGATGGCACCCACATAGAGATCATCACCTATCAACGTAGTGTGTGGAGTGGAGGTGCTGTGTTTGTTAGACTTTGATAAATGAAATGAAATTCAATAAATAAACAAGTTGTTTTCAGGAATGTCCTTCAACTTTTCAATTCAGCTTCCTTACAATAAAGATAGGTAGGTAGGTGCGTTAGCATACCTACTAGTTAGTGGTAGGTAGAAAGGTGGTACTAGGTATTTGCGGAATTTGAAACAAGTTCGGCAAACCGTTTCTAAATTCCTTGGACAAACCCTAAGAAGAATAAACAAGTATCCAAATTCTTTTGGCAAACATAAGCAGCCTTATTATAAACAAATCAAACCTGGGTTTAAACCTAGCTCAAGTCACATTTTCTTATTATAAACAACTTAAACCTGGTTTATCTCATAAATTTAGGATCATCTCAGGTTTATCATTTTCGTATTACAAAAGACACTTTAGTCGAAGACTACATAGTACCTGAGATAGTCCATGATTCATCATCACAGAACATAATCATTCAACAAATATCCACAGACTATAACAAATTATGGCAATCAATCGTTCATTCATTTTGGAATCACCAACTTATCTGAGCCGGTCTGAAGTTAGCCGCTTGTGCATAAATGGCCAATAGTGAATCGAGAATTCTCTAAACAGCTAACTTCAGACCGGCTTAGATAAGTTGGTATAACTGTACTCTCTTGCCGCAGGCTAAAGTCATATGCGCATACTACCTCGTCTTTCGTTTTAACGAATCAATTTTTAGTTTCTCTTCTTGACTCAGATCTCCGCCTTTTTGTTTTAAATCTCGTTATCAACTTTATATTGACAAATTCGTGGCAACCCATGCGTTTTGACATTTCAAATTTAGATCGGAGTCTAGAGTTTGAAATGTATGTTGGATAATGCAGTGCTACAAGTTGTTTTATTGAATAAACTTATGTGGGAGACCAAATAAAATTTGGCAAAATGAGATTTTTATTAGTTAGACCATACTTAAACTAGGGGTCGTTCGGGTTTATCTTTAAACCGTGGTTTAGGGGATAAACTCCGTTTTATAATAACGTCTGGTCTAAGTCTTTGATTTTTCTATAGAGCAGGGACCAACTTCGGTATCAAAGTTAGACCACGGACCAGTTAGTCCTGGCTTAAGCCTAGTCTAACTCACATTTTTATAATAAGACGGAAGGTGTATACCTAGTAAATATGATAATTAAAATAAAAAATGTCAACAGAACACAGTTAGAAAATTAGAAGTACAGTAACAGAACACAGTTATAAATTTAGTTTATAAGGTATGCTTACTCCTGAGTTCTCTCAAAATTTCCAAATTTTTTTTTAATTCGGCTTGATCTTTCTCTATTGCATCTTGTATTTGATTGTAAAATTCATTACTGTTCACATCTATTGCTAATGGCTTTGATGCTTTTTCGTTTTCCATTTTACAGTCTTGTTGATCGTTGATCATTGTAGGAGAGCTTTATATTTCGCGCCTCTGTGATTCGCGCTTTTTTTGTTTTTTTTGGTTGGTTGATGAAATTCCTTGGGTTGATGTTCGTTCTGTCATTCTATAGCAACAGGATATCCGTAATCTTTTATGTTAAAAAAACCACAGAGTCATAACATTTCGATTTATGAAGACAAAGTAAATGTAAATAAAACTGTTTCGAATTTTCGTAGAAAATGCGAAGAAACTTTTTCCCCAACCTATTATTTTCATTTGACACTGGCAAAATTGTCTGTACAAGTCTTAGAGCATTTATAACGGGAGTTGCCAAGCGCTACTTTTAGTACTAAAATTTTTCTGCCGGTTTTCGCGGGGGGTGAGGTAGTACGGCACAGAACACATTTACATAATCACGCATACTAATGCAGAAAAATTAAGCGTCCCTATAAACGCACACGCAAGTAAAAGCTGTACACCAACACAAAAACAATACACACAATTAAAGAATTACTGTTGTTACACTTTTGTTTAGTTACACACTAACACAAAAAAGTAGTGATGGGTTGTAAAAAGACCGACAAAATGAATGATTTCATATGAATGAAATCAGGGTGGTTCAAAATCATATACTTTTCCTTTTTTTTAACCGACTCCAAAAAAAGGAGGAGGTTATCAAGTCGGCTGTGTGTTTTTTTTATGTTTTTTTATGTTTGTTACCGCATAACTCCGTCATTTATGAACCAATTTGAAAATTATTTTTTTTGTCTGAGTCTGAAACTATACCTACTACTATAGTTTCAGATTGGTCCCATAGAAATTTCACCAAAATCGGTTGAGTAGTTTGGCTTTTAAAATTAAATTTCGTATTTTTTACAAGCTTTTATCTAACTTGCAATGTACTATACGTCGGCAATGTATTTAGTTAGTTCGGAGAACCACTTCCTCTATCCTACGGAGTTGAATTTTTGCAATGACGATGATAATGCATTTTATGGTAGGTATGCATAACCACAACGGACATCCAGGATTGGCTCCAGATAAAGGAACTCTTCAACGGTCAACAGGACAGGCACGAAATTTTGTGTACGCATTCTATTAGGATAGCCGGTTAGAAGATCCACTATGACAGGCTGCTGCACTCAAGAATGGCTCCTAATGAGAGAACTCTTCAACGATCAACAGCACAGTCGCGAAATGTTGTGTACGGACTCTATTACGATAGCCGTTTAGATGATCCACCATGACAGGCTGCTGAACTCAAGAATGACTTCTAATGAGAGAACTCTTCAACGGTCAACAGCATAGTCACGAAATTTTGTGTACGCATTTTATTAACGATAGCCGGTTATAAGTTCCACCATGACAGGCTGCTGAACTCAAGAATGACTTCTAATGAGAGAACTCTTCAACGGTCAACAGCACAGTCATGAAATTTTGTGTACGTATTCTATTAGACGACGACGACGACGACGACGACGACGACGATAAAAAAGTAGCCCATGTCCCTCTCCAGCTAACATACTACAGCTATACAAAAATCACGTGTATACGATTCTGCGTTCAAAAAGTACAAAGCAAATAGCAATAGGTAAACCAACGACACAGCACAACGAAAATTTTAAGGGAGCTCCATAAAGCGACGTATTGAAGGCAGAATGACAGAGACAGTTTTTGTAGAGTTCAATACTGAACCTCCTTTTTTTAAATCGGTTAAATATGGGTACAAAAAACATCGCATTTTATTCTAATTTTACGTTCATTCCATCATTCATTCAATCGATTTCGCTCAACTAGTCCCCACACTACGCCTTCTACCAAGGAATATAAATTCACCGACACCTCCTACCAAGACGTTGGCGTCGTATTAAAACTGTCGTAACTGGTATTCCATTAAATATAAATTAAACGTAATTACAAAAACAATTGACTAAAATATTAATTACTTGTGATAGGAAATACCGTGTTCCCTAAAGTTTGATGTCTCTGATCTCCTTTTACACCGAAATACCGCACAATTCACCATTTTTACTGAGCACTACTTCGCGACACGAAACGACAACTAATGGCCGCGCGGTGATGAGTGAAGTAGTTTTATATAACGTGCATGGCCAAGTCGCGTCTTATGGCCGGCAGAGGGGTACGCCTTGCGTTAACATCTCCAGTTCTAAATGCTCTAAGGTACAAGTGTACAGACTTCAGAGTATATTTAAGGGTACAGACCATAGATAGAACATACGGACAGACAGCAGCAGCAGCAGGATAGGGGGCCGATTCTAGCCCAGTGACTTTATTGTCACTTTATTGTCGTTGCTCACGTCCGTAGGAACTGGCACTTACTCCCTACACGTATCCCCTGGCTGGCGCTAAACCATGAAGTTGTAGATAAAAATGGAGGCCACACTCGGAACAACAACTTGAGTCAAATACCTACGTATCTCTATCTCGCTCTCTGTGGGCAGACCTCTCTTTTTAGTGTGGACTATAGTACTAGTATAGTATTCTCTTATCTGTGACTATAGTATTGCTATCTATCTATTTAGAAAGAGAGGGTCTGCCCACATAGAGCGAGATAGTAATACATAGGTCATAGGTTATGCTTCAAGTAGGTATTCGAAGTGTGGTCTCCATTTTTATCTACAACTTCATGCGCTAAACGAGCAACAGCCTTTTGGCTGCTGTACCTGTTTAACAACCTCACAGCACCTCAATCGTTCAGAAATATGATATAAAAACATTTGAATAATAATTATATTTTATAGAACGATTGCACATTACCATACCAATAAATAAATAAATTGTCACGGTAGATATTTATCACGGTGACTGTCAAAATTCAACAGGAGATTTGACAGCTAAGTACCGTGACAAAAAAATCACTGGGCTAGAATCGGCCCCTGGAACCACCAAAAAAAAAGACAAGATCTGACAAATGGAAATATTGTGAATTGATGCGAATTTTTCTTGTATCAAATTGATAATCAGAAGTGTTCCTCGTGATTATTTACAGAGTTTACTCATGATAGTGTTCTAGTTTTTGTTGTGCTCAGGTTTTCAGCCAATATTCAATATGATGAGCGACGACGATCGTGACATTGATATCGAAAGTGATGTGGGTGTTTTCCTGTGTCTGTTGACGATATCCAAAAGCTACGTATATTTTGTTATTGATCCAATCCATTGTTTTAAAATTTCAGGCAGAAAATGACTCCGATTCCCGAGCACATTCCAGAAACATACTTGGAAGTGGTTATTACTCACAGGTACACGGACAATAGAAGAAATTGTCCTTTGATATAACCTTTTTAATCATGATTCTGCTAGTAACAATCTGTACATTGAAATTCTAATTGATTTTAGGCTGAGAAACGTGCTCACCATAATGCATTAGAACGGAAAAGGAGAGATCACATTAAATACAGCTTTACATCATTGAGGGAAGCTGTCCCTGCACTACAGAACGAAAAAGTGGTAAGTTGGTTTCCCTAACATAATTTTATGAAAATGGCAAACATCATAATGCTACTGCTTGTTCGTAAATATTAGAGTTAGCCCATTGCTATCCCTCATTTCACTAACATGCATGAAATTGGCTCATGTCCAAGTTCTAATTGAATTAATACTGTGTTTTTTGAATCACAAAACATAGCTGCTAACTATTTATGTAACTGTATTACCTACTTTACTTAGAAGCGGTATAGGTATTCACCATGTTACTTTCCAAAGTAGGTACATGTAACTAATAAGTAGGTACCTGCTAATAAATAGTTTAGCAAACTACCTAGATATTTATTTATGTAGGTACCCAGTGTGTGCTGTTCTTACATTGTAAAAAAAATATAGGTAGAGCTTACAATAGGATGTTTGCCACTAAAAATAATCTAGAATTTAAAATACAATTATTGCGTTCAAGAACATAATCAATACATATTGTAGTCTAAAAATTTCCAGGCAAGCAGGGCCCAGATCCTGAAAAAGGCAGCTGAGTATATCCAATTCATGAGAAGGAAAAATAATTCACATATGCAAGATATTGAGGACCTAAAAAGGCAAAACAATCAACTGGAAAACCAAAGTAAGTAACAAAGTCATAATCACAATTTTTTTATCATCTGTTTCTTGTATTGAGCTAGTTTGGTCTGTTTTTTTGCATTAACATGAAGAATAATGCCCAATAGTGCTTTGATGCTATAAGATAACACCACTTACTACCTAAATATTGTCTTATACAAGACTATACATAAATATGCGACTTCTTTTCCTAAAACTGTAGATATCCTAACTTTGGTAGGTAATCTTAATTTTGTAGCTAAGTACTACTAAGTATAATAATAATAAATAATAAATAATGCTGGACAATCCACACAGCACTATCTAGCCCCAAAGTAAGCTATTCAAAGCTTGTGTTATGGGTACTAGATAACTGATATATTTAATACATTATATACTTACATAGATAGATAATTTTTATTATACATAGAAAACACCCAGACCATCGGAACAAATTTCTGCAGATCGTACACAAATTTGTTCCACGACGGGAATCGAACCCGCAACCTCTTGCGTCGCAGGCAGGCTCTCGCCCGCTGCGCCACAGAGGTCGTCAAATCGTCGTCGTTTTATGCTTCACTCATTTGTTTATTGTTGTCATTTATTTTTATAAGAAACATATATTATAAACCGTGTAAATTTAACATTTTTATGTAAAAAACAAATGGGTGAAGCGAAAATCAAACAAGCAGTGAATTCCGCAGTAAAGTCACACAAGCTAGACAGTAAAACAGATTTCTTTCTTTCTTTCTAATTAGTTTGACATTGATAAATCTGCACTAAATTATAGAACTGGTTTTTTTTCTAACTTATACTCTCCCACTGCTGGGCAAAGGTCTCCCCCATGCTCTTCCACTTTCCTCGGTAATCGATGCGTTGTACCCACTCGCTGTGAAGGAGTCATTTCGTCTCGCCAGCCGCTTCCGACGTCTTCTACCCTAATTTAAAATAACATTTACATAAATTTACGGTGTTCTTCTTTACCTTTCGGAAGCACTTTTGCAAATAAATTGCTCAATCAGTAAAATCCGTAGTATCTAGAACATATTCGAAACCGCGACCTCATAAGCGATAAGCGGGGTTAAGAGGGGGCAGCAATAAAGTTAAATATGTTTATTTTAGCTACCAGTGGTTATATGACTAATAATAAAGCATGACGTAAGCATCTAAAGGAATTCACCAGGGGATAAGCATACCCTAAGTCTTTCACACTAATACTGCGGTCATCGATCCACCACCGGCCCAGCGCAAACTATGGCAAATTCCCTAGGTTATAAGGGTGGTTTTTATCCAGCACTGGACTTCCGTTGATGACGTATGATTTGAAGGTTTCGATTGTATTTGATACATGACCAACTTTATTATATTCCTTTCTTTCAGTCCGCGTTCTAGAGAAGGCGAAACAAACGGGCAGTTATGTCGACGCCCATGAGTTAGGAATCGGCATCAAATCTGAGGGCAGCTCACATGACACTGACAGTTCTGACGGAGAAGGCACGACGCGCCGAGTTAAGAAACTTAAAATCAACGGCGTCAATGTATAAAACTGCTGGGTTATACGGCCAATGCTGTCTTATCGGGATCTAGGTTGGCAAGTCTTTACTTAATAACACTATTTCCCATACAGGTATGCTGATCTTACGCCAGAATTAAGCCAGAATTATATTTAACCCACGCCGCGTGTCGCCACGCTGCCTGACGCAACGGCGGGTTATTACATTTGCGTGTCGTGTCGCCGCGCGGCCTCACGAAAATTCGTCTCAGTCAGTACAGTGGTGGCCTTTGGAGTAAACTTCTACAATGTTTTCTTCAGACTCGGATACGGATATAAATGAAAATCTGGCACACCTGCTTATGTTAAGCTGTTGTACGTCGCCACTCGGCTGTCTGCGCGTACCCACGCGCTATTACACTAGACCCGACTGAGCTGACGCGTCACAACCCCCACCACCGACCCCACGCCGATCGAAATCGCTCGGTCTGCGTGGCGTCAGCAGGCTCTGCGACACGCGGGACGGGACTAATGTAATCAATCCAG
The DNA here is from genome assembly GCA_963576535.1 of Plemyria rubiginata. Classification (NCBI taxonomy): domain Eukaryota; kingdom Metazoa; phylum Arthropoda; class Insecta; order Lepidoptera; family Geometridae; genus Plemyria; species Plemyria rubiginata. The sequence goes on along the minus strand of OY754925.1, from coordinate 6,641,229 downwards.
TACTAAATGTATGTAACCGATAGCTTACCCACGCGTTGCGACACGCGGCGTGGGTTAAATATAATTTTGGCTTTATGGGTTAAGTTAAATGCTCAAATAAACAATCAACAGCCACTTAAGGCTCCGGTGACAGTGGCTCGCAATTTCGAAGTGCGATTGGCTATTATTTCATTTTATTTCATTTCGGGGAGGTTGATTGAAAAAATAACTCTAGAGAAACACGCATAAATACTGTTCGAACACAAATAATACAATAATATAAGGGAAACATGCCCGAATCAGAAATCATTTTGGTATTAGTGTGTTTGGTCTTACGTTTACCTAATACCAAAATGATTTCTGACTCAAGCACATTTCCCTTATATTATTGTATTATTTGTGTTCGAACAGTATTTATGCGTGTTTCTTTAGAGTTATTATTTCAAACAACCTCCCCAAAATGAAATAAAATGAAATAATAGCCAATCGCACCTCGAAATTGCGAGCCGCTGTCACCGGACTCTTAAGGCGTCGAGGCGTCGACAACACCTAATATTTCTCTCGCTCGCACGATTCGACATTTGGAAAGATGTAAAATCACAAATTCCAATTTTGATAAATTGCAAACAACCATTTTGTGTGTGTCTTGAGTACGAAAACTAGAAAAGCAAACTTTTAAGTAGGAAAACTTATATCGATCAAAATGTTTTTTTTTACTAAACTGTACGCAATGAGATTGCACACAAAATAGTTGTTTGCGATTTTTCGAAAATGGGTTTAGTGATTTTATATCTTTCAACAAGTCAAAACGAGTCACATTAGCTCTTGTCTTCGTCTTAAGGCGTTGACAACACCTAATATTTCTCTCGCTCGCACGATTCGACATTTTGAAAGATATAAAATCACTAAATACATGAAAAATCGCAAACAACCATTTTGTGTGCAATCACATTGCACACAGTTTAGTAAAAATTTGACTTTGATTGATGCAAGTTTTCCTCCTTTAAAGTTTGCTTATGTAGGAAAACTAGAAAAGCAAACTTTCAAGTAGGAAAACTTGTACCGATCAAAATGATTTTTTTACTAAACTGTGCGCAATGTGATTGCACACAAAATGGTTGTTTGCGATTTTTCGAAAATGGGTTTAGTCATTTTATATCCGTCAAAAAGTCAAAATGTGCGAGCGAGAGTCACATTAGCTTTTGTCTTCACCTTAAATCTTACCATTAGGTTACTCTCATACTTGGACCTACCTGCAGGCCCTTTAAGGTACCTCATTGTGGGCATCAGTTAAAATACATTTTTACTGCTTTTGAGTAAAATGTTCCCTATAGTTGAAAATATCTAGTAAGCCAGCATTAGCTTATAGGACACACTGAGCACCACATTCGAAATTCGAATTTGGAATGACGCTAATATATCCATGTCAAGGCAATTCATTGCTTCAAAGCGTTTCACTGTTCCTTGAACTTTGGAACAATCTCTGTTGTCCATGCCTGACTATTAATTGTGAAATCATTGTAAAGAATCATGTTTGAACTGCATTTACAGCTGGTTTGTAAATAATTGTTAATTTTTTAATACTGAGAGCTGTAATTAAGTATTTAGTAAGCTAATACTTTAGTAACCTAAAAGGAAAGTCACTGTATGCCTTTTCTTTCTAAACTATGGTCCGGCATTACAGTTCCAATAGAATACAAGTTCATAGTTCCAATAAAAAAATGCAGAGCATCCATTCTATGTTAATTTGAAAGGAATGTGTATATTTTGTGTATTAACCCGGCTCATGGGCTCGACATGTACCTTCTTGGTAGGCAGGATATTGTTTAGAGTTGAGGATAGTGCTTCTATCAATAATTATTGAGTCCTAGCAAACCAAGTAATATCTCCAAGGCTCGGTTCAGTATGTTGATGTACAATCTTTTCATTCAGCCGTTTGACTTTATTTGAAGAAGACCAAATAATGTCGAACAAAAGCGTCAGTTCATCAGGCATTACAGTTCCAATAGAATACAAGTTCATAGTTCCAATAAAAAAATGCAGAGCATCCATTCTATGTTAATTTGAAAGGAATGTGTATATTTTGTGTATTAACCCGGCTCATGGGCTCGACATGTACTTTCTTGGTAGGCAGGATATTGTTTAGAGTTGAGGATAGTGCTTCTATCAATAATTATTGAGTCCTAGCAAACCAAGTAATATCTCCAAGGCTCGGTTCAGTATGTTGATGTACAATCTTTTCATTCAGCCGTTTGACTTTATTTGAAGGAGACCAAATAATGTCGAACAAAATTAAGAGTCCGGTGACAGCGGCTCGCAATTTCGAGGTGCGATTGGCTATTATTTCATTTTATTTCATTTTGGGGAGGTTGTTTGAAATAATAACTCTAAAGAAACACGCATAAATACTGTTCGAACACAAATAATACAATAATATAAGGGAAATGTGCTTGAGTCAGAAATTATTTTGGTATTAGGTAAACGTAAGACCAAACATACTAATACCAAAATGATTTCTGATTCGGGCATGTTTCCCTTATATTATTGTATTATTTGTGTTCGAACAGTATTTATGCGTGTTTCTCTAGAGTTATTTTTTCAAACAACCTCCCCGAAATGAAATAAAATGAAATAATAGCCAATCGCACTTCGAAATTGCGAGCCACTGTCACCGGAGCTTTAAGTAGTTATCATTTGTTTTATTATTTTTACCCGATCTTGCTTGATTAATTGTTTTTTTAATATCCCTTTATAAGAAGACCTTGATTATGTATGTAAGTTTGTTTACGCGATTAGTAAAAGATTTTTTATTTTTATAATATTTTGCAATTTGATCCGAGCCTTGTTACTTGTGTAGCTGAACTAGATTTTTAAATTTCATGTCAGAAATTTAGGATTTGATTTTAGCTTGTTGAATAAGATAAATATTTTTATAAATAGCTGATTAATATTGACAGTTTGCTAGTTGTAACGTGAATGTTTTTCATTATTCCAAGACGGAAGTAACCCATTTTTTGCAAATAATATTCGTATATAATATTCGTCGCAAGGAAAACATAAGTTTTGTAAAACTTACATTAAGTAGGTATGATAAACTAGTTAGTGGTAATGTGATTTGAATTTAGTTTTGTTTTAGAATCGTAGAAGTTGGTCAAAATCATTTAGTGTTTTATTAAAATTATTACAAAAAGTAATACGTAAGGTACCTATCCACTACTTCTTGGTCGGTCTTCCCTATACCTGCTAACGTAAGTGGGTATGTATGTATATGTTACGGGTAATGCTAGAAGATGGAGTAAACCTAGGTTTACCCGGGTAGACTTACTCGGACTTTACCCAAGCTTCTTGGGTAAAGTTCGAATAATAAGAAAAATTCGGTGTTTACCCATACCACAGATAAAAGAATGCTATACTAGTACACAGATACCCCACGCCATACATTGAAACGGTCCCGTCCTAAGTCGGGCTATTCTTCGGGCTATTTTGTTTTGCCCGCAAATCTAAGCAAAATAGCCCGCACAGCCACTAGATGTCGCTAAGTTGCGTTGCGGGCAAGTGGCCGGCATCTCGTAAAATGCACTTGCAACCAATTTTTTTTTATTTTTTATTATTATATTTTTTTTATTTATTTAGATAGGACATTGGTAATTAAAATATGAAATATTACATACATTATTGAAATGCCTAAACGAAACGCAAAAAAATCGTTTAGAGCAAGTAGCGCCATCCATGAATACACAAAACAAACTTTTGGAAGCAAAAAACAACGTAGTACAAATTACAGCCACCAGCAGTGCAAGTACCGTTCTTATCGATCGCTTTATTTGACATTTAGAATCGTCAAAATTTGTTAAAAATGGATTTATCCATTGTTGAAATAAGTTTTAACGCATTTTTGACGATTCTAAATGTCAATTAAGCGATCGATAAGAACGGTACTTGCACTGCAGAAGAAGTGAGATCAATATTGAAAATAAAACATTTTCAAAAACATAAAGAATTTGATAAAAGCATAATTCCTCATCTTCCCGTGCTTATGGGAGATTTTTTCGCAGTATAACTCAAGCTATTCATGACCATAATTCTTCTTAATTGCACTAAAACAAAAACCTATATTTCAATCGAAACCTGTATCGCCATCTATTGAAGTCTATTTGGAACTAAAAAACCTTTCTTCGAAGTAAGACCCCATGCCCATACATATTACACTCATGTTAAGGTTCCGGCGACAGCGGCTCGCAATTTCGAGGTGCGATTGGCTATTATTTCATTTCGGGGAGGTTGTTTGAAAGAATAACTCTAAACTGACGCATAAATACTGTTCGAACACAAATAATACAATAATATAAGGGAAACATGCCCGAATCAGAAATCATTTTGGTATTAGTATGTTTCGTCTTACATTACCTAATACCAAAATGATTTCTGACTCAAGCACATTGCCCTTATATTATTGTATTATTTGTGTTCGAACAGTATTTATGCGTGTCACTTTAGAGTTATTCTTTCAAACAGCCTCCCCGAAATGAAATAAAATGAAATAATAGCCAATCGCACCTCGAAATTGCGAGCCGCTGTCGCCGGACCCTTAAGTCCTTCGGTCTCCAGTATTATTTTGCTAAGCATTTAAGATAAAACTAAATTCAAATGTTAGAATTAAGTCAGTCTTCTATAACTTACGGATTTTGTTAGTTATATTACAAATTATGACGTTATATTGTTTCATAATATTTTTTGAAATTTCTCCAAGTGAGTAAAATTCAAGATAATATTAATTAGGTAGTCTGGCCAACGAAAGGTGATACCTGCTCGAATTTTTTCGAAACTTTTTCATGGTCATACTAAAATATTTCCACCGAGCATTATGCTCCATATCGCGGAAATAAAATGAAGTGAAATAAAAAGAAATTAAATTTATTTATTTGCACGAACACGACGCAACGCGGTGTATAATAAATAAATTTCATTTCAAATACCTACAATTAATTGCGCCGACGCACGGGGTTCCTACATTTAGGATGCAATAATTATTGATTACGATTTATTGTAACTCTCTTCTTATTGTGTTATTTTGCTTTTATCGATTTAGTTTCACGTTCGTTGTGATATACCATTGCATGGATTTTTAATGAAAAATAAAATATATATATATATATATTATTAAAAAATAATAAAAAAAACATATTGTACCTACATATTTATTGATTATTAATAATTTTGAATTAATAATCAATAAATAATAAATGATTCAATTTGTAATTACAATGTTTTATTTCAAAAATTTGGGAGTACCGGAATCAGGGTATGGCATTACTAATTACACAAATTCCCTAATATTTACAAGATAGGGGTAGTTATAGGTCATTCCAAATTTATGGGTTGCCATGTCATAATAATATGTTTTGAATATACCGCGGTTTTTCAGTTTTCTTTCGCTGGCCAGACTAATATGCATCCATAGTGCAATATCGTTTATTTACCGATTAAGGTCCCTACATTTTATCCCAATTCTTATGTTTCTGTTTATTTTTTTTTATCTCGACAAGTATCTGTTAATAATCTTCGTTTTGGAAGACATAAAATAGTTGTAATCGAATATTATATAAATACTTGTTTTATTTGAGTGTTTTATTTAATGAAACATTTAACACATTTTTTTACAAGTACTTATAAATAGGTACGATTATGCTATAATTGAGCGAGCGAGCGAAGCGTCTCAGTTTCCACATTGGCCAAAAATGCGTTTGTCCGGATGTCTGTCTGTCTGTCTGTCTGTTCTCCTCTACAGGTCGCATTTTTCAACCGATCTGGACGAAACTTGGTACACAGGTTATATGACTTATTAGATTTTTTTTGTCGTCGGGGATTTTTGATTGGAGGGGTACTTCCCCCAAAAAAAGGGCAAAAAGGGGGCTATTTGATATACTGGATATCTCCACCAAATGAGATCCGATTTCGATTATTCTTTTTTTATTTGAAAGATAGTAACTACAAGTTGGTCTCATAAAACTTTGGCGAAGATCTGATAAGGATCTTCAGCATGATGAACAGGATAGCTCATCAAACAATCGATGGTTTTCAATCAAATTTGAGAGAAACACAAAGGACCTCATTCTACACAAGATGATGCAAAAAAGATCAAAAAAATCACAAAACGGAAAATGCACTTGCACATTACATTCCTCAAATAGCTCACTTTTAGTATGCTCGCGAGGTCTACAGCTCCCAGAGCCACTAGTGTACAAATGTACTACCGACTAGATTTAGATTTATTTATTGCCAACATGTACATACATCAGTTATATTATAGCTTACTAAGATACTAATGGGGAATGTCCAAGGGGAGTTGTCAGAGGTATGTCCAAATACTACATTCGGAGCACGATGAAATACCTCTACTTATATATACTCACTCTCTTAACCTTTGTGTAAAATAATTTAAATATTCTAAAATTAATAGGTTTCAAAGTATTTAAGTTGGGAGATTTTTGCTCATTTAACATTTAGTTAAATTATCAAATTAAGTGCTACTAATTCATTGAACACTTATTATAAATTTCTTGAGTTTTATCTCGATTTAAATCGATAAGCGGCTAGTAACAAAGTAACCAAAGGGTCATTTTTTCCTGTTAAGGTAGGAACTTACGTAAAAAACAAATATGATCTAGATAACATGCTGTGTAGTAGGTAGCTGCGAATATCATGAATCACATTGTTGAAAATCAAAAGATATTATTCGTAGAAACGTGTTATACCTAATCTAGGTGCCATTTCCATGTAACCAAACCAGAAGAACAGGCAACAATCGTAAGGCTTGGTTCCTATCGGTCTTCTGTATGACCCTTCTTACAATCTAATACTGAAGCTCCAGTGAGGTGCCATTCGAATCTTGTGACGCGAAAGTGCCAGTTTGACTGCAGCGGTAGGTAATCCTACTTCCTACGAATCCTAAGTACTAATATTATAAACGTGAAAGTTTGTACCTAAGTATGGATGGATGGATGTTTGTTACTCTTTCACGCCGGAACGGCTAAACGGATCTGGATGAAACTTGGCAGAGAGATAGATTATAGTCTGGAATAGCGCATAGGCTACTTTTTATTCCGTGGGAATACCAGGATATAAATCTGCGCGGGTGAAACCGCGGGGCGCAATTAGTATAATATAAAACCTTATGTAATGTTATACCCATTTATTACGATGTTCGCATCGAGGTGATCGGCCTAGATAACGCTGCAATGCCACTGCATTCTTATAAACACCGCGCTGACTATCGCATCGGAAAATACCTGTCGCGTCCCGTACCTATAGCTTCCAGTCTCAAATTCCACAAAACGATTATCGAGTAATTCATACCTAGGCTGCATTGCGTTGCAGCTGTTTTTTTATCCGTTTATCCCATCGTTTCTTACCTATAGGTACTTAGTTTAAGAAATAAAACAATAGGTTGCAAAAGTATATTTTTTTATTTTATGTATGGGTAATTATTTTTCTTATTATAATTTTATAGCTATGTCTACCTACGTTTTTAATTTCAAAGTTACCCACCTATTCAATTACATTAAAATTATGGTTTTCTTGATGGCACTAATTTAATTGCAGTATGTAATATTACATAATATCTAATTTAAAATTATCACAAGGTATATATTTGCCAAGATATTAGATAAGCACATTGCACAGTGTTGAAAAGACTAGAATTTAAATATCTTCAAAATTCAGCGGCATGTTTACAAGTTACTAATATCCAGCAAAAAGTTGTCGAAATCCAGAAACTGCAATACTTGGTTCTGAAACAAAATAAAAATTGAGTATTAATTCTTATTTCACTGGAAATACTCAAAAAATATGTGCCATTACGTAGGTCAAACTGAAAGCCATTATCGTAATCAGGCCGCAGTTATTAAGGGGCAGCATACGGCGCGCCGCTATCTCGCTTGCACAATGGAACATTTTAAAGGATATAAAATAATTGAATATAGTTAGTTATGTAAAATCGCGATCGGTCATGTTGTTGTCAATGGCATTATAAAGATTTAGTGAAAATAAAATTTTGATCCAAGCTAGTTTTCATTCTTAAAAATTAGACTTTATATTTTTCAAATATTTATGTATGAAAACTTGCTTGGATCAAAATTTTTTTTACGCTAAATCTTTGTAATGCCATTCTCCACAACTTGACCAATTGCGATTTTATATAACTGCATTCAGTGATTTTATATCTTTAAAAATTGTGCGAGCGAGATAGCGGCGCGCCGTATGCTGCGCCTTAAATCCTATTGGTTAATATTTCTCCGTTTCTCCTCTTCGCAGCCTCGCTCCGTGTCAATGGACAGGCAGCCTAAAGCGAGGGATATGTGCAAAACTGTGCTATAATAATAATAAATTAAAAGAAACGAAGTCTGTTTAGTAAAAAATACTTACGTGATGTTCCGGTACGTCCAAAGGTTTACCACCTCCATCACTTTTGTTTAGCCATTCGTTTATCATCCGGTTCCCTCCGTCAGCTGTTGGGAAACGAAACAATATTCAAATGGCTTTTATAAAATCTATAGGTAGTTAATGATGTCAATTCTGTTGTTGCATTATCCTAAACTAACTTAATCTGACAGCTCTAAAGTTATACCCATCTTTGTCGTTTCGGTCTTTTAGAAAGGGATGACAATATTTTTAGTGTTGTCAAATTAGTTTAAATTAGGAAAACTAAACCACAGAATTAACACCATGCCTAGTTCATCATCTAACTTAGGAAGGTATTATGGAACCACAATAACTATTTTCCTAGGTATTTTAATTTTTAAATCTAGGCTTATAACAGGTCGTCCGGAAAAGGAGTCTCAAACGAAGTCCAGGGGGTAGAGCACCCTTATAGTTATTCAATTCACTATGTACGAATAACAGTCAGGCTTAAGTAATATATCGCCTATAAGGGGCTGGCAACCGTCAATCAACTTCTATGTTGCAATCCGAGTGAGAAGTAGCTTAACGGTTATCAGCCCTTTATTTAAAACAGCTGCCAACCATTTCAAGGCAAATGCTTTATAACTTACTCAGTGATTCCAGTAGGGCTGCTTCCGTCTCATCGTCAAAAAGTTGCATAAATTCCTCATTTTGCTCAGGTATGGCCGAAAGAGCTGTATCATTTTCATCCGACCCATTTACTGGATGTTCTGAATCATCCGATTGGTTGAAATCATCGGAATGAGGCTTCAGAGATCGTAATGTTCCACATTGCGACGATTCCGATTCCGTTCTGTACGGGTATGTTGAAGTTGAGCACTCTGACTGCTTCGATACTTTATTATTCCTTTTCCGTAGACTGTATGGTATGGAATGGGTTTTCACGCTCTCAGACCAATCTGAGTTGGAGGATTCCGTGTCTGGCTGCGTATCTGAATCTGAATTGGAGATATTCTCGCGCACTGAGCTCGTTTTGGTTGTTTTACGCTGAAATTAAACAGAGCGTTTATCTAGGATTCCAGACTATAATATATCTCTGTGCCAACTTTCACCAAGATCCGTTCAATCCTTCTGGAGTTATTTATTTATTTATTGGAAAACCAACAGCTTAATATAACTAAAATAACATAGCAGATATAAAAACGCAAAAGCCAATAAAAGGTTTTCACGGTTAAACAACATTATAAAAGCATAAACATTAATGTGAGCACCGTACTCAACACAATACCTGAAAAAACAATAAAAGAAAGATAAAGTAGTGAACATAATGATAATTATACCTATGGACGTTTTATTCACTATTGAAGAACTCCCTGTTCATTCGCTGCCTGGCTGATTTAACACTCGTGCAGAAGAGGTCTAAATCGACATCTTTACTTAACTTGTTAAAGTTCGCGCTGGCTCGCCACAGAAATGAGTTTTGCCGGTAATTACTGCCAACTACAGGGATATGGATAAAGGGATTAAATCTTTTGCATTTACTAGGGACATTAAATTTAATTTTATTCAATAAATAGAGTAACAAACATCCATCCATCCATACTTACAAACTTTTGAATTTATAATATCAGTTGGATAAGTACCTATTTGAAAATAACTTTCAAAATCTCAAATTGCTTTTGGTAACTTAAACGCTGCTTTTAGTAATTTTGCGCATAAGGATTTCTAATCTAATAATATAGGAGGAGGTACCTATGTATAAAATGGTGTGCATAACAATGGTGTTACTAAGATGGTAAGTAGGTAAATATAAAAATCTAAGAATGGGAAGGTTTTACTCACAATTTTACTAGATCTTGTAATTCTGTCTGTAGTTCCAATTTCTGACTCTTGCCCGTCTTTAAAACGCCTTGTTAGACACTTTGATTCCATTCGGATGCCACTTTTTTCTATTTTCATGTTGAATTCAGTGGTTGCATTGAAATCTTCCGGATCCTGAAGTAAGAGCAGAATCTTCAGAAAATGACAGCCTTCACAGCTGTTGGTAGTAACTTGGTAGTAACTATGACTTCTGCGCCGTAAGCCGTGGGTTCGATTCCCACCAAGAACAAACATTTGTGTGATGAGCACGGTTGTTCTGTGCCAGGTTCTAATATAATATTTAAGCATGTACTTATTAACAAAAAACAGTATTATCCATATTATATCAGCTATCTGGTTCCCATAGTACAAGCTTTGACTTAGTTTGGGGCTAGATAGTGCTGTATGAAATGTCCACCAATATTTATTTATTTATACCTATAATTAGCAATGGGTCACTAAATCTAAAGAAACGGAGATAGGAATATGGCTTTATTACTCACGCTATTATTTGAATCTCCGGATAGGCTGTCAACATCAACATCATGTCCCAACCGACTTTGAAGAGCGGCAACTACAAATAAGACTTGATGTATCACTACATAGTATAAATTAGTCGCCTTCTCTGTCCCTATATATGCTTAAATCTTTAAAACTACGCAACGGATTTTGATGCGGTTTTTTTAATAGATAGAGTTATTCAAAAGAAAGGTTTATATGTATAATACATGCATGATATGTGCACCCGTGCGAAGCAGGGGCGCGCGGACGGGTCGCTAGTATTATATGTGGGAAGAAAATAACTAAATATGTCGGTATTGAAAGCTATATAACTCAAATTAAAGATTACTCTGATTAACTTACTCTGAGCTTCCAAGTTTTGATTGACTCGCTTGATATCATCGATATCTTGAGGCAATTTCCGCTTGGCTCGCCTCTGAAGTTGACTGATGACCGTCGCCAGTAACTCTGCATTAGCTATCTGGAAACAAAATAGATTGTTATATTTACCTACATGGATGTCCAAGGGAGGTCAAAGCCAATTCAGCATTCATAACTCCAGTTTGCAGTCGTTAGCTAGTAAGAAAATATCGATTTTGATTTTAAAAATCGATTTGTAAGGATAAAATATGGTCGCAAACTAAGGATCTGTGCCCCACGTTCTATTTGGAATAAAATCTGTTAAGAAGGTACAACTTCATTTTCGTTTTTAAGTTATATAGGTAAGTTAGGGAGTAATGGACTTATTTATGTATTTGAAAACCTACTTGAGGATCGCAGCGCGCCGCTTTTGCTAGATGCGTCATCGCATCAGCTGTTTCGTTCCGTCTCTCTCTTTCGTATTGAGCATTGCGCGCGCGTCGCTCTTCCTGCAAATAAAAACAATAATAGGTAGTTGTCTGCGCTATCCATAATTTGTTTTTCTTTGAATTTAACTCGTCACAAATTCACTCCTGTAAGTAGGTATCAATGTCGTTTATTTTGATAAGTATGTAGTACAGATGAGAGGTAGTATACTGTTCACATATCGTAGGCCCAGAAAAGTCTAAACATAGTAGATACATAAGTAATACATGTAATTTGTGCTCAACTCAACACAAACAACTGTCCTTAGTGCGAATCCATTACTTAGCATGACTAATTATATTGTTGATTGTATTATATTGTTTTATTTTAGTAAATACTTATTATGTTATATACTGTAGATTATGTGCTCACTGCTACAAACAAAACGTAAATATAAGAACCAACAATGTTTCTCAATTGTAAATTTTATGTGAAATAAATATCTTAAACCATAATAAGAAGTACCTAGTCTACATATTAATAAAAATAGGCTTACGAGAGACAGCGGTGTTCTGTTCTTCCCAGCAGGTCTGCCCCGTCTTCTGTCATGTTTGTCGGTAGAAGATCCCGATTTGTTCGTCTGTAAACACATCACAACATTATATACCGAATGTCACTATACAACAATACACAATTCGCCACTAGGAGCTTCGAGAAAATACCTGTATTTCCATCATCGTTGCTGTAACTAAAAATATTCGGCAAATATTGCAACCACTTTAAAAACGTAAACAAGATCTCACAGGACTAGTGCAAAAACTAGAATGATAAAAAATAAAAGGGACTTCGCCTTTATAAGCACTTTCTACCTGCGTGTACGCCGCACGAACCCACAAATAGGGGTGGGGTTTACCCCATTGTTTTGTCTATGGAATAACTAGAATTTGAAACTATGTTATTATTACTTAGGTTAGCAAGTAGGTAGGTTAAACGTCTATTATAGTGCGCGTCACGCAAAAAGAACGCCGGAACGAGGGGGAGGGGGTGTGATGGCGAGATTATTTAATAAGCGCAAATAAATCCCCTTCACTCTTTTTTACTATTATTTTTGGTTGACGCGACCCATACATTTCTTTTGATAAACCCTTTGATTGAATTTATCTTGAAAATATTTTTCTATTGAAATTGATGTTCAAAATTCAGGTTCAGCTATCAGTATGAAGATTTGGTAATACTGTGAAAAAGGATTAAAATTTTATTATACAGACTGCTAAGTAATAATATTTTGTTTATAATTAACTATGATACCTACTTTTTGGTGGACATTTTGAACTCTGCCAATCAAAACAACCTATCGTAGTAATGTTGGTAAGAATATTTTATACAAGTAAAAGCATTTTTTAAGAATAAAATCGGTTTTCTAACCTGAAGGTAACAAACTGAGCTTAGATCATCGAAAGAGCCTTTAAAGTCAAGTAAAACAAGTAAATAACATTATAATCGAGATAACGCGTAGCGATGTCAGTAGCGCACAGCTACGAAGTTCTACGAATCGTAGCACGAATCCATTCAATGAAAAAATGTGTTGATTCAAGTCATTCAAGGATTCATCATAGGTACTAATATTATAAACGCGAAAAGTATGGATGGATGGATGGATGTTTGTTACTCATTCACGCCTGAACGACTGAACGGATCTGGATGAAAATTGACAGATAGATAGATTATAGACTGGAATAGCATAAAGGCTACTTTTTAACCCGTGGGAATACCGGGGTTTAAATCTGCGCTGGAGAAACCCCGGGACGCAACTAGTATAAACTAAATCTATTTTTGGCCCGATTTTTGCAATACGTAAGAATTGTTTTATTGTCCAGCTTACAAGCTAAGCTTCTTACAAGCAAGTTAATTTTTATAGCATTTCTTTTGTTTCCATAACTCGGTTCCGGTCCATTGTTATCTTCTATTTTACAACGTTTTTTTCGGATTATCACCGACAAAACGTCATGTATAACTACAAATTATGGTTAGGATAGAATTTTTGTATTCGTCCTTGGTATTGAAAGATGGGATTTTCAAACTTATTTTGACCCTTTACTTGTGCATTGATTTTGGTTAAGGCGAGGATATCCCAGAACCTCCAACCTCAACCTGCTGTAAATCTACTAAATTGTAAAAAATACATGAAAAAAAATGGAAACTTTAATATTGAACATGTACACAAGCGCTGTGTAAAGATAGAAACGTATAATGATAATTTTCTCGAATAAAAAAAATCATATAGATGACACTAAATCGATATTTCAAACATCCATTACTAAGAGTTTTTCTTGAAATCATGTCAGTTTTTTTTTTATTTAAAGGTCTTTGTCGCTGGGCGTATGTGTCAAAGTTATATCAAAAGATAGGGATTAACATTTACTAGCGCTGTGTAAAAAAAAAAATTATTTTTATTAATCTCTGAGAAGAAAATCTATTATCTAACGAAATCTAGCTGTTCAAGTGCTGCAAGTCTTGGAAGTTGGCAAGTTCCAAGTTCCGTGCAGTAAGATGGTGCCGCTTCATAGTTTTCGAAATTATGCTTTACTTATTAGGTAATTAGGTAGGTACTTTTGTATTTACAATTCCTAGATCTAATAGCCGTGATTCAGTTACGAGTATGACGTGTAAAAATGTACATAATGAAAGAGCATACATGGTTAGATAGTCATGAAGGGTAGTCTCACTTAATCAAAACACGTCATCGAATTCCACATTTGTATAATAATCCAAACCCATAATTAATAACATCAATACGTCAAACAATCTGCGTAAGTACATAACCAATTATAAAACTTTCCATAGATAAGTATAAAACGACTAATTATATAACACCAAAGGAAAACTAGTAGTTAGCCTCAGTACTCCGCTCGGTCTGAGCGCAGGCAAGCGAATGGCCACTGCTGTGCGCGCCATCTGCTTATAAAGGCGGCGCGCCTGGCGGGTGACGTGGCCAGTGACGTAACTTGTTTACGAAGCTGCAGCGTTTCTTTGTTAAAAATCGAGCTTTGGCGCCGTGGCGATAACATCCGGCCATCCTGCGCACGCATCCGTCCCTGGATAGCGTCATAGTCTGATGCGAAAACTGAAAACATTAACCAGTTAAATTCCCTTTCACAGTGCTAGGTTACAGTTTGTACATTTTCTTTATATTAGTCCCCACATAGTGTTCAATGAAACTTAGCCAAAAGTTAACCTATCAGTGGCACTTATAATGTTTGAAGTAGTAGCATTAGACATCATTGATTAATCTAGTTGAGTGCCCTTCACGCTGCCATTCCATCAACAGCCAACAGTTGAAATATTGAAACCTGAAATGTACAAATTAACATGAATTTAGTTTACTGACATCTGAACTTATCTAAAAATTGTTCCATCGGCGGCCAGTATGAAATAATATTTTATCAATTGTGATTTTCCCTAGGTGATGCCTTTGGCCAACCCTAGTTGCATTATCACCACAAAACATAAAACATCACACATCACCATTGATTAATTTAGCTGAGGGCCTTTCATTCTGCTATTCCATCAACGGCCAGCAGATGAAAGACTCCTCAATTCATTTGGCTGAGTGCCCCTCACCCTGCTATTCCATCACCGGCCAGCAGATGAAGGACTCCTCAACCTCAACCTCAACTGTACAAAATGATATGAAGTTATTTTACTGAAATCTTAACTTATCCAAAACTGTAATAATATTTTATGAATGGTGATTTTCCCATTTTCCCTAGGCGATGCCTTTGGCCAACCCTAGTTGCATATTACCACCAGACATAAAACATTCTCATTGACTAATTTGGCTGAGTGCCCCTCACCCTGCTATCTCATCGTCGACCAGCAGCTGAGGGACTCCTCAATTAATTTGGCTGAGTGCCCTTCACTCTGCTATTCCATCGTCGGTTAGCAGATAAAAGACTCCTCAACAAAACAAAACCATTTTGTACAGCTGAACACAATGACATGAATCTATATCACCGGTACCCAGACTATTATCCACAACTGTTCCATCGCCGGTCAGTATGAACTAATATTGTCTTAAACACCGGAAACACATATCCATGTTCAAAGCCAATTCACTACAGACACCAGTTATACCACAACAGGATCTAAATACAACTTATCGATAACATCCGGTCTAATTTTAGTCTGAAAGCTATCATATTTTCCACGTCTGCTATTTCAATAAATCGTTTCGAAGATCATAACTCGCATACCAGCTACCTATCAATCTATCGTGACCCCAAATGTTATTCACTTTAAACGAACCTTTGTAGAGAGGCATTAGTTTTTTACTTTGGTCATCGTTAGGGTGACTTTGAATGTTAAGTACCACCAAGTTCCAGTCTCCAACGTTATAAATAAGCTTTTAAACAAGATTCACACCTACCCACATCTTTTAAGTTTTTTTTTTTACTAGATTTACTTTTAGGTCTTGTAATGTACGTAAAATTTTGTTCTTAAACTGGTTCTCATGTAAGTGAGTTATTGTAATTCTGTATGAAAAATAAAGATTTATAAACCATTAAACCTTTATTCCTTTTTTTTTTACTTCCTGTTTAGTTAGGGACATTTACAATTTACCACATTGACATTATACCATTTTTGTCTTTGCACACAGACATCTCGGAAAAAACTATTATACCCGAAGATTTTATAATGTCCCAAAAGTTATTCACCGAGCGGGATTGGAACCCGCAACCTTCCCTTTGATACAGGGCTGCGCATTGTGATTTCCTTAAGCGTAGTAAGTACTATAAATCTAATAAATATAATAATGTACCCATACCCGTACTTTGTTGCCACATAAAATACATACGTTTAAGCAAAATAAATTCAATATTTTTTTTAATAATAATGCTGGACTGCTATTAATATCAATATGTTAAATGCAATTTATACAGTTTGATGTATTTTGCAACAGTTTTCTTCAAATGGGGAAACCAAAATTTTGACCTGATTCTTTCGACAGTTTTATCTACAGCAAAAAAAAAATACTACACAGTCGTTACGATTAGCTCGAATAACGTGTACCATACGCATTTCTTTGTTACTACCAACCATTGTTGTTGTTACCCAACATCTTCCGAATTCTACTTGTGTTATGTACCACGATATACTATTTTTTCAACAAATCGTACTCATAAAATATCCGTCTTTGTCTCGGCCTCACCTGACTTTAAAATGTCTTGAATATTACATATTTTTTATACTGGGGTATTTTTTTTTTTTCGGCGGGTAGTTAGATTTCACCGAGGATATGAGAAAAATATCGTCACAACTTTGAAAATTTCCTGTTTCTGCAGTAACAATTTAACAACAACGATACGTATCGCCAATCTAACCTACTTTAATATATAACTGGTATATCTTGTTCCAAAAAACCTATCTGCAGAAAGCACCACTAGAACAGTTTTGTTGCAAATATTCTCTACTAAGTTTTATCCACATATCAACATATCCTATCCATGAGTGCTTCATAAATTCTGGTATGACTGACGATAATACAACATAACAACAACTCACGGTTTTCGATGTAGCTTACTGTTTTTGCGCCTCCGATCATTGCCACTACTGCTACTGGCACTGGAGCAGCTACCTGAGCTAGTCGATGGTTTCCACTTCGATCTTCGTTTGCGCTTACAAGGCGGCATCTTGTGGGCGTAGCAAGTTAACACTTCTGATGAAAGAGCATACATGGTTAGATAGTCATGAAGGGTAGTCTCACTTAATCAAAACACGTCATCGAATTCCACATTTGTATAATAATCCAAACCCATAATTAATAACATCAATACGTCAAACAATCTGCGTAAGTACATAACCAATTATAAAACTTTCCATAGATAAGTATAAAACGACTAATTATATAACACCAAAGGAAAACTAGTAGTTAGCCTCAGTACTCCGCTCGGTCTGAGCGCAGGCAAGCGAATGGCCACTGCTGTGCGCGCCATCTGCTTATAAAGGCGGCGCGCCTGGCGGGTGACGTGGCCAGTGACGTAACTTGTTTACGAAGCTGCAGCGTTTCTTTGTTAAAAATCGAGCTTTGGCGCCGTGGCGATAACATCAAGTATAGTGTATAATAAGCAAATTATACCTAATTAAGAGAAAATTTTTGTTTTTTAAATCATTGGTCACAGGCTCAGACCAAATAGAAAACTTTTCATTTCGTCTGAGGTTACAGGTTAAGGAAACGTTTGACCTCCTTTATACCTACCTGATGGAATATGAGGATGCAATCTAAGGTGGAGCACGCCTACGCCACTCTTCACTCTTGTGTTATAAATATTCCTGTTGATAACGTTCCGGTAATACCGACACTAATGAGTTCCGGCATACAATAGAGATTCACTCTTACACTCTTAGGCAAGGAACACTGTTATGAATTCTTAGGTAGGAAGGTAGGTACTAAAACATATATCCAGTGAGCACCAGCAATAATATACCTAACCCCGATCTGTAGTTTTCTCGATCGCATCGCACCGGTTCGTTAGCGGCGAGGGGGGACTATATCTATTTACCTCCCGTAGGTATACGGTATAAGAATAGCGTACCTACCTATGAGTACCTACGTATGGTACAAGTATAACAAATACTATAGGTACCTATGTAATATTTAAACATTTACCTACCTACGATATAATGGCCGGTATATTTTTAGCAGCATTGCTGTTTCAGATTAAAGTAGGGCTTTCAGTCTCGATGACATTCAGAGTCCACTTTTGTGTAGGTAAGGATTGTATGTAGAGCAGGTAGTTAATAGGTAGTCATTAGCACAAGGTCAGTTTAAATGGCGTTGGATCACCTTGAAATGCTTAGGTACCTTGAACCTCTTAGCTTATGGATTTTCCAGTTTTAAGTCGTTACCTGCAAAAGGTAAATAAATTAGAAAGCCACACTAGGCTTTTTTGTACGTATTACATCCATATTTTACGAATGCAATGTATCTAACAAAGCCTCGTAAGTCACGCACGATAAAAACTTGGCCTACGATGCACTGCCCTGCGTCCATCAACCTTTGGTGTACCGATGTTAAGCCTCATATGTGCCTGTAATTACACCGCCGACCACCGACCACACTCTTCAAACCGAAACACAGCAACGCTACTTGGCGGCAGAAAAAGGCGTGGCGGTAGCAGGTACTTCCCCAGACGAGCCCTTCACATAGAGCTCTACAGTAAATTGCTTGAAGTAGTCGTGACGTCATAGTTGACGAGTATTGACTGGAATTGAGCAATTTTAGTTGCCCGTATAAGCCCACCTTAACTCTTGGTGGTTTGGAGCGAGATAGAAAAGTCATACCTACCTACTCATTAGCCATGTTGAGTGTGAAAGTAGGTATATTTAGGTATCTAGGTTTACCTGCTGATTCTGTAGGTACTTAAGTTCACCCGCTATCACTCTGCTCCTATAACTTGGCCCGTAAAGTAAAAATACCTACCTCGGGGTAGGTTATTGTTTTTCACGTCAATTGTATAGCAGTACAGTTGTATTGCTAACAAGCGTTCCTATGAGAGCTTTAAAAATAACAAAACATTATTTATTTTATCACAATATTCGATTGTATTATTTTATTGTAGTAACTCAACAGCCTTCATAGGTAGTTCAGTTGGTAGTAGCTTTGCCTTTTGCGCAGTAGGCCGTGGGTTCGATCCCAACCGAGGACAAACATTTAATTTTGTGAAGTGAACAGAGAGGATTGTTCCCTGTCTGGGTGCTTTACAATAATAAATACAGGGTGTCCGGAAGGTCGATGCAAAGCCGTGAGGGGGGGGGGGGGGGGGGTAGGTCACCTCGTTACGCATCTATTCAGGTAGAATTATTTTAAAAAGAAATTAAAATTTTTGATAAATGTTTCATCAAACACCTCGTCGACATTGGACTAAGATAATCTAGCCTGAATAGATGCGTAACGAGGTGACCTACCCCTCCCCTCACGGGTTTGCATCGACCTTCCGGACTCCCTGTATAATCTACATAAGTAAGTAGATATAATATTTACAAAAACATAATTATTATCAGCTATCTGGTTATTAACGTAAAAGCTTTGTAAGCTGTGGACTATCAAAACAATAATTGATTAGGTTTTGATTGACTGATTGACCTTGATTGGTATTAGTACTTATTTTTTAGGTTGTAGAAGTATACTGATCAATGCGACTGTATTTGTAGACATGTCCAAACATTTTTTTATTGGAAAATGAATATTGTATAAAATCTGTCGTATATTGTTTAAAAATACGTAAAAGACAGATACGTATTGTGGTATTGTAGTAATTTCAATAATTATGGCCATTTTTTAAATTGTTGCATGTTATGAAAATTAGGTCTTCGGGGGAAACACATGAGGACATGAGACCCGCAGGGGAATTACAATGGATATGGCTTTAGGCTAATTAGAATTAATTAGGTTACCAATAAAATTAAATATACACAATAACTAGGTATTATAATACTTTGCGTACCCATTTATTTATTTATTTATTTAATTAATTAGTACGGTACGCAGACCAATTACACTAACTTATCATGAGAAAAAATATAACAATTAAAATAGGTACAGTACATACAAATTCAAATAAAATTAATTATAAATACTCGTCATGTTCAAATTAAAATACAAAAGATTAGTTCGGCCAAGCTTACAAATAGTGTCAAATGAAGTTAATAAAATACAATCAAAAAAGTAAACATAAATAAAAACTAAAGAAAATTCAATATACATAATATGGTATTCAATACAGAGGTCAATATTCAAATTTAATTCAATTATTGGATTTCACCATGACCCATGACAACCCCTTAGACTGTCTTTAAATAATCTAGAGTTCCTATTTGGTGCGAGATCTGAGGGGATATCTACCGTGCCTGCGAATCAAAGTCGTGAAGTTGTACATTTTTTGTACACATTATCTGTGTAATGTTTATTTGCTCTTATATGGTAAGTTTTTTTAGAGCAGTATACCTAGGTAGAGAGAGCTCTTTGTGAATGGCTCGTCGTCCGGGGAAGTACGCCACGCCTTTATTGCTGCCAAGCTTTCTGTATCTGTAATGCCTCAAGTTGATGAACGGACGCAGGGCATTGTATCGTGGGCTCATCGTGGGGCACGTTCCCAACGTGCGAGACTTACGTGGCAATGCTTTGTTAATTTTGTTAAAGGTGATGGTTACCACATAACATCAGCAGTGCAAGTACCGTTCGGCGTTCTAATGATCCCTTAATTTGACATTTAGAATCGACAAAATCCGTTAAAAATGGTTTTATCAATTGTTGAAACCATTTTTAACGATTTTTTGACGATTCTAAATGTCAATTAAGCGATCGATAAGAACGGTACTTGCACTGCTGGTGTTGCTTGCTCCATCACCATCAGCTAGTTGTACCTATAAAAAAAGATTCAGTTTAAATAAAAAAAAAAAATAGTCTATGTACGATGTACCTCGATCCACTAACCATATTTGGTTAGTTAACTTCACCGTAGTTGAAACTACAAATGTCGCGAGGTAGATTCTGGCGCTAGGTTCACATAGTTTATAAGACATTTTAAAGAAGTGATCCTTATGATTTAGTTGAATTATATGTATAGACCGTTTTGATATTTCAGTTACATAGCCTACATAGCGCAGTTGGTAGTAGCTCTACCTTCTGCGCTCTAGGCCGCAGATTTGATTCCCACCGAGAACAAACATTTGTGTGATGAACACAGTTGTTTGTTCTCTGTCTGGATTTATATAATATTACAAGTATGTATTTACAAAAAAAAGTATTTATGTAGTATATGTACATACATACATATATCAGCTATCTGCTTCCCATACCATAAGCTTAGGCTTAGTTTGGGGCTAGATAGGTAGTGCTGTGTAGAATATCCACCAATATTTATTTATTTATTTATAGTTTTTGATTGTGACATGCAAATTTTTAACTTGATAATTTTGTGGCTACAAAAACCTTCGAAAAACTACCTCTCATTTATGTATAGATTAGCTTACACATACCTCATATCAAGACCTTTTTGAATTGATTTGCCATAATGGAAATTGCAAAGGAATACCACTCATGTAGGTACATCATGTTTATTCCAATAAGTTAGTATCTACACCACGACTCGCCAGCCAGTGCAGCATTGACCAGTATTCCTGATGCTCTTTCAGACAGTGACCACCAGCAGGTAACGTTTCCAAAACATCTTTTGTGAAAGCAGCGAAAGCCTCATCTTGACCGCTATTCTAATAGAAAATATCGAATTATATACCAATAAAAAATATTAATTAAATATACTCGTGAAAATCTTACCATGATTTTACCGAAAAAACACACTTTACCAAAAAATACTTAAAAAAAGGATTTAAGTATTATATCAGCTATCTGGTTTAGTTTGGGCTAGATAGTGCTGTGTGGAAAGTCCAGCAATATATTTATTTACCTACAGAGCCACTGAAAATCAGTTGCTTTTTCTTAGCTAGCTTTTGAGTTCTAGCAGCAAATGCTGAGCGTTGTCCATGTCCACTTTTGTCGTCACATAAACAAATCCTTTGTGTATTAGATTGTTTTATTCTATTCTAATAAGTAGGCATGTTAGCTGCTTACCAAATAAGTAACAAAAGTAGATCTTACTACTTGATTCAGCAGCATGATCTCACACCGTAGTACATAACCTCTCATCTGTTCGACTAACAGTTCCTTCGAGCGAGCTTCCCCAGCGGACAACGGGACAACTGTCACATTGCTTTTGGCACAGGCTCCCAAAGAGTCACATACTTCAGCCCATATTTCAGTTCCAGTACCATCTGGTTAAAAAAATATTGTTTTGCAAGTTTGTGACCTGATAATCTAAGCTTTGGTCGCGTGAACTGACACATAGATTCATCTAGTTTTAAGACTTTTCAAAGTGATCCTTGTGATTCTTTGACTAAAGATTTTAAAGCAAGCAATATAATAAATAACGCATTACGGCATTACCAATATAGGGTAAAAATGTGTCTACAGTCAAATGTTCCAAATTAGACCCCAGCACAAGAGTTTCGCTATTTCCAAGGCTGCAAAGTAATGTGTATAACAAGGGTTTGTCAGGGTCTGAAGCTGAAAGTTTACTGATTCGGAAAACGGTCTCCATCGCAGTTCCACGTTCGGGTGATATCTGAAAAAAAAAATACCCTTTTGACCATCTATACCTATAGTGTACATCTATTGTGTGAATCCGTTACACTACTGGACTTGCATGGACATAGTATAATCTTTAGTTCATAATATTTCTGTGCTTCTTATTAAATTGAATTAAGGGCCCGGCGACAGCGGCTCACAGTTTCGAGGTGCGATTGGCTACCGCCTCCAGTCTTGGCGTTCAGTGCTATTCTCTCTATAACTGCCTCTTGGACGGGCGATTGGAATACGACGTACCAGCCACATGAGTCTGTCAATCTGGAATGAGTTTTTTTTAAACCTAGTAGACTAGTACCAGTGCCAACCCCACTTAGCGAGAGATAAGGGCAGGAAGATGATGAGCAGTCTAGTACTAGACTGATGAATCCTACTAATATTATAAACGCGAAAGTTTGTAAGTATGGATGGATGGATTTCATTTCGGGGAGGTTGTTTGAAAGAATAACTATCCAGTGACACGCATCAAGCTATACATACATTTTGTCTTTTTATTAAGCGACATTTTTCTTTGACTTAACTGTATCTGTGTGCACCGACTTAACAAACCTTGAGGTCTGCGACTATAGGCGCCGGATTCAATTTAAAACTGATATCAGCGTAAGCCATGCCTTCAGTTTTGCAGCTGAATGTAAGGGAACATCCACACTCGGCTACGAATCTAGCTCTTCCTTCTGCTGCTTCTAGATCAGCAGTGACTTGCCTCCATTCGGTCTCGTTTGTGAAGTCTGAGATTTCATGCAGAAAGTTCTCTTCGAGAGAAAAAATTGTGAGAGAGTCTGATAAAGCTTCACCGTGCTGCAATGAAAGGTTCTATTTCAGATAATTAGACAAATATCTCCCTATCCCTTTTTTAGCTTGATTAACAACTACATAGTTTGGCGGAAGCATATGTAGTATTGATCTCGAATTTATGATTAATCACTTAGCTGAGTAGGTAAGTGCACTATCAAAAAAATACCTTGCAATCATTGCATTCGTCTACTTTGTTATAGGAAACCAAATGGTCTTGAGTGGCGAAGTACCAAGAGAGTGTGCACGATGGGGTCACATTGCTAGCGTTGGCTACTAAAGATATTTTACTCCCTTCATTCAACAGCCGTGGAAGAGGTTCGATCTGTAAGATTTCATTCAATACATAATATATTTATGTCAGAAATAACATATTAATGGAAGTTTATTTCAGGCACGATTTGCATAAAATATGCATAAACTAATTTGAAAAAATTAAAAACGATAAGCCATACTCATCCATTAAAATAGTTACAGAATAAGGTATCATAGTTTTTTTTTAACACAATAGTGAGACAAAATCTCGAGGAACATCTTTGGGCTCGTACCACCATCTCTTGAAGCATTCATAATTGAATACTTGCTTATTTCAATAGGTAATACTTGATTTTTTATCATAAAGCCGAGTCTATGCAGTTGACGTAAGACATTGGCATAAAAGTAACATTGAAATAAGAATGCTTCAAGAGATGGTAGTACAGGCCCTGATGATTAAAAATGTTTATAGGACTCGAAAAAGAAATAAATTAACAAAATTAATTATATACAATTAGAAAACAAATATATGCTTGGTAATTATTTTAATCCCTGCACTTCAACAGATTTTCAGCTTATCTTAGTTCTCAGTACAGATAATGGTCATTTACTTGTATTGCAGTCACCAAAAAGGCTTACCTATAGGTAAAACCCATCCCACCATTTCCCATTATTTTAAAGAGATGTAGGAATGAAGACAATTTTGTTATAATAGTATACCTAGAATTGTAATAAGATAGGTTACCTACCCTCTGAAATGATTACCTATCTTATTGTTTTCTACTTTTCACTTCGACTGTGTACTTACCTGGATTAGTGGTAGTATGGGCTCCACGACAATTATCGTTGCGTTAGTTGACTCTTGTTGGTCAAGTACGTTCACAAGAAGAGTAATTTCGTACCTAAAAACAAAGTGCGATAATAATATATATTTATATATATATGAAAAGAAAGCTGTTAGTTTTAGTTGTTAGTTATATTATAAATTTCTAAACAAGGTAATACAAACTGAGGCCACCTAGAAAGCGGCCGCAAATCTACACGACAATATGAACATTAGAATAATAGATATAATTGTAATTTGTTGCAAGTTTAATTAGACCTTCCTTGCAATAAAATTTAAACGCGGCTGTATCAAGTAGGTATACTTGTCACTTTCATGTCAACTAAAAGAAACAACAACAGATTTATCGGGTCAAGCTGATGAAGCGCTTAGAGACCAATATTGAATTTACACACATAAAGTAATAATAAAACACCTACTTTCCAGCGTGAGGCAGTCCTTTAGAAAAAAATAAAATCTCAGTTTCGGAAGTTTCATAATTCTCGCAGGTTTCGTCTTGGTACGAGCAGCTCCATTCAAACTGAAATATTCATATTTATTTCATTTATTCCAAAAACCAAATACATTTGTGTGCGGAATTATACAATTGAAATTAATAGACAGGTCAAGACAAAATTGCATGAATACAAAATTAAAAATTGTTTATTAATTCGAAATTGTTAACATGCTAAGAAATTAATTTATACGTTTTGTTTGATATAACGAAATAAAGAACTCTTGATAGTTTGGTACTCATACAATTTGCCCCACTGTTTTTTTATTCCATTTTATTTTACCCTTATCTCAAATCAAATAATATCAAACAAATATAAAATCTAAAAGTCCTGACAAAACTGGAAATTAAAGATACTTACCGTTGGGGCGTCTTCGTAATAATCATGGTTTTCCACAATTGCCTCAACAGCGAACGCTGCCTCAATGGTCACGATTAAGACATCCACATTGAGGCTAATTACCAGCCCCCTATGCAAAACTTCAAATGGCAGTTCAGTCTGAAATAATCGGTCAAGCTACCCAAAACGCTTTTTTGCAAACATTACATAGAATCTATATTTAAGAGCTCTTAAATGTTGCTATTAATATTGCTAATTTGCTCTTAAATGTGCTATTTGTATACAAATAGCACATTTAATTTTCAAAATTTTAAAGATTAGAAGGGAGGAAATAATGCTTTTTTATTAACTTGGTTGATTGCAATATCCATAACTTCATTTAGTTATTTTATATCTTCAAAAATGTTGGTGTGCAAGCGGGAAGTATATTGCCAGTAGTCTTCTCAATGAAGAAATTATCCTTGATACAGACGAAATTTACATTGTGCTTGAGCAATATATTGAAGGTAGAAATACTCGTATTACCTGTGTAACAAGGGTGGTATTCCTATACACCCGACATGTGACATAGTAGAAATCTCCGGCTCGTAGCGTGTAGGGTGGTATTCCCAGCCTCTGTCCCGATATATCGGCTACATTTATTATATTCCCAGACGCTTCGACGTTCCATGAAAACTGCAACGCAGAGATATCTAGAGGTACTATGAATTCTTTATGGTGCTTGCACAATAAAGTATTGAAGGAATTTTAGAGCGTTGGTTACGTCTTGTATACAAAAACTTAATCTTACTCGAGTCTCGGATAAATAAGACTTAGATCTAAGCCTTTATCCTACTAATACCTATTATAAACGCGAAAGTTTGTAAGTATGGATAAATGGATGGATGTTTGTTACTCTTTCACGCCGGAACGGATCTGGATGAAACTTGGCAGAGAGAGATTATAGTCTGGAATAGCCATAGGCTACTTTTTATCCCATGGGAATACCCGGATTTAAATCTGCGCGGGTGAAACCGCGGGGCGCAACTAGTACTTAATACCTACGTTTATTGCTTACACATGGCTTAGTTCAGGTACATACACAGTTGTTGGGTGTCAAAGTCAAAATATATTTATTCAATAAAATCACAAGGACCATCTTGAACCGTCGTGTTAGTAAGTATCAATGGACCCTGCATAGGGTATGGCAACGAGGAGGCAGGCTGAGGCACAATAAATACGTCAGGGTAAGATTTTTTCTGATAAGCACAGCAGACACGAAAATAATAAAACTTATATTTAGGTAAAGTATTTTTACGTTGTGTAATTTATTTATTTATTTATTGGAAACCAACAGCCTAATATAACTTAAATAACATAGCAGATATAAAAACGAAAGATCGAACGAAGATAAAAGGTTTTCACGGTTAAAACAACATTATAAAAGTATAAACATTAATGTGAGCACCGTAGTCAACAGTAACTAAAAGAACAATAAACGAAAGATGGAGTAGTGGACATAAGATTTACACTAATTTTGTATTAAATTAACCAAAAATTCTCTTGATTCTCTGCCTTTACTTAGTGTAATACTTTTAATAAGCTAATGTACCTACCTTTATGTAACCTTTCTTTCTTGCAAATAAAGTTTTTTTTTTTTTTTTTAATTAATGATAAATAATTATACGTATGTTTTTTTTTTTTTTTATACCACTAGCTGATGGAACAAGCAGATGGCCCACCTGATGTCAAGTGGTAACCATCACCTATAAACAAAACATTGCCCCGTAGGTCACGCACAATAGGAACGTGCCCTACGATGCACTGCCCTGCGTCCATCAACTTGAGGGATATAGATGTTAAGCCTCATGTGCCTGTAATTACATTATATATATGTATATGTACGATTTATTCACTATTAAAGAACTCCCTGTTCATTCGCTGCCTGGCTGATTGAACATTTACCAATTGTACTATTCTGTGTGCCTAATAAATAAATATAATTCATAGTTTGTATTGTTATTTTTGGAATAAAGTAATCTACATTATTATGTGTAGTCAAATTGAACGTTTAACCTTTGTTTCACAGCATAATTGATTTCTAAGAAGGTCATGGGAACGATGATGACTCATTTCACAAGCTAGACATTAGACCTAGATCAAAACTTTATGTCAGCTTTATGAAAGGCTTTGTACCTATTATAAAATGAGTAAAATGTAAGTAGCTTACATAATAATCCTGAATTGGACTACAGGTGGTAACTTCAGCCACTAGGATATACTCCATATCCGTAAATATTTTTATACCTCCGACGAGATAAACGGAAAACTTATCAGACCGACCGTCTACTATGAGTTTTTGGTCCCCCTTAACGTTGTCTATATGGAATGACTTGGTGGTTTCGTTATAATTCTCCAAGTCCGACTTGCTTGTTATGTTGAAGATGTAGTCGACCCCGCCTAGAAGCTGTAAATATATAACAGAAAAAAAACTCAAGGATTGACTGGAGAGAAACTTACTTGGAAAACTTCTCGTTTTTTGTGTGCCATTTTTCATAACAAATTTGAGATAAGACCTTCAAAATGTTGATGTTTGCAAGCGCGAAGTGGAATAATGATTGACAGCGTCTTAGTGTTTCCGGAAAAATTTTGGCCATACGGGATCAGTTGACCTTTAATTTATTACTTTTCGGGGCCAGTCGATTAAAGAGCCATTTATATAAGGTCGTTGCGGATGATGCTAGATTTTACGGGTATCTAATATTGTAAAATACCCTGAAAGCCTGGTTGAAAAATGGGTAGATTGAAAAAGTTAGTCTGGGTTGTTCATCAATGAAATACGTACCTGTGTGTTATTAATGACAAACGCGAATGGATCAGGCTGTGGACCGTTTAGATGAGCTTCCAAAGCTCGTACTGTGCGCCAGAGTAGCAACGTGAATCGCTGTGTGGACGCATCCAGCGGGGCCCAGCGCACGGACCATTCGAACTTTAGATCGCATTCAGTTTGTAGTCTGCACAGAGATAACGTCAAAGTCAAAGTGATTTTATTCAATAATTAATTAGAATAACTTTGTAAGAATTCATTCGAAATTTGAATCGTCTATAAAATACGAGTAAGCATTATTATTATCTCATCGGCATTTTTTGATGGAACATACAATTAATTGGTCTAAATGTTAATTGGCAACCATCAAATTATGGCCCTACAATGCACTTCCCTACGTGAAACTTTTATAAGCCACTTACGTTATAACAATAAAATCGGGTTTTTCGACAACGGCGTTTTCATCTTTGGGACATACCATTTCAGGTGCAAGGATGCGAAACTGAGATATTTCTCCAGCCTGTAATATTTCAAAAAGATCAGGTTAAATTTTGTCTATCTAATTAGTCTAATCTAAAAAAAAATAGTCTAATCTATCTAAATCAAAACTATATTCAGATTAATCACAAAGATAGCTTTGAAAGGAGCCTATATATAGTCTCGCGGTCAAAGCCTAGAAGGACAAGAAGCTTTCGGCTTGATTTCTTAGCATACCTACCCTATTAAAAACATAGGGTATGGGCAACTTGCCCGTACCATAGATAAGATATACCAGGTACCCTTACGCACTTTTACTCATTCCTTTTTTAATAACTTTCTTTAGTTTAATCGATCAGTTTAGTCGATTTCATTCATGCTTAAAAAATTAAATTTGTTTTCATAATCATCTCTATAATGTAGGTAACCTAAGTTCGAAATACGTGCTGCGAAATAGAGTTAGCAAACATGAAATTAATTTGGATTTTAAAGCTAAATGGAAGCGGATTACTCTGAATTGGTTATCGATCTCTAGAGACGCATTCATTGGATCAACTTTTCATTTTTCCATTTATTTTCGTTTAGATTTATCTCGAGATTATGAAATTTTCGAGTTGATGCGAAACTGCAGGTAACTTTTTAATTAATTTTGGCTTTGTTAGACATATCTCAAAAAATATAACGCTATAACCACAGAGGATCGAACAGGGTTGTCAAGATCCGAACAGAATACCTAGAGATTTCCTGGTATTCTGTTCGACAATTTAGCTGTGGATTTGTGGGTGAATTATTAATCAATATAAAATCTGAGGTTCGCTTCCGACTGGCACTGATTTGGATCAGTTGAGATAGATCGTTTAGAACGGTCTGCAGATAGCTCAACTGTTTCATATGTATTTTGTATATTTTGTACATTTTGTAAATAATTGTAACTATTAGTTGTAATTTTCTTTGTAAATAAAGTTTATATAAAGTATGTTTCAATTGTTATAAATCAGCAGCCTCTAAATAAATGACAATGAAGTTTATTAATAAAAAAACTGGGGATTACACCGATTACCTACATGACCATTTTCACAACTCTCTTGAGGACTTTCCTTTCATAAAACATAAACCGAATTCAAAAGGAAATGTATTTGCGGGAGGAATAAAGTAATTTTGCGTTGATATACGAGTAGGTACTTATAATCTCTATTAATATATAAAGCAGTCATCCTTTCACCACACTGTTTAAAGAAATTAGTGACACAACAAGAAGAAGACTTAGGACTTGCTTAGACGAACGATAACGACGACGCGTCGTCAGCCAAAGGTTTGAAAGCGAAAGTTATAAAACAAAAGTCTCTTTTACCACTTTTCGAAAAGCGCAGAATAGAACAATGAGTAGCGCAGAGTTTACGAGCACCATTTTTCTGTAATTCCCGCACTATTTCATTGTTTTACTGTTTTATAGCTCGAACGCAAAAAGCTTTGACTCGCCCCTACAAAAGGGAACTCGTAAATGAGAATGTTGGTTTCGCGTTTTTTACCTTTTGCATGTCAGATACAAACACAGTTTAGGTAAACACACTAGACTGTGTGCAATGAATTAAGTATTTAAAAGTTCGTGTTTAGATTAGAACAAAGGCATAATTAAACTGTAGGTGAATATTCTATCATCAACTTATTACCTATTATGAACTTATTACTTTTCAATTGGTCAAGATCCATTTTGTAAATTCTTAAAGCTAGTGAATCTACCTAGCTTTCACATTAATGTTTAGTATTTCGTTCGTGGCCTACCTATGTTACATATTGAAACCTTCCGAAAATGGAGCCACCCCCTTCTATCCCGGTGCGTTTCACATGGTAGATGCAAAATTCCTCTAATAAGCCATGCATGGCGCAAACGGTGGACACATTTGTGTCTTGTGTTAGATACCTACAAACTACCGATGAACAGTTAATTTTTAATTATTATTATTAAATTTTTTGATTGCTCTTAGATCTAATAAACTGCATGCGCTGTGTAGGTACAGACTGAGACGTTTTTGGACTAAAACTAAATAGGATTTATTAGTTATTTATTTTTCTTATTAAACAAATATAATATCCTTTAAATAAAGCAATAGCACAAAAACTAGAAACAAGATGTTCATATAGTCATCATAATCAACATACCTACCTACAAAAATATTATAATAATATTAATTTTGCTAATAAAACGTTCAATTTTATCCATGTATACCTCATAATCCATCACGGAAACCATGGCTGCAGCTAACGATGGAGAGATTTTGGAAGGGTTCCTGTGTCTAATATGCAAGGCCGACCTGAAATCTGCATCGCAACTCATGGTCCATTTCGAGAGCCTACACCAGGAAGAGCAGGATGTCCTTAGATCCTTGAAGGATATATTCGGAAAGGCCAAGAAAATTATTCTCAACAACAACAACATCACAGACAGAGCGCTAAAGTATAATCATCGGGAGGAGTTTGTAACACTAGATAGGTATAAGAAATAGTAGCACCTGGGGAGAGAAGCACTTACCTTGCCGTAACACAGTTTTTAACTAGCACGGAAGGTAATGTTCCGTAACCAGAGTGTGCCAGATTGCCTGATAAGCTAAAATCCCTAGAATAAGACCTCTGTATGGCTCAACTCATATGTATCTCTTTTTGTCTTAAATAAACATTATCTTATCTTATCTTATCTTATCTTAAGAACTAAATTATTTTTTTCCGCCACAATAGGTATTTTGTATAAATACTTAAGTACTTTTTTTGTATATTTATACTCATAGTACCTATAGAGTAAGTAGGTATAAATCGTTTATCAGCTTCTTGATTTGATTTTGAAAAACCTTTATTTTGATTAGGTACGAACATTTAAGTAGGTACGTCATTTACTGTAGGTAGGTACATTAAAAAGCTCTAGGCTTTAGTAATAGGCAAAGCCAAAGCACCCTTTTAGATAAAACTGAACATTGATTCATTCTCTCTATAAGTCAGTTGGAAATCTACCTATAGAATACCCACTTAGAACCGGTAGAGTCACTTTTACTAATATTTATTTGAAAACAGAAGTGTTCATGGTGTAGCAATAGCGGTAACGAAAAGTTGTATGGGTTCGTAGAAAAATCGAAGTAAAGAGAACTTAGTTGTATTCTGTGGTAGTGCTACACGCATGTGCCGTCATCAAGGTTCACAGTGAAGCTCGCACGGGTGCCTAGACTTGCTGTCGAGCAATTACGGAAACGCCCGAGCAGTACCGAATCGGCCACTGAGGTATTCACGCTTGCCCGGTCGCGGAATTATTGACCATTTCCTGCGATAATTTCACATAAAACATAGTCTACCTGCCACCAAAAACTGCCAGCATAACACGAAATAAGTGATATAGTGATAAAGTGACAAATAACATATTTACAGCACGTATTGTGTAACGACGAATATTATATTAGTATAGTATCATCATCGCTAGCAACGACTTATATGTATTAGACGTTAATTAACATACACAGAAGAAAATTAGCAGCCCCAGTTACGAGGATATATCAAGAAGAGGTTAATTGTTGGAAAATCAAGAGACCACAGGTACATAATTGATGAAATCTCCCTTTGGAAGCATCGGGGAAAAAATGCCAACAACAGTACACGAAAATATAGCTCTACTTAATATGATGTCTTCAGACAATTTCGAGGATGACCTGAAAAGTGTCCAGCTGCATTATCCATCAGAAAGACGGCTCCAGAGCGACGGCGCATGCGTGGAGGAGCGGGTGAGGACGTCCCGCGGGGACATCTTGGTGGCCGTGCGAGGGGACCGCAGCAAGCGCGCCATACTAACCTACCACGACCTTGGCCTCAACTATGCCGCTAACTTTCAAGCTTTCTTCAACTTCGTTGACATGCGAGCCATATTAGACAAATTTTGCATCTACCATGTTAACGCACCGGGACAGGAGGAGGGCGCGGCTACACTTCCGGAAGATTTCACCTACCCTTCTATGGATGCCCTTGCTTCGCAAATCGATTTCGTCCTCGGCCATTTCGGAGTAAGGTCTTTTATTGGCTTTGGAGTGGGTGCGGGTGCCAACATACTAGCGCGATATGCGATCAACAATCCTCAGAAGGTGGATGCTATGGCTTTGATCAACTGCACGTCCACCCAGGCTGGCTGGACCGAATGGCTTTACCAGAAAATTAATACGAGACAGCTGCGTTCGAGCGGAATGACTCAAGGTGCATTGGATTATCTCATGTGGCACCACTTCGGGCGAAGCACCGAGGACCGTAACCACGACCTGTCATACGTCTACAAGGAGTGCTTTTCCCAGGTGAACTCCGTCAACCTGTCGATGTTTATCGAATCTTACT
The DNA here is from genome assembly GCA_963576535.1 of Plemyria rubiginata. Classification (NCBI taxonomy): domain Eukaryota; kingdom Metazoa; phylum Arthropoda; class Insecta; order Lepidoptera; family Geometridae; genus Plemyria; species Plemyria rubiginata. The sequence continues at coordinate 6,608,137 of OY754925.1, read as the reverse complement.
TGCGACGCACAGATTTGGATATAGCGCGCGAAACAAAGACAATAAAAGTTCCCGTCCTGAATATAACCGGCTCGTTGTCGCCGCATGTGGATGATACCGTCACTTTCAACGGACGCTTAGATCCGGCTAAGACTTCGTGGCTGAATATATCGGATAGCGGCATGGTGCTGGAGGAGCAGCCGTGTAAGATAGCGGAGGCCTTCCGCCTGTTCCTGCAAGGAGAGGGTTACTACAGGTAGTCGCGCTACCATAGAACAGAACGCTGCGTTACTCATTAGATGCACACGTTGCTTACAAACACGCGAGCTTTAACCTGTTGTAGACACGTTGCAAATGTAGAAGAAAAGTTTTACCTTGTTTTAAATATTTAGGAAATAAATTATTTATGGCTTAACTGGCTTTTTCTGTCTTCTCTTACAGGTATCTATTAGAACTAGATTTCTATCTTTATACATCCTACATCATAAAGGCAGTGTAAATATTGAGATTCACCTTTATGGCTTAATTTATAAAAATCCGTGGAATCTGGTAAACTATTATTGTTATTGTACCAATAGGATAAAAAAACGAAAACAGGGATAAATTAAACTGGGATTCTGGGAAATAAACTAATTGTCTATAGTTAAGAGTCCGGTGACAGCGGCTCGCAATTTCGAGGTGCGATTGGCTATTATTTCATTTTATTTCATTTTGGGGAGGTTGTTTGAAATAATAACTCTAAAGAAACACGCATAAATACTGTTCGAACACAAATAATACAATAATATAAGGGAAATGTGCTTGAGTCAGAAATCATTTTGGTATTAGGTAAACGTAAGACCAAACATACTAATACCAAAATGATTTCTGATTCGGGCATGTTTCCCTTATATTATTGTATTATTTGTGTTCGAACAGTATTTATGCGTGTTTCTCTAGAGTTATTTTTTCAAACAACCTCCCCGAAATGAAATAAAATGAAATAATAGCCAATCGCACTTCGAAATTGCGAGCCACTGTCACCGGAGCCTTAAACCAGGTTTGTTTATAACTTTAAATTTTCTATAGTAGTATTGGATGGCATGCAGGTCTTGAGGTATGACTAACAAAAGTTTGTCCATATATAGGTATGTAACGATGGTAATGGTGGTAATGATGGTTTGTAAGTCCCATCAAGGTTTACTGGTAAAAATATGAGTAAAGTCAGCTAAGGAGTTAGGATATCGGAATGGAAAAAGAGTCTAAAAGAAGTTATACAAATATGTACCTATAAACCATATGAAGAATTTTAAGGGTCCGGTGACGGCGGCTCGCAATTTCGAGGTGCGATTGGCTATTATTTCATTTTATTTCATTTCGGGGAGGTTGTTTGAAAAAATAACTCTAAAGAAACACGCATACATACTGTTCGAACACAAATAGTACAATAATATAATGGAAATGTGCTTGAGTCAGAAATCATTTTGGTATTAGGTAAACTTAAGACCAAACATACTAATACCAAAATGATTTCTGATTCGGGCATGTTTCCCTTATATTATTGTATTATTTGTGTTCGAACAGTATTTATGCGTGTTTCTTTAGAGTTATTCTTTCAAACAACCTCCCCGAAATGAAATGAAATGAAATAATAGCCAATCGCACCTCGAAATTGCGAGCCGCTGTCACCGGAGCCTTAACTGTCCTCTTTCGACAGCTCTCGCAACTCTGTAGACCGTGGATTCGATCCCCATCGAGAACAAAGATTTGTGTAATGAACATTGATGTTTGTTTTCTGTCTGGGTGTTTCCAGGAAGAACGATTTTGAGTCCTTTCCATCCACCGACTTCCCGCGGTCCTAAAAATGACGGCAGTCAATCGGGTAGGAGGGCGTACCAAAAGAAATAACGGAAGCTTTTTGTTATGTTATGACAGCCTACGTAGCTCAGTTGGTAGTAGCTCTGCCTTCTGCGCCGTAGGTCGTGGGTTCGATTCCCACCGTGAACAAACATTTGTGTGATGAACATAAATGTTTGTTCTCTGTCTGGGTGTTATATAATATTATAAGTATGTATTTACAAAAAAAAAAGTATTATAAGTAGTATATCAGCTATCTGGTTCCCATATTACAAGCATAAGCTTAGTTTGGGGCTAGATAGTGCTGTGTGGAAAGTCCACCAATATTTATTTATTTATTTATAACGACTTCGATGGCATGGCTCTCGAGGTGTGCGGGCGGCCATTACATGCAAGTAAAAAATACACCTACAAATAAAACACCCTACTACTATTATAAACGCGAAAGTTTGTAAGTATGGATGGATGGATGTTTGTTACTCTTTCAGGCCCGAACGTCGGAACGGATCTGGATGAAACTTGGCAGAGATAGATTATAGTCTGGAATAGCAGATAGGCTACTGTTCATCCCGTGGGAATACCAGGATTTCAATCTACGCGGGTGAAACCGGGGGCGCAACTAGTATAGTATAAAACTCGTACCTAAATAGGGCTTCATCAATTTGAATACGGCCTTTTCTAAATGATTCGTATGGCTTTAGAGAAGGTTTTAAGATATATTTTAAATAATCCCGATAATTTCATCAATAATAATAATTATTGGTTACGTTTTTTTTGGACATTTTGTAAGACATGACAGTTTTAAAAGAAAAATAATCGAAGGAAACGTAGAAGGAAAGAGGCGGAGGAAGACCTAGGTTATGCTACATGGAGCCAAATAAAAGCGAAGTTTGGCGTCATGTCTTTTATAGGAGGAGATATAATAGAAAGTTGCCCTAAAAAGAGACACCTGAACAGAATACATTTGGTAATTACGCAGACAAGAGCATTGCTCTTGAATTAGAAGAAGAAGACGTTTTTTATCATTTGACAGAACATAATATCTTTACGTCGAAGTTTTGAAAATCGAATAAAATATATAAATGGCTTTTAAGATGACATGTTTTGGGCGCTAGTTAGAGGCACGTCCAAATATTCATCATCATAATCAGCCCAAAGAAGTCCACTGCTGGTCACCTACACATTTCCACGAAGAACGATTCTGATCCCAAAGTATTACATTTGGCAATTCGTTGTTGAGAGACACCAGAAAAGTCCACATTGGTCTACTTAGCACTTAAATTACGTTCTACGAAAGAGTTGTAAAAATGCAATTACGCTCCTGGAATTTAACATTTCAAATGCTTTTATACATTTATTAAAAGTTGAGAGATAGAGCTGGTTATTTCCTTGCACGAAACAGCTATCAAATAAAACTTTATAAGTATGACGTGTTCCAATTTCATAATAATTTTAGTTAATTAATACATAGGTAATTATGTATTTAAAATTTAAATAAGTCACTCAAATATTGTAACAAAATATTTACCTACAGCAGTTGTGAAATTGTGATCAAACGATTTTTTACTCAATATAATTTTAAAACAGCACTGTCTTCTGAGATATGTCAAAATATGCTTATATCATTTTTTCACTGATGCAATATGTGTTTTTCTTTTTAATTCATGCAAAGGCAGGGCATGCCAGTGTTAACGTGGAAATAAAAACAAAACCTTTCAAAGCTGTAATTAATTTTCGATTCGTGCTGAACGCTCAATTCGTGTTTTTGTTTGAGCGCGTTTTTCCGTTTTTCCTGTACAAACGTGAACGCCTCCCACCTCCCCATTTCCACTATAGGGGAGAGCAGTTAAATGGACTCTGTGCACGAAAGAGTCAGGCTTAACCCCCTTTCCCCCTTTTCACTGACCAGTGGATGAACGGATTATAAAATATTTTATCAGAAAAAGTATAAAAAATATTAGACACCACTTGAAGGGGGGTTTCGGTGGTAAGAGATCGAAGGGTGAGAGTTACAAAAACTCTTTTGTTATTGCATAGAAATAAGTACATAAAGGCGTTCTGAAATAATATTTTTCATTACATATTCTAAAAATATTAGCTTATTGAAACCATGGTTATTGAAGAATGTCAGATTTTATTCTGAGTTATCATGCAGGAAAGACAAAGCGCGCGTCCATAACTTAACCTGTGTGCCAGACATTTCAAATTGCACCGCTGCTCTAGATCTGTCCAACCGACGTCCAAGAGAAAAATTGGGTCAACTATTGATGACCTCTGACCCGAACTGTAGTCATATTTTTATTTTTGCTATGTTGAATTCAATTTCGTGAATTGTGAGCATAGCGAGAGGTTTTGAGCGACGTAATATCGGGAAGTTCGTCTGGGATTTCATTTCGGGTCTGCGCCTCTGGAATGCTTCTTATTGGAATCCACTGGTTGGGACTTTGGAATCCCGGCGACACAATGTTGCGCTTTCCCAACATGTCTGTTGGAAAGGGTTGCTTTGTACCGTGAAATTAAAGCCTTGTATTTTTTTCGTTTACCTTTACACCAGTTCCGACCTAATTGGACCATTTTACGTTTGAATCTGCGTAATATTTTGGGATGATATACTCGACTATGTTCTTAGTGGCCACATAAATACCTTTTCACATACGAATGTGAGAAGATTTTATAATTATAGGTACTTTAAAGTGATATCAAGTACTGCAAAATATTTTTTGCGTGCGCTGAAGGTATACCTACTACTCTCATACAAAAAAAAACTAGCTTTCTATGTACGTTGTATATAGGGTGCGTCACATAAAACAACACTGGAAGGAGGGCAAGGGGGTATGATGGCGCGAGTGTTTTATATGCGCAAACACATGAAGACGTTTTGACTTGGAGGAAATATCTCTTCTGGCCTTCCAGAAAAAAAAAATATTTTATAGAATAATATTTTGAGGAAATATCTCTTCTGGCCCCCTGTCCAAAAGAGATATTTCCTCAAAGTCCCCTCCAGTTTTCCAGCGTTCTTTATAAATGATGCAACCTCATTATAATAAAATTCGTGTTGGGACGTTTCACTATTGTTGAAAGTAGATACAAGATTGTCTATTAAATAAAAAACTGTTTACTGCGGTAAGATAGTATTGTTTATTTACACAAACCAATATTTTTACACCGAGTAGCTTATTATTCTTTATGTACACATACAATTATATTGTCATTAAAAACATCAATAAAAATTGACTAGAGTTCGTACGATTTATCTACAAAATGTATTTACAAATAAGCTCCGAATTAACGTAGATATTTCATATCAGTCTGACTAGAGTTAAATATTTACAGTTTGAGACAATATTATAAATTATCCATGTTAAGTTGAGTTATTGTTCAGGCTGAATTATGTAGCCAATTCAGTTGGTCTTTCTGGAAATATGACATTGCTAGTACGAGAAGGTTATACATGGACAACATCTTCAGACAATTTGATGAGTATACATACCTACAGTAATATAACTAATTATGTTTGCATAACACATATTGAACAAACCTTGCTAAAACGATGATCATGACTGAATCCTGCTAATATATTGAAATAATATAACACAAACAAGTACATAATTTATTGTTCTTCATATTTGAATACTATAAGTTCTTCTGTAAAGTACCTGTAGATTCGTAGTCAGAAATTCAAGATCACTACTTTTGCAATACCTACACTAAATTTTTATTTGTTTTTAGCATAGTTCTGAGATTTATTGAACTTTAATGAACGATCCTTCTACTCCGTCACATATATTTTATGTAATTAATATAAACAATGATGAATTATTTAGAGTTCAGATTCAGATAAATACATAGTAGTAAATATTATTTACTAACTAAATAGTTTCTATCGACGTATCTGGTTATACTTATTGATTTTTATTATAGTTATAACGTTAATTCTATTGTAAAGATAAACTTCGTAATAATAAGAGATCTAACTAAAATGGCAGTAGACATACAAGTCGATAGGTATAACTTACCTACAATATAAATATTTATGTAAGTAGGTACATTCAATGCGAATAGTCTAATAACATATTTTGACTATTTGTAATTTAATAAACGACTATCTGTCATACAATATAGGCATGATGACAAATTTTGATAACTTTTATTATTACTTGCAAATAACAATTAAATATTTGGCTTGAAAAATTAATTATTTTAAATTTGGCGTTCAAAACACGACCACTTTACCTTGTGTAGCGTCCATGTATCCTCCCAGTAAGCTTAATCTGGCTTGATCCAAGCCCTGATAGAAGTTGACAAATGAAAACTGTATCGGTACTAGACGTGTTAGAAATATGATTCACTTCTGGATCCATTGATTCATATTTTATACCTTGAACCCACTCGTATTTTAAAATCATAGGTATAATGGTTCTTTGTTTCTATATATCATCATGCCTATTCTGGAGGTTGTTTTTGGCACAATACTATTTTGATTGTACCTAACAGCTCTTCCTCTACGGGAGAATCAACCTGAAATGAAACAGTTCATATTCGAGCCCAGCATAAAAGTGCACAACCTGTAAAATAAATCGATTGTTTCGTTACAAGCAAATGCTTCGTCAGTCAGTTTATTCAGGGGCAGTATTCGTTTTTTATTAGTTACTAGCGACCCGCCCGCGCTTCGCACGGGTGCACATTGTTTTTCTACTACATATATCATGCATGTATTATACATATAAAACTTCCTCTTGAATCACTCTATGTAATAAAAAAACTGCATCAAAATCCGTTGCGTAGTTCTAAAGATTTAAACGTACATAAGGACATAGGGACATGGGGATATAGGGACAGAGAAAGCGACTTTGTTTTTTACTATGTAGTGATTCAGCAGATTCAGTCAGTGAGGCAGTATTAAAACGTAGATAATGCTTAGGATTTAATTTTGTAAATAAGCTTTTTGTTAAATTACAGGCGAATGCTACCGACGACCGAGGGCCTCAAAATGTAGTGAAAAATAAAAAATATAACATTTCTACTTGTTTATTCTGCTGCTCTTTGTGTCAAAGATTTATTTGTAAACAAACAAAGGTGTTATTAATCAAATGTGAGTTTACGGCTTAGAACAAAGTCACGCGATTTGAGAAAACTGGGACTGGTGTGAGGTTCGTTGACTGGTCAAGGTTAAGCTCTAGGTAGGTACTTCAAGAATTTGTAATAATGTGGTACAATTTTAATATAGGTACAAAAAATTTGGAATAAAGTTTTTGACTATAAGATGAATTGCAATGAATAATACTGTTCGGTTTTTAGAAAATTCAAGATCATAAAATATTCATCTTGAAATATTTTGTGTGAAATATCTTCACTATGTCACAAGTAAAAAGAAACAACAGTCATATCGAGTGTGCCGCAAGGTTCGATTTGTGACCCTTATTTATTCCCTTCCTTATTCTTCTATATTATTTTAACGTTGTTTCCACTGACACCCTATAAGGTAAGTATTTTAGGAAATAGGTACCTAGGAATGAAATAAACTGGTATAAAACACACACAATTCGTTTGCCAAATATGCGGTCGTAGCTGTTACTCCCGTATCGGGCTATCAGCCATTCTCGTATATGCCGTAACAGAAATCAACACCCAAATTTTGTAACTATTTACCAGAAAAAATCAAGGACTGTTTCAGCAGAGGCTGCTGTATGACCAAAACATTTTTTTTTACTTTTTTTTTGGGATTTTTTTTTTAGATTTATGCCAAAAACGGGACCAATTTTGTAGGTAGGTACTAACAAATACTTCTCAGGTTAACCTCATACGCAATGCCTACGAGGTTTACGTGTTTGGGAACAATTTTTGTAACATTTGTCGCGTTTTCGCCTAAAAGCAAACCTCGATAACTTAAATTGGTGATAGATAGAGATTTAAAAGTTCCGGCGACGCTACTATCATAAGTAGCCTCTGCTGAAACAGCCCCTAATTTTTTTCTGGTACTTACAAAATAGTGTTGTAGATGCAAAAGGCCTATGATTATGACAGGTCTGAAAACACTAGTTTATCTAAGTTTTCCTTCAAGTTTATGGATGTTTACGATCTATGTTCGTGTTTCCAGCGCTAGCTGTGCTCGTGGTGAGTTCTGGGGGAAAGGGATCCTGGTCCGGACTCGGCACTGGAGTCTCCGGCGTAGACCTCTGAGAACCCACCTCCGCTGCCGCCGCCGCCCCCGCTGCCAGGACCAGCTCCTGTACACCATAATTTTCTGATGTATGACGATCGTTTCTAAATTACCATGCATACCATTTCAGTGGCGCAGCGGGCGAGAGTCCGCCTGAGACACAAGAGGTTTCGGGTTCAATTCCCGCCTCGGAATAAATTTGTGTACGATCCTGCAGAAATTTGTTCCGTTTGTCTGGGTGTTTTCCTAGTATAATAAAAAATATCTATCTATGTAAGTATATGTATATCAGTTATCTAGTACCCATAACACAAGCTTTGAGTAGCTTACTTTGGGGCTAGATGGTGCTGTGTGGATTGTCCAGCATTATTTATTTTCTTTATACCATATGCTAAACTACAAGTTTTATGCAAATAAAAAAAATAATAACTTTTGTTTGATTATATTTTGGTTTAGAAGAGTTTACTAATTTAGTTATTAGATTTTTGTATTTTGTACACCTTTTTAATTTTTACGATGTCATACGATTAAATAAACCAATATTAGTGCATAACTGAATACAATATTCGGTAGAGAAGTAGGTGATTAGTTGAATGTTACCATCTCCGATCATTGATTACCCGTCATAATCAATAATCGAAGGGTAATCAATGATCGAAGGTTACCATGGTGTGCGAGAGGTACGCAGTACGAGGTCTGGGCACAATGCCGCGGTCGCACCTTCTCGTACCGACTCAGCTGTTGTAGCTCGCAGTCCGAATGATGTTTCTCAACTGTCAAGAAATTACAAGTACCAACATTACTCCACCTAAATTTTTTATACAACTAGCTGATGGAACAAGCAGATGGCCGACCTGATGTTAGGTGCTAACCATCACCTATAAACAAAACATTGCCCCGTAGGTCACGCACGATAGGAACGTGCCCTACGATGTACTGCCCTGCGTTCATCAACTTGAGGCATACATATGTTAGCCTCATGTGTCTGTAAATACACCGGCGACCACACTCTTCAAACAGAAACACAGCGATGCTGCTTGGCGGATGAAAAAGGCGTGGTGGTAGTACTAACCCGGACGAGCCACACACACACAAAAAACTCTACTACTCTTCCTATAATTAACAAACAACCACCCATGTGGGTTCGATCCCCACCGAGAACAAACATTTGTGTGATGAACATAGATGTTTGTTCTCCGTCTGGGTGTTATATCATATCGACGGTGGAAATTTCAAATGTCGGATTTTACAGGACGACTTTACAGGAGCGCCAAAAAACAAAAGTTGACTTTTAAAAACGTCATAACTTTTTCAGTTTTTGGTCCATTACGATGCTTTTTAGACAGATAATTTTAAAATCAACTGATCTATAGCAAACTTTAATGTATACCTAGATAAACTCAATAGTTTAGAAGATGATGTCCCTTATACATTGAAATTTTGGAAGAGATGTCCCTTTCAAACACACATTTTGACAGCGATGACCGTTACGACGCGACGTTAAAAAAAATAAAATTCTGAAATTATGTCCTCTTACCATCAGCTCGGTCCCTTTCCCGATGTCGCTGCGGATGCTTCCTGCACGGGCCGGGCCGATGCGGCAGCGCGTCGTTGTCGCGGTGGCCGAATGTGCGGAACTGCAGGGTGTGGTCCAGGGTAGCAGCTCCGGCCTCGCCGCCGACAGCGAACGTCGCGTACGGACTTATCTCGTACACATCTTATTGTGGACAACAATATAGTGCACAGTTAATATAAATTCAAATATAATACAGCTCGAAAGATAAAAAATCCTCCCCAAAAAATGAAAAACTACAACTGTGGGTCTTTTATTGAGACTAAATGGCTTCATCTCTACATACATCGAATATTAATATATTGTGTGCGTTACCTAGCGTGTTAGAAGTAATAGGTAGTTACTTAAGAGTGTGTTGTGGCAAAACGACCAACAAAGCATAAATGTTTAAGGCTCAATCAATGTCCTCCCTAACCGCTGAATTAATTACTTTTTTACGTAACCGATTTTTTTTCCGGGAACGATTGAAACATGAAGGAACTCAACAAATAAAAAACGCCTTAAATATTAATTTTAGCAATGACTACTACACTACGAGAGCGTAGCCGCGAGTGACAGCTAGCACAGAAAAAATAAACAGCACTATGCAGCTAGTTATAAATTTTATATATGAATAACCTATGATTTTTAAGGTCTATTCAATTCCAGGAAATGAACTTAAGAGTTAGTACATCTATAATCAACTTGAAATAGTACCTGAGTTAAATATGAAAAATATCAAGCCGCATTATTCATGCCGCATCATTTGCCATAATAATTATACAAATAAATAAAACAAAGGGTGGCTCGTTATAATAATGAACCCACATCCATTAGAAATAACTCGTTCACATCAGAGGGACGTCCCGTCAGCCCGTCACGCATCAATCTAGCTTGACGGACCTCGAATATAACGAATGACGAAATATAACTACCTACCTCTACGACGAATATAACTACCTACCTCTACAACAAAGACTTCACTTACGTAATGGCCTACAGAAAAGGTGTATTTCGGTCTAATAGTGACCTTTTGACTTTTATATAGGTAAGAACATTAAGGGATCAGAAATAAAACTTTGATACAAAAAAAACAACTAAAATCAGAATTGAAACAGTCAAGGAGATATCACAACACAAGTAAAAGTTGGTCGAGTCGGACGCAGAATACAGTGTGGAGTGGGATTTGATCCCATGGCTTTTGAACTCGGGCAATTATTTATTATAATAAATAATAAATTATACCTACCAAAGGTTATTAACTACACTAAAAAAGAAATGCTGAAACGGAAACAAACTGAAACTTTTAGATGTCCCCTCAGATAACCCCCTAAGATTCTTTGGGAATGTCTAACTGGGTAGTCAGAGGTAGGTAAGTACAAATATTACAAACAATTGAAAAGTTTCGTTGCTTGTTTAATATACCTTGAATCTAAGTATGTATAACAACACGGAATAGAGAAAACCCTCTATCAAACAACCAATTATTGTTGTCAATCAAATCATGTAGATAGCAAATAACGGAACATTTTCTTGTACTGGTAAAAAAAAAGTAAAACAAACCCCATTTATACTACTTTAGACTTTCGCAGCATTACTATTAGAAGATTGTTTATTTCGAATCTGCAAATATCGACTCCGTGGCGCAACGGTAGCGCGTCTGACTCCAGATCAGAAGGTTGCGTGTTCAAATCACGTCGGGGTCAAATTTTTGCTTCAATTCGATTTTTTTGTGGTACTTCATTGTGATTATTTTGGTAGATGTACGTATGATGAATTTTAAGGAAAAATTATTTCTAACTATGTATTTTGAATTTTTGTGCTGAATCATCTTAAATCTAGATGTATTTTACGAAGGTAGATGTATCTCGTAGGCTTATATTTTATCACGAAGTAAAAAGGAAACAAATTAGAGTCGTTTAAAGTTTTTTATAGTACCAGCCTGAACATGTCCTCAGTTATGGGACAGAGTTGGGATGTTTGGTCGTAGTCACCATGCTTGGCAGCCGCATTGGGTGATGATCAGTAAATAAATCTCAGCTAATGCTGCTTAACCTTCCGTTGACCTCCTTTAGTCTTAGTCGTTTCACGTCAGGTATGCTTGAAAAGGAGCTTTTGAGGTCTTTCACCACACTGTTTCGAAAGAAGTAGTGACACGTCAAGAAAAATCCTTTAGTGGCCTCTTAAAGGTATGTTATGTGCTTGAAAGGACGTCTTCTGAGACGCATATTTTTCACCACACTATAATTTTGAACACGATCACGGGTCGAACATAGCGCATGCAACTATGTCGAAATATCGGGAAACAATCAAACTTAAGGGCCCGGGGACTGCGGCTCGCAGTTTCGAGGTGCGATTGGCTATTATTTCATTTCGGGGAGGTTGTTTGAAAGAATAACTATCCAGTGACACGCATAAATACTGTTCGAACACAAATAATACAATAATATAAGGGAAATGTGCTTGAGTCAGAAATCATTTTGGTATTAGGTAAATGTAAGGCCAAACATACTAATACCAAAATGATTTCTGATTCGGGCATGTTTCCCTTATATTATTGTATTATTTGTGTTCGAACAGTATTTATGCGTGTCACTGGATAGTTATTCTTTCAAACAACCTCCCCGAAATGAAATAATAGCCATTCGCACCTCGATACTGCGAGCCGCTGTCGCCGGGCCCTTAAATCATGGTAAATATCCCGTTTCAAATGAAAATAATGTTTCACCACACTTTTGAATGAAGCAGGTACACGTCAAGAAAAATAACTAGTTTTAAGAAAATTTATGCGCACCAGATGCCGGCGACAACTTGTCGTGTTTGTAGTCGTGCTGGCAGTTCCTGATGTTCTGCTGCTCGGGACACACCGACTTGTCGGTGCTGGCGGCGGAGTGGCTGCAGCGACGGGTTTCCTCGTCAGCAGTGGCGGTGCAAGTCCAAATTGTACTGTTGGAGGTGTAAAGTGTAAGATTCATTGATGTTTGGAAGTTTGACTTTTAGTTCACCGCTGGTAATTGAACTGCTCCAAGTCTTTATGCCTCCCGCCCACAGGCGCGTTCAGACGCGTGTCCGGACGCGCAATCTGGTTTGTCCTATTGTAACACGCAATGTAAAACTTAATTTCACCTAAAACGTAAAGTAAAAAGTTATGTAAAGCGCAATCGCTGGACGCAGAATCGCAGAGCGCGCCTGTGGGCGGGAGGTTTTATGTAGGTACCTACTGTTGTAAGATTCATCCTACTACTATTATATTATAAACGCGTGAAAGTTTGTAAGTATGGATGGATGCCCGCGCCGGAACGGCAGAACGGATCTGGCTGAAACATGGCAGAGAAATAGATTATAGTCTGGAATACCACCTAGGCTACTTTTTATCCCGTGGGAATACCGGGATTTAAATCTGCGCGGGTGAAACCGCGTGAATTTGAGTAAACCTAAACTCTAATTTGTAAACATTTATTGTACACCAAACCGAACAAAAATTTGGGTGAGACTTAGAGCGAATCTAGTTTGTAACCTGGAACAGAAAAACCTTTATGCAAAAAAATTAACAAACTCAACACAAAAAAGGGCAACGCTTTTTATTGAATTTGCAATTAAGTCCAAAACCCAAAGAATTGTTCATATAATACACATTTTCACAAATGAAGGCTATGCCGTAAATAAAATCAGGTTTTCGCAAAACCGTCTTCCATAACAATCGCTCATTTAGAAAGCTGGCGTTATAGAATATTTTTCTTAGAATAAATCACACGCGGCATGTGAAATTCAGACGATTGTGTTGGAAATAGGTCGCGGGGACAGTATTGCTCGAAACTCCAACACATACAAGCTTTTACGACTTTTTCAGAGTTTTCGTATTCAAAAGTCGTAGTTGTAGAAAGTTTTAGTTTTATGTAGACAAATTATAACTCCGATACATTAATTTGTTCCATTTTGTAATATTATGTAAATCATTAAATATTTTTAACTAGCTTTCCTGCCTGTCTCCTATACTTATTGTAACATTGTTTTGCTGTATCTTTGTTTTTGATACTGTATAGAATGAAATTGTTATAGGTATAAGTACGATGTTGCTGACAAAAATAAATAAACATAAAATTAAAAGCTATAATTTATCTAAATAAACGAGTATAGACGACCCAAGACCACTCTATACTCGCAGTGGAGTTTTATTACTGCAGCCCACTTTATTTTCACACTAATGTGAAGGACCTATGAGCTGAAAGCTTTGTTATAGGTATTTGTGCGGTCTGTGTAAGTGTGTATAGGTGTCCTGTTTTTAGCCGAAAAAGCCGAACTTTCTGTCACTTTTCCAAACCTGCCGTGCAAGTACGGTTCTTGTCGATCGCTAATTTGTCGATCGGCTAAAGTCGATGAACCAATCGAATCGTATCGTTCCACCATTTTACACGAATTTGACGATTCTAAATGTCAAATTAGGCGATCGATAAGAACCGTACTTGCTCTGCTGGCCGCACTTGAGTGATTTAAACCGACTTTGCACTTTCTATTCCGTGGTTGTTTATCAATATTTGGTTGACTGAAAGGTCTAAGAGATATCTATGAGCGGGACGTAGAGATAGCTTGAATAACCTACCTAGCTGCTAAGCCTTTACCTATAGTTGAGATTTACCCATCATTAATATTGTTCCATTCAATAACACGAATTTACGTAGCGTAGATAATATAAATCTACCTATAAACAAAATTGCGGCGAACACAAAAAATCAAACGATTTATGAATCAAGCAATCAAGTTTAATACAAAAAAACATTTGCACTGAATAGCAGATGTTTCCGAGTGCATTTTGATTGGTTTCGTATAGATCAATGCATCACATGTAGGTACGATAGATCGTTCCGCAACGCCCTATTTCCCGGTGGGGTTTTACAATACGCTGACGCGTGATTGCGAAATGATGGACGTTATTTATTACCTGAATTTCGTGAATGGTTTTAAATTCAATTATACCTACGTAGGAACGATACTACCATAGCTGCGGAAATAATAGTCTCACTTTCAGAATAGTTTCACGTCAGAGTCACTTTTCTTTGATCCACATACCTTCGCTTCGCGATCAACACCAATAACAGAGCAGCTACGGCTAAGGCGGCCAGACCAGCGAAGGCCAAAGATACTGCCCCTAAGACTCGTTCTGCGTCAGCATTACCATTCGCCGTTATCATAGGAACACCTTCTGACTGGAATATCACAGGCCTTCGAAGACGTTCTAAACAAAAAACAATATTCACGAAATGATATTTAATTTAAATTGTGTTGCTCATAAATCCATAAACCAGTTTTTATTTTATTTTTATTTTACTTTATTTGGAATAACAAACAGTTGATACATTGTAATCTTAATTTACTTATTGTTACTAAAGATTGTATGAGTAAATATACAACCCACTACGTTATCCACGGATTACTGAGAATAAATAAGAGTAATTGAAGTTGTTGTGAAGCTAAGTTTTTGAAATAAAAAGAAGTTAAGTTATGTTGCAATAAAAGTTTGTAATAAAAGAAAAATGTTTTTATTGTAATAATAATAATAAGCGTGTGCAGCAATTCATGTTGTACATTTAGAGATTAAGTAGCATATTTTTCAAAGTTCTTTTAAATTTAGGTTCAGACAGTTTTGGAACCCTGCTACTATTACAAACGCGAAAGTTTGTAAGTATGGATGGATGGATGTTTGTTACTCTTTCACGCAGAACGGCCGAACGGATCTGGATGAAACTTGGCAGAGAGATAGATTATAGTCTGGAATAGCACATAGGCTAATTTTTATCCCGTGGGAATACCAGGATTTAAATCTGCGCGGGTGAAACCGCGGGGCGCAACTAGTATGAGATATGCAAAAGAAGTAGAGAAACGTTTTTTAAGATTTACGTACCTCCAGAATGGGTGGTGGTAGCAGCGTAGATGATGGCTTGGTGTCGAGCGGACTCGGTGGCAGTCCACAGGCGAAGGCTATACCAGGCTCCAGAAGAAAGGCCACCAATTATTACCTAGACATTCAAGAAATAGTTGTAATGTCACAAAATATGGACGTCTACAGTAAAACTGCAAAATTCGGCCATTTTGAATTGAAGCTTTAATTCATACAATGAAAGTGGTACAGGATTCAATCACGTTCTAATATAAAAAAGTTAAAGTGGATATCTCAAGCAATTTTCGGAGAGTAGGTAGGTAATAACTGAAATAAATAAAACCGAGAATCAGAGACCACTCAAACAATAGAATCGAGTAAAATAAATGGATGATGGACGATGAATAAAAAAAGAATCAAATCACTAGTGAGAAATATGATACGTCCAATTTCTTCCAAAACTGTCAATTTCTGATAAGAAAATAACAAATTCAATTTGTATAGGATCGCCCCTACACCTTTTCCGAACCCTCGTAGTAATCTTGGGATTCACTGAAGCAGGAGTGATACAAGTATGAAGCACGTTCGCTCTCCTTTCCCATCTTAATCAACATATTTATATTTTCTACCTACAGGAAATCTCGAAGGTAAAGTGCGGTGTTTGAAGAGACCCAGAGTCGAATCAATCTTTACGTCGTGCCGTGCACTTAGCTCTGGTTTTTAGCTTCTATTATCAATTCTATTATCTTATTGAATAATATGGAACACTGTTGTATAAATGTATTCCTTTTAATAACAAGTAGAAAGGTAAATACCTAACTGAAACTAATTATAAAGATTTTTCTGCTAAAAGTTGTGTCAATTTTATTTGTTACTAACGAATCCTTACAAATATGTACCTAATGCCTACATGTTTCTTGTGGCTAATGAGAGGATCTAATTAACTCAAAGATAAACAAATCAGAATTAACGTAAAAATACCCGTGATTCGTGTTGAATAAATATTTTTGAATCAAATGTTTAAATGTTACGTACTTCTATACCTTTAAAAACTACAGAGAAAATCTAAATACTGTACTAATTTTATAGTGACAAAGATGGAGTCACGGTCGCATAAGTACCGTAGTAGCATGTCCCAGAGTTATTCGTCGAGCGCAGTTGGTAGCGTAGCATTTCAAGGGGAAGGTCGCGGGTTTTAATCCCGCTCGGAGAATAACTTTTGGGACATTATAAAATCTTAGGGAAAAACTAGTTGTGGAGGAGAACCAGCCATCCAGATGGTGAGTAAGAAACAAACCTCACGATGATGATGCAGAGAGGTCAAATCCGCGTCTCTCCAAGCGACGACGCTGACTGCATCGGCTCGCCTCCACTGCAGCCTTACCAGCCGCGCGCCGCAGCGGACTGCCCTTCTGGCGTCTAGTGCTAAGGAGCTGCTGTTGCTCCAAACGGCAGCTTCGGCGACCTCATTCTTGTCTACTTGGTCTCCTCCGCCTTCCCACACTAAGACTAGTGAAATGACATCCAGACTAGTAAATGAAGTTCTTGGCTATTAAAAAAACTGGTTCTGCTTTTATCGAGATCTTGCGATTCATTGAAATTTTGCGATTCATTGAAAGTTTCATTACTACACAACTAATGTTTCAATTTGAAAGGTACATTTCAAATTGAAACATTAGTTGTAAATACAATATAGCTATTCAATGACATAGTTGTAATTGTTGTTGTGCTGTGTTGCCTTGTTAATACAATTGGGGAAGACTTATTAGCGTTATTTTTATACTGGATGTAATTTTGGAGCAATTCAAAGTTATGCTCAGACATACGCGCATACAAATATTTTGCGCTACTTATCTCACTCGGTACGCTCGATCGATCGATCATTTGTTGATAAAAATTTACGATCAAAATTTACAACTGAATCTATTATATAACATAGTACTATAGAGGCACCTGTTGAAATGACCTACCGTAACTATTTAGATCGCGTAACCTATTTATGAACTGATCCTGAAATTGCAGTCACCTGGTGGTTTCGTCTTCACTACAAGCGGAACGGATGGAGGCGAAGGACCTGCTCTCGAATGCGCGACAGCCCTAACCGTGTATGTCGCTCCACAAGCCAAAGCTCGTAGCACTACACTAGTGGCTTCGCCCCCGGCTTCGAGTCGCCGTTCTTCTTCTCGGAAAGAGGCCGGCTCCATGCTATCGGCAGTATCGTCGCGGACTCGCATCCACCATATGGTGAAACCTGCAAAACAGACCTTAAGTCGATATTCGTTCGTGCTTATGATTAATATACTTTTTTTTTTAACTTCATAGACCGTTCTTTGGCCACGATCTCGCCTGGCGGTACATGACGATGTAGCCCACGATGGAACAGAACGGTTTAAATTCTAGAGTCTAGAATCTAGACCGTTCTGTTCCAACGGTCTAGAATCTAGACCGTCCGACAGTGTCTTCTAGACTCTAGAAAACACTTCTTTAAGATATCGTTTTATTTAGCTTGGTACCTGTCATAATTAGTTAGAAAGCCAGAAAGTATTTTTTTAGAAAATGATGACACGTTTGTCAAAGTAGTTTCATGATGACTGTCAGGTAGATAAAGTTTAGGCAAACGAATACCTACTACTACTCTATCCAAACCTTCGCGTGTTTTCCCGTTTCTCCTTTTTATCGTTAGCGATGGTCACCACGAGATAGTGGAATTAAAACGTATTTCCCTATCATCAACAGGTCGTTCCAGTTAGTAAAACTCACTCCGCAAATTGGGCCTATTTTATGAGAGTATGGAACTACTTAGCGGTAATACAAGTTATGCGAATGAAAGCAATATGAAACAGATAATACCAATTACTGGAAATAAGAGCACGTCCCAAAAACAATCAAAACGTGCACGGGACGCGAATGTAAACACCCCTTTTGTCCCATAGCCTGTTCTATTTACATAAAACCCCTAAACGCTTACCAACTACCTAAAGGTAGGTATTTGTTTCACAAATCGATCTGAAGATGCGTTACCTCTTCGTGTTTTATAAATTGAGCTATTACGTGCGGGTCGGATGAAGAGATTGATAGAATCTGATATGGAAAGTAAATTCAAAGGACTGTCCCATATTTTTATAGGAAAAAAGAAAATCGTGTTCGTCCTTGATAAAAAATATCTCTTCAGGAATTATATTTTCTTTTTACAAAATATGTTTTTAACATTCAAAAGAATATGTAAGTATTGCTTTGAGGGTGCAAAACCATGTTTTGAATAGAATATAAATTTTTGATTGAAATATCGACAGGTTAGGCTAGATTTAACGCGATGAGGTTAGGTTTAAAGTTTCCGAGTTCTCGTTGCTACGAGTATATGAGAGAACACAGCGGGGTGGTGCGATATCCGGGTTCTTTGTTTGGTGCAAGTAACAAGTTCTCAACAACTATTGATACACTGGGTAAAATATAAGATATTGTAGACCACGCAATGTGGGACATATAGATGAGATTACATTTAAGTTAAAGGCTTAAAAATAAATTATATAAAGTTTTCAGAATTCGTGTAGTTTCGTTGTTCCTCTTACCATGAGGCGGTGCAGCCAGATGGTGCGTAGTTCTCCAAGTGAGTCTTGCTTCTCTATGCGCCGCGTGGTCCAAGCTCAGGGCGGGAGCGGACGGCGGCGCAGCACACTCTACTCTGTAAGTCACCTCTTCGGAACCGAACGCGTTTCGTGCTGAACACGTGTAGTTACCGCTTGTCGATGCGTCTACTTCTGTGAATAAACGGGCGCAAGCAAAATAAGTAACTAAATTTTTACTCATGAAGCGACAATTTTAGATTTTACGATACTGATTATGGTCTTATGGTAACTTAGCTGACATTGATAAAATTGAAGAAGAAACAAGAAACTTTCCCGAACAAAATTATGTAAATATAATAAAAGGTGTAAAAATAAAACACTCTCATAAACCTGAGACACTGACAAGGTCATGAAATCACCATGGTTTCATGTCCTTATTTTCTTTTAAGTTCTTTTCTCTTTCTCTCCTATCACCCATCATCTCAATAGTCACTCCGTTATCATAAAATCACCATCAATGAACTACTAAGAAACATTTTATAAAAGTTATAATTATAAATTTACCATGTATTGATAGATGGCCATGTGGAGTGAGATGTGTTCGGGGGTCATGTGTGACTGGCCGGTCAGCTCGCAGCCAACGAGCTCGTGGTGGAGGCTCACCGCGCGCTGTACAACTTAGCCGAAGACCACGTCCACAGCAAACCCGTGCCCAAACGCCAAACGAGACTATTTTTGCACCCACTAAAACAACTCATATTAAGCTAACAAAGATTTTTCTTAAATATAAGCAAAAAAACAGATTTTATACAACTTTCAGATTCAGGTTAAGCTTATAGATTAATTCTTAAGAATTTAAGTTTCGAACTACATAAGTCAGTAACTAACATGACAAACCATCGTAAAGTTTGTCCAAAAGAGTCAATAGAGAATAACTATCTATAGGTCGGCATCGGTCGAGAAACAATACACTTTGACTGACCTCTAGAAGTAGTAGTAGCTGGTTGAGGAGCTGAAGGTTCACCTTCTCCCACCACTGAATGCGCTGCTACCCACGCTTCATAACTGGAACCTTCTGACAGAGATCTCAATTCCGTTGAACCTCCCAGGCCCACTGACGGTTCACCGCTCTCTGCTTGTACTGTCGTGGTTTGAGGAGGTCTATCCCTAAAGAAAACATTAAAACAATTTAAACAATTTTATACCAAATTTGAGGAGAAAACTGTGTAACAAACACTATCGAAATAACAAAGAAAATAATTTCATAGCATTCTGCAAATTCAATTTGATCATAATAAAATGAGGCACTAAAATAGGTAAGGCAATTTCTATTAATACATTATATTACGTAACATTCCTCACCTGCCAAGCTCACGATAAAAGATGGTGTAGTATAGAATAGGTCCGTTTGGTCGACTAGGTGGCAACCAACTGACGGCCAATGAAGTTACCGAAGTTGCAACCACCTTTACTGCCGCTGGTGATCCTGGGGCTACAGAAAAATTAAGGATACAGACGATTAAGACGAACGATAAACAAAAAAACAAATACTTATGTAAAAATTAAAGAATGTAAAAAGAAGGAAAGGTTTTGTGTTCAAACTAAGTGATTGTAATTGCCACAACAGAGAGCGAGGTGTTTTGAACTTTAATACGAGGACATTGTGTCAAGGAGATAATTTCACGGCACTTTAACTTTTAACTCACCATCTTGTTGCGTAGTACAATGTATAGGATGCGCCGGCACTCCGTCACCAGACGACGTATACGCAAGCGCTTGTATCGTGTAATTAGTGTGTGGTACTAGTGCAAGAAGTAGCGTTTCGACTCCCGCCACACGTTTGACTTCCGCTCCCGCTCCTGTGCTTGGACCACCGCCGCCTCGCACCTCCCATTCAAGCCAGTCCGCCGCTACCGACAAACAACTGCCATCACTCAGCTTACAAGCAAACAACACTTTACTTAAGCTTGGTTACGACACAATTTGTTGAGCTATTGGAAAAACATTCTTGAGAAAAGAGCTATACCTATCGCAATATCATTGTACAATTTTAAATCACTACAACATAGTATAAAACAAAGTCGCTTTCTCTGTCCCTATATCCCTATGTCTTTATGTATGCTTAAATCTTTAAAACTACGCAACAGATTTTGATGTGGTTTTGAAACAAATATCTTCAATCGATTGAGCTGAAATTTTGTATACACGTTTAGTTTTGATGACAATTCATGGTTAGCTGCATTTATGTAACAGCTTGTTTCTAAATAAGTTTTTGACTTTTATTTATTTATTGGTACTTAAAACTTGTAAAATATTGATGAAGTGCTATATTTACTCAGTTTACTCACTATGTTCTGGTCGATAAAGCAGTTTGTAGCCCAATAGTGCTCCATGATGCGCGTGGGCAGGTGGAGGTGACCATTCCACTTTCAGACTTTGAGGAGACACTGCCCGGCATCTGACTCCTCTAGGGCCTTCCGAAGGCACTGTATAAAATAATGTGGTTCGTAACTTCTCGAAATAAAACTTTTTTAAATTGAAGTAATATGAAAGAAGACTTACCACTTTCTTTTGTCAGGGTGTTGACGGGACCTGAAGATGGTCCAGCTCCAGCGCTATTGAATGCTCGCACACTTATAGAGTATCTGTAAGAAAGAAGAGTCCACTCACTGGCTTCACACACTGAAACACCATGAAATCGTCGAAACTACGAGTCTAGAGGTCTACAATTTGGAACAGTCACACTTTGACGGGCGTAAGGGCCCAATGAAAAGATAAAAAATGAGTTCCAATAGAGTGGGAATAGCTTCACGCGAACGAAGTGATGATCATATGATCTACTTACATATAAGATAATAAAAAACAGTTGCAAAAATAAATTTCCAAACCAAAATCACACCACAGATCAGACAAACACAGAGAGATCGGGCCACAGCACAGACGTGGCATAATATTTGCAGTGGGAATGAAATTCTCACTGTACGTGAGGCGTCTCGCCGCTTATTACTAACCTTGTGTAATGTTCAAGCCCTTCAATGGTGTACTTGTTGATCTGACCTCGCACCGTAGCGAACTCCATGCCAACGTTGGCGCCCCCACTCAGAGAACCGTCAGCAGACGCCCACCACCATACTGTGTAGCCAAGGAGTTCTCCGTTCCAAGACAGTGACGGTGGAGCCTAATTATCCCAAAAACATGATTTAATTTACATATTGATACTAAAAATACGTATTATAAGCCAATATTAAATACGTATTTTACCTTGTAAAGTTTAGACATTAGATGGTTTGAAAGCTCATATATATAAGCCTAATAAATATTCAGTCATAATTATGTCATTAGAATACATTTTATGTGGATCAACATGGTTTTGTAATCGATGCAATACGCTTAGTCACATTAACATAAGATAAGATAAATAAAATAAATTTATTGCATAGCAAACATTACTTAGCAAAATTTACATCAGGTTGACTGAGTGTAATACATAGTTTGAATTGAAAAATAACATCCAACCTATAATCTTCTAAGCCCCGCTTGTCTCTTTTCGGAAGGTTTTCAGTCCAAAGACTGTCTTCAGAGTATTTCTAAGAAATATAACAATATAACTTGGATTATATACTCGTACAAACCATTCGATATGTATTCATATTCTTGTGCATTAGGTACACTTGGAAAGAGCTGTCCAACCGGAAACTAAATTTTATAGCATTTCACATGACCTAAATTCTTGGCACACAACACTCTAAATTGTTGGGCTTAATCTCGAATAAAATAATTCAGTTGCCAAGTTTGCTCGATAGTAGATATGCTCTGTGGGAAAGCTGCCCAGATGCAGATGGAAACAGCACAATGTCCTTTGTATAACCAGCTTAATTTTAAATAGAATCAGTCGGTGAATGAGTGATTCAATTGAAGTCTTCTGTGCACATACCTACTCGTATACATACTTATACACCGTGTCGAAAAAATACTAGCTTAGAGATCGTCTATGCATGTTGGCTGGCCAGAATACCAATCAACGCTGTTAAATACTATCATGAAAAGGTTAAAAGACAAAATCCAGCCTCGATTTAATTAAACTCGAAATTTACTGTGAATCCAGTAGGTCGTATCGAAAATAAACAAAATAATATATGAAGAGAAGTTAATTTCTGAGAGGGAGTTCTTCTGTGATTCTTCTTATTGTGTCACTAGTTGTTTCAAATAAGTGTGGTGAAAAAATTAGAGGTGCGTCTCAAAGAGTTCTGGGCTGTTATTCATACTCACTTGCCAGCCTAGTTCAATAGTAGTTGTCCGAGGTGCAGAGGCCCGGAGATTGAGCGGCGCCCTCGAAGGCGGCTCATGCAGCGTCAGCGCAAGCAGCGCCCGAGTGTGCGATGATGCGAATTGAGCCGTCACCGTCCTTGCTCGGACTAGGTATGCAGTAGCCGGCTCAAGTCCAGATATGGTAGCTCCTTCCATTCCAGAAGAAAATCTGATTGGGGGAACGCTTGTGGTTACCACAATGACTTTAACGATGTTGAAATACAAGTGATTGATAGGGGAATACCAAACTCCATTCGTTTGTAATTATGTTGTGTATATTTAAAAATCATAAAATTTCAATAGAAAAATATAATTTTATCCCAAAAATCACCGCGTCTGTTGAAGCCCTGCCTACTGAACTAGTGCTAGCTGACAGGAGACAGATACTAATTCCCAAAATAGCTTGATTAAAAATTAGATAAAAAAATCACGATCTCATCCCAAAAAAGGTATAGCTTATAAAAATTACCTAACCCACACAGAGAACATCAACTGAAGACATGCCCTAATAGTCGCAATACCAATAACTTGACCAACTTACTCGGAATAGGTGTCTACAGGAAGAGCAGTCACAGAAACATTATGAGTGTCAGCATCTCTCCAAGAATCAGGACTAGTTGAATCGTGCTTGCGATATTGCACCACGTAGCCCAATACTGGAGAGTTTCCATCGTATGGCCTTCTCCATTGCAATCTAACAGTTCTGGAAGTCGCTTCCAGCACTCGGAAGTTTGCCGGTGGTTCTGGTGGCTCTGTAAATAAAACATTTTATTCTAACATCTTTATTTTGCATGAAAATACTCAAACCATTAAAAATGTTGTAGTTGCTGATACCTTGAACAGCCAAATGCACGAAATGGTCTGATCTACCATAGGGGTTAGTCGCTTGGCATCTGTAAACTCCCGAGTCTCTTCTGTCTGCTCTTTCTATAACTAGCTCACTTCGTAAACCTTCTGCACTTCTAGTTTCTGATATGCTCATTCTGTAATTAATTCCATGATAAGTGTTTTGAAAACTGCAAAACGTTCAATTTGTTTGTTTATTTACCTGTAATCTGAATTAGGTAATCCTCGCCCTGAATGACTCCATGAGGTAGACAGTGGAGTATCGCCGCGGGCCACACATATAAGTCTAATTGTATCCCCTAGTTTTGCGGTTATATTCGCTGATTGGGTCTCAAACCTGGCAGGCTCTGAAATTTTAATAGTAGAAGTAAAATGAAATATGAATTATTTTAAATAAAATATATTAATTCAAGTGTATTACCATTCACATGAATGTCGAGGGTCTTGGAAAGAGGCGGTTGAACTCCGTTATCAGCTCTACATCTGTACTTTCCAGAATGTTCTGCACGAGCTGATTCCAACCTTAGAGAACCATTCCCAAGAACCATAGGTTCTAATACGCCACCTAGGGAAGTCTCTGTGCTGCCTTTAAAAAACAACAAAAACCAAATTGCCCTCATTACAAAAACAGTTGAAGTAAAAATAAATCTTTGGTATAAACGTAGTTGTAGATTTTACCAGAGAGCTTGGTCCAATATATCGTGGGAGTAGGATGACCTCGAGCTTCGCAGCTTATCGTCAATGAGCCGTTCAATAAAACAGCTGCATCGGAAGGTTCCATTTGCCAATACGGAGGAACTATAAACATTAATGCGTTAACAGCAATGTAGGAGCTATCACGATTTAGTAGTACCTAAGATAAAAATGTAATAAGAAGATCACCTTTGATAGCAAGCTCGGCAGATGAATTGGCTTTGCCAGCAGTATTGGTGACAACACACGTATAAACTCCACTGTGAGATGCTGTCAGACTCTTGAAAAGAAGCATGCTAAAAAACTCTGCGCCTCGTTCGTCAACTTGAAGCGCGCTTGAGATTGGCATTTGATCTTTTAACCACGAGAAGTACACAGGCATGTCTCCAGACGTTACAGTGCAGGTTATTTGTGATCGATCACCAGCCTTCAACCCGGGGGGAAATATTATCGGAGATAGAACTGGTGGCGATACTACAGACACTTGCACCTGTAACAAAACAACAGTAAACAAAATATTTCCTGACAAAAAACTGTAGATAGGTGACAACAACTTTTAATACGCCTCTTATGACTTTTTTGGCATCCTGTAAAATTCATAGCTAGTCTTGCACATTCTTTCATATTGCGCAGTTTAGGAAGAAATGTATGCGAGCAGTTCTGCCGCTTTTTCCAGAGAACGAACCCTAGAGACACACTTACATTGTCAAGACGGTTCGATACTATAAAAAAGCGACTGGGGCGAAATTGCAGCGTCCATTTCATTTGTGTGTGTACTGAAAATTGTGCTGTTTCAAACCTGAGCAAGTTCAGCAAAATTAAACTGGGGTTCGAAATTACCTCACGTTTAGCCAGTTCTCCTCCGGGCGTGACGACGGAGCAAGTCCAACCGCCCTTGTCGCGATTCCGGTCTACGTTCGAAATCGTCAATTGACCATCGGCTTGATGGTATCGAGGATCAGCACCAGAACCTCCTTCCCATTTTACGGAACTGAATAATAAATCACATAATATTAGGACTTCATATATTATTACAATCAGTGATGTTTTGAGTATAATGTCTATAAAATAATAGTCGTCTGAATCAGTCGTACAATTACACAATTAACATAATATTATATCCAGATATGATTATTGCATAACAGTGAGTTTCCCGGAAATAATGAATACCTACCTTGGGAAAACAATACACATGGATGAAGTGGAGAGTAATGGCTGTTTCTTTAAACTTACAAACAGCTTCGCGCTTACAAAAAGAATTAACAGAATCGCTGTAGCTTGCATAATTTTAGAAGCCCAACGTTAACCTTTTCTTTTACCGCAGCGTTAATATTATAAGACAAACAGAACATTAGGAATTCCCGCATTCTGCGGGTAGGTAATGATAATAACCGACTCGGTCCGATCTCCGTGCCCAGACTGGGAATGCCGCGTCATACATACTGAAGGGGGCAATGTTGTAAGTGAATTTTTATATTCCTGCTGCTATTCTCTTGTCAAGACTATTATGAATGTGGAATCGTGAAGTGTGTAAAAGTTGGGTAAATCAACAAGTGATGTTAATAATTCCTTTGAATTTAAAATTGGAAAGATGGTGACGGTCTACCATGCACGGGCCTTGCCATTGCCAAGCTCGCCTTTGTACCTACATGACTACTATGTATTTTTTGTGTAAATCATTTTGTGTACAATAAAGAACAATAAAGAACACGGGGTTCAAAGAAGTGAAAATCTTACCTTATCATACCTACTTATGATTAAAAATGAATTACACATGTTTATGGTGAAGTGGCATTAATGGCATTGCTACGCATAAATAATTTCAAAAAGTTTGGATAACTTGAAACGAGCGAGCTAGAAGTTTTTGTCGGTTGCCTGCGTTTTAAAACCAATTGTCATTAAAACCGAGGTAGGTTTTTTCTGTTTACCGCTCAGTTTGAAAAAGAAAAAGATAATACTCACTCAATAGGGAATCCGTAGTAGGGACACCAGATTGTAACTTCAGAGCCGGCGACGGCCTTCACAGAGTTCATGGCACGGATGTACGGTGGCCCTATGGAAAGTAGGAACAAAATTATAGTAACTTCTGTATAAAATTAAATCCTTGTAACGTTCCGTATGTACAGTCGACTGGTCAAAAATCTATAGGTAACTTCTCTAACTCTGTTAATTTTGACAATTGAATCGACTTTTTATCATGGAACGCAGATTAATCAAAATTTTAATGACATTTTTAATAGTGACTGATAGTTGTTATTTTATGACTTTTGTGTTTGGTTCTTAACATAATTATAATAAAACTAGTAGCGCCCTGCGGTTTCACCCGCGTAGTTTTGAATCCTGGTATTCCCACGGGATAAAAAATAGCCTTTGTGTTATTCCAGACTATAATATATCTCTGTACCAATTTTCACCAAGATCCGTTCAGCCGTTCTGGAGTTATAGAGTAACAAACATCCATCTATAATCCATCCATCTATCCATCAATCCATCAATCCATCAATCCATTAATCCATCAATCCATCAATCCATCAATCCATCAATCCATCAATCCATCAATCCATCAATCCATCAATCCATCAATCCATCCATCCATCCATACTTACAAACTTTCGCATTTATAATATTAGTAGGATTTTAATCTTGATGTTTAATATGCATAGTTTCATTTTTTTATTGATTTTTACTAATAAAGTTACATATTTTTTTACTGGCAAAAATCATGATATCATCGGACGAGTTTAATTTGTTTTATTTTTATTAACCTATATGTCAATAATGTTTATTGGATGAAATAATGAGACAGCATTTTAAAAGTTAAAAATTGTTTACATCTTAGTGAAGCCGACTGTACTCGTACCTACTGCAAATGAAGCCATAATATTGACTTGTCAATTAACATAATGTAAGCTTAATTATGCTCATGTATTATAATATTTTATTAGGACAAATGTGCGCGTATATCCAGAACGTACGAAACGAACCTACATTTTGTATATCTTTACTTTTTCTAAAATTAAACCTGCATATTTTTCTTTTCTTGGATAAATCCTTGACAGAAAAGTTCATTGTTGATAAGTTATATACAACGAAATCATCAACTTAATAAAAATTGGCTTAAAGCTGCAAAACTCTGGAGAAGGTACCAAACTAATGTTCTAAGAAATAAACAGGGTGTTTAACCGAGACCTGTCCGTCTGAGGAAGCGGCTATAATAGAGTCAAAGGCTGCTCTAAAAAAACATTACGTCGATTTTATAGTTTTAAAAATAAAGGGCATTTCAGAATACAAATTTTTATCTGAAGTCGAACCAGGTTTTTCTTTTCGGAAAATAATAGTCTGAATCTCTATCTCTTATAACTTACCGACTCCACCCCCACTCTACGTAAACATGGATATTGAATTAACAGCATAGATAATTATTTTCCCAAATGTTGAGCAGATATTTCCGATGTACCTACCTATGTACCATATACTTGTTTTCAATTACTCTATCAAACATGCACGCTTCTGTCGAAAACATAATGTTGCGTTTGTGTATTTCAGCATGTAATACGTCCGGCAGTAAAATTAACAATTAGATCGCAAATAGCGAGGTCGTATAGTTTCAATGAACGCTATTTCGTTTGCCGATTGATCCCACGTAATTGCCAATTTGTTTCTGCCACTGAGAATTCCATAAATTGAATTTGAAAATGACGTTCTTATTATAAGAACGAAGTCGAGCGAATCAACTGATTTCTCATAGCGTGCTTCGCTCAAGTTGTCCCATATCTAGATAGGTATAGGATTCGTTTTCTGTCATCTAACGAAGCAACATAGCATTTTCATTTTAATTGTTTTTCTAGTGTTATTTTGAGTTGTGTTGTGTAATTTTGGTGGTATTTTAACCAACATTACTTGTGGTCTTAGCACAAAGTGTAAGCATTTGAAATGAAAGTGTATTATGTGATATCGTGATTTGACCGAAAATGTTTCAAATGTTTTGAAGAAACCGCCACCATTTTCTTCAAAACAATTGACTGACTCGACTTTGGACTGACGTGACTAGAAACATAACTACAAAGAGTATAATCTCTGAATCACTTGACATTGGCAAGATTGTCTATGACAGGAGCCATAAAAAGAAAGAAGAAGAAGAAGATAGGTATAGGCGACGGACAAACAAAATGTACCGTGGTGATACTTTTCCGTAACACAGCTTTGATTTCAAATCTGTAGAGCTTATTCTATAAACAATAAAATCACAATCATATCGCTTAGAAGATCTGCGCCAGAAGTATTATGTACCTATTTTTTTTTTATATTTCGTTTTAGTTGACTTTCCACACAGCACTATGTAGCCACAAACTTAGCCAAAACTTGTAATATGGGAACCAGATAGCTGATATAATACATAATATACTTTTTTGTAAATACATACCTATAATACATAATAATACTCTGACAGAGAACAAACATCTATGTTCATCACACAAATGTTTGTTCTCGGTGGGAATCGCACCCAGGCCTACGGCGCAGAAGGCTAAGGAGCTATGAAGGCTGTATTGTTCTGTTGTTCTCGAGCGCGAGCTACTCACGTTGGCATTTTCATCGCCAAAATTAACGCGGGTGGCGCTAGTGATTGGTGAATGTCAATCGCGCACCTCTACCTCAGTGGTGCAGCGGGCGATGCGAGTCATGCGACGCAATAGGTTGCGGGTTCGATTCCCGCCTCGGTACAAATTTGTGTACGATCTGCAGAAATTTGTTCCGTTGGTCTGGGTGTTTTCTATGTATAATAAAAATATACATCTATGTAATGTATATTATATTAAATATATCCGTTATCTAGTACCCATAACACAAGCTTTGAGTAGCTTACTTTGGGGCCAGATGGTGCTGTGTGGATTGTCCAGCATTATTATTAAAAAAAACTGCTAAATTAAAAATTCACTGCGGACTCCACTATTACTTAGGCCAGTGTTGTATCAGAATAGCACTTCCAAATCGACTCAAACTAACCAAGATAAATCAGTGACATTTTAGTAGTGCCTTGACCAAGACGACCACTGCAAACATCCGAGATTAAAATTGATGCTGACATTTTTAAATTACTTTTTTTAGAATTTCCGACACATAAAAGCAGTACAGCCGGCATCCAATTAAAATATTAATGAAGCTTAACTATACCTAGGTACTGTAGAATTCTTAAACCGTAACGCAAGGTCTGGCTACGCTTAATATTTTAGTAGTTACATCAGTTCAGGACGCCATGCAACCGTCGCGTCGGTGTCGGTTCTATTTCAAGATCTGGTAAATCATTTGGACGGTAGACAGTAGTGCCAATTCTGTTGTAAAATTTTCCTAACTTAACCTAATTTGACAGCGAACAACTGAACTGCGGGGCTTATTCAATACTTCTTTACTTTGACTGCTTACCAATTTAAAAATAAATCACTTACCGTAAACATTGAGCCGGGCTGAATGCGCGAAGCTCCCATGAGTGTTGGTAGCCCTGCACTCATACCTCCCCCCGTGTTCAACTCGGGCGTTGCTCAGAGAGAGTGTTGAAAGCACGTAGTTCCCACTGGACGCTATCCCCGAGGGACCGTTCTCACGGCCTTCAGTTACCATAGCCCTGTAGACAATTTCATCCATGAACGTTGATCCTTGAGCTGACTTTGACCGTTAAATTCAGCAGAAAAGGTGGCAATTTAAGTTTGTGTGTAGTTACTAAAAACAGACTGAAAAAGGTGCTGCTGAAATCAAATTAGTTCTGAAGAAATGAGACCATTACCTCTCAGCGCCGGACGCAGTAAAATGCCAATAGGGGGTATTACTCGGTGACGTAATGTAATTTTCATAGGCAATAGGGCCATCTGTTTGTACTATCAGTTGTTCACATTAAAAAATCTTGAGGTTGTTTTTATTCTCTGATAGTTCAATAGTGAATTGGTTTCAAATTGAACCAATATAAGGGTTTATTACCATTGAGTGGTATGTCCTAACTTTATATATTCATGTTGAACTTAATAGTTTCAAGTTAAAGATAGGCTCAAGTGGTTGTAAGTTTGAAGCCATTTAGTTAGTTGGCAGCGGCACAAATGCTTAAAACTTTGTAGCGGTCTCAATTTCAGCCGATTTGTAGGTTGAATTCACAATTTCAAACGAAACTGTCTCATAACTTATTGTAAACATGAACTTTTGACTTAAAAATGCTTTTTAAAATATAAATTGAATAAAAACCGCTTTCAGATACAATTACGTAAGTAACTATTGGTCAAAAATATGTATAAACAGTTTATAAAGTGTATAAATGATAGCCACAATATAATTTATATCGGTGGAGTTGGACAGTGGGCACTGCTAACCATCACCCTGGCTATCTGCCAGTACTGCTCAGTAGCTGTACTGGCCATTCATAAAACATAACTTTAAACAATATTCACCACACAATTTGCTACTCTAACCCTCGGTTTCTGAAAGCCCGATCAAAGCTAATCGGCTGTCAAGTCACTTGCTGTTTCAGCTTTTACTTCAAATTAGATAGAGATAGCAAGTGACTTGACAGCCGATTAGCATTGATCGGGCTTTCAGAAACGGGGGGTTAGTGTAAGTATTTATATAATCTCCTCCTATCAGAGATAATAATATGTTAAAAATGGGCAAGTATAACCAGTGGTTTATAACATCACGGTCAACTTTTTCTGGAAAACAATTTTTGAAAGTCCATACCCATTAATCTGAAAATTAACATGACATTTTACTTAGCATTTTCATATTATTTTTTTATTTCAATGATATTATTTATTTGATCACAGTATGAATTGATTATTAATTGCTGGGATTTTAATTGTTACATTTTTTATAGTATTTTGGTTTTTAATGTTAATGTAACTATGTATGTAATACATTTTTTAAACAATTATGACTGAATAAATAAAAAAAAATATATATATTTCATTTCATTTGTATATCATACCCGTGATGAGCAGGTATCGACTGTCCGTCTAGGCTCCACCTGAAGCGGGGTGGTGGCTCACCGACTGCGGAACACTTCAGAGCGACCTGTGCTCCGGGTTGTACCGCTTGCTCTATAAACGTGTATACCAACTCGGGCCGAGCATCTGTTTGATAAAATTATAGGCTCAATTGCTGAAAAGTGGTATGGGAAACTATAAAAAAAGTCAAATAAACTAGCACATTCGAGCTAAGTGAAATGACCCTCCATGATGTTTTTGTTTGTATCCTTTACACATCACGAAGGGGCATTTCATTCAAAGCATTTTGAATAAATTCTACGCATTACTGCAATGACTAGAAATAGCCCAGCTTCACAAATAAAAATAATAAAACATACTCACCAGAGGAGCGTTTAAAACGTTTTCTTTTGAACGGCCGTACTGCGCTCGTTTTCCTCACTAACGAGCACCGTGTAACTGAAAAACATAAATGTAAAAAATACATCTACCTCTGCTTAGTTAGTACACATAGCTCAGTAGCCTTTGGCGTGGTTGACTAATGTTTGTATGATGAGAAAATGAGAAGAAAAACTCCGGGCTTGTACCTCTCGTGGTTTCCGAGAATTCGTTCAAAAACAATAAAAACTATTAATGCGTTCGAAATTTTAAATCTTGATACGAAAAAGTTTATGCTCGGTCTGCAGATGTTCATTAAATAATGCAATCATGATTACATACTCTTTCAAAAATTAAATAAAAAACGAGTCTACTAATGAAAAGTTTTTATCGCGGGCAATGTTTTAGTTGTTTGGAGAAAAGAGCTGAGAAAGAGACTCATCCCTTCCTTCCCTTGTGTTTTTACAAGGAATTTTAATGTTTTTATCTCTGTATGGAAAATCGAAATCAATATTTTGTTTCTGTTTAATTTGACATTTGGTATACCAAAGAGTTTAAAACATTGTGATGAAGGAGGTTCAAAGTTACATTCAGCCAGAAAGTTTTTTAAAGGTCGGCAAAACATTCCGATGCAATGAGTTTGTTTCGAACTAAGTACAAATTATTTATTAACTTATGAAATAACATTACAGAATAGAGTCCAATGCGTTTAATCTAGTACTAAAATTAGTACACTAGTAGCACAATATTATTGCACTTATAGTAATAATACAAACTTACACATTATCCCTCTTCCTGTTTTGTTACCTTAGTTTCATCCAAAAAGATAACATGAGATTGATTTTTTAGCTAGCAGGTTCTGCATAAGTGTGACCATTTGTAACATACCTACTACCCGACAGCTCCCACAGCTCAGTCGGTATATAGTAGCTCTTTCTTCTGCACTGTTTAGGCTTCGATTACCACCGAAAACAAATATTTTGTGTAATGAACATAGATGTATATGATCTCTGCCTGGGTGTCATAAAATATTCTTTGAGCAAAAGTTCTGCTTAGCTGAGAGCTAGAGAATGACGTGTGGAATGCACCGATGTTTCACAAATCAAATCATACAACAACAAAGTATCCCCACTTCTGGTCTCATAACAAACAAATGAGATGACATCTATGAATTATTTATTCGTAGGATGACATAGCTTGAATTGGATTCTTGTTAAAAATTCACTTAGCTTCGTTTTACTATCCGCATTCGTTCAGAAATTTATAACATCGTAAAACTGGGAAAAAAGTTTACAGCTTTGTAGAGCTGAATTGCTGGGATAAACCGAAGCACCGATGGCCTTGGCTTATCTCTTCTCATAAACAAAGGAGTGTAGGTATACAAACAATAGACAGCTACTCGATTGTGGGTATGAGCGAAAGGATCGGACCGTCTCTCCTCATATAAAATTTAAATTAAGAACACACGCAATTTGAAATATTTGCCTATTTTCTGCGATAAAGCGTAGCATGTCGGTTCGTATGTTCGAAATTCAAAAGTTTAAATCATTTCTAGTATCGAGAAAGTTAATGTACCTCTACCTACCTACAACTTACATTAAAAATGAGGCTCAGTTATAAAATTATCAAGAAATTTTGCTGTACTGTAGATATACTACTGCATCCTGTAAAGAGATCTCATGTTACCGTTATTATTTGAAATAACAAATTAAATAATTGAATTGCATGAATCTGTTTTGCTGACAACAAATTCGATCTAAGTAATCTCGTCCTGTATGTATTTTATAATAATTGTTTGTGAGTAGAATGTGTAACCAAACGGTTTCCTAATATTATACATCGTAGCACGCCACACCATATTTTTGCTTGCACAGGAATAAAGGTATACAATGCTATTAGCATTAAGTCCTAGCACAAATAAATAAATAGAATGCTGTTATTGACTTCAATTTTTATCGATTCTTTTTAACAATTTAATAAAAAGGGTGGAAACATCGTCTTGAGAATGGCAACTAAATAAAAAAAAACTTTATTGTGAATAACCTCCGAGAAAATTAATAGATTATTGGTAAGATGGAAAAAAATAATTTTTCTACAATGGGTGATCTTGCCGCAGAGCGCAATCTCTTCCAGAAAACCCTTGAATTATACTTATATCTACATCCTAAGACGGAAATTGAAAGCAGCAGCAGGTACAAAAGATCCAACTTAAGAAATTGGTAGGTAAATGAGAGATAAAATTACAAATTATCTTTGGTTACTCTATTAATTTGTGTTAAATTGTATGTATAAAAATTATGGTCTTATTAAAATAAGAATACGTACCTACTTACGCAAATATATGCAAAGAAATAGTAGGTATATTACGTTTGAATAAGTAAATTTAGTCACAGCTGAAAATTCAATACGAGGACTTCTCAGCTGGAGCTTTCCATCAAAGCTCCAACACAAATAGGTTATTCACAAAGCGAGCTAGTATTGGCATACGAAAAAACCAACTACCCCATTTCTCCATTTCCCCCTCTCCAAAGCCACCCTAGCAAAGATGGATGCCAACGCGCGAATATCCAGCGAACTATTCCAATTTCAAAAGTTTCTATTTGGTGTAGCAACCGCACTTGGAACCAAAATGAAGTCCAAAAATGTTTTGAGCTTGAATTGAGATGAGTGACCGGATGGAGAAACGAGATGCATATCGATTTTGCGAATAATATTTAAGCTAAGGCTGACGCTCTACCTACTCTACTAGGATAACCCTGTGTTATGTAACAATCTTTGCTGTCCAAAAATATTCTGGTTCTAAATTCTAGGTTTCCTTTACCCATTTACCTCAAGTACCTAAGTATTCAAATGCTGAAATGATACCTACCAAAACATTCACACCGTATAATAATGTGCTAAGAATTCCGCCCTGAAACCATCCGTTACTACAAACAAACATTACTATGCGGCCTCCTGTATATGTACCTACGGTTCAATAGCCGTTTGTAGGTCGCCAAACGTATTCGTTACGTTTGGTATTTTTTACGCGAATACCGGAATAATCATTAATTATTCTTTGTTTTTAAGGTAGGTTTATCTTTATGCTGCTTTGGGGAGGCCTATGTATAGTTCTGAACTTATTCAGGTTGATGATGGTGATGATGAAGCTAGTGGTTAAGCATTTTAAAAAACAGTATCATCATAATTTTAGTCAGCGAGAAAATGAGGCCTCCCCCATATTTGCAGATTTAATTCAAGCCTGCCCCATCCCTCATTGTTACAGCGCTTTACTATTTCTATTGGCTCCATTGGGTGGCCGTCCCATGCCTCATCTTCTAACTCATGATCGTCTATGAAAATGGAAATGAACCAACTTGATTAATAAAAAAAAACAGAATGAAGCTTGAATTCAGTCAGCGCTGAAATTGAATCATTTTCAATAATATTGCAAACATTACTATTTTTTTTACTTAGACCTTTCATATACCTAATTATTATTAGATAGGAACGTATACTAGAAGCTCATATTATTATAAGCCTCCATAAATTTTACGTCACTTAATAATACTCAGTATACTATTACACTCACAAGAGGATGTAGTAAAATCACTTATGAAATCATCAAATATTATATTGCCCTCAAGCAATATTACGCGCCTGTTTAACTCAATACACGCACGAATTTAACTGTATATCTATCAAAATTTATTAAAATTTTTGTGCATTTTGGTTGTCGTTTTAATTTTTTGTTATTTTACGTCTTTAAATACACCCGTTTTCAACGATTACGCAAATAAACCGTTCATCTATCTATCGACCATATCACTTGAACCCCTCGTAGCTACGGGCTATTTGAGTCCCCATCGATCCTGCTATTCGGGTATTGAACTGATCCTTCTGTAAACACCACTACGTATCGTCCAGCGTATGCTGTCAGCTCATGTGTTAACTGACAACTAAATTGTGCGATTGGGCACGACAAAGCGCAGTCACGCTAAACTAAGCATAGTGCCCAGTTGTGAGCAAAGCATAAAAAGCACAATTACACTAATTTTTACACAAAAGAACAAAACATACCTAATATTTTTATAAAAATATTTACACTATTTGATATGCCAAAAGAGTTCCCTATAGTTGACTTGTAATTATTATTAATTAATTAAATTAAATTAATATTAGTTTTAACCTAATATTACAATATTAGGTTAAAACTATGATACACCAAGGTTTATTTAGAAAAATGCAGCCGCTGCGGATATGAGTGGGAAGGAACATCACAATTCATTTAATATGAGTAGGACAGGATATCACTTCTATTTCCTGTGATTCATTTCCAATGACTATTGGCTTATTACGCGAACTAAGCAGATCTACTTTTAGAACTACAATCTAGGCTAAAGTTTATGCACAGGAGCACAGGTGTTTTAGTGGTAGCAGCCCCGCCTTCCGATCCTAAGGTCGTGGGTTCAAAACCGGTCTTGCACCAATGAGTCTTTCTGTTCACAAAGTTTATGTTATCAATGCCAGTACTCTCAAACGGTGAAGGAAAACATTGTGAGGAAACCGGCATGTTGTAAAACCTAACAAGTTCTATAGCATCTGTCAAGTGCTCGAAAGGAGCCTCTTGAGGCGCACTTAAAATCCTTTCACCACACTGTTTCGAAAGAAACTCGTGATAAGAAGAAGATAAGAAGAAGAAGGCTTAAGTTTGCAAAACACTAGATTTTTCGTTTATTATAGCTTCCATTCCTTTTATTAGTGGACGCAGACTTTTTAATTAGAAATGCCGTTTCAGTCCGAAGGTTTACGCTGTCAGCTGGTGGACGGCGTTCCACTTTTTAGGGTGTTGGCTAAATGAGCTAACTAGTCTAGAATGTTTTGAGAGTTTTCAAGAGAAGATTGGATAGGTTACCTCACCTACCTTCTACGAGTAAGGTAAGGTGCTCCACCGTCTAGCGGACTAAGATTGCGGTCAGATGTTATCCCCAAAAAGTTCTCTTTTTCATCAACCTAAATTGATCTTAACTGCTACTTTTATGTAACAATTTCTCAAAATATGAAAGAAGCCAATTTCTCTTATCACTTCTGCTTCTTTATTTTAAAGTTGTAAACTAATTTATGGATTCTGAATTTAAAAATTGTTGTGAAAATAAAGTATGATCCCTTAAACTTGGAAATATTTGACAGCTATGAGAATTCTTTCAGAGAAGGTAGATAGATAAAGTGCTCGAAAGCTTTGAGGCGCACTTAATATCTTTTATTTTACCACAGAAGAAGGAATTAGTTAAGTGACGCAACTACACTTTTTTAAGTTAAGTGGCATTTGAAATAATCTACCTTCTTGGTAGATAATTTCAACGAAATTCCGCACTTATAATAGAAATAGGCCCAGAAAAGCGATTACTTGGCTGTCTGTACAAGATACGATTACGTTAGAATAAGGGGGCAC
Source organism: Plemyria rubiginata (assembly GCA_963576535.1). NCBI lineage: Eukaryota > Metazoa > Arthropoda > Insecta > Lepidoptera > Geometridae > Plemyria > Plemyria rubiginata. The sequence goes on along the minus strand of OY754925.1, from coordinate 6,570,551 downwards.
ACAAGCCTCGTAATAAGCGAGTGTATCGCTTCTCCCAATTTCTCGTACAAAGGTAAAACGACTGTCGAGCTTATGTGATAAGAATAAACTAATACGAAATTTTCGCACCAATTTCTCGTGAGCTCCCGGTTAGACCTTATTTTTCTCTCTGAGTGAGTGCGGAATTTATGAGAGACCCCAAAGCAATAAAATACCTTCCGAGAAAATGAAGGAGCAAATCGCAATATATTTGTTTCTTGGTGGCAGGAGGGAAGCCATTTTAGCCATCTGCGGTTGGTAATGTACTTTATAGGAATGTACTAAGTCTTATGAAATCCATTAACTATTTTATGGAATGGAAAATGGTCTATTCTGTTTTTTACTTTCTCTGTTCTGTGAATTGTATTTGGATAAGGAAACGTTCTTTTTCGGTACAGTCAGCGACAAATGTACGTGAACTTTTGTGGATTTCCTCATCAAAATTTATTTGCATATCTAAAGAAAAAAATCGATTTTTGAAATTATAAGTCATAGTACATAATTATGTGCATTATTATTGAATACTTTATGCAATTGTTTTAATTTATTTAAAGGGCTTTAATACAACTAGCTGATGGAACCAGCTGATTTCCCACCTGATGTTAAGTGGTAACCATCAATTAAAACAAAGAATTGCCTCGTAAGTCACACACGACGAGTTTTAGTATTTAACTAAAGTTTTAGTAAGAAAAACATGTTTGATGAAATTATAATTTTGCTAAACCTCCTAATGGAATACTGAAACTTTGTTGCTTGCCATTTTTCATAACTACTAGTGGTCATTCCTGAAATCAGCTGTTTATAGAAATGAGGGTGACCTCAAAAACGTAGAGTTTACGTCATATCAGTTCTTAAAAAAAATAACTGAATTTCAAAAAATTATAGAACATTGTTGTTTCCGTGAATGTCGAAAATCACCCTTACTCGGGATAGCATACTGAATGTGAGACACCCTGTATATGATACAGGTAGGCACTATACTGCGATACATTTGTAATAGTGGCGTAATATTTTTTTATGATTACAAATTCACGCACCAAGTCACGTGATCCTGGAAAACTATTGCATATGGAGCCCTTGTAGACTATAGACTTTCTATCGGCCGATAATTTAACCTTGCTTTTAATTACATAAGAAAATAAGAAGATGTATGCAAAGCAACTATTGAGTGTTGACTCACTTTCAGCTCAGCGCTCGACGAGGCAACACGTTCAGTGCACAGCGAGTCAATTTCCTGAAGATGCTTCGTAGAGAGGCGAAACACGTGTCGAAATCTAAGTTTATTCCAGCTTAAGGAGATTAGATCAGCGGTTTAGTACTACATATTGCTTTGTTCAAGTTAATTTATGTTTAAAGCAACTATTCACTACATTGCACCCTAACTGCATCAGCTGACTGTTAAGAGTTGTAGAGCTCTTCGTGAATGGCTTGTCCGGGTAAGTACTACCGTGTCTATTTCTGCCGACAAGTAGCGATGTTTTTTTTTGCTTGAAGGTGTGGTTGCCTGTGGAATTACAGGCACATGAGGCTTAACATCTGTACATATGCCTCAAGTTGATGGACGCAAGGCAATGTATCGTAGTGCATGTACTTATCGCGCGTGACTTACGAATTACTTTGTTATAGGTGATAATTACCGCTTAACACCAGGTGGACCATCTGCTTGTTCCATGAGCCTGGCCACTCTACCCGACCAAATTCTCCACCCATAGAATGTCTGTAGTCTGCAGGGGCTCTGAAGCTTTGCAGAATGAATGTTTTATCGCTTGTGATGAATGAGGGTGATGCTGTCTTTCCTTTAGGAAATGATAAATTATTTACCTTCGCTAAGTCTGGCCTGTTTATTTATTTACGTGTCTATCTACTGTTTGAATCATATCAAAAGCACATTTCCTGGTTTAGAAGACGTCATGAATAATAAAGTACCTTTTTAAATCCAAGTATAACAAAGCTCTAATGGCTAAGACCTCAGCGGCGCAGCGGGCGAGAGTCCGTCTGCGACGCAAGAGGTTGCGGGTTCGATTTCCGCCTCGGAACAAATTTGTGTACGATCTGCAGAAAATTGTTCCGTTGGTCTGGGTGTTTATGCATAATAAAAAATATCTATCTATGTAAGTATATAATGTATTATATATATCAGTCATCTAGTACCCATAACACAAGCTTTGAGTAGCTTACTTTGGGGCAAGATGATGCTGTGTGAATTGTCCAGCATTATTTATTTATTTATTTAATAAGGCTCTCTCTCGTTCGTTCGTGTTCTGCGATGCGTTTTTGCGATATTTGTTTTCAGTACATTCAAACCGCACGAAGTTACACACTGCTGCAATAAGAACACGCCTTTGGACGTAGAAAATCCGAACGCGCGTTCATAACGCACATTATTGTCGCGCATGTGGGGGTAAGCCTTTGGCATCGTAGTAACGCTGGATGATTTTCAACGATTTTATACAAAGAAGAAAAGTCATGAACCTAACCACGGATAAGAGAATACTAGCACTCGGAACAAGTCCAGGAAGTTTTCTTCATAGAATTATGTTTTTAGAAGATGGTCAATTAATTTACTTAGCACACAAACATACGAAATAACAACAATAAATATAAAAATGAAATATGTCTTCTTTCGTTTTTATTCAATTTCAGAATTGGTTATGATGGCCAAAATTATCGTAGCACTGAGAAAATAATAGGAAATAGTAAAGCCAAAAACAGATTAACAACTAGTTACTATCTGAATAAGACTATATCACATCGCTCCGACATTATCTGTGGTCTCGCAATGAATTTGGTCTCACCGCTCAAACCCCTCAAACCGCCATGCTCGAACTGATAAGTAACTTATAGGGCGTATTACACAAGGCGCTGACTTTTTTGGCAAAAAAAAAACGCAGTGGGTTTTTAATAATTAACGGTAACTTTTTGTGTTGATTTAATGTTTTGCGTAAAATAAACGATTTTATATTTCTTTTTTTAACAACAGCAGTAAATGTAACAGTAAAGTGAGCCGTTGATTGTTCATCAAACACTTTACCAACAGAGGGCTGAAAAAGTCGATAGTATAGTGCTTTCTATACACAACAATTTGGCATTTTATCTATCATACATACACCCAGTGTTTTTGAGAGTGGTTATGTCAACGGTAAAGAATTTAATGGTCAGAGCGAGCCCACTAGATGAAACTACCTGTGATTTTGTATGTAAAAAATCGATTTAATAAAAATAAAGCTTTTATGGCAGCAAGATAAACAACAATAGCATTCGTGGGTAGAATTTTTTGTTCTTCAAGCAAATAATCATTTTACTGCTACAAGTAGGTACTGTTACAGATTGTCGCTACGACATGGTTTCTAGATAATTGACCCACTGGATTAAATTTTGTAGGCTCTGTAGAAGTGTAGATAATCCGTCAAGTATAATACATGTCCATCAAAACGGGGAGGCAACTACTTGCGTGATATTGCACTGTCACGTCAAACAGCGCCGTGTGTAAGCCGCCTTACCTCTAACTAACCTCATCGCATTAACAAAAATGTATAGACAAGCATCTATACCACACGTTTGATGTGTACGAGTACAACGAAATGTGGTCAGTGCAAATAAACCTCTGTGTTTTGATACACATTTACGGCCAGCCACGATATCGTGTGGTTGTGGTACAGTCAATAATAAAATGAGGATTAAAAAGCGGACACCGTAAAACAACTCTTCCTTACTGTTTTTAGAATTTTTAAGAATCTTTTGTTTTTGTATGTAAAATAAACCTACCCAAAAAAAGTAGGTGGTAAACTTGTTTGAATTTATTTGCTGAACCTTTGTAATGTTATTATTCGAAACTTGGTTATTTTTGTATTTACAAAACATTCCGTGATTTATTTGTCAACAATGTTAAAATGTGCGATCGAGAAGTTTTTACCCGAGTGCCGCGAGGGTTATGTGTTTGGCGTGTATCTATCCATGCATGTATTTATGTATCCTTCCTTCGATATTTACTTTATTACCACGTAGTAACCACACGGCTGGATGGATTTCGATGATTCTAGTATCAAAAGATTCGTCGCAACTTTCCAAGTGTCCTTAGAAATAAAAATAACCAAAAACTCACGTGGGAAGGAAAGGAGGAGCGATATTCTCTCACATTAAAAAAATCTTTTCGCTATCATAGCAATAAGGGTATCAAAGTCAAGAGAGTGATGAAGTGTTTTCAAATAATGTATTTGTTTTTGATTTAAAGTAAACCCTCAAAGACAAAACCAGAACGCGAAATTCGTTAAGTCACTTTAGCGAACTAGGCCATGAGTGATACTAAAATATATCATAAAACCTTCTCTATGGTCATACCAATCGTTTAGAAAAAACTGCATCAAAATCTATGCAGCCGTTTCGAAGATATGAAGAATTTTGTTATAAAAAAAATGTAATTGCTGGTAACCCCAAAGTAATCAAAATGAGTTATACAACCACAGGCGTCAGTAAACTGCTAAAACATAGGTACACGAGTCTCCGACTGTCTGCGATCATTACATATCATTCGTTAAGAGACGAATGATAAAAATGAAGAATAATGGCTACTGAAGAATGGATTTCAGTATTAAAAAGTAACAAATTGAAAACATTATCTTATTTACCTACCTACATACTTTTAGTACGAGCACTCGGGTTTTTTTTATAAATCTTCTTGTTTAATAATGTCTGCTCTCAACGATCAAAAAAATGTGTAGGATTTTTAATTTATGCATAGTTTTTTAATACGTAAAATACATTAGGTATAGCACCCAGACCCCAGACACAGAACCTCTTTAACCATCACACAAATGTTCTATTTTGTTGAGGATAAAATTCATAAGCTATAGCGTAGAGTGTAGACGGCAGACACTACCCACTAAGCTGTGTGAGTCGAACACAACATCCACAATATAATATTACAGTAAAATAGGAAGGCTACTATAAAGTAAATACGATCTTTTGTGTGGGCAGAAATAAGAAGCTCATATGGTTATGTCGTACGCCAGTACCTTTCCTTAAGTGCCCATGTTCCCTCGGTATTATTATATTGTTTACATCGTTTATTATAGTCGATGACATACTTTTTATTACGCTCTGCTTTTCTATGAAATACCTACCGCATGCAAAATTTGGATCCGCGGGTCTATTATCTAAGAACACGCAGTAGCGATAACATGGACTATAGTTTTTTAAATCGGTTTAAAAAAATAACTTTACTGCGAAGACTAGTACAACCAGCCGCTTTTCTAATAGCAATGTTTCATTAAAGCTTTAGAATTATAATTTTAGAACAACTTATTATAATTTTAGCACGAAACGTCCAAAATTTAAAATGTGAAATCCATGCGATTGGGATGAAGCAAGGGCTATAAAATTGTCATTTACAAAAACTTTGACTTACTTTCATTTCATAGTAGGACCTATTCGTTTATGTAAGTACTTGCCAAGCATTCTACACACGCGACAAAATGTATTGGGCTGAATCAGTTCATCTAAAGACTTCACGGAATTCTCAATTCGTTCTTTGTTTGGCTTTCGTTTTCTTGCTTGGTAATCGGAAACTTCGAGCAATGGAATTGTAGCTATTTATTTTATAGCTGGAATTTATGTTGTTACCTACCATATCTTTATCTTGAAAGTCGAACGTACTATAGAGAAAAAGAAGCGAGTGTCTTGATCGACACCTATGCCGCGGTGTAGTGGCTCTACGTCGTAGACGAAGCGTAGAGGTGGCGTGCTACGCCATAATTGAAACTTACCGGCGTTTTTTCTGATGATTTCGATGTTAACACCCTTTGAAATCTCACACACCATTTTCGAATCACTTCTGTTCCCATTCTTGGTATGGTTCGGCCTGCAATAAATGAAGTAATGGTTTCATATATTAAAATGCAATCAAAATATTTTATCATAAAAAAATACACTGAACATAAAACTACTACACTGACTGATGAATAAATTGGGTAGCTACCTAAAGGTACAAAAAATATTCGTTTGTCACAGACGTGAACAAATTGGTACATTTTCTACCTGAATGCGATACAGAAAAAAACGTTCAATTTATTAATTGGCGCAAATGAAAAGGTCGAAATTTGGGCTTTCTATTTGAAGTAAAGCCTCACAGCGGGACAAGAGCTACCAATTACGCTCCACAGGGACTGAATAACGAACTGGAATTATTTTCCTCCAACTCTTCTTTATTCGGAACCTTCGCTAATTGCTTACATACGTGTACGAGGCGCCGACTGGATGCTAACCTTGTTACGAGTAAGTAGTTGGGAACAGGCTGATTCTTTCGGCTTTTATGGATGCAGAGTTTTGGCCAAAAGGTGTCATCTACAGGCGTTTTTGTGGGTGCCTGCGAGACACTGCGATACTGCGTAAATTCACGTAGACTATCCGTGTTAATTATTATAAAGGAAACGATACGATATTTATAAAAAGGAAACGATAGGCAGACAACATTATGAAAACGGCAGGTGAACAATGGATGTCCCTGGACATGAATAGGGATCAATGGCATAAACTGGAGGAGGCCTATACCTGAAAAGGGGTTCCTAACCATAACTTAAGATACCTAAATAAAAAATAAAATTGCGAAGAATAAATTATATAAATAGATTACATGTAGGTACTTAGAATAGACTTTTTGTAAATTGTTGGTAAGGAAAATAAGTGGGCTTTATTATTAATAAAAATATTAATAAAATATTATTTATAAAAATAAAAATATCGCAAAATAAATTATTATACCACAGTCAATACCACAAAATACTGACTGTCGTGATGACTCTGATGAATGAGTCCATACTATGTCTTAGACTTAATTTTTTTAGGCATCTCTCCTACCCACAGCCTCTTGCGCTTATCTGTGAAACGAGAATATTAGAAGGCAGATAAAATCGTAAAACTATTGCCTTAGCAGTGGAGAAAAACATGTAAGTCTATCAAAATTAATTTTATTCAATGAAATCACAAGGATCACATTTAAACGTCTTAAAGCTAGGTGAGTCTGAGAGCCAGTTCTATACGCAACCAAGGCCTAGAAGAGCAGGCAAGAAAGTTACGGCTTCGTTTCTATCGCTCTTTTGTACTTTGGTACTAATCAATAATCCTGAAACATTTTTCCATCGTTCAAAATGGCCGAATGAACCAGATACAATTTAATATCGTCACTGACCTGTAATCGATTTCGCTAGGGACGCTACGAAATTAAATTCCAATTCCATCGGGAGAGAGAGATACAAGAGTAATAAAATAGTTTACAAGCGTATCTCGACAAAATTACACCGCCTATACACCTATATGTTTTATACAACAGTACCCCAATCGTTGAGTAGAGTAGAGTAGAGTTTTTGGTTTTTCATTTTCAGGGGCGTTATTCACTATGACCAATCCTCATCCTTGTGATGTGCTGTCACAGTCACGGTTAGGGCAAAGTATCTCCTATGCCATTAAGAATAAAGCCCAAGATCACGTTTTGACGTTACACAGTTTGGGGTAAGGAATCTCCTATGCCATAGAGAATAATGCCCCTGTATCGTCAGGCCATATTGGTGTGGAAACTCGTGAGTTCTCAACACACCCGATAGAGGCGCTCATCGAGTCCAAACAAAAATGGCGCGATGAAAACTGAAAACGTAAACATAAACCTTAAATTCTTTATAACCATATTTTGTAGTAAAGGTATATTATATGCTTTATCACAGAGTATTCTGTATCCCAGCAAACCCTTTCATTTGATTGTTTAGCTGGCTTTATTTAACTTTGCTCGATACCATATATACGATGACAAGAACCGTTGATTACTGAAATGTGTTTTTTCAAAGTATATTCGATACACTAAGAACCATTTTTAATATTATAACTTAATTAATCAATCTAGATATGTACTGGTTTCTATCAGTTATTTAATTACCTAACTCGTGTGTTTATGTGTAAATTATTTAGTATAATTTATTTATTATTATTAAAATTGTCAACATGAGACGGTCTATAACGCTATATGAAAGTAGCTTCCGAATATGGTAATTTATCCATATCCGAACCATAAGCCTATCAAATGTTGTTTTACTCAGCATCACTCGAAAATGTTTCAAAACATAATATGTAATGGAAAGAAAACATTACAGCTAACATAAAATTTTAGTAGAGGCTTGTTGCAAAATATACCGAAATGTACTAGGTACAGCACTCTCGAAACTTATTGAAGTTTTCTAATAAGACTTAAAAAGTCTGCTCGAGAAAAAGAAACGAATGTACAGCTCAAGAGCTTGCAAACTATAGTAATTTGCAACACCTGCTAAAGTTTTGGCGGTAGGTATAGATAAACGGGGCGAGACGCGAAAATTAGAGTAAGAAGTGGGTCAAAGTCGAGCGGGGTCGTCGGCCGTGGCAACCTCGAGCGTCAAATAATTACGTAACGAGGATGTCGCGACGATACAACTGGCCACACTATATTATAGCCCCTAAGCTGTGACGAAATACGACTCAAAATCGTACACCGCACGGGAAGAAACTTGATAAATATGATGTTATAACTGTCTGGATTTTTCCAAGAAAATGCAAGCAAAGTTGTAGCGGAAGGATAAAGTTTATCCTGTAGAAAACAAGTGTCAGTCGGTCTAGTTTTATGTACCGGAAAGAGTAAAATATTATATTCATTTTCAGTAGGTATTCGAGTCGAGATTAACTTACTTTTGGTTTGAATTGATGAGGTCGCATTTCAGGAATCTTTCGCAGGCGAATTCACGTCTTTCAAGATGGGTTGGTTCTGAAAAAGTTTTAAGAAATAAGTTTATATAGATACAATTAGCACACCTTCGTAAAATAAAAAGCTTCATTTGTGTACAACTAGGTTTTCATACTGACAAAAATGACATTTACTATTTAATTAAAGTAGAGTGACAATTAGTAGCTTACGCTGCATTGCTAATAAGATTAATGGCACACAATGTCGTGCGTAGATTGGATCGTAAACCTATCACGGGTTCTGTGAGCCATTCGATTCATTTCAATTTGACACGTGATCGATTTTCAATTGGTCTAATTCAATTTCAATTCAATAATCTGATAATCCAATATGTATATTTTAGGCTGCCTAAGTAGGTACATTTAAGGGGGAGCAGTTTAGTATCTGAAATAGTAGGCTTGTACAATTTAAGCCGGTGGGCACTTCCGTACGGGGTGGTAGATTCCATTTATATTTTCGGCGTGCGCAATAAAATCAATACTGTGAACTTTCCAAGAGTACAGTGACCCAGTCAGGCGGTACAGCTGCATAAGGCTACATATTGCATAAAAAAGTGTACGGTTTTTTACAGAGCCTGAGCACTAGTTTCTGACATTGTTTAGTTGCAGCGAGACTGTCGTAAATATGAAATATCAATATAGTTAGCTACAGTAAAAATCATACGCTAGGTCTACAATTTTTTCCTCTGTGGTAGTAGTTGACTTCATCGCTAGATGTTAAGCATTTAATAAAGATACAATTATTATTCAAAGGCCGCATGAGACCGAGCTTGCCTTGAGAGAGACCTGCGTCCAGCTGGAGTGAGACATTTGGTCTTATCTATCTATGAGAAGCGAGCTCATGGAAAAAGCCCTAAATAAACATTCCCAAGTAACTGTCACACACTACAAATAATCGCTACATAGAATAAAACAAAGTCGCTTTTTCTGTCCCTATATCCCTTTGTATGCTTAAATCTTTAAAACTACGCAACGGATTTTGATGCGGTTTTTTTAATAGATAGAGGAAGGTTTATATTATGTATAATACATGCATGATATGTGCACCCATGCGAAGCAGGGGCGCGCAGGCGGTCGCTAGTTTGATATAAACCCGTTATTTTATAAACAGTAAACCAGTGTCAGTCGTTTTCAACTAAACGAGTATTTTTTATGAAAATGGTCTTGCACCGAAATGAGTTATATTTTCCGCATTTTTGCATATGTCTGTTTAAAGCTCTCCGCGATTTTCTGTTTGTTTTCGGTTGTTATATTTCGGTACTAAAGCCTAGATATCGCTTTGCAAACAAGTAAGTAATGTATGACGACAGTCTCGTTACCGAGCTGACTTGAGAGTCTCGAGCTTTGTCGTTATTACGGTTTTCGGGTCAGGGAGTTAAATGTACCTACCCGTGTGCATAACACTTTCATAACGTGCTGGAAACATTACGGTTTTTAGGACAGTATGTTTTTGCATTATTTATTTTACCAACTGTTATTTTTCGACCTCAATAAGACGAGTACGATTTACGATATTGTTAACTTGTGAAATGCCCCACTGTATTATATATAACATCTATATAAAAGTGAGGTTAGGATATGTAATTGCATAAAATAAAAGCGTTCTTAACGTGTATTCGTTCAGTTACATTTCAAACATTACATTATATTACATTATGCCCACAACACAGCGCAGCGTAAATGGCTCTTAAATAATGTGAGCAGACTTCTCTGCGAAAGCCTACCACTTGAAAAGCGATAAAAATCCATTTTGAATGCGCATATTTTCCTGCAAACCGCCGCCGCCGTCCCGGGCGAGACAAAGGCCTGTGAAATTACAGTCTTGCTTTTAAATGCGAGAATGAATCGCAATGTCTCATCCCCTCAAAGCTTTGCGAGCCCGTTGTGGAGTGCTTGTGTTGTTCTTGAATACATAAAGCGACTGCCCGCATCTATTGCGAAACAATAATATTACGTTGTATTTTCAGAGACCATGTTCAAAGCAGTCTCGAACTTTTTTGCGATGAAGTAGCTTAGTTTAGCTATAATATTTTTATTTGTATGATAACCTATTTATCTTAACAAATATCTTCCCTAGGAACTGTTTAAGTTTTCTCTCTATGCTTTTAATAATTTACTCTATTCTTTAATAATGCCAAGTCAAGTTCGTGAAATTTTGCAATGCCGAAACTGCATGAAACTGACACATTTGTATATGTCTGGGACCAAATAGTTCGAGTCCCGAGAGTGAAGTTGAAGCTAATCGTTACCTACTTCGTCCTGGCAAGTCAACGATACACTTTTAGTAGTCCCGAGCGATCGGAGTACTTCCCAGATTTGGTTTTCGCTATAAAACCGGTGAAGAACACACGACCGCAAAACCCGCTTAAAAATCCATTAGCCAGTGAACCCTTATAAGTTTTCGCTGCAAATGGACAGACTATAGCAGAAATAAAAATGCATAGCTCACGCTTTGAATGTCGGCACCTTTTCATTTGTAGAACGCATTGCCGCAAGACAAAACCTCCGGGAATTACACTCTTGTTCCTCAAATACGAGCCGCGCAGCGCAATATCTCTCCCTTTGAAAACTAGGGAACTCATAAACAGACTAAACTTGAATGCTTACATTTGTTAGCTTGTGTTGCGGAACGTGTTAAAAATTGTGTGCACCTTTTTGTTAATTACGTACTCGTACTGCGTAAAAATACAACACAAATACCCAACAAGTTTTTTCAAAAACTCTTGATGACCGCTAATAGTTGATAACACCAATTTGTGCATGTATTTAAGCTGATGACGAACCACCTTGTATATTATGTAACTCACGTATACCAAAATAAATGTTCGGTCAATACCAAACAAACAGTGGCATCAATAGGTATTAATCACTGCCTTTTCACCACTAATTGTTCGTGCCAGTTGTATCGTGTCGAGTAACTAATGATAACGGCAGCCTCGGTGCGACGAAAACAATGAAAAACGAAACCGCTCTCTGTTTTCTCATTTGTTCTGTGACCGAGACAGTAAGCAATGGAGACAAAGTAGGGCGAAATTGCGAGCATGTCGACAATGCCACATCGGGCTTGGCCAGCTCGATAGGTCCCTCCATTGTACCTAATGTCGCACAAACAAGATGTTTTATGAATCCACATTACGAAGCAATATGGATTGAATTAGCCTCGTAATTCTTCTTCTTATAGAACCAAGTTATAGCGGTAAATGAAAGGTACATTATTAGTTTCGATCTTTTGAGTGTCTTCATTTTAAATGAAAAAAAGAGGAACAACAATTTAAAAAAAATCCAATTAGAATTGATAATGTGTCTTGTGATTAAAATTGTAACGTGAATGTGAACCACCATTTTGACAACTTTTTACGGGACAAACGGCCGAATACTCAAACTCAACTCAGATTTAAGCACGTCTCATGTGACGAGTTTTTGACGGAATTTCATTAAAAACTGTCAAAAAACCACGACTTGAGACGTGCTCAAATCTGAGTTGCGTTTGAGTATTCGGCCCAAAGTAATTAAAAACAACATAATATATAAGTAGATGCAGTAAAACACATCTTGGCTATTAGTATTTTGTTCACCACATTGCTGGGCGGTCATTTCTCAAACTCGATGAAATTAAAAATTATATCAAACGATTTCAAGAACATTTGCTATAGAACAAAATACTTATCAAATATAAACTATAATTATCAAAGTTATCACTTACTATACACACAAAGGAGCTTTTCTCCAGAATTGTAGAGAAACAATGTTCTAAGTTTCACAGACTGACAGGCAAGATTATGATTTAATGCAATTTTAACAAAGTTGTATTTCAACTGCAGTTATTGCTTACCTGTGTGCTGGAACTTTCTTTGAGACAATAAATTCTTAGTAATGCTCGTGCTGTTTCTGTAAATAAAGTAGAAGTTTGCATCTTGTGTAACATTACAATTTTACTACAGACTAAAATAATAATGACAACTCATTGTCTCATTTAATTTAGAATCTTGTTTATAGGTATTGTAGATAACGTGACGGCTAAACCGATCGGAAAAGCTATAGTTAAAACCTGGAATAAGCCATGGGTTAATTACGAGTATAACACATGTTTGGTACTTACTGATTATATACCTCGATATTCTGTCGAATTTTCTCGTAATATAAGCAGTGCGTGTAAACTTTTTTGTGCTCGCGTAGCGTGGGCCAAACGCCAAAAACTTCTTTGTAGGCAGAACCTGTGTAGAATACGTTTATTATTAAGTCAGGGTATTTAAGTGTAAGAAGACCTCAACAGATGATTATCTTTATCTTATCTTTAAATAACATTCTTTTGGATTGTGTTATGCGGTCGCATTTTAGACAAACCACGATCAATCAAACATTTTGTTTTTGTAATTCCTAGGTTCTAGATGCAACGATAAAATATACGCATAGCTATGGTCTATTTTATCGAACATTAATTTGGTAACGTCTTTATTGCACACAACATAAAGATAAATAACAAACTGGAATACAGTTATTTATCTCGTTTCTAAAAGTCATCTTTTCTAAACAGCTCTGTCACTATTTTATAGCAAACCAATATCTAAAGCTTTGTCACTATTCATAGTAGATGAAGCTTCTTATCTTTGTCACAGTGAGAAGTTTGCTATAGCAATTAAACCAATAGTTTCATGCCTCAAGTTAATGAACGGTAGAGTAGTGCATCTATCGTGCGTGACTTGAAGTAAGACGCAGACTTCAAACAACTTCTCACTCATTTTAGTTTTCCTGCTTAAAATTTTTCTTGTACTAGCTTTTGATTTTATTCAAAGTTTTTAGCAGGAAAACTAGCTTGGAACAATATTACATTTAGGCGTGGCTTTTATGATGTGATTCTCAAAATTTTGTTGTTTGCGATTTTTCAATACCACAATCACTAATTTAATGTACTCAAAAATGTTAAAATGTACGAGTTCGAATTTGTTTGACTGTGGTCAACCTGATAAGTGGACTCCATCTCTTTATCTCTTACTATGGCACACTCTCACAGTTCTATGAACAGAGCCACTCATAAATATGATCGTGGGCGGCTTAACGGATTTTCTTCTTACATGTCCGAGAACTAAGTGCAAGGTCGGAAGGTAGCTAATAAGTAATAAGATAATGTTAAGAGTATAACTAAACCTGCCTTATATCAGCGACTTTTTTATTATCGAGACAGAGAATGGATTTGTTTTTCCCTAAATGTATTTTATATCAAATAAATCTGTATTTTTTTTTCATTTGAATCTCTATTATTTAGACTGCATCTGAGAAAAAAACTCTTATCTTCTTCTCAGGGAAAAGAGTAAGTTTGCAATATAAAAAGGTATTAAAATAAAATATGTACATATTAAAGTGAATATTTATAAGTGAGCATTATTAAAGTAGTAATTGTAAAGTCCAATGACACCGAATCAACGTAATCGGTTTAACTGAATACGTTTCAGTTGCAATTAAATTGGGTAGGAATTGAATGGAACGAATCGGCGCCGGCCCGCTTGCTACCAAGTGCTCAACAAACAGCCTGTTCCAATTTATTCCGTCCACGTAGGGATGGCTCAACGGAAAAGCCGGTAAAATCTGATATTATTTTGAAGAGGGTTCCATCACGTCATATTGACAACATCCTACATTATGCGAAAGTTTGTTAGTGTGCGTGTATGTTTGTTCATAATCATCTCCAAAATGATTTGGATGAAACTTGAAATATAATACAAAGTTCGCGACCTGAAAAAAAACTATCTATCCAAGAAGATACTGCGTGACCATAAGAAAGATTTGACAAAGTTAGAAATGCCTAATTTTTCAGCTACCTCTCCTAAATAAAAACTTTACTGACTTTACTTTAGAAAGGTCCATATCCATAACTACTATTATTTTTTCAAATCTAACTTATGTACCGCACAGAAAATAGAAGAATTATGAGAAAACGAGTAATTTAAGGTGACGCAAATATTTTTTCTGGTGCGCCTGGTATTACAAGCTCTTATTTTTGTAAATATCATATCTTGACACACTCCTATCCTTAGTCAGATAGCCGGACTAGTAAAAGTCGGATAATGCTCCTCTCTAGTTTTCCATAATGAGATACGTTTCGCAACGAATACGCTCTTTAATTTTCATGTTGCGGAGTAACAGCTTTCTAGTGGCCACTCCAAACGTTTTTCACGAAAATCACTAAGTATTTGTTGTGGAAATTGCTTTTCCTAATTCCCTGGCTCTACTTAAGCTTACTTTGCTTATAAATAGGTGTGCTTCTCACAATTTCACCTTCTTACTTCTCATTTTATTTGTTTCATTTTTTTTAATTCTTATTAATTAAATAATACTTCCGCCTAGCTTGAATATACTGCTATTGTTAATTGGTGAAAATTTTTTGAATGATTTAAGTATAAAAGAACCGCAATTTATTTAAGCTTTTGTAAAATAAATTAATTACATCCACACAAACAAAATCGTTCTACGGTTGCGATTCGAAAAAATATTGCCACATTACAAGTAAAGTATCGAATGTGGAAAGCATTTTTCACAGGAATGGCGTTTTATGTATTTCGGTGATACAAAAGCGTATATAAATCACATGTATACTCACCCCCTCCCGCCAGGTCGTACAGTTTCACCGCGTGCACGCCCGCTCGTCGACATCTGTTGAAATGAAAGCTGGTATTGCTTCAAGAACCACTGGTAAAGGTAATTACGTAAAATATGGTTCAGATTTGGCAACCCTCATAGCTCAGTTGGTAGTAGCTCTGGCTTATCTGCTGTAGGCAGTGGGTTCGATCTCCATCGAGAACAAACTTTGTGTGATGAATATAAATGTATGCTTTATGTCTGGGGTTTTTTATACAACTAGCTGGGTGTCAGTATAATTATATTATAAGTATTTACAAAAAAAATCCCTTATTACAAACTTTGCGTAGTTTGTTTGGTTGGGGCTATATTATTTATTAATTCATGACAATAATGTATCACTAGTGGCCTAAAGCCACAGACTTAGGAAACTTTGCTGCTTCGCTGGTTTCTTACCTCATTGCCTAAATCTAACCTAAAACATTATAAAAAACTGGCATTATATTAAAAAATAAATTGTCATGATTGGTTTGTGATACTTTGTCTCTAGTTTTAGTCCAAAATACTTGTACTTAGACAAGAAATATACGTTATTGCAAATGAACAACGAATTTCAAAAACGTATGAACGGCAAAACCATGGACCCCTGAGGCCCTGATGTATGTACGTGTATATCCGTGTGTATTATCATCATAATGAAGTCTTCTATTCAATCGTAAATTACACTTTGCCATACAGACACTCGATTAACTTTATTCAAGGAGTCAGCCCCAAACAGAAGGGCTCTTAGCACACAATACGCTGTCACCTCAGACAATAAGGCGTACATACCTATCACATGCTACTTCTACCTACACACCACTCGACGGTGTAGGTTACCACTCATGCTATGAAGAGACATTGTCTTGAGCGCCTTGAGTATGCGGCGTCCTTTCTACTATGTATTGCCTCTCGAATTACATTAGAGCTTTTACGAAGTTTATCGACATAGACGAAAAAAAATTATTTTCGTCAATTCGTAATATTCCTTAGATACTGTATCGTAGGTATTGTATCGAACCAAAGATAATAAATGATCTGTTATTTTTAAAGAACATTTACGAAAATAACACATATAGAAATTAAGTAAGTAGGTAGTTACCATAAGTTTTCAGTTTCTAACCGGTATGAGGTATACTGGTTGGAAACATAAATATTTCTTAGACTTTATTGAACATCAGGAGGTGAATATAGTACGCGTCGATCTTAGAAGAGACGTACTTTTTGTCACCATACGCAGAGGCGTACATTATAATATTACAACGTTCGCATCTGCACCATCATCATCGTCGTACAGATTATTATAAGTCTATGTAATATAATCAACATCTTTAAAAATAGCGTAGATGTCTTATACCCATTAAAATATAAATAGAATAGTTATAGTTAGATTGAAAAACTCTTTTAACAAAACATCATTAGGTACAAAGAAAATATCAAAGTAAAATCCATACAGCCTCCATGCGATTTACTTACCTCTCGCTGTTCATGCAGAGCGTCAGTGTTCGACACCTATGATTGATGAGCCAGATGGGGATACATCGGAATATTCTAATACCACGAGACACGTCAATTCATCACAATAATTATACTTGGTTTTGCCAATTTTCTAAGGTTTCTACTTGGCTTCTATCGAAAAAGTGGAAATATTTTGATGTAAAAAAAATATGACAAAATATTAAAGAGATATTTCCTCCAAGACAAATATGTACCTACGGTACCTACCAAATGTGAGTTATTCTATTCCAAGAGTGATTCTGACCTTTTTCTTCCTTTTTGTCGAATATAATTTTGAATTCGGAAACCGCCATCATTTTCTTCAAAAAAAATGACGGCTCATTTTATTATTCTAATATTAAACACGCCTTTTTTGTTATACCTTCATAATTATCTACTAGGTCATGGTTGAGCTTTTTTAATATATTTAATTATATATTATATAAAAAATGTTTAGATGCTTTAAAGCTTTACAACGCAAATACATAATAAGCTAACGCATTTACGCCAATGTATCATAGCCTACAGATTTTAGTTTTAAGTTTTCACTGCATTCTTAGATGAAAGTAATACCTATAACCTATGTATGCTCATGCATATATTTTGTGAAGATAATGTGCTCGCTTTTATTTCAGGAAGCTCCAACATCACAACCGTCTTGCGGCCCAGCGATGATAGATGGACTCAAAAGAATAATGGCCAGCATATTCCGGCTGCACAGCGCCCACAACATACATATTTATGTTCCTATCCAACTCCGTAAATGTTTTCTTTATAATCTACATTTTCCCTGATTCTAGCGCTCAACTTCGTTTGTATTTTATTTGCTTTTGCTTAGTATTCGGTCTGCGTAGCTAGATTTCCTTTGAGTAACTAACCAAAATGCGTATCTGTGAGTTAGTAATCTGTGTTATTCTATTTAATAAGTTACAAGCTACACACTATCAATGTTTAAGGAGATATCTACTGTTGGGATCAAAGCACATAAGGCTATTTCTGTTTTTTTATGCTTGAGATTTTTCTTTTGTTATTTTGGTCTAAGAAAACCCATTTGACCCTCATATCCTTGCTTTACTTTTTCAATCGGTCAGAAACAATGAGTGATGCTCTCGTAGCATCAATGCTTTTTATTGGCATGATTATTAAATCATAGATAGATAGATAGATAGAAAATTCTTTATTGCACATAAACAAAATGTATCGTACATAGGCAAACTTAATGCTAGAGAGCATTCTCTTCCAGTTAACCTTTGTGTAGTTTTGAAAAAAACCGAACACACATGGACACACACATGGATGATGGGAGTTTTTTAATAATAACTAAACAAATAGGTATTAAATCATGCCAATAAAAAGCAGTCGTCTTTACAAAGTTACCAGTCTTGTGGCTCTAAAACGTCACGCTACAAATTGTTGAAGCGCTAGCTTTAAATAAATACATGTAATTGAATACGTAAGTAAGTTACCATGTTTATTTTAACCTGGTCTTGGTAGCCAAAGTAACCCCCTTTTCTGAGTTTGTTTGCACAGACTCATTCACATCGTGTATAGGACAGCTCATTGTAAAATTGAATAACAAGCTCATACTTCACTCAACAATTTATAGTTACTCATTTTCTAGTAGTAGGTAAAGGGTATAGAGTGGAATAAAACCATTTTTGAGAAAATAGAAGAAGCATAAGGCTGGTTTTAGAGTCACGCTGACCGTGTCGGTACTGACTTCAGCCGAAACGTATTATGAACTTCTAGGAAGCATTCTAGAATAACGCTTAGCTATCAGCGCATGCAGTTCATACGTTTCGGCTATTTATACCTTCATAGCAGCCGATTTTCTTGCCAAAAGGTAGGTACTGCATATTTGCATAATTAAAAAAACCTCATTGAATACGCTACCCCTCTGTGAGTTACTGTGTGTGTACTGTAGAGCTGTAAAATGTTGGGCCGGCCAGCTGTCCTGTTTATACAACTAACACATGTTTACGCTTTTAAATGGTTCTCAAATTGATTCTGAGGACTCAGTGAATTTATAAAAGGGTTTTGCCGTGTTCTACAGATTACTTTTATTTACTCCTACTATAATAACAACAAATGTTATTTTTTGTCGTTTTTAAAGTTGTATTATATATATTGTATAAAAATAAAATATTGTATCTTTAGATCGACTATCATGACTTATTGAAAGTGTAATACGAGTAAGTTAATCCCTCAATAAAAATCATTATGATTCACAAAAACACTTTACCCAAATGGGTAATATGATATCCAGAACAAAGGCAGCAAAAAAGGAAAATTATTTTGCGATACGCAAATTTATTAAACTTACTCTTTCCCACCGCTTTGGAATCTCGTCCGCACAGCGATAAGCCATTGTGAGTCCATAACAGTAGATCCTGATAGTGCGGAAACCAGATAAGCCCGTGTAACACATGCGTCGGCTGGACTCGTTGGCGGTTTTACGTAATCCATTCTATGCGCACTAATTTGGTTTAAGAGGCACTTTATGCTATAAAGCTTAAGCGTGGGAATGTGCATGTAATTTATTTTAAATATGAAACTATTTCTTAGAAAAATATGTTGCATTAAGAATTTCAGATATCAATGGTTATCTAAATGAACATATAAAGCAAAAAAGTCTCTCAAAACCTACTACATATTTTGTAGGTACTACATACTTATAAAAATAGAGTATAAATAAATAATAATAAATAAATAACGTACTTTCTCTTTCTTTATTATTTACTTTGTTGTGGTAATCAATAAAGAGTTATTTATCTGTGTTACTGTTTTTGATTATGAGACCAATAGTTTATTGAATTTGTGACTAATGAAGCAGTTTATTATGAAAACGTCTATTAATAAAAATTATATGGGCACAACACCCTATCGTGCGTTTCCCCACTATACACGTACAATAGTGTCCTAATATGGCTTGTCGCCCTTGAACTTCGCGTTTGACTAATATATAAACCAGATAGGTTCGTCTGTTTATATGTCGCGATTGTATCCTACCTCGCAACAACCATGGATTGATGCCACCAGGGTTGAGATGACGTAGTTGGTTTGTATTCAAGTCCTTATATACTTCAATTATATAAGTCCCTTGCTTTATATGTTCCTCATAATAGCATCGTGCTTGGATATGTACCATGGGTGAATATGATTAGATCATCAGCATTTATTTGTGGAGATTCATCCATTCCAGGTACATCAGCTGTGATCGATTGAAAATCGGTTCGTCTTCCGTTCAAATTGTTTGCGATTATAAAGTCACATAACGAGTTCGTGTCACGTTTCAGTATAGAGCCTTATTTGCATAAGAGTTGCATAAAAAAGTTAGGAACTAGCTGTATGTAAATAAATAAATAAATAAAAATAAATAAGATAGCACTATTAGAAAGAGATAGCAGACGCTCGAACATTATAGACTACTTTTCTAGAATGAATCGAAGGAAACGAACGAGAGCTACTGTTGAAAAGAGATATCAGACGTTCAAACATTCTAGACAACTGTTCTAGAATGAATCGAAGGAAACGATGAGAGCTACTGCTGAAAAGAGATAGCAGGCGTTCGAGCATTCTAGACAACTGTTCTAGAATGAATCGAAGGAAACGAACGAGAGCTTCCGTTGAAAAGAGATAGCAGACGTTCGAACATTCTAGACTTCTAGTTCTAGAATGAATCGAAGGAAACAATGAGAGCTACTGCTGAAAAGAGATAGCAGGCGTTCGACCATTCTAGACTGAGTTCTAGAGTGAATCGAAGGAAACAATCGAGAGCTACTGTTGAAAAGAGATAGCAGACGTTCGAACATGCTAGACTACTGTTCTAGAATGAATAGAAGGAAACGAACGAGAGCTACTATTGAAAAGAGATGCAAGTATGGTCTAGTACTGTCCAGAGCATTCTCAGGTTAGACGCGTTGTACATAAAAACTAGTCAACGGGAACGGCTGTCAATTGTATTGGATACGGAAAACGATAGAGAACTCTTTGAAGCGATAGTTGAGTGTGAGAGTTATAATTAAGTGGGCTAGTTATGTATTTTAGTTGTGTAATGTGACAATAGAATAAATCAGTTATCTTTTGAATTATTATTATGCATTTTCTATCTATCTATACGAACCCCGAGCTCGTAACATTGTTCAATTTCATTCACCCAGTAGTGGGTTCTATTTAACGTATTATTGTTTGCTAAAAACTATTGGGAAGTCTTATTAATTGTATATCTAGACGCTCTTTTTATAATTTTTTGCAATTCGATATCTCGCTTCCGATATACTTTAGGTAGTGGCTGTAGTAATAAAAGTTGCTTATTTTTGAGGGTACTAACTAATGGCAATAGTTTTTTGACTGGTGGCGGATCTTCAAAAACAACGCCACTTTTACCCATAGCCCTTTGGATAATAAAACAGAGTTACTTGTAATTGAATAAATGCTTGAGGCCGAACTTTAAAAGTTAACTTGTTTTGTACGTTCTGGCATGAAACTCTACTGTGTTAAGAAAAACTACCTAGATATGCAACTAATAACATAACAAAATAACATGCAACAACATATTTAAGGATCATTAGCTAAAAGTATCACAAATCTATAACCATCTGAGGTGAACAACATATCTGCGATACATTTCTCATAGTTATGGCTGTGTCATTAGGCAGCGACAAAACAGAACATCGCCCCCTAGCATTTATCTTCCACGAAGAGTTATAAAGGGCATAAATAAAGCAAAACCTATAAGGCTTTAAAGCAACAATGAAAAATACGAACCGTTTTACGTCGGGCGGTGGGGAGGCGGGTGCGGAGAACGGGCGCGAACAATGCTGCCCTGGCGAGAGCACCGCTGCACAAATAAAAAAATGTACATGAACAACCGCTCCAATTATTGACGTGGGCATGAGATGAAAAAGTCCGGAGTTACACTCGTGTGTGTACTTTTGCGCAACGCTCTTTGTTAGCTGCGCTCTTAAGACAGACACACGCTATCCTGAACTTTATCTCTTAGCTGTAAGGGTGAATAACGCAGAACTAGTCGTGGTTTTTCATATATTTGTGAAAAACATGGGAAAATAAAAATTTATTATGCTTGACTGGACTATGTTCTCGTTCAAAGAATATCAGGGCATTTTTTTTAAGGCAGAGCACATTAAAAACATACGTTTCGACTACATTCTCAGTATTCAAGTTTTAATATAAATAAATCAAATTAAAAAGCTAGCTTATGCTAGTGGATTTAAGAACGAATAGAAATTAAATGAAATGAATTTTGTAATTAAATAAAATTTATTTGAGTACCTACATTGTTTAATGTTAAAATAATTGAAATCTATTTCCGTCTATATCTGATTCGATGTGCCGTAACATTGAGTTTGTTATCGGAAGCCCATTCGTCGATAACCTTCCATAATAGAAACTCGTAGAGAGACATCTAATAATAAAAGGAAGGAGCCAAGAAATCGATTTCCGGCGGATATGCAAAAGGCTCTACAGATATTGCCTCTGAGATATTTCGATAATGTAATTCGTTTTATTACGAGGTGTGAAATGAACGTATCTCAACTTCCTGTCTCCATGCCTTGAAGTAAATATTATAAGTACAATTATTTTAACAGCCTCATGCTATTTTTTTTTAAATTCTAACAGTCTTATTTAAATTAATTGTTGAGGACTTATTAGAGCGCCTACACTCCTCAAGTAGGTACTGTTTCGGAAATTTTTACTTGATCCCTGAAATCCCGAAAAGTGAACTGATGGAGCGTTTTTTTATTTTGGGGTTAGATGGCAGTGTGTGAGATGGTTACAAATATTGATTACCATACTAGCTGTAGCTGTACTCGGGTATTCATTAGTATGATCCCTGATCATATTTTTTACATAATTTTCGGTAATTTTTCGGGATAAAACGTAGTTTATAATATGCTAATTCAGATCACGAACTATACATATTTGTTCTAAGTTTAATTTTGGTCGGTCTAGTTAGAGCATGAATAAGCTACATACATCCAAACATTGTAAATTTCGCATTTATTTTATTTATAGGATAATCTGTATGTACATCACAAAGCAAAATGAACATATATAATTTATTTCAGTACAAAATCATTGACTTTTTTCTGTAGACAACTTTTCTTAAGCCAACCCTTTCAAGTCACCCATCAAAGTTAAAAGAAACAAATTGAAATGTCTTAAGTGGAAGGTGGTGAAATCAGGGGGCGATGGGTCAGGCTAATCCGCCCCAACAGCTGCCAAGTCTGGGCACCCTTCTCGAGCTGGGCCCCGGATATGAATCTCTGAGAATGCGATAGCGATATGGTTTTGCAGTGTTTTTTTAAATATAAGAATAAAAAACTTTTTTAACCAAAGGATTTGATCTTGTATCACGAAACCATATCGTAAGTGAAAAATTTTACATTTCAAATACCTGCTTCAATTGTGAAAAATTATATGAACATGGTTTATGCAGCAAACAATTTTGTGCCAACTTTCAAAACAAATGTTCACTAATACAAAACCTTTTCTTCAGTGTAATTTTACTACAGCGAAGTAAGGCTACTGAAACCTGTAGGAAAAAATAGTTTTAGTATTTCTGAGAAGCTAGCGTCTCATCAATTGTTGGCAAAGGTGAAAGAAGCCCAAAATAAATAGAGTAGATTCAGCTCAAGCAAACGTTATATATCGTAATCATACAGCCCCGAAAGTCCCTAATGACACATGCAATCCGAATGAGCTTAGCCGAAATGGAGTTGCCAAACAAAATCTAAATCCGGGGCACACCACACTAGATACGTAGGTAAGGATGAAATAACCTCGATTTCACCGACAAGATCCTCAGTAATGTGTTGCGAATGGTACGAGTTGATAAGGAAAAACGGGTAAATAAGGAGTCGAGCGGAAAGAGTCGGGACGCGGGGGCGAGCGTCCGGCGGAAATACCAGTGCCGGTCGCGGCCGGCCGGCGCCTTTTCTGTCCCTGTCGCAGCCCCAATAGCGCCGCGCCGGCCGGTACACTGGGATGAGGTCGCCTCACACTTTAATAAAACGGAAACTCTACAATCGCCAATAAACAACTTTGTTTACCGCAAACGTAAGTTTTTAATAAAAGCTCCGAGGAAAACTTTTCGCTGCCAACAAAAAATACTGCTTTTAATCTGACAGGTTTAGTACAAATACAAAGCTACCAAAAATAACAACGTTGCTATGTAAAAGTTTAAAAACTGTTTTGTAACTGAGAAACGAACTATCTTCTTCAGTTTCATATCCGCATAATCAAATTTCTTAACCGATTCCAAGCGAAACGTTGTCTCCCGAGATAGTGCTTTCGAAACAACTTTGATTTCCTCTCGGCGTAGTCAAAGGAGCTTACCGAGAAAAGCGATGAAAAAAAGAAAGAAATAAAAAAATGCACAGAAACACGGAGGTCGGTGTTTTTCCTGTCACCGGGCACAAACAATGCTTCTATTGTGGGGCTGCGGCGGCGGGGCCTGAGCCTGCGAGCCGGTCTCTGCCGCCGAGGAAACGAGCATCTTTTGTTTCCAACCCCCTCACCCACGCGGAAACGAGAGTTTTGAACCCGCGGTCATCTGTTTACATCACGCCAGCTAGAATATAAATACGCCAAGAGCGTATCGAACCATGCAACGTCTGCACCAAGTCTTTTTAATTTTTATCTAATTTATAAAATTCAAATGAATGAAGACCGTTTTGATTAGATTTTTTTTAATAAGCCACTTTTATAAATAAATAAATAAATAAATAAATAAATAAATAATGCTGGACAATCCATACAGCAGCATCTAGCCCCTTTTATAAAATGTACCTATTTATACCTACCTACGTACTAGATAAAGATTGGCAACCGTTGGAATACAGGTTCTAAAATACTGATCACGAACTGGAAATGGAATCAATTGTGAGACGCCCTCCTAACCGTGTACTGATAACATTGTGAGGATCACTAGAAGCTGTTGGATGGCTAAGTATCGATCTTTCTGTAAATGTATGAGTATGAGAAAGGCCTCTGTCCAATGGTTTCTCTAAGAATTATGCATGATGCTGGTATATTCTGACGATTCTACAGCGCTACCGAAACATGTGAAGTGCAGCGTGTTTCTGCTGTACCAGTCGTTCGCAGCGCAAGTATTAACTAAGCATAATCTATTGCCACGGGGGTCATTTTAATTTAGCTTATTTATGCCTGGAGGTAACTAATGGACGTCATTGGACCTCGCCGGCCGGGACCTTCAAATTTCCTCGGTGTAAACAGAAAATAACAAATGAATTAATTTAATGTAAATGAATTAAGTATGTAGAATTTTAGTAAACGAAAATGAGTTTCACTTTATGTGGATACTAAGGTTTTGTTAAAATTGCCGTGACTTTGATTAATTAAAATATAGTACATCAGTACAATCCCTTCAAGAAAAAGCTTATGTCTCAGACTACACGGTTCATATAAAATAAACTAAGAAGCAGACAGGACTTTGAAAATGCCCATGAGGGTTCATTGGCGGCCTTTGGAACTCCAAAAAAGGGGTCCGATTTTTTTCCCATTCGCATTCGCAGACGACATCACGCTCCGCGCAACACGGACGCGACATCGGAAATGCTCCTGACATCAATGGATTTCAATGAATGGGTGCTCGCAAACCATTTTCCGTATCATAGACGTTCTTGTAAATCCTCATAAAGATATAAGAAACCTACCTACCTTTTGTTTGTCTGGGCATCTCGCAAATATGGAGATAGCTCAAGGAAGCGTGGTGCGCATTATCAAGATTTAACCAAAAGGTGTCATACAAAACGAAAGTTACTGTAGTTTTTACTACCTCATCTAACAATCGATATCTATTTATAAAACAAAACCGCATCTTAATACATTCAACATGATCAAAATAATACAATAACAAAACATGGCGTGTACTTTTAACCAATACATTACCATTCATAAATAAGTTTATGTACAACGGATCACTAAAATATTGAGTTTATACATTTGTGTCGGAAGCAGCAAGGCGTAAACCTTTTTTTATTATGTTTGAACTAGCATCTAACTATTGCAACATGTAATGAAGAATGTCGGTTTGTGCCAAATGTAATGTTTGGGAGTTCACTAAGCACCAAGAGATCTGATGAGGGGATATCTTGTTACCTGGTGGAACTGGCTTTACTTAGCTTTAAGACGTTTCATAATCCTTGAGATTTTATTGATTAAATATACCTTTTGAGTTAGATATATTAATTTTGAAGCTTTTTCACGTTTTTTTTGCAACCATCTTCTATAAATAACTGATCAGAGCTAGGCACACTGGGACCATTAGTACCATGTAATAAATAAAAAAATTCTAACTCAGTTTATGTCTCTACAGAGAACAGTAATTAATTATAATGTTTTCTCAGTTCTTTTTAAGCAGACAAACGAGGATGTGATATCAAAAAATATCTTTTTACATCTTTTCTTATTCATGAATAACGAGAAACCCGGTCTAAAAAGCACATGAGCAAAGAGGTCCATATTTATTTAGGAAGTAGGTTACACAAACATTCCTTTACGTTTTGATTTTTCTCTAGGCGCTGACCTCGTTTTTTACATTTCTCACAATATGTTTGAATACATGATGAATTGTTGGGTTTTGATCGTTTTGGTATTTAAGAGTATGTTTTTCCAAAAAACAAGTATTAGGTATAACAACTGCTTGCTTAGTTTGGGGTAAAATTGTGATGTGTGGAATCGCCAGTTATGTTTATACTCAAATCATAAGTATCTCTGTGCAGAGGTTACTCTTTAAGGTTATAGTATGTACTTAAATTATAGTTATATTATAATTTATTCAATACCGTTCTAATAAGTTATAGTATCTAACAACATATTTACCACGAGTTAAGTAAGTATTCCGTTGTATCTCATTGATTTGTTATTTTTTGTAAGTCTTACTCATGGAACGCGCTGATGGTCCAGCTGATGTTAAGTGGTGTCTATCACCTATAACATAATCTATAAACGTTGCCTCGTAAGTATGCACAACAAGAACGTGCGACGTACCCAGTAGTACCACGTAGTTGATATTCATTAAAAGTCGTGAAGTTGGCCTGTTTTTCACACAAGCAGGAAGACGAATGAAAGCTGCCACCAAAAAGTAACGCCAAATTGATGGCACGGCGCGGCCGGTATAAACGATGCAGAATTTTACATCTTGTTGTTTTATTGCACACCCAAATTGGATTTCCCAAAGCCATACGTATTCCGCGTCGGAGTTTCATATGTTGCCCAATTTAGTTGAGCGCAGAAATGTAGGTATTAATGTAATTTTTACCACATAATTTCTCGTTTACCTGAGCGTTCGCGCACGTTTGAACTGAGCATATTGGATTACTTCTGCTGAAAATGTATTTTAACTTCATTTTGGTAGTATAATGTTGCGGGTAATCTATCTCAAGTATCACACTGCTAATTAAACAATTTTCGTGTACGAAATTTCTCAATTTAGTATGATGTCTACATAATCATAATACGTAAGATATTTTTAAGTTTGTAATGTATACATATTTGTACTATACCTACTGCTAGTACCTAGATTTAGTTTTTTTGTAATAACGTAAGGAGTATTAATCTAAAGGTACCGACACACGTGCTTATTTTTGAGCTAAAAGCATGCTTTTTTCAGGCCTTGCTCAATAAAAGCACGTCGTATGTATCTTGTGCGTGACCTACGGGGCAATGTTTTGTTTATAGGTGATGGTTACCACTTAACATCAGGTGGGCCATCTGCTTGTTCCATCAGCTAGTAGTATAAAAAAAAAAAAACTTTTATTTACTTGCAATTGAAGAACAGAACACAGTTTTTTAACCTTGGGGCGGAAAACTAAGATTACCTTTTTTCTAATTTTAAAAGTATTGTCTTTGAAAATACAGCTAACGATAACAGAGTGAAAGCTTCCATTACGCAAAGCACAATGGCATCGACGCGACGATAGAGACCCACCCACATTAAATAGGATGACAATAAAGAACAAATGAGATGGCCACAGATAAACAGTTATTATTATCTCTCCATTAGGGGAAACATTGTTTATTTTTCCACTTAAGGTATATGATACAAATTATTAAACCTATTACATCCCAAAAACCGGCTGATTGGGAGTCATTATTGTATTTATACCTTTTTTCCATTTATTTTTAACTAGTTGCGCCCCGCGGTTTCACTCGCGCAGATTTAAATCTTTGTATTCCCACGGCATAAAAAGCCTATGTGCTATTCCAGACTATAATCTATCTCTCTGCCAAGTTTCATCCAGATCCGTTCAGCCATTTCCGGCGTGAAAGACTAACAAACATCCATCCATACTTTGCGTAGTAGGATAAATATCGCTCTGAATGACAATAGTGATACGATCGAGATCCGCCGTATGATAGATACATTTGTCATAACAAAATAATTCAATTCAGTATTACCTATTTATTTCAGACTTTATCTTTATTATATCAGTTATCTAGTACCCATAACACAAGCTTTGAGTAGCTTACTTTGGGGCTAGATGGTGCTGTGTGTGGATTGTCCAGCATTATTTATTTATTTTAATCAAATTTAATCGTATGAAATGAGAATAAAAAATGAGAATAATAAGATATATAAAGTAAATGAGTTCAAAATATCAGCTACATACAGCTGACATTTAAGCTCATTTATTTTGTACTAGCTGGTACCCGCGACTTCGTCTGCGTACTTTTAATCTCTTCATCTCTATTTTTCGCAATAAAAGGTAGCCTATGTTCTTTCTCAGGGTCTAAAGATTGTCTGTGCCAAATTTCATCAAAATCGGTTGAGAGGTTTAAGCGGGAAAGCGTAACAGACAGACAGACAGACAGAGTTACTTTCGCATTTATAATATTAAGTTGGGATAATAGGTACCTTCATAATAATATCGTTGTTAAATAAGGTAAACGAACATTTTTCCAAAAAAACTAAAGTTAACAAAATGTCCATTTATCATCAACCACTTGATAGATTGCTAAAATAATCTACTTTCACAAAAGCAATAACAGAAATATGATATTTTCCTGGAGAGCAAAGAAATAGATACGTATTTTAATTCCCGTTATAACAGTATATTGTTGAGTTTACTTGTACAATGTTTACTTGTACTTCAAGAGAGGCCTGTAATAATGGCGATTATGGTTTTTAGCATTCGATTCTCAGCTGATTTCCAACGGGTTAAAACGTTTTCGATGGTAAACGAAGATTAAATTACTTTGGTGTAAATTCTCAACGAAGCAAGCAATTAACTCACTTGAAACTTAATTAGCTACATACTTTCGATAAGGTTTATTTTTGTTTATGTTCTCTATGTATCCACCGGCGGGTGTAATAATTCAGAGTAACGTTAATATACCTATCATATACATGTATTACATTATCACCCTCTCTACTTTACACTTGTCAAAAACATAGACGGAAATAGTTTTTCTGAAATCTTGATTATACAAATCAATCTTTATGATAATCAATCTTGATTATCATGGTTTTTTCAAAACTACACAAAGGTTAACTGGAAGAGAATGCTCTCTAGCATTAAGTTCGCCTATGTACGATACATTTTGTTTATGTGCAATAAAGAATTTTCTATTCTATCTATCTATACATTTTAATGGTATTACCTACATTATTTGTCGCGTATCACATTATTTACTTTTCGTTTCAACTATGTTAAATACCTTTTACTATAGAAATATTTTAATCTGACTTTGAGATGGTTAAACCCTAATAAGGGTGCCTTTCTGCCGCCAAGCAGCGTTGCTGTGTTTCGGTTTGAAGAGTGTGGTTGCCGGTGTAATAACAGGCACATGAGGCTTAACATCTGTATGCCTCAAGTTAATGGACGCAGGGCAATGCATCATAGGGCACGTTCTTATCGTGCGTGACTTACGAGGCAATGCTTTGTTATAGGTGATGGTTACCACTTAACATCAGGTGGGCCATCTGCTTAATCCATCAGGTAGTTGTATAAAAAACAGAGCAAGTCAGAGCTATCAACAGAGCGGTGTGGCTAGTTAGTACAATCGCTACATTTAGATAAACGATTCAAAATCATACTCTTTTCAAGCGAATCTACAAGAACAATTGAATGAATTGCAGTTTTATAGTTTTGAAGCACTATCATTATTAATTACTACTCTTAACGCAAAGTCGACCATGAAACCGTTTTGCGGATATATTGTTTCCTTCTTAGGAAATATGAAACGACTTGAGCCACAGTTAATTTGCTAATAGCTAAGTAACTGCGTACAAATCATAACTATGTGCGTAAAACACTTCATTTTATCAGACGAATCACTGTGGCGAGATATTATGAAATATTGATTTTGAACGATCTTGATTTTTTTTGCAAACCCAGGCAATATTGGGTTTGCAAAAAAAATCAAGACCTAACATCAAAATTTTGTGTATTATGTTTTTTTTTTCATAATATCTTATTTTTTTAAGTTTTGTAAATTATATTTTGAATGAGTTTTACGGTTCATAAAATTATGCGCACATTGCCAGTAGTTTCAAAACGGCGAAGAAGTGCATTTCATTTCTTTGTTTCATAAGACTAGTGACAAGACGAGTGAAAAGAAGACGTGAAAAATGATGTAGGAGAGTGAACTTGCCATTTCTACATTTGGGAGCACTGTTCTCCCTCGCTATGGCTCGAGTTTCGAGTGGCAATTTGTCGCCAGCGATCGCACTCCACTCGCGGCGTGTGCCGTTCAATTAATAACATAATTGCACTTAACTGAATGAAATTGCTGTTATTTATTGTGAGTTCATGCGTCTCGTTGATGTATGTTCCGATTTCACCTGAAATTATTTACAAATTCCTAAATATGGCATACAGCACTGCCTAATCGGCTGTCAACTCAGTATCTCTTTCTAATTTTAAGTAAAAGCTGAAGTAGCAAGTGACTTGACAGCCGATTAGTGTTGATCGAGCTTTAAGAAACCGGGGGGTTAGAACAAATTGTGCAAATTGTGTAAATATATGTGTCAACTGTAATAATTAGCCGGACCTCTTACTAATCCAGAGTGCCATCCTCAAAGCCATTTGAGTTAGTTCTTGGAACTAAGAGATTCGAGGGAATCTACCGTGTCTGGGGTAAGAATTGTATCTGAAAGTTTTACTAGTTTTTACCCGAGTGCCGCGAGGGTTATGTGTTTGGCGTGTATCTATCCATGTATACGAGACTTTTGTTTGTGATTTTTGATAACGAAATTCAGAACTTTTATAAATGAAAATAATGTAATGATCGAGCGTGAAGTTGAACGGTTGTCAGCCTCTTAAGAAACTAAAGTTTAAGATTATGGCGTTATCTGCGGTTGCAAGTCTAACACGCAACGTTTACCCGCCCTTAAATACCTTTTTTTTTTATTTTTATTTATTCAGCAAAACTTAAATAACAGTTTTAATAATACAACATCGTGAAACCTAGCAAGGTTTGTGTCGATGTTACCTGCCCATACAAAGAATTCCCCACGATTCGGATTCGAGTAATTAATTTAGCATTTGGTCCGTTTAACATGATACATTGTGACAGGTAACGCAGGCAGGCTTAACGAGACAAAAAGTGGAGATATTTCAAACAAACCTGACAGTCGAAAACTCCTGTTTAATTCCCTTTTTTCTATTTTTGACCGACTTGAAAAAATGAGGAGGTTCTCAATTCGACAATTTGGTACTTTCTATTATCTCAACTGGGCCCGTACCACCATCTCCTGAAGCATTCCTCTTTCAATATTCCTTTACTTTTTGATCATAGACTTTATGCAGTTGATATAAGACATTGACAGAAAAGTAATATTGAAATAAGAATGCTTCAAGCGAGATGGTGGTACGGGCCCTAAACCGTACTCACCAAATACGGCGATAAACAGTATGTTCCTTGTTTTCATCGTACCTGAAACAAAAACAGAATTCTAAACTAGCAGAGCAAGTTACATCTATGAAAGTACAAAACCCAAAGTTTCTGTTAAGGGTCCGGCGACAGCGGCTCGCAATTTCGAGGTACGATTGGCTATTATTTCATTTTATTTCATTTCGGGGAGGTTGTTTGAAAGAATAACTCTAAAGTGACACGCATAAATACTGTTCGAACACAAATAATACAATAATATAAGGGAAATGTGCTTGAGTCAGAAATCATTTTGGTATTAGGTAAACGTAAGACCAAACATACTAACACCAAAATGATTTCTGATTCGAGCATGTTTCCCTTATATTATTGTATTATTTGTGTTCGAACAGTATTTATGCGTGTCACTTTAGAGTTATTCTTTCAAAAAACCTCCCCGAAATGAAATAAAATGAAATAATACCCAATTGCACCTCGAAATTGCGCGCCGCTGTCGCCGGAGCCTTAAGTTAGCTTTCAATGTCTACCAGAAGATGCTTGGTTAGTTAGCGGTATAAATACCTACCAAAGTTGGTTGTACAGTCAGCCTCCTACTAATTCAATTATTATTATAAACGCGAATCCTACTAGTATTATAAACGCGAAAGTTTGTAAGCATAGATGGATGGATGTTTGTTACTCTTTCACGCCGGAACGGCTAAACGGATCTGAGTGAAACATGGCAGAGAGATAGATTATAGTCTGGTATAGCACAGGCTTATTTTTATCCCGTGGGAATACCGGGATTTAAAACTGCGCGGGTGAAACCGCGGGGCGCAACTAGTACAAGAATAATATGATGCGAAAGTAACTATGTTTGTGACTCAGGCCTAATCCCTGACGCGATTGTGGTAAAACTTAGAACACATACAGTTCGTAATCTGGAATAGCATAAAGGCTACTTTTTATAAAAAAAAACCAGGGAAACGAGTGATGTCTACTTATAACTTTGCCATCTACTTTGTAGGATAGTAAATTTATCTCCTTACCTACTTTGATTGATCAAGCGAGCATTGATCACGCAAGCAACTCGAATGAAATGGCACTGAATATTTGTAAGTATGTATGTTTGTCCCGACGTAACATAGATTTTTCCACGCAACACTGCTTTGCTCATTGGATCAAAAACAGTCAAATTTTAAATCTGAAAATATACTACAATGTAAAACAACCCTTAGCCTCGTATTTTTACTAACGAAATTGATACCGCGCTTTCCTTTTCGTATTTGCTGTCATATTTTCGGCAAAAACAACCCCATTCCTCCCCTGTGTAATGAAAGAGGAATGTTTCTCGAATTATTGAGGTGTGCAATTTTAATGAAGACCTTATACTTCGATTCTATGTGAAGTTACGACCGCCATCGCCATTCACCAGTGAACGCGGAATCCACAGTGAGTTTTTAAATTGACATTTTGTTACAGTATGTTAAGAGTAGTAGAGCCTTTTGTCGGCTCGTCCGGGGAAGTATACTATACCACGCAATTACGAGGCAATGCTTTGTTAAAGGTGATGGTTACCACTTAACATTAAGTGGCCCATCTGCTTGTTCCATCAGCTAGTTGTATAACTGTAGAGTGGAAATTCAAAAGTGAGTAAGGCAAAGCTCGTGATTGAAGTGAGCACGGATCCACTAGGTGAAACTCATCGTGTATTCGCAGTTTTGTGAATCGTTTTCCTTAGCAAGGCCGCCTTCGTTTATTGGTTTGAGATTATATTCGCGACATCTACTTATTAATACCGCCATAATGACTGAGACCGCATCTTCGTAAACCAAAGTTTGAGAACCGAAGGCCTGTATTTTGTTTCTTTTCGGTTTGCTGGTGTTTTTCCTAATTATCGAAATGTTAAAATAGAACCCTTGATATTTGAGTATTTCAACCAAAATGTTTATTTTACAGTTACAACTGTGGTTGAGATACGAAAGGTGCTGGATCGTTCCCGACGCGGGCCCATTACCAACTTTAACTACAAAGAACGCTAGTTCCGGGTTTCATTTTATGGTGTTCGTAATGTCTGTGTGCGGTGCTTACTGATGAGTTTCATAGAACTTATCATTTTATTTCATCTTTCTCCTTCAACTCTTATTAGCTATCACAAGCCCCGGTGCCAGATCGAAATGAAAACTTTCAATTAAAATGCAAATCGCACTCTCTTCATTATAAATTTTAATCCTCTTATGTCACCGTTTCTGAAGCGAAAATAAAATCATACGCTTTTTAAATATCTTTCAAAGCGAACGATTTCATTAAAGTTCTTTCAGCTGCGGATGTTATAACGAATTGAAAAGGTAGTATTGTGATATAGTTGCGCCCCGCGGTTTCACCCGCGCAGATTTAAATCCCGGTATTCCCACGGAATAAAAAGTAGCCTGCGTGTTATTCCAGACTATACTGTATCTCTCTGCCAAGTTTCATCCAGATCAGTTCAGCCGTTCCGGCGTGAAGGAGTAACATCCATCCATCCATCCATCCATCCATCCATCTATCCATCCATCCATACTTACAAACTTTCACGTTTATAATATTAGGATGTTTTATTGAAATGTTGGTCGCCTTATTAATACTCCTGTATCCCGAAAGGGTTAGTGGGGTACGATTAACGTCGGTCATCTTTGCTTTTAATAACATTTCGAATAATTGAGTAGACAATGATTGCTTTGTAGATACCTACAGCTTTGTAATCTGAAATTTTTCAATATCTTTTTTCAGCAAGAGGAGACAAAAAAGAGTCCTTTTTTAAACTAAACAATCTTGCAATACATAAGGAGAAAGAGCGTTTATATGATTATTATTATAAAAAGCCACTTTTTGTTAGAATACTAAGTACAGTCAGATAGTGTGTGGTCAAAAGCTAAAAGCCAACATGCTCATAGCCAGTAACTTTTCTGAACTGTAATATAAATTAACTTTTAACCATGATAAAATAATAATATGGTATGTACTTACCTGTTTAATACCTATACCTACCTATACTTTTTTTCCTTTTATTAAGTAGTAATATAAAAATATATTTTTGAGAGTGAAGTTATTAGATACAGAGTTTACAATCGCATTTAAAATGTGACGTAGTTAATATTTATTAGAAAATTACGATCTACTACATACTTAAACGCATAAAACTATTTCGAATGTACATACTTAAAAACTAGGTACTTTTGAATTTAAAACTTACTTGGACTTGCATCCTCAAAGTCCAGATAAACTGCTAAAACTTTAGCAAGTACCACCAACACTGATGATCACTCATAACACTAATTTAGTTACCTATATTTAATGGGATTTACGAGTGAACGAAACACGCGCCAAAAAGTACAGAGTTGTCAGTAATAAGGCGCGCGCCCGGGCGGCTGCGGTGAGGATGGATCGCGACTGAGCTCAGCGCAGCTTGCCACCCGCGCCTTCCACAGCTTTTTTATATAAACCACTATATACCGATTTATATATTTACCCACACTCATACATATTTAACTTTTTCCCATTTCACTTGGTCGTTTATTCCCGTGTAAGGCTCGCGGGCAGTGTGCGTGTGTGCGGGCCGAGC
Organism: Plemyria rubiginata; assembly: GCA_963576535.1. Classification (NCBI taxonomy): domain Eukaryota; kingdom Metazoa; phylum Arthropoda; class Insecta; order Lepidoptera; family Geometridae; genus Plemyria; species Plemyria rubiginata. The sequence continues at coordinate 6,535,210 of OY754925.1, read as the reverse complement.
CAAACGAACGCGGTACTTCTATTTACGTGTTTTAGAAAGGGTAAAGCTTTTTACCTCTCGTTTCTGCAATTCCACTCTGTAGTTGAGCTATACCTCGGATGCCACCTTCTAGAATATTTTCTTTCGATTTATGTGTTTCATTTCACGCGTTATATTTTTTAGGCGAATGTTTTGGCAATTTCACGACATCGCTTTTGGTACATATCTACTACCTTCCTACTACCTTCCTTGCTTTAAGGCCGTGTCATAAAGTCCAAGTCAAAATGCGATTATGTAAGAGAATTGTCACTTTTTTTTATTAGATTTATAGTGCTTACTATAAGCATAAGGAAATCACAAAGATTCAAGATTTGTCACGTCACTGTTTATGCTTCGAATCAAAGTATTCGAGAGGACGACCTCTGTGGCGCAGCGGGCGAGAGCCTGCCTGCGACGCAAGAGGTTGCGGGTTCGATTCCCGCCTTGGAACAAATTTGTGTACGATCGGAAGAAATTTGTTCCGATGGTCTGGGTGTTTTCTATGTATAATAAAAAAATATCTATCTATGTAAGTATATAATGTATTAAATATATCAGTTATTTAGTACCCATAACACAAGCTTTGAATAGCTTACTTTGGGGCTAGATAGTGCTGTGTGGATTGTCCAGCATTATTATTATTATTATTATTTATGTTCCTCTTTGTTTTGACCAAGAACTACCTGTCTAAGATGGTACAAATCTATAATGCACCATTTCATCTGTGGTTTCTTTCGTCCATGATTTCTAATTTCAGTAAACAACTGACAAAGGCTCAGATAACGTGGTTAATGTTCAAAAGCGCCAATACTGGCGGTGTCCGCGTCATCACGAATTTACGACTTTCGATGCGGCAATATAAAGCAGTGTACAGTACTGTACAGTGGTTGGAGCACCCGCTATACTCTGTGACGTCAACACTTACAAACACACAATTTTTTACTACAGCACATATCAAAAATTAGTCCACCTACTTAACCCTAATTCTACCAACCTATATAACATCTTGGCTTGATCCGACAGAGGATAAGCCAAGATGCTATTATCCTTAAAAAACCTAATCTAAATGCATTGTAACGGACGCGTCTTCTTAAGTACCGAAAAATGTAGCATTTTTAAATAAGTATCTACGAATAAATATTTTACTCATTTTTTTTTTTTTTTTTTTTTTTTTTTATATATCGCTGCTGTAGGTGGAGAATTAGATAACTAACAAAACCAAAATCGCGAGAAAACGACGATTTAGTGTTTTTTTTCGACAAAAACTACGATAACTTTTTTCATAGTACAAAATTTACTGTCGGCGTTTTGATATGTTTTACAACCACTATAAGATGACCTTATAAGACTCGGTTGGGGATCCTAACTCTTTTAATTTAGGTGAAAATAGCTCAGAAGTAAGTTATCTTTTTTTACCTCGCTGAGGTTTTAGAAGTAAGGTATAGTTATCTACTTTACCATGTTAGTTATTCAGTTCTTTCACTTCAAGAAATTACCTTGAGGTTAAAATCTCTCTAGATAAGTGCGGTTATTTAATTGTTCCTCTTCCTAAATAAATTACGTTTATCAATTAGTTGGTTTTAACTAGACATAGAAGTTATTTGGAGTTTAGTGAAACCATTAAATTGTATCGGTTTGAGGACTTTTCATATAACACAAAACTTTGGTTTGACGTAAAATATAATTAAAAGATGAAAACGAACATTAAAATCAACACAATTGCAACAAAAATAGGCACCTCTAACCAAAACTAAAAAAAAACTTTAAACTTTCATTTACGGCCTATAAAAGTTGTTACACATTACTACTTAATCATCTGACTCAGAATCATTAGCTATGACTTCATCGGTTGACGGTAGGCTTTAATACCATGCGTGTAGCTCCTCCGGTAAAATTTTATTTTACGTAGATTGAGGAGGTCCTTCTTCTTATCCTCCGTTAGTGGGAGTTGTAGCTTATAAGCCTTCTCCAACCTAATTGTTGATAGATTTTCTGTTGTGTCTGCTACTGATGGCCTGCTCCTAGTCTGCCTACCCCTCTTAGTACTTTGAGTGTCCAGGGTGAAGTACGATCCTGCGTAATCGTACCTAATTTGCACAATACCTGGCAACTCTTTATCGAAGCGTAGACATTTTATCTAAACCAATTGACTACTGCCATCAGTACATACCCTTCCTTCCAAGAAATATAGATATTCAAATTCCGTGCTTCCTTTTAGTGATCATAATTTTTGACGCTAGCGTCTTGACATCTATTATGTCACTGAACGACAATTCAGTGACATTATACGGGCGTGTATTTTTTTGTGTCTGGTGGAGCGGGCTCGATGCCTAATGCCTTTCCAGTCAATGATTGCGAAGACATCTGTAAATCTTTTTTCTTTTCCAATTGCACTGATGTTTCAGTGAGTACCTGAGTAGGATCGGACGCGAACCGATACCACGATGCCACCATTGTGGTTGGATCGGGATTCCGCGCAGCACACGCTAGAGCAGTGCTCAGCGTGGAGCGTTGACCGCGGAATTCTGGTAAACAGGATCGGACAAAACCTCTCTACCAAGCGTAGTAGAAGCTATGCTGGTAGAAGAGGTGGCTTGGAAGGCCATGGCCTATTTCTGTGAGGCCGTTTTGGTTCGGAAAGAGGCCGCCGAGCGAGATCGCGAGAGGGCCGATCCTGTTTGGAGAAGGCAGCGGTGGGGTGTTGGCAACGGCCACCCCGCGCTGCCTGCCCCATGAGAGGTGAGAGAGGTAGAGTGGTAGTGGTGGCCCCTTCCAAACAGGGGGCCTTTCGGGTCTGAGGGTGGTTGGAGCGAGGGCTCCGGCTGGTCAGTAGCGGACCCCGGGAGGGCGGCTGGCACATCGTGGCATGTGCAGCCGTAGCACCACGAGTACTGGGGGCGGCAATGGATGTCGTTTCCGGGACGATCTTTTTAGCATTATGCGAGAGGGGCATCGAAATGTTCTTCTAGAGTCGTCGGAGCCCCTTGACATGCATTGAAGCTGGTCACCGGGGTGGTTTTAGTGAGTCGACGAGTCCGTCAACCTCACACTACCCTATCGCATCCCTCGGTGCGGTAGGGTGTCTGTTTGCAGATTTCCTCCCCGTCAACAAAAAAAAAGTATGCGGCCATGAACTGGTTTCTATTTTGACCTGAACAGCTATCCGAGTAAATTTGCAAAAGCACTTGTTCATTTTTAACGCTACATATTTTACCTCATCCAACTATTGTGTGGAGGGAGAAGAGAACAACTGACTTTATGCAGTTTTGTCGATGTCAAATACGCGTTTTGATCGATTTTTGTCAGTTGTCCATTTCTACCTCAATATTTTTTGTGACTAAATCATAGTATGCATTTCTGCAATTCTTAATAAAAATTGGTGTTTTACTGTGACAGATAGAGTTATCATCACGTGAGTCAGAACAAAAGATGCAGTCTGTTCTAGACTCTACGAAAAAGCAATAAAGTCGATTTCGCAAAAAGTGTTAGTTATGTAATTCTCCACCTACGGCAGCGATATTTGATAGACTGTCCTTTGGCCACAATCTCACCTGATGGTAAGCGACGATGTGGCCGACGATGGAGCAGAACGGTCTAGAATACACCTATTCACTCTTGCCTTGAAGAGGCCCAAATTATAGCGATCAGGAAAGACAGACGACGGCAATGAGTTCCACTCCTTGGCGGTTCGCATAATAAATGTGGACGCAAAGCGCTTAGTACGAATGGGTGGTATATTTACCAGGTATGGGTGGTACTGAGCCGTTGGCCTAATCGTCCTGTGGTGGAAAGGAGATGGAGGTATTAAGTCGTGCAGTTCCTGAGCACATTCACCAAAATGTAACCTATAGAATATCGAAAGGCAAGCAACTTTGCGGCGATGTTCTAGGCTCTGGATCTTAGCCTCTGCCATGATTAAATAATTCCATTCAATCTCACCCTTAGACGTCCCCAAAGAATCTTTAGTTTGTACTATGAGATATCAGGAGATAATTATCTACCGTATATATATGCGCAATGCCAGTGCTCTTAAACGGTGAAGGAAAACATCGTGAGGAAACCAGTTAGTATTCTAACAGCGGCGATGGGCTTGCAACCTGTCACGTATGGAATACTAACTACTGCAAAATGTGGGTATGTGCCAAATGTAATGTTTGGACGTACCTCTGACTACCCCCCTTAGACATCCACAAAGAATCTTGAATTATAGTACATACTTGGTACTGGGGGATCTGAAGGGATATCTACCGTACCTGGGGATCAAAGTCGTGAAGCTGTTTCTTTTCTTTTTTTTTCGTATCTGGGGATCAAAAACGTGAAGCTATTCTTTTATTTTCAAACCTATATTATATTTAGAGAAAGACTACATACTGTTTTCTTCTTCTAGGCTTTGGTCGCGTGTAACTGCACCTAGAGTCACCTAGATTTAAAAAGTTTCAAAGTTATCCTCGTGATTTTATTCAATAAATACATTTTGACTTTGACTCTGACATTTTTAAGGAAAATTAAAAATTCTGTTGTAATCCAAGGAGTAGCCAAGAAGTCTCAAGTTTAACTTCCCAGTAGTAGAGTGCAGCAGCACATCGATAGTGGCGTCGTATCGATCACTATTTATTACTCGAACAGCGACGCCTCCATCGCGGGTACTCACCTGCCAACTGCCGATGCTTACTCTGGAATTTATTACCCTTATTTTTGTATATTCAATATTGGAAATTTTAAGGAGCTTCACAATGGAAAATGCGCGGTTGAACAATAAAGCAAATTTATTGATTTATATTTCGTTCGCTAAATATAGCGCAACTTTGAGCTGAGTTGGACACTATTTTAGGACGTCTTCGCAGTTTTTATATATATATATATGCTTCTATCCACAAATTATTTCTTTACTAATGAAAAAAATCACGTGATGTTTCATGTCGACGAAACAAGACAAAAACATTTTTATATATTTGGTCGGTCAGCTTTGCCAATGGAGCGCTCAGCGACTGTCACTGTTTCGAAAAAATTAGTTACACGACAAGAAGAAAAAGAAGCTACCTATATGAATCATGAGACAATCAACAAATCCTTTAAACTCTATACCTACACAAAAGTATTTAAAAGGGAATAAAATATTGCTCCGCGCAATTACCTAAGAGTTAATAGAAGTAAATGATTACATAAATCACCAAAACGAATTATGGACAAAATTCAATTAATTTTCCATTGAAAAGGAAATTGGTGATAGCTTTATTATGCCCATAATTTAAGATTTCTTCTGTCGGGGCGAATACTGTTTGTTTACTTACTTTATTCTTCCATAATGTGGTTCAATGGACTAGCCTTTACTAGGATTCTTTTTACTGCATCGCGAGTACGTAGGTTGTTTCATATAATGGTTGGTTCACAATACATCAGTATCACATTTTTTTTAAATGAATAAAATAACTGTATTCTGTGATGCCTAATAAATATTTGCTACGCAAGAGCTACGAGACGCTACGAATCAGCTACGCAATACTGAGCATGAATCTCTTGAAATGTACCACATTGAAAATTGTATCCAATTCCTACGTTTTTTTGTATTTTATGGGAACCATTTAACGAAAGTAAATATTAGCTTTTAATTTATGTAGAATCCGGTAAACACCAGTATGCTGGTGAAAACATACTTCTTGGGTAAATAAACTGCTTGGGTGCTGCTCAAAATTTACAAGTAATATTTTTGAAAACATTTGTTGCATATTTTGAGTAAAAATCTAATTTTTAAGAGCTCTAGATCCTACGTTCTACTGAGTTCCAACGATTCTACGTAAAGGAAATGATAAAAAAATTTAGTGGGTTCGATTCCTACCGAGAACAAACATTAAAATTTGTAGATGAACATAGATATTTGTTCTCTGTCTGAGTGTTATATAATGTTACAAGTACGTATTTACAAAAAAAAGTATTTAAGTAGTATATCAGCTATCTGGTTCCCATATTACAAGCTTTGGCTTAGTTTGGGGCGAGATAGTGCTGTGTGGAAAGTCCACCAATATTTATTTACCTTACTAATAGTTACAATTATTTACAAAATGTACAAAATACATAAGAAACAGTCGAACTATCTGGAGACCGTTGCAAACGATCTATGGATAGCTCAACTGATCCAAATCAGTGCCAGTCGGAAGCGTACCCAAGACACTGGCTGCATTGCCACGCTGAATGGCAATGTGATACGCTGAGCCAGATACTCACCAGCGCCCTCGGGTCACGAGTCGCCTCGATAAGTTGCCTGGATAAAATATTATTTAATTACTAATTCCTACTCATATAGAGATACGAAAGTTCAATATTTGGATGTTTTGGCTTAATCATGCCCTAAACATTGAACCAATCAGGATCTCTATAAACAAACATAATTCTTAACCTGGATTATAATATGACTTCTTTCTATCACGAAATAATTCCGAGAACAGAGTAAAAAACATGATCGATTGACAATAGTGAGTAATAAAGGAAAAACATCCTAAATATGAATGCTAGCAGTCACTAATAAGCGAGCCGCGAGCGACAGCCAGTACAGTATAACAAAAGAAAACATACAATTTGCGCATAAGAGTCTCGACCTGAAGGACACTCAGTTATCCTTTCCCAAATAACACGTTTCGTTCCATCTAATGGTTCCAATTCTACGCAAAGTGCTCCAGGCCGGGAATCGGAGAGGTACTCGAGGGGTCCCTGTATCGACACTTCGAGGCTTATTATTTATCTGGAGTTTATCGATCGCCTTGTTTATATATTTTTATATACACCTAGCTGATGGTACAGATGGCTCACCAGATATATATTTTTTAAATAATAAATACTAAGATAGTAAGTGGTAACGATCACCTATAACAAAGAAGCCTCTTAGGTCGTGACCGATAGGAACTTGCCATGCTCTGCGTCCATCAACTTGAGTCATAGAAATTTTTCAGATTTTAAGTATTTTATATAAGCAGCTATACAAGCTTAGGCTTAGTTTGTGGGCGCTATATTATATTACTGGCACCTACAGTCACCTAATTTTAGGACGTTTCAAAGTCATCCTTAAGATTTGAATCAAAATATATTTATATTTTGACTTTGACTTACTATAGGTATTTATTTATTTTATTTTTTTACTATAACTTAACTGTATGGAGTGTCCACCAATATTTATGTATTTATACTGTGATTCTTACACCCCGCAGCTACTGGATGATTGTCGGAAGCTGTAAAATAAGAGGTAAAAGTTCAGCGGAGAACTCGATAACTTCTAAGCTTGCATTCCAAGTTTTTATTATAAATAATCGTTATTTACCTCAGAAATAAGATAAAGCTCGACCTCAGCGTGCACAGTAGATATTTATTAGACCAACCTACAAACTTGGGAAGAATCACGGAGTAATAACGGCCAACGATAATATGTGTGACTACGAACGAACTGTCCGGATTGTGAGAACCGTTTGGACATCTTTTGATTTAACTATGAACCAAGAAGTTTGGTCAGTAGTGGTATTTTGCAAACAATATTAACCCAAGTGAAAGTGTTATCCACTGACAAATGACGGCGGAATCTGCAGAGAGCTTCTATTCAGCACTCTAACTAACACTACTGAATACCTACTATCCATCACTAGTGCCAACCGCGTCATTGTTTTGGCGACTGGAAACGCCAACCTGCCAACGTAATTGAGTTGAATCTGGTGATCAAAGTGAGCGCAAACCTTCTCGGTGAAAGTCCCAGTGATGTTTTCGTTCAGAGAATTGACGCACATGTATGTTTTTTTCTGTAGGTTGTGGAAACAATTCTCGCCCTGAACAAAGAAATATCCTGATTCCTAAAAAAAGGTTATTATTACATTTTAAAGTACATCCTTCCCATATTTTCACCTTTTTAATAAGTACGACAGACTTTTACGGAAGCCAATTCTTGGTAATCCCAAGTTTCAACATACCCAAGCTTTAGGAGAAGACTTTATCACAGTAGTAAAAACTTGGCAGAAAAAGAACATGTTTATTACATCCCTTAGCCGCTACACATAAATTAGGATGAAAGTAGACCTTTATTACTTGGACGTTTTTTCATTCATCGAAAGCTTTTTGTAATTTCACGTGGAAATAAGGCGTAGAAGACAGTAAAACTTTTTATCTCAAAAACGGTTTTAGGCAGCCCAAATCATGTGTTTAGTTAATTATGAATTATTATCATCATCAACTTCATACTTTATATTTCTTTATAAGGGCAAGAAAATGATGATACCACCGTAATAAGAGTAGTAGAGCTCTTTGTGAAGGGCTCGTCCAGGGAAGTACTACCACCACGCCTATTTTGGCTGCCAAGCAGCGTTGCTGTGTTTCGGTTTGAAGAGTGTGGTCGCCGGTGTAATTACAGGCACATGAGGCTTAACATCTGTATGCCTCAAGTTGATGGATGCAGGGCAGTGCATCGTAGGGCACGTTCCTGTCGTGCGTGACTTACGAGCCAATGCTTTGTCATAGGTGATGGTTACCACTTAGCATCAGGTGGGCCATCTGCTTGTTCCATCAACTAGTTGTATAAAATAAAAATGCACTCATTTGGCTCATTAGTACTTCTGGGTCGCGTCAACCAAAAAGAATGCTGGAGGGATGTGTTTGCGCATACAAAATACTCTCGCCATCACACCCCCTCCCTCTCTTTCCGGTGTTCTTTTTGCGTGACGCGCACTATAATTATCTAGAACTACCTACACCTTGACATCGAGAACTCCAAACAAAAATTATCGATTAACTTCAGAACTCTCTCAACTCCGAATGTTTTCGTATAAAATCAAGAAGTTGTGAAACAACAAGTGCGAAAGTTCCGCGCGCTTACAACAGGCGAACTCCGCAAATTGGATGACTGCTCCGTCTAGAAGCCTTCTAGAAGTATTGCCTTCTGTTTTCACTATTCAATTAGCAGCAATTGCAAAGTAATTAAGCAAAAGACTTTTTTGGACGCGTCCTGATCAGAAAGTCTAATTTCTAAAATGCCTAGGAAGTAAAAGGTTGAAGGATAAATGACTATGTTGCAGAAAACCAAAACAGAAAATGTACTTCAAACGCTATGTAGATAACATGAAAAACGTCTCAAGTGTGATGTCAAAGTTTTAAGAAGGAATACCTAAAAATATTTTCGCCTAAGTCAAAGCTCCTGCGTTAAGTTGGTAACATTTTTCTTGGTTACTTCCCGGAAGCACATACGTTCACGTGTCTATTACTGAGAACATTTTTCGCAATTTCCGGTCGCACGCCACGGCCTGAGATTTACCTACCACGCGAGGGTTTCAGCTGGTGTGTATATGTCCATTCTATGTAAGTGGCAGATAATCGAATGAACAGTGGTGGAGATAAGTTAAAGATAAAAAGTTAAAAATACAATATTTTTAACTGTTAGCCCTACTACCAAAGCTGAGAAAATAATTTTTTTGCCGGGAGAGCTGTCTAGATATGCCTCAGAATTCGGGTCATGTTTTGAAAAAAAGAACACAATACAGTGTGTGTGTCTCCAGCTTCCTCATATTGAAAATGTAATTTCTATAAATGCCAATATTTAAAGCATAATTAGTGCACTCATAGATTTGAATCATAATTTAGCTGCCAAATAAACAACGATGCTATAAGCTTATAATAGTGTGTAAGCTGGAGTAACATGTCTCCAGCTGCCTCAGTCAGTGTGGGCAAACGGCTAATGATAGAGATATATAGTAAACGCAAGGATTTAGTACCAAACGAATTAGCGAGGTACCAAAAATTTCAGGTCTGTAGCTCGGAAACTCTTCGAGTTATAAGACTTGATCAACGTGTAAGCTGGAGTAACGATACGTGAAAAAGCATATGCTCGTTCTCTGGAATGGCTGGAGCTAGCAGGTTGCTTTAAGTCTCCAGATTTAGTACCAAACGAATTAGCGAGGTACCAAATATTTGAAGTGTTTCTGTTCAAAACACTATGAGTTACAAGCTTTTCCAGCTTTTTTTGTTTGTCCAACTTGCACATGTTGGATCTCAGCAACCACAATAGGTACAGACTCGGTTGATGTCTCTGAACCGAGCTATGAATTAGTGCACTCGGTACCAAAAATTTGGAATCTCTAGGACAAGCAGTTCTGTTGTAATCAGCAAAATAACATCCAAGGAATTTGAATACAGACAGATATATTCAAATTCCTTGATTGCATCAGTAGGTACGAGTGTGACGCATTCGCTGTAGTGACAGAGATAGAGCTACTATCAACTGAAGGCTGGTCGAAATGGAACTATCTGGTTTTTTTTTTTTTTTTTTATGTAAAAGATAGGCAAACGGGCTAACGGCCCACCTGATGGTAAGCGGTCACCGTCGCCCATAGACAACAACAACACCAGGGGCGTTGTCAGTGCGTTGCCTACCCTGAAGGACTTTATTAACATTTTTCTTGAAGCTTTTCATGTTAAATCTTGGCGGGAAAACTTCTGATGGTAACTCATTCCACAGCCTATGGGTATGGGGAAGAAATGAAATTGTAAATGGTATTCTGTAACTCATCATAATATTAGTTATTTTGCTGATTACAACAGAACTGCTTGTCCTAGAGATTCCAAATTTTTGGTACCGAGTGCACTAATTCATAGCTCGGTTCAGAGACATCAACCGAGTCTGTACCTATTGTGGTTGCTGAGATCCAACATGTGCAAGTTGGACAAACAAAAAAAGCTGGAAAAGCTTGTAACTCATAGAGTTTTGAACAGAAACACTTCAAATATTTGGTACCTCGCTAATTCGTTTGGTACTAAATCTGGAGACTTAAAGCAACCTGCTAGCTCCAGCCATTCCAGAGAACGAGCATATGCTTTTTCACGTATCGTTACTCCAGCTTACACGTTGATCAAGTCTTATAACTCGAAGAGTTTCCGAGCTACAGACCTGAAATTTTTGGTACCTCGCTAATTCGTTTGGTACTAAATCCTTGCGTTTACTATATATCTCTATCATTAGCCGTTTGCCCACACTGACTGAGGCAGCTGGAGACATGTTACTCCAGCTTACACACTATTATAAGCTTATAGCATCGTTGTTTATTTGGCAGCTAAATTATGATTCAAATCTATGAGTGCACTAATTATGCTTTAAATATTGGCATTTATAGAAATTACATTTTCAATATGAGGAAGCTGGAGACACACACACCACAATACATGGTCTCAGATGCTCAGAGTACATTTTGGTCTAGAAATTTAAAAATAAGAGTTTTAGCTTGCTAGAACCCAACATCGTGGGTGTAGATATAAATAAATTATTCCCGTAAAAATTTAGGCGGTAGTTCTGGGGGCCCAGCGGTGTATGATAATATAAATGGGTTTCCTTATATCCTATTGAGTAGGGTGTCTAATGAAATAGTAATAGTAATTGCCGTCCAACCGAACGTGAACTTATCGTCATTTTTATTCCTACAAATGGGGGTATATTTTATACTAGCTACCACCCGTGGCAATATCGCGTATTAGTAGCGAAAAACGTTAATATATAAAGTGTTTCCCCCCTTATTGAGTTTATTTTTGGTTTCTACTCCAGATCCAGTTTTTATGTAAAAACCTAAAGAAAATTATATTAAGTATAGAGGGCGAAGGAAGTTAATTTTCGAACATTAACCCACGAAATTAATTTCTCCACTCGCCTTACTGCACTGAATAATTAGCTGACTCGAGCAGATAATGAAAAGTACGATCCACAGTAAGAACCAGACAAATGTTGGTGATAAGTTGCTAAACCAGCTAAGTTACTGTCGAATGTCCAGTTTCTAAATCAAACGAAGTCCGAGGGTAAAACCCGTCAGTTTATCTCTACGACACTACCTACTAATATTTTTTAGTTAAAGATAAAATAATACTAATTACATACTGCATCTCATTTATTGCATTTATAACATCACCTTCGTCTTCTTCTTCGTTCCATTTATGACACCTGTCCATCATTTGACAGACATATAGATTGATTTTCTAGTCATGTCAGTCCATAGATAAGTCGGCAGTTATTTGTTTTTCTGGCAGATTCCTTCAAAACTTACGAAACATTGTCGGTCAAATGAGGCTATCACTTAGATGACACTTTAATTCCAAATATTTTTTTACACTTTGTTCTGCGAAATCACACCAAAAAACTCAAAATACCTATTGGTATTAAATACAATTAAAATGAAAACATTACATACAATGTTGCTTCCCAAAATTACAAAAAACTAAACGGAATCTGCATTAGCTCTCATTTGCATAGTTCTTTACTGACACACAACATGAATATGACCACGGAATAGAGAAATTTGACAGTTGAAACTTATTAAGCTTTTCTTAATTCTTGTGGACACATCCCTACCTTCATATTATAATTACACTTTCCAGGTACATCCCTAGTTCCGCAGTAAAAACGTAACTATGTGCCCTCGCCCACCTAAGGAAGTAATGATCTTGAGAGCTACTCGTCCACTTTACAGCTTAGTAATGTTGCTACACATACAACCACTCGGGAAGTTCCATTTCGTCATGCTACTTTGGTAATATTATTTTCAATAAAATGAGTATTTATGTGCTTAACGAAATCTTTGGATGTACCACTGACTAACCCCCTTAGACATCCCCAAACAAACAATCCTACTAATATTAGTAGGATCATAAAAAAACTGTAACTTTGTATTTGGTTTGGTGTCCCTTTCATTGCCAATGATTTTTATTAAAAAAAAAACAGAAACAGCTCCACGAGCTTCCCCAGGCTCGGTAGTCTCGGTAGGAGTATACGATTGCTGATATCACTCATTGCTCAAAACGCAACGATAGCGCGTGCTAATCTTTCTTGTGGCGACATCTAGTAATTATTTAGGAACTAAAATAAGTATTACGGCTAAAATATGTGTAACCCGGTATTCCCACGGGATAAAAAGTAGCCTATGTGTCATTCCAGACTATAATGTATCTCGTTTATAATATTATAAACGTGAAAGTTTGTAAGTATGGATGGATGTTTGTTACTCTTTCACGCCGGAACGGCTGAACGGATCTGGATGAAACTTGGCAGAGAGATACATTATAGTCTGGAATGACACAAAGGCTACTTTTTATCCCGTGGGAATACCAGGTTACACATATTTTAGCCGTAATACTTATTTTAGTTCCTAAATAATTACTAGATGTCACCACAAGAAAGATTAGCACGCGCTATTGTTGCGTTTTGAGCAATGAGTGATATCAGCAATCGTATACTCCTACCGAGACTACCGAGCCTGGGGAAACTCGTGGAGCTGTTTCTGTTTTTTTTTTAATAAAAAATCATTGGCAATGAAAGGGACACCAGCCAAATACGAAGTTACAGTTTTTTTATGATGCACCTAATTGGTACATGATTTTATTGCTTAGAGAATCACATAGGCTCCTCTATACATACATATCCAGGACGAACGATTGCGAGCCCTCTCCATCCACCAGCTTTCCGCGATCCTAACAATTTCCGCAGTCCATCGTAACGGCATATTGTAGAATCTAAAAAGTTATTTATCATATTGTGTCAAGTGCTCTAAAGCTTCTGAGGCGCACTTAAACCCCTTTCACCATACTGTCTTGAAAGAAACGTGTGACACGACAAGAAGAAGAAGTTAAACGCGAGCAAAGACTCTCTAGTAGCATTACTTTTATAAACCTTACTTGTTACCTTATTGCTACTTAATTAAATATTGATAAGAATTTAAAAAAAAAACAAATTAAGACCAAAAAAAAAATAAAAAAGAGCATTGACTTTTAAAAAAGGCCTCACCATTTAGCAGGGTTTCACGTTCAGCCTGCATGTAAAACGGCACTAATTCCTTTCTTAACTGCAACGCTTTTGATTCAACAACATCCATTGTTTACCTCTGGCTTTAGCTTTTTAATTTACCCAAAACAATGAAACGTTGAAGAGATCGTTTTATAGAAAGTTCTATAGTCGTACATTCAAGGAACGTCGTTTTAAGAACTAGTCTAGAGTTGTTGTTGTTGTTGTTGGCCAAAAGTTTATTTTTTATTGTACACAAAATGATTTACACAAAAAATTTTAAGTTTTTATCAAAAATCAAGGTAAATACAAAGGATCATACAAAAGATCAGAAGGAACAGTCTTAAGTTTGTTGCCGTTCTTCTAAGGCTATAATAAGTCGCGTGAAATACCTATTAGCGAAGCTTCAAGACGTTTCAAAGTGATGTGATTTGCGATGTAATTAAATTAAAATAGTTCAGTCGTAGTACTTATTTATATTCTGTGGTTTAGGCTTACGGCTCCGTATCCGAATTCCTTGAGGGCTCCAAGCTTGGCTCCAAGCTCCAACTGAGCATAGACGGAACAGCATACTGACATGGCGTAACCAAAAGGTTTCCTCGTCTGATTCCGAACTAAACACCACGTCTCAGAATAACCAGCCTGCGCGATAAGCCTCCAAACAAGCCCAGACACAGCAAAACTGTCCGTCAATCATGTGAACTTGCAGCCAGCATTAATTACGCGGTTTGAGCGAAACTCGACAGAATTGCTTGAAACTGTAGCGTAGTAGTGCCATTGACTGCATTGAAAAGAGCAGCTAAAGAAAGTGCCGTAGCCGGCTTGCTTCCCTAACACTTGGATTTTTAAATGCAAACCCCGTCATTTTCACACGAACACAGAAAAATAGTATTAAGCTTTAACATACCAAATATTTATGGGAGGTGAAAAATTAATACCAATCCAGACTTTGTGAAATAGACCACATGTTTTATGAAAATTTTATAGCGTCTAAGAAATCTCTTTTTATAATTAAAAAAAACACCTCTACGAAACAATCAACACCGAAAAGTTTACAAAAAAATATGTTTTGGTGACCAATTCTGTCATTATACACTAACTACAAGCTAGACTTACGTCGCTGAATATTGGTTAATGAGTTATTTCAAACTGGCAGGCCAAAAGAAAAAAACCGTCCTTTGACTACAATGCCACCTGATGATAAGCAACGATGTAGCCGACGTTGGAGCAGAATGGTAAGACACCTATTCACTCTAGCCTTGAAGAAATTTGGATTGTAGTGGTCAGGAAAAACAAAATATAACGGCCACCGACTCATAGAAAACCAAAAGTGCACCTCCAACTCACTTTATTATACACCACTTCACCAGTTTAATTAAAACTCTACCTAGTTCGGTCTTTCAACTATTTTCCCCGATCGTGAACTCTGTAACTTAAAAATGAGTACTCTTGATTCTGAAACTGAAACAGCTTCACGACTTTGATCCCCAGGCACGGTAGATATCCCTTCAGATCTCCCAGTACCAAGTAGGTACTAATTTAAGATTCTTTGAGGATGTCTAAGGGGGTTAGTCAGAGGTACGTCCAAACATTATATTTGGCACATACCCAAATTTTGCAGTAGTTAGTATTCCATACGTGACAGGTGGCAAGCCCATCGCCGCTGTTAGAATACTAACTGGTTTCCTCACGATGTTTTCCTTCACCGTTTAAGAGCACTGGCATTGCGCACATAAATTTTTCGATAGAAAAATCCATTGGTGCACGACCGGATTCGAACCTGCGACCTTACGATCGGAAGGCGGGGTCACTCCCACTAGACCACCGGTGCTCTTGATTCTAAAGTTTATAATTTCAGAAAGAGGCCATTTTCAGTTTGGTAACAGAAATGAACAATTTTTAATTAAAAATTCATTTGGTGCATGTCCTTTAATGGAATTTTCGTGAAATGTTGTTATACCCAAAAAACACTGCAGCTTACTGCTTTAAGTTTGATTGTTTATGAGAGAAATCGTAGAGTGAAAGAAGACATTGTACTACATTCATTAGCTACTAGCTACGAGTAGTCAAGATCGAGATCAACATGACAAAGAAGAAAGATGCTCAACAGGTGCACGTCCATCAACAAGATTATAAACAGTGGCCGTAGAAAATCTGCATTACCAGTACAAGTCTCGTACATTAAATTTAAATACCACAATTATTTTTATACAATAATTTTTATTTTTATATACCATTCACTATTATAATAATATGTTGTTGAGTTCATTTCATAATAGAGCATGCTGAGGTTGCCTATAATTGAACACCTGATGTAATCCAAACTGTAATCAATTTTGTAATTTTGTTTCGTAATAATCTTTTGATAACGATCTTAAATAAATAAATAAATTACTTTCCAACTCTTTTGATTTGAAAAAGTGAGCCTGTAAGTCCATTCATGTAAAGGTACGTTTTGTTTAGATTCAAATAATCCATAACAATTTATGTATTGTACCTTACACATTATGATGTTTTTTGAAAAATATTTTTATTTATTAAAACTACATATTGCAGGTTATTGAGATATTAAGATACCTAAAATAGGTGCTCACATTCGTCTATTTTAGGTATATTAAAATCAGGGCACACTATAACCCTTATTGCAAGTAGATACAAGTTAAGCTTTGAAACATGTGTTGTTAATTACCTCTTACTCAGCGACAAAAACAAGTGGTACCTATTTCTATCGCCCTGTGCAGCAAAACAATAGGCAGAAAAAAATAAGAGGCATATTAATTAGAAAAAACCCGTCTTAAAGTTTATTCTATTTGAAGTGAGATTGTATGTATCTGTAGTGCCACCCTTACATGGATGTACGCTATGGCGAGATAATTAGCACGTTAATCATCTGAAACGGTACCAGCTGCCAGTTATGTTTAGTGAATGGTTCACAAAACGTTTGCAGTCACACTGGGATTGCGAACGAGCGACCGTAACCAAGTTAGGTTGCAAATAAATGTTTTTTATACAACTGATGATACAAGCAGATGGCCCACCTGATGTTAAGTGGTAACCATCACCTTTAACAAACACTACCTCGCTAGTCACCGTGGTGACTAGCGACAAGGACGTGTCATATGATGCCTGCGTCCATCAACTTGAAGCATACTTACAGATGTTATGCCTCATGTGCCTGTAATTATCCCGGCAACCACACTATACAGGGTTACAGGAAAAATCGTGCTAGATCCGTTAAGGGCGTGGAGTACCCATCATTTCTGACTTATTTCACTATGAAACACCCTACCCTAAACATAACCCTTTTCAAGCAATTCGACTTTTAATTTTTTTATTGAAAATTTTGTGCACCTTAATTATTATTATTATTGCATTTTTACATGTGTAATAAGATGCTTTAGGATGTCAATCATTAAAATAGTGCATAAGTTAATTGAATAGACCGTAGTAGACAAGTGAAAGTTAAGAAATAAGAAAAAATACTAGAAAGTTTATTTTTCTCTAAGGGATATCTAAAAAAAATATTATGGCAATTGTTTGTGAAATAAGTCAGAAATGATGGGTACTCCACGTCCTTAACGGATCTAGCACGATTTTTCCTGTAACCCTGTATAAACAGAATCACAGCAACGCGCTATTAATCTGTGAAATGTATTTATTTGTATCATATCCTTAAGTTGTTACTTTTCATTCTTAGAAAACTTTATTCACAGAACTCGGTGAACTTTTAATTGACTGACGTCTTGACGTAGCTACTATACATTTGTATTCGGACAGTGGGTGTTATAAATTCCTTGGGCGTTATCTGTTTCTGCGCTGTTTCTTTTTCTTTGGTATGCTATCCTAGACTTATTTTGTGGTCATCATTTCATGACAGATCGTTGCACATAATCTATTATTTCTGAAGACAGCCTTCACAGCTCAGTTGGTAGTAGCTAGTAGCTCCACAGACTAGTAGGTATGGCTCGCCTTCTGCGCCGTAATTCTTGTAAATAAAAATAATGAATCTCGGAAATTTTGGAAACGGCTGCAACGATTTTTATGAAATTTGGGAGGTTTCGTGGGCCATAAATCGATAGGATAGGATTCAGCAACCAAGCAAAGCTCGGTTATGCAGATATTGTTAAATAAATAAGACTGGTGGTCTAGTGGTAGCGTTAAAACTCCGTTAAAAATCAGTCGTGCACTTATGAGTTTTTTCGTTCATTTATTTATTTGCTAAAACGGTAAACGGTAGTATAGTATATATATAGTATATACAGGAATATTTTTTAAGTAGTGCGCAAACTTTGACAAATTAAACTTAAATGAGTTTTATTAAACACGTATTTTTTATTTTGATAAGTCTTAGTACAAAAAAATAAAGTTATCGTTAACGAAAGATGTAGGCTTTAAAACTGATTTTATGGCTACCCCACGCCGCCGCCGCGCCGCCGCCGCAAGGAACGAGCGCATCGCCACGCGCCGCGCCTTTGTTCCCAGGCGTAGGTAGTATTTACGTGGGTTACAATGTACTTGATCGCTGATTTTTCAGATTCGAACTTCAAACCAGACTTTTAGGATGAGGTCGTGAAGTTATTTGAAGATTAGATAATTCCAATTTTTCCTTCATACTTTCATGACCATCAAAATGCAGAAAATAAAGCAATAAAATCAATGAAAACACCTATGGCACTTTAAAAAACATAATAAAATTATTGACATTACTTACTTAATGCATAGGTAGTTCTGCATTATGGCGTATTTAAACATTTGGAATCAACTACGTATTTACATTAATGTTCAATCAACCTATTCACTAAAATTGTTAATTAAAAATAATTGTTTATCCGACATGTCACTAATCACTGTATTTCAATAATTGTTCAAAATGAAGTCCTCCTCTTTCTAGGCATAAACGTGCACGTTTAAATAAATTGTCATTTAGTCTGTTGAGAACACTAATGTCACTTTTCACTTCATCAAAAGCGTTAATTATTTTAAACTTTAAATCGTCTAGGTTTTGGGCCTCCTCAACATACACCCGGCGTTTTACTTCTCCCCAAAGAAAAAAATCGCAGGGAGTAAGATCAGGGGACCTAGCAGGCCACGGTATGGGTCCGCCACGTCCGATCCAATTTTGCCCGAATTTTTCATTCAGGTAGTTCCGTACCTGTATGGCGTAATGAGGTGGAGCGCCATCGTGCTGATAGTAAAAGTCACTATGGTAGCTCAGCGGAACTTCGTCCATCAAATCTTCGATAGTTGTTTCCAGCATTTCTAAATACCTTGACCCGGTCAAGGCGCCGTCAATAAAAATGGGCCCTATTATTTTATTTTTAATAACCCCTGCCCATACATTGGCGCTAAAACGCACTTGGTGATGCGTCTCTCGCACCAAATGGGGATTATTAAATGACCACCAATGTTCATTATGTACATTGTACAGTCCCACACGAGTGAACGATGCTTCATCCGTCCACAAGATGTTAGCTTCGCGGTGATTTAGAAGCCACTCGCATAAGGCACGACGTGGTGCTGGGTCTGGGTCATGGAGCTGCTGTACGGGCTGAAAGTGGTATGGATGGAGTCCGGCTGAATTTAGCAGCTTCCATACCGCGTCCTGGCTCACACCAAAGCGACGTGCCGCATCGTTGGTACTTGCTCTTGGATCTCGCTCGAAGAAATCGAAAATGGCTTCTTCTATTTCGACTGCCAGTCGAGGTCTGCCAGATCCTTGTGCGTGATTTGGGGTCCTGAACTGACCGTGATCAAGCAGTCTCTGAGTGGCTGCTAAAATGGTCCTTTCATTAGGGACCGTTGGGTTATGGATACCGTGGGCTCGCATTCGTCGTATGCTCTCTGTCGCATACATCCTGCGAGCTGCTCGTAAATTTTCACCACTTAGTAAATACACTCGCACCATCTCATAGAACTCGCGGTTACTAAAGTCCGACATCGTGACCTGTAGGTTAGGTACTAAGTACGACACACGTGTGGCGCGGGAGTTGCGCGGGAAAGCGATTGGACGCGACGTCACGACAGCAGCGCATGCGATGAGTGACGTCGCTCTGCGGCCCCGGCCGACGACATCTGGCTAGGCCCCTGCCGGGTTTTACCCCAGTGCGGTGCACGGCGCGCGTGGTCATTGACATTATTACGAAAAGTGTCCATAGTTTCAAATAGTTTGAGAATTTAGAGCCGTAAAAATTAAAACAAAAAAAAAATTAAAAAATAATGAAAATGTGTTCTATTACTGATACTGAACCACCAAAACTTTTTTGCGCACTGCTTAAAAAATATTCCTGTATATATAGTATAGTCTAAAACGGTGGAGGAAAACATCGCAACAAAACTCGGCATAGCGTAGAACAAAGGTGTAAATAATTGTGTCAAGTGCTTGAAATAAGCCTCCTTGAGGCGCTCTTAAAATCCTTTCACTACCTTCCACCAAACTAGTGACACAACAAGTAGTAGTAAGTAGTATAGGATAATTATAGATTTTTTCTTTTAAAGGTAGCTCGTCTGCCAGAGCTTAGCTATGACAATGGGCTATTGAAGCTTGGACCCGCGTGTTTATCAGGAAGCCAGTGAATGCATGTCCTTTTGCACGATTGTCTTGTACACGCGCGCCCGCTCGTCGACTAGCTAGACGGCGGCATTATCACGTAGGATACGTGTTTACGCACCAATGCGTTTCACGTTTCAATACGTTGATTAAAATCTGAACTGTCATTTCGATTTCAAAATACATGGTGATTTCACAATAATATATGGTGCGATGTGATTAG
This sequence comes from Plemyria rubiginata, assembly GCA_963576535.1. NCBI lineage: Eukaryota > Metazoa > Arthropoda > Insecta > Lepidoptera > Geometridae > Plemyria > Plemyria rubiginata. The sequence continues at coordinate 6,514,642 of OY754925.1, read as the reverse complement.
AGCAGCCGATGTGACTTGAGCATCGAAACAGGGCCATATTTTATGGATCGGTTCTTTCCAATCCGAATACAGAACCGGCGGGCCGACCACGCTAATGTCTGGCTATCGAGATGGCTTTCAGTTTGACATTTGATTCCCATCCATCCTATATAATTGCTATCACACTATGCTATGGGAATCAAATGTCAAACTGAAAGCCATCTCGATAGCCAGACACAAGGAATTTGAATCTATATTCCTTGGCCAGACATTAGCGTGATTGGACCACGGGTATTCATAGGTACATCTTTCGGTTATTTTTACTAATTTCTAGGTATGTTTGTTAACTTTCGTTTGCAACACAAACAGGGAATTTAAAATCACAGGTTTAAAAAAAAAGTAAGAGAAATTATGTGGAAACTTCACAATTTATTAAAACCGCTCGGGTAGACGGATATTGTCCAAGCTGGGAATCGAAATCACAACATTCAGAAGGCAGAGATTAACGACGAGACGAGAGAGAGAGAAGAAAAACGAAGATTGTATTGGCCTCACAACTGCGTTGCTATCTGGGAGGCCTATACAATCTTCTTTTTTCTTCAGTCTGTAAAAGTTTCCTTTGTTTATGAAGTAGTAAACGAGCTTTATGGTTCTCGGATGGATAATGTAAAGTAGCTATATAAGGCGGCCAGTTTGCGCCGCGCCAGCTGCAAAGAAAACAGATTCAGAAAGTTTGTAAAGTTTCCTCGGACTACGTTGGAGATCTTGATCTCATTTATGTAGCCAATAATCTGAAATCCGATAAAATAAAAGAATTTGCATGCAAAACATGTATTGGCATCTACTTTTTTGGATGCCGAAATATAATACTATGAAACACCAGATAAATACGAAAAATTGGTTATGAAAACCTTGAGTTAGTAAACGAGGATTACGAAGTATTCCTGAAGGAACACGCAAGTTAAGTATGCACCAGATAAGTTTTAAATCGTACCAAAACTATAGAATATCCTGTTTTTCTTGTTAATCACTCTCTAAGCGTGCAGTGAAGTTTAATTCCGAACACGTAAGCGGACTTCATTGAAGGCTTTGTTCCTATCCCGGTTCTACCGCATCCAGTTGTCTATGATCCCGTTTATTTTATTTCACAAGGAAGCTGCTGCAGGGTTCCTGCGATCGACAGCTTATAACATCACCTACGTGACTGTGAGAAATGAGTTTTTAAATGGATTCCTCCCGCGTTCGATGGCGTTGCTTCTCATCCATCTTTATATTGCTACTTGTAATGGACTTACCGGCTTCAAAATGTATACTTTTCGCTTAAGGCTCCGGTGACAGCGGCTCGCAATTTCGAAGTGCGATTGGCTATTATTTCATTTTATTTCATTTCGGGGAGATTGTTTGAAAAAATAACTCTAAAGAAACACGCATAAATACTGTTCGAACACAAATAATACAATAATATAAGGGAAACATGCCCGAATCAGAAATCATTTTGGTATTAGTATGATTTCTGACTCAAGCACATTTCCATTATATTATTGTATTATTTGTGTTCGAACAGTATTTATGCGTGTTTCTTTAGAGTTATTATTTCAAACAACCTCCCCAAAATGAAATAAAATGAAATAATAGCCAATCGCACCTCGAAATTGCGAGCCGCAGTCACCGGACCCTTAAGGCGTCGACCCTAATGTATCTCTCGCTCGCACGATTCGACATTTTGAAAGATATAAAATCACTGATCCAATCAATTTTCAAAAATCGTAAACAACCATTTTGTTTGCATCACGTTGCACACAGTTTGGTAAAAAAATCATTTTGATAGATGCAAGTTTTCCTACCTAAAAGTTTACTTATCTAGTTTTCGTACTTTGAATAGGAAAACTTGTATCAATCAAAATAAAATTTGGTTGTTTGCGATTTTTCGAAAATGAGGTCAGTGATTTTATATCTTTCAAGAAGTCGAAAGTATTTCAAGAAAGAAAGTTTGTAAGTATGGATGGATGGATGTTTGTTACTCTTTCACGCCGGAACGGCTGAACGGATCTGGATGAAAATTGGCAGATAGATAGATTATAGTCTGGAATAGCACATAGGCTACTTTTTATCCCGTGAGGATAGCGGGATTTAAATCTGTGGGGGTAAAACCGCGGGGCGCAACTAGTTACATAATATTATGTACGAAAACATACGACTATCTGTCATATCCGCTCGCTTTGCTCGATCAATTATTAATATCCTAGCCCCTATAACAAATAGCTATAATGTAACAAAAGAAGTCAGCTGACGATAAAACTGTCGAACATGCCGCTAATCTCCGTCGAATGCCGAAAGGTCATAAAGGAAATTTGCATAAAATTTGGTATATTCTCGGAGAATCTGCGGCTGCCGGGGGTTCAGCACCCGTATTTTAAGTCAACTTTTTATCATACGCTCTTGATCATACGTTGAATACAAGCGATAACGTCACATTTCTTTTCTCCGTTTAACCTGTACTTTTTTGTTGTGTTTGCTATTTTCAGGAGGTTCACACAATACAAAAAAATTAGGATATTGCGCAAAAATATAAAATAAAAAGGAAAAACCATTTAAATTCCTTGGGAAAAACATTCTCCTATACAAAATGTTCACGGGTTTCGTAACTGTTAAACATGTGACTCGCATTAGACTTTTAACGTCGCCATTCGCGTTAAGCCATACAAGCGAAAAAGTATTTTTTTACTTTAAGTTGAATAATAGCACTAAACCTATTGCAAAACATCTCGAAAACGAAGCGTATATTAAATTGATGTTGTACAATAAAACACAGCTGACTGACTCAGCACCCTTTACGATAATCTACTACTATCATAAGTGTGTTTTATACTAAACCTAGAATACCGAATTTACAGGCACATTAAGGGACATTACGCGCCTCCTCACCCACGTTCACTGAAATAATATTTTTCAAGCTGTTGAGTTACTTTTTATTTCGGCGGTCGTCGTCGTCGGCAAATGAGTTTCTAAACGTAAATAAATCTTTTGCTGCCCGCGGTATTTACTTACCCACTTTATTATTTTCAGGGTGCGAAGTAAAACATATTTATTTTTTAGCGTTGGTGTCAATACAGAGTACCAAAGTATTATAAAAAATACCTTTTTTATGCTTGCACTATCATCTTTAGTAGAATTATTAGGACTTTTACCTATAATTTAGTTACACACTTTACCCGTAGTAGCTTCAAGATTTAAGAAATCGCTTGAACTACGTGAAATTCTATATCCTAGTAAGTGGTTATAAAGAAAATTGTGGATGTTTTCTTTAACACGTACATAAAACATTTTCATTCAAACAGTCAATGTATTTCATAAATTTTTACACTTTTTACCAAGTAGTATGGTTAAAATATGGCCGAAATAACAAAACAGAACTCAAAATAACACTAGGAAAATAATTTATATGAAAAACTATGTTGCTTTCCTGGTAAAAACTAGTAGTTTTCTGTCATTTTTGTCAATCTGGTTTTGTAACAATCGTTCATTTTGTTCAGTTTTCTGTAATTTTAATAACAGCGATCTAAAGCAGCAAAAACATGGTGAAAAAAGCAAAAAGATTTTAAACAGCAAAAACATGGTGGACACAGACTGTTATTGAAGATTGATATTCGCATTAATCTAGCTAGCGATTATGAACGCCAAAATTACGGCATGTTACAATACAATATTTAGCACCAGCCCACGGTGAGCCGCGAGCCGCGAGCCCGCGTGCCCCACCCATGTTTATTTTCAATGACAACTTTACCATGACTTGTGAGTTTGATTGTTTTAAATCAAAGCTATGTTCATAGCCATGATAGTTTCAAAAATTAATCTGTGTTGATGTTTTCAACAGTGTTACTGTGGTTAGTTAGATATAATTACATGTTAAGAATAATTTTTTATCAGTAAAGGTAACTTAAAACGAGTTAGATTTGATCTCAATGTTCCCTACCAAGGTACCTTATCAATTTTCAATTTTCCAATGCAATCAATTCAAATCAATTTTCAATTAATTAATACGATCGTTGATTTTGTGTTTTTTAAATTGCATTGTTCATCAATATTATACTAAAACTCATTTAAAATCGTCTAGTACTTTATACGTGCGCAAGACGCAATTTTGGCGCTACAATGTGGTGGAATATGTTCATTACATCTACTGAAAAGGTAAGGCAGAGCACGTTTAGACTTCAGGAAAAGCAACCACCGGTACACCACTTCCTATTTCTTTTAAGAGAGAAGACGTCAGAATACTTACACTCTTTGTATTAAATAAATCTTTTTCTTAAAAATCCGTATAGATTGGTACCTTTCGATTTTTCTCTTGATAATGTACTATTTTATAAAGAACGCCAACCAAATTATACTCAATTTAGTTCAGGCCCTACGTAAATATTGTCAGTCTGTCCATCAGTAATTTGGCCAACCTCTCGATTTCAAACTTGGCATCTACTCAAATGTCTACTTAAGAAACCCATATTGGAACGACTTTAGAATTAGGCCCCGTGATCTCATTACTTCTCAAGTGCCTTTTAAGTTCTTAAGCTTTTACGAATTGTGGCCATGTACGCAGTGATGGACGATAACAAAGCTAAATGAAGGTGGGCAACCACTTTCTAATGCATGTTCTGGGGGACAGAACTAATGGGTAAAGGAAAAGCCTCCCTTTCCATGTATCGTATGCCAATAGTTCTCAGTCCAATTTTGGGTCTGTCTCGGCAAAAGCATTTTTTTACTTTCGCGATCTTAACACTATTAAAGTTATTACCTATACAAGGACAACATAACTGAAACGTCGAAAAAATAAAAAGGGTAAAACGCGATAAATACTCATGTATAATAACTTCTAAATGTCTTGGCAGTGTTTTCAATGTCCACGGGCCACCTGTAAAAAAATAAAATATGTAAACGATATAGACACTTGTCTTTATCTTTAAATAAACAAGGAATCTATAACTTAGGAAGATACCAAAGCTGTTCAAACTTGATAACCACGAGACGCGCGAGGTGAACACCTACATCCAATCGCCTCGATGGTGTACGTCAAATCCACAAGTTATTCCCATTTTCCGGTGAGACGAGGCTGCTGTAGCCGCTATAGGTTTGCACACATTTATGTGTTGGTGATAAAATATACTGCGCTCACGTAGAGCCAAGAAACCACTGTAATAAAACCACCAAATCCATTTCTAACTATACTTTGGATTAGAGTTTTTTAATCACCACATTACTTTATTATTATTATCTTTTGTCTTTGAAGTTCTTTCTTCGATCAACCCCAAAATAACATTTCTTTAAAATACCCTTTTTTCTTAATACTCTGACAAGAAAGGAACAATTTCGTGAAATCGGTGAGAAATGTGTCAAACGATTTCAATTTGAATTTGAGTTTCGTCTGAAATACGAATGTCGTCTCAACTATTTCCAGTTCTGCCGGTAATGGAATCTTTCGTAGATCCCATGCAACGCCACCTCTGTACATATGTAGGCACATACTTACACGCGCTTACAAATCTTATTTGAGCTAGGTGGAATTCGTCTCCCGCCCGGTATCGAAGCTTTTATTACCAACACAGCCTTATGCCTTCTTTTACATACGAGACGCCACCGTAAAAACATTTTGTGTTTTGTGTTCGAGAATTTGTCGATTTCAAGCATTGCCAACAGCAAATAAACAATATTATTAGTTAGAAATTTGTATTTCTTTCTTATTTTTAATAAACCTGTCTTGGAATCCAATAATTATCACACATGACAATTGGCCCACGCCCTAACGCGTAGGGCTGTTGAAGTTTCAAACTCATAAGTGTAGTACTATTATTTATTCTGTACCTTTAGCCATAATATACTATTTCATACTATCTCATGTTATGTAATAAAAATTGTATGGTTCAATGTGTGTTACAAGTTCCTGTAAAATCTAAAATACAACTGATATTTTTAACAAATCATGCATATCGGATCTCCGGCCCAGTAGAAGGTTGCCTGCAGAATACAAATCCAGATGATACCAGTCCAATTCAACGAGAACTCCAGAACTTTTTAAAATACTCCAGCACTATTCTTCTGTTTAAAGGATATAGGGGGTGAGAGAGTTCTAGGAAGGCTGGTCTTACTACCGAGCGGGCAAGTCGACCACCTGAGATTTCAATTTTGCGACGCTGAATAAATGTGTTTGCATTTTACCGCGTTTTTTGTTAAGCTGCTCAACATAATGCAATATACAGAAATACTGAAGAGAAACGTTAAGAGAACTGAGAAAATATAGGATATAGACTAGCTTTATCTAACTTTTATATACGTCTTATTACTGAAAGTTACAACATTGGTTGGGAAACTTGATAAAATGTGAAACCAACCAACGTTAACTGAAACACAGTTTTCGGTCCAAGTTGGGACATAATTACGTAACAGCCATATTTATTGTTAAATGAGAGTAGTAAAGGCTTCCCTGGTTTTTTGAAATACGCCATATTGTTTGGAAACCCGCCAAGTACCCACATCAGGCTCTCTTGCAAACCTATATCTACCGCATCGTACCTATAAAGATGACGGATTCTAATAATGCCTACGAAAACACATTTTAGCACATTTTTTGGGAAATCTTCCAGACATTTCCATTACTTTACTTTGTGCCTTTGCCATCTGAATAATTCAAGACGCCTCAAGTGAAGGACAGAGAGATCAATAGATAAAACCATTATCATTATTACAAGAAAATATTCAGAATTGAGACAAACAGGGTTATTTTAATGAACAGGTTACCCAGATAGGTCGTCATTTGTTGATTCTAACAATTATTATTTTAATATACATTTTTGTTATCCTTTGAGCCCTTACCTAATTAAGGAACAACAACTTGATTCGTTTCTCGTTAAAATGGATAATTAGCTGGCAATAAACATTTTATTGAAATCATTTTATCAAATGCCAAAGACGAAGAAATATTGTTCTTCCGCGGCGGGGGCGATAATCCACACCGTACTCTCGCAGCGGTGGGTAACTGAAATGACTTATTGAGATAAATTGTTTGCCAAACGCTCCAAACCGAATTTCCTTAACAGAGAGCGGTTGTGTGGAGAAAATTCAGATAAATCCCTATTTTCGTGTACCGTGTAAATTGATGCAGAAAACCCGGAATTCCCACCACATCGTTTTACCGAATTCATCGAATATTTATAAGCATTATGAACCCCTCCTGCTTTTCACAGAGAAACTGCATTAGCAGTTTTCAATTTAACATTTGCTGTTCTTAGCTGCTTTGTTTCCAAGTAGGTTGTTGTAAGTGATTATGAAAGCATACCGAAACCAAGTGCGTTTACAAAAAGAGCGCGTAATCAATCCCAAACAACAAACAAGTCATTATTTTAACGATAGCAAAGGGTGCTTCATATTGGTATGCATTTTCACTTTCCACCAGAAGTATCGCATTGCAAAATAATTAAGTAAATAAAAATAACTTTATTGTGTAAGTATAACAGACTTAAAAAAATACCTAAACCTAATATTGCTTACTATTACATAATTAAAACAATACAAAAATGAAGCACCTATCCGTCCGTTACTTTAGTTAATGTCGACGCACCATATTTAAGGGGGAGGAAGAAGCTAAAAAGTTTTCGTAAAAAACAATAGTTATTTGTTATACAAGAGTGCAAAGTTGTTTTTTAACCGCGTGTTCAATTTTGGTGACCGAGCAAGCGAAGGATTCTAAAATTTAATCACGAGCGCAGCGAGTGATTCAAAATTAGAATCCTGAGCGTTAGCGAGGGAAACAAAAGAGCACGAGGTGAAAAATCTTTGCACTCGAGTGCAACACGTAACTTTTCATTCCACCTCAGCGAGGAAATGACTAAAAATACTTCTCGCGTGATTGTTGAGGGAGAAAGCTCATTTGCGCATTATTAACAGTTTCAGTCAATTCTGTTGGCGTCAAACAAACTTCCTCGTCGCTAGAATCACTCATTTTAGTTTTTTCACTTGTTTTCAAGTTTCTTGTTTTTAATATAAGGTTTAACAATGACGTGAAAAAAAGCCTCGCAAAGAACCGCGTATAAAGTAAAATGAAAAAAGAACACCAAGAAGGTTCCGAGTCTGAGTTTTAACAAATTAAAAAAAGTTGTATGATATATTCGGAACCATAGAGGTAGCAGTAAATAGGTTTAATGTTTTTTTTAATTCACAAACATAGTGCACACGATGTTCTAAATTCAATTTACTTTATCCTCTAGAGAATAAAAACGGCTTTTGCACTCAGATATTGAAGAGCAAAAATACTCTTTCAGAGATGGTGGGATGAAAAAGATATTTCATGATTAGGTAGAAAAGTTTCCCGCGTTTAGATCCTGTGGGTCGTTACACCGGAATGCAGAAAATGTGTTCTGTTTTATTAGAGGCCAATAAATTCTGAACGTGATCCAATGCTATGGATCATGGCTAGATAGGTATGTATCACGAGGAAAGTTTTATTTCCTTTATTCGTTTGTCGCAGAATTTCTTATTTGTGCGTATAGTAAATATAATTAATACCGCAGAGAAAATGTCAAGACTAGCGACCAGCCCGCGCGCCCCTGCTTCGCACGGGTGCACATATCATGCATGTATTATTCATAATAAACCTTCCTTTTGAATCACTCTATCTATTAAAAAACCGCATCAAAATCCGTTGCGTAGTTTTAAAGATTTAAGCATACATAGGGACATACGGACTCTGTCTGTCTCTGTCTCTCTCTGTCCCTATGTATGCTTAAATCTTTAAAACTACGCAACGGATTTTGATGCGGTTTGTTTTAATAGATAGAGTGATTCAAGAGGAGGTTTATATGTATAATACATGCATAATATAGTTGAAAACAATGTGCCCCCGTGCGAAGCAGGGGCGCGCGGACAGGTCGTTAGATATAATAAGATAATGGTGTTACCTAATAATGTGTGTACGTGCAAATTGAATAAGTAGAAAGCAATATCCAATCGTATAATAATCGTGTAATAATAATCGTATCGCGTAATAGAATCTAATAACAGAGGTGTGGATGGAGTCTGCCGAAGACACGTTCTCTCCATCTCCGAGCGCGTTTATGCATTTACGTCGAAAGTTGGTTATATTATTAGCCGCGTGCCTCCTCACTTTGCCATCGCACTAGCCGTGCGTTCTTTTATCTGCTTGATTCAGACATGATGACAGTTATGTTTTGTACAAATGATATCCATAATATAATTATTACCTATCTTCTCTTCTCATGTGAGATTTTTAAGCACGTTTGGCGTTATTTTCGCTGCCTCCTCGTGCTCCGACTAAATACTCCTACTTGTACGCCACAAGTGAAGAAGGCAAGTGCCGGCGACAGCAGGCTTTCTGTATAAATGCGGCACTAGGGGCATATTTTGCAATTTCATTTCCCCTGGGACAGACACTGTGCGACACCTTATTCTTTGGGATGTTTAATATTTCTGCTGTGTAATCTTCGACCTGTCCAAGCAAAGGTATAAAAATGGCTGAAATAGATTACATTTTGACGACAGCTGAAACGGAAAAATACCGTCCGTTTTAGACACTATATCAATGTTACGGAGTTGGGTAATAATTTATATACTTTAACGTAGCACACACGATGTTTTTTTTAATAAAACTTATTGCTTTAGTTTTCATTATTAACTAGCTACTGGTTTCTAGACGAGACGGAGAGGACGTTCTAGAGACGTGAAATGAGGGTGTGCTCCTTGAGGATGTAAGTAGCATAACAATAACTTAAAGTCGACATCAAAAAAGTGTATATTTGAGTTTTTCCTAAAATGGTTAATACCACGTTAAAATAAGATCCACGCGAACGAAGACGCGAGTAATCACTAGCCTAAAAATAAAATGGATTAAAAATATTTGAAGGTAATAAAGCTGTAGGTTCCCAACTTTTGGGTAGTAGGAATTCCTCAATCAAGTTTTTTTACCCCCAAACACGAAGACCTATTTGAAACATGGAAGCGACAATTAAAATTAAACACTTAGGAACAACTCAATTGCAGCTGCATACTGAATATCCCATTGAACGTATCGTCGTTTAAAACACCTTCCTGTTAATTTCATCTGCAAAGATTAACGTCAGTCGCAGACCCCACAAACCGCTGCGATTTTTCCAAGCACCCATTACCGCATTTGATTATTCTCACTGTTTTAATTTGACTTGAAATTACTGGCGTAATTCAAACTGAAGGCAGCTATTATAAATGCTTTAGATTGTTACGAGTAAGTGGGTTTTTGCTATGATTATACAACTCTCATCGTCGCTCTTTCAAAGTCCATAAACAGTGTGAATTATGTGCTAAGAGACACCTTATTTACACTTTTCGCACAATTCCTTCATATACAAACTACGAGTATATCGAGTTTTTATTTTCATGTAGTCTATGTAGCCCAAAGACCTTTCTGATATATGCAAAAGAAGGAAGTCCAATCATCCATCGTGTGTGCAAACAGTGTAGGTATAGCTATGTTCTATGTCCACATCAAGTTATAGCGTGTAGAGTAGACCTCTGTGTATGACAAGCCGAACGAATGCGCGTTAATTTTTCACGAAACAAAAAACACCGAAACAAACTGATGCAACCGTTCTTTTTAGAAGCAAAACAAAATTGCGTTTTTGCAAGCGTATAGCTCAGGCTTTTTGCAGGCACTGCGCGGAAAATTGCGGAACACCAATTTATCTTTATCAGGCTCGGAAAATCTGCATTTTTATTTAGAAAACCTATTGGTGTGTAGGCTGTGCCGTCTGCTAAGTAAGTAGGTTAGCTAACCCCTGCAGCCAGGCATTCAATGCGAACGAGCTTCAAAACGCAGCGAGCATACCATTTCCACTCATCAGTCTATTCACAAATGTGAAAACGTACCAAATTCAAAAATCGCGTGCCTCGTCGAACTCGACTCGACTATGTATTTTTATCTGCGCACGTAAAAACGCAGTCCATCCCGAGTATCTGTCCAGAAGAATAATAATTTTTAGGTTGTATTTTTTGCTGCGGCCAGTGGCCGGTCGGTGCTCGCGTTTTATTGCACACTATTCCGGCGAATAAACGCGGAGAGGGGGTTTAATGGACCGACCGGGGAGATGTGGGGGCTCTCACCCCGTCCCCCATCTGTCCACTGTATTGGCTGCGAATATTGAATATTTTTGCTGCGAACAGAGCCTAGAGGCTCTGCAGGCTAACCACTAATCAGTGGACCGTGATGTGCGGAGGCTTTCCACCACTAACTTTATGACTTAGTTTTTTAACAAATGATTGAAAGCAAAAAATCTAAAAATGGTTTTTAGATTACAAATACAAATACAAAATTATTTATTTCCATGAAAATGTGCGTACACTATAAAATAGCAGACTCTGTCTTCTATTTTAGTTTAAAAACTGTGTTACAGAAGACAGTGCATTATTATTATGTAGAGGTTTTAATTTTTATTTATTTGTGCACTTCTAATGTAACCCTCACCATCTATCTTCATTATGGCGCTTATGGCGTCTTAAATAAGCCAAATGTTCATAGAACTGATTATGAAAAACATTACATACCTATACCTAGATTAGAAATATTGTACGTACCTACAGGAAACAGAACAATCGTCTTTCATAGTAGATACGTAGGTAACGTAGGCCATTGTGAAGGTGGTGTTTTTCTTTTAGCAATCGGGAGGAGTCTAGAGTGCATGCAATAAAACGTGCAGTACTCGTACTTCCATTAATCTACGTGTCGGCAGAAAAACCGAATTGCACAAAATATGGGAGCTTTATGTTACGAGTAGCTTGGTTCAACCGACGCCATAAATTGATGGCCGTCTGATACAATACAGGCATGTTAACAAACACCAATGTAGTAGGTCAAGCTCTCACCCGGTTATTGATTTCAATTCAAAACATGACGTTCATACGATACTGCTCGAAATCCAGACATTGACTTAAATGTAGATTTTCTGTTGCGTGAATGTAGGGAAAATGGGCGCCAACGCCTCGTGTCCATATTCTTTGTGAGCATTTATACTGGACATGGAAAATGACGTAAATAGAAGCACCTCTTTGTTTTGGCAAACTCGAAGGGAAACCCTTTATGATTAAATTCAGGATTATACCCAGTGTTCCGAATATTGAATAGAATATTAATAACTCTATTTCATCTCTTATTCCAAAAGAGCAGTAACAATTTGCTTGATGACAAAAAAGGATACCTCTTAGTATTTGCTGTTTGAGCTCAAAAGCCTATACAGCGTTGGTTTTCAGTTTTAATGATACTCGTTATGTAAGTAAGGTACTAAAGCTCTGATGGTCTATTAGTAAACAACCGCACCTACTGATCCTAAGGTTGCGGGTCCAAATCCAGTCTTGTCCATGGAACTTTCTATCAAAAAAATGTCTAGGAAAGAAAAAAATAAATTTAAATATTTACGATACAAAGTTAAAGTAGGTACAAAAAAAATTAACATTAAACATATAAAAAAACTGCGTCGTAAAACGGACTACGGACGGACGGATAAAGTTGGCTGCAAACCAATGCTGGTCTTTCATCAGAGCCGTTCGATTATGTCAGAATATAGGTACACATAGCTCTGCAGGCTGATCGCGTAACTTTTGTTACATTCAAAACCCGGTTGCATATGTCAATTTTGGCAGATTTGCGATGGCAAAACTGCCAAAATTGACATATGCAACCGAATTTTGAATGCAACAAAAGTTACGTGATCAAGGGGCTGAACTTTGCGTTGATATTAATTATCGTCCCGTAAATAGGGGCATGAGTGAAAAGTTGTCCGTGTGAAAAGAAAAGATGGTGTATTAATCGCCCCGCATTTGATGCAAAAGCCTTATTTTCACTCAATCCGTTCCTGAACTCTTTGGATTATTCAAAATATTGTAATGTATAATTAAATATAAAATTAAAATGCATAAAGAAAACTCTTTATAACGCCGTAAATTTGAAAGCAGCGTTGAAACAAAATTGCATGCGATACGCTGCGTAGGTTGCAATATCGCCGGCCATTATGGTTGTAATTGGCAATGTGGAAAGTAGCTGGCAAGGTGCAGCCAATATGTTGTTAACTACGTTCATCGCTCTTTTAACTTTCAACAACATTACCTACAACCAAGAAATGGTAGAACGGTTATCGGTTTTTTACAAGGATTCAAAAGAAATGACCAAAGTATTATTTTTCCTAAAAATTTAAAAAATACGCAATAGCTATGAACGGTTTAAGTGTGAAAGTAGCCGCAAAGCTTCGTAGAAGTCGGTGGAAGCAACTCAGAATAGTTTTACCTGGAAATACATAGGGGGAGCTTCTTCAAGCTGTTAATGATGACTCAGCCAGTTGAAAATCAAGGAGCAGTTCCTTTTCCCCGCAAGTCACGCGCGATATGACTGTGCCCACGATGCACTACTCTGCGTCCGTCAACATGAGGCATAGAGAAATTACCTAAGCCTCATGTGCCTGTAATTTCACCGACAAACATACCCCAGCAACGCTGCTTGACAGCAGAAACGGGCATGTTTTCAATCGGCACGGCAATCATTTACCTGAAGAACCCCGCCACAAAGAGATCTTCTATAAAAGTTACTATTTAGTCTCTAAGTAACAGAAAAGCCTAGTTTAGATCGGTTTTGTTCGTTCTCTTTATAGAGCAGTCCAATCAGATTATAGAGAGCATTTTGTTTTTTTAATGAGCTTACATAAGTATCAATCGTATTCCAGCAACAGCTTTATCCCTGCAGATAGATTCTGCTCGAAGACCGAGATAGAAAGACCCGCATTCAAAGAGACTCTATAATGAAATCCTTTTTCCATAAAGCAATAAGAACTTTATACTTTACAGCGTGATGTTCTATTTTAAATACAACATCATCAACATTTTATGTCTATCACACTAATATTAACTTAAAATACTTGTGAATCACATAAGTAGAATAACAAATAGCTAGGCTGTTAAGTTCCTTTATTTTCTAAAGGTGGGCTAAAACTTCGCCTTCCGAAGATCTCCTTCACTTCCACAAATAAAAATTTAACTTTTAAAGTATTCCGGTCGAAGTTCCAACTTGCTAGGTTAAAGATGCGTCGGCGACGCGCACCCATATATATTATAGACTTCATTCTCGCAGTGTGACTTAAATTCTACGAATTCAGCTTTACTAAAAAGTTTTTTAGAGAACTCCCATTGTACTTAGAAAACAGGTTTAAGTTTGTTTTTAATGTAGTCTAAACAACCGACTAGTTAGACTAACAACGAGTGAGAGACATTTTTGACGTACAGGGAAAGTCCTGGAAGAAAAAGGCCCAAAACTGACATGCGTTGGGCGCCTGAAGGAGGCTTATGTCCATCAGGCTGTTTACGCTCTAATCTAACATTTGTTGAATGCAACAAAGCATTTTCTATTTATTGCCACCTTTTACTGATCAGAAGAAATGGAATTCGCAAAAACTACTCTGGCACAGTATTGATTTACCTACTACTTATTTATCGACCCATAATCGTCAACGTATTTTAGTTTTCAAGGACAAAAGTATAGAATAGTGTGATACACCATCAAACATCTATTTTACAGATCATCATTACACAACAACATAATTTTCAAAAGTAGAAAAATAACTATTGATAAAGATTTTATAAATATAAATAATGCTGGACAATCCACACAGCATAGTCTAGCCCCAAAGTAAGCTACTCAAAGCTTGTGTTATGGGTACTAGATGACTGATATATTTAATACATTATATACAGCATAGATAGATATTTTTATTATACATAAACACCCAGACCAACGAAACAAATTTCTGCAGATCGTACACAAATTTGTTCTGATGCGGGAATCGAACCCGCAACCTCTTGCGTCGCAGGCGGACCCTCGCCCGCTGCGCCACTGAGGTCGTCACGAGAATATAAATAAAATTGTTTTCTTTATTTACTAGTCTTTACAGACTATGTTAGTGTTGAACTTCCTGTTATCCATTGTATTTGTACCAAACTTTATTCCATTTTTGGCAAGCCATATATTTGTTGGGAAATTGTTTTCCTATTGTATCATATGAAATCCTTGGCAAAGGTCTAGCCACATATTATTGGTTGATTTTGCTGGTAGGCAGAAAACACTAATTTCTATTCATATCCTTTTTTGGCCTAAGTTTTCTTTATGGTCAATAAACGGGTGAAGTACGACTCGTAAGTTCGATATCATCAAAGAGTTTGCACGTAACTCTATCCTTTTTTTAGAGGTTTTACTCACTGATCTCTACATTTAGGTCTTTTGTGAGTATGTGCTATTATTCAAGTTTGTGGGTTCCGTCCTACGAATGTTCCGTCAGTAAAATAGGCATAAAAGAACTTCGAACAAAGTCCTTGGGTGTACTCCAAAAAACGATACCTGACGATTTCAAGATGTATTTTAATGATGTGAACGTGTATTCGTGTTGGTTTTGAAAACACTCAGTGATGCCGTTACCAATGCGTACAACGCACACTCTCTAATCACAAGTTCACAACCAAATTTCACGTTAGTCGCGTAAACGTATCCTATCCCTAACAGCAACAGAATAAGGTCGAAAATCCTAGCACTCCTAGTAGGAATGCTAAGATACATTCACGGACAAACGTCAAATTTCATCTACCAAAGGGACATTAACGCTACTCAACCTCGCATAATTTTGCTAGGTATAGGTACAGGTTTTTAGATGTACAGTGACGGTTTTTAAATGTTCTTCACCTTAAAGCCGGTTTTTGCTTGCACCAGATGGCAAGAATCAATTATTATTATACCATCATAATACCAGTGAAGATTCTTAGTATGAAGAAACAGTGCTGCTAACATGTAAATAAATATGACGTTTGAAATCGAATAAGGTTTTGCTTGCGTGCATCACCCACAAGACGAGAGCATAGACCCCTTTCCAAATAATTTGGCAGTGATTTGCTAGAGCCTCCTTGGTCCTTTCATCTCTATTGTCATAAATAGTATATTGCCACTAGGGGCTAAAATGATATATTATAATTTACGAGATAGTTTTATGAGGTAGTAAGTAGAACAGAGTTATAATGGGTTTTTGCGCCCGTGTAATTACTCTGTATTTTTAACTACGATTGCGAGAAAATAAAATAACTAACCTAGAATATTTTTCTGTTGTAAAAATTAAATACATATATTACGGTAACCAATTCAATTCGTAAACAAAGAAATATTTAAAAGTTTTCGCGAAATATCAAAAAATCTTTTTCCCCTAGTTGAAAAAAAAAATATCAATTTTATCCTTGCTTTGGTACACTACTATGACGGTCTTTTTGAGCAAGAGGAATGATAAATAATCTTGTTGACAAAATAAACAGTCAAACATCATTGATCTGTGATTTTGAACTTTGACAGCGAGCAGTTAAAACATTATTTTCTCTAACTCAGTGTATTCTGACTATCTAGTTTCAAAAGGTAATATGTGATCGTGATGCGTTGAATGAATCAAGTTGAAATCTGACGAAGATTTTCGAACCATCACTGTACAAGAATTATTGGGCAATGTGGTCATTCAGGGACGAAGCCTAAAAAAATTAGTACAGGTACAAAATTGTAGGAAACCTATATAATTATACGCTCTTTTGTAAGTAATTTTATCATTCATATTTTTTTTGTGTCAATTGAAAACGTAAGCAAGACCGCATTAGCAGGTAACTACAAAATAGGCTGAAAAATGTTTTTCTAATGAGATATCATTTCCTTTTCACATAACATTCAAGGGCTACGTAGTACTTTTATATCGCAATATTAAAATTTTAATGACTCTTTGGAGACTATAAAAATACTTAGATAACTGTCCGACTCTCCGCAGCTTTTTCGGAACATTTATACGAGAACCTTTGAGTCGGCAAAGCTACAAAGTTTTTATTGTTTAATACGACCTCAGAGATAGAATAATAGCTACATACATACTCGAGACACAAAGAAAAGTCTGAAACAGTATTATGAGCTTTCCACGGCTCATACAGGTTTCAAGATATAAATTATGTACTGCATAAACTGTTTTCGTAAACATTTCGTAGAAGGTATACGATGTTTTACGGTGAATCGCTCACTATAGTCGCGTCATGTAAAAGTAATGTTGGAGGGAGGTGGAGGGGGTGTGATGATGCGAATATTCTGTTAGCGCAAACACATCCCCTCCACTTTTTTCCAGCGCTCTTTTTAAATGACGCGACTTCTACCATTGTATACCTGGTATATGCTGGTATATTGCTGGTATTCTGCACATGCTACACAGTTTGACAAATTAAGCCTATTTCATTATGATGTTCATACTACTGTTGGTAGGTACTTCTACAGGCTTTTCAATATAATGTTATGGCTCTACGATCCAGAACGAGAGGTTTATTCGGTGCTGTAAATAGGAAATTGCATTTTGTTATTGGCCGTCTACGTAGGTATTTCGCGCAATAAAAAGAGTGTCTGATACCGTCGGTGTTCGCAAAAGAATTCCATTTGTAGTGGGTAAAAATCTATTGGATTTAGATCAGTAACATCTACTGATCTAAATCGGATTACCTTCTAAGTACCTTCTATATAAGTCTTCTTTACAGAGCAAATAAATCTAAGAGTTAGTTTCGACGCTAAATAAACACAAAATTAAACTTAGCGGTATATCGTCATTTTTCGGAGCAACATAGATTTTACCCCTGTTGCTATTTTAAGGTGTGTTATTTAGAATTATTTAGGTAATTCAACCAACTGGAATGATGGGTTACTATCGCAGACGTAGCCAGAAATTAATGATAATGTCTGTATTTTACAGAAGAGAAAACTAAACCAAGAAGAAAAAAATATAGTTTTTAAAATAAATCACTTCTTTTTTTCCCCTTCTCTTTTCTATAAAACAAATGAGTTGTCGTATTTGAGGACCTCAGTGGCGCAGCGGGCGAAGAGTCCGCCTGCGACGCAAGAGGTTGCGGTTTCGATTCCCGCCTCGGAACAAATTTGTGTACGATCCGCAGAAATTTGTTCCGTTGGTCTGGGTGTTTATGTATAATAAAAAAAACCTATCTATGTAAGTATATAATGTATTAAATACATCAGTTATGTAGTACCCATAACACAAGTTTTGAATAGCTTACTTTGGGGCTAGATGGTGCTGTGTGGATTGTCCAGCATTTTTTTTATTTATTTATTTATTTATCACTAACTGTGCCCCACGGTTTCAGCCGCGTAGTTTAGTACTTTTGCGCCTAAGTACTTAGATACAGCGGTCCAAGTCCCAGCTAGGCCCGCTAAGAGCCCCGCCCCGCGCTTCGCCCGCCACCGCTGCGCCTCTGATGCCGCTCGCGCATTCCACCCGAGATAAAACCCTAAATTAGTATATTTTTTTGTTATTTATCTACTTTTAGTTTCAAGTCAATCGCACTACGCGTTACAAAATTCTCGTACAAACTTTGACATCCCTTTGCACCCTTATTAAGGGTAGTTTACAAAAACTAAAAATGTCATTCATAATCATTTATTTAGAAGTATATTTACTCTATGTTTGAAATCAATCAAACCACTCGTTAAAAAACTCCCATAACAACTACAACACCCCTTTGCACCCTTATTGGGGGTAGTTATCAAAAACTAAAAATTACAAACTTTATTATTGACTTTGGAGTATATGCCCTCTAAGTTTCAAGTTCCTAGGTTGAAGGAATACGATAAGAACTATGTACTCCTTAAATTTCAAGTCTCTACGACCTGCGGTTTAGGCCGTGCGTTGTCTATATGTCAGTCAGTCAGTCAGGACTTTGATTCTTATAGTTATAGATTTGACTGACTTGCCCAAAAACTGCCTAACAACACAATATAGCTTAATTTAGTTGATCGGTTAGAAATTACCAAGCTACGCCACAAGTAAGGCCACGAGTAATCAAAAAAATTAACAAGAACCTGCCAACATCTACGTAAACAACCTTCGGGCCGACTCTCGTAATTTTATTTCCTTCAAGGACTTTTCAAGTTTACCTACGTAAATAAAAACAGCCTATTCATTATGAAGTATCTCGTGTTGGCTGCATGTCTGGATAGATACCCACAGATATAAATATACTAGTAGCACCCCGTGGTTTCACCCGCGTAGTTTTAAATCCCGGTATTCCCATGGGATAAAAAGTAGCCTATGTGCTATTCCAGACTATAATCTATCTTTCTGCCAAGTTTTATCCAGATCCGTTCGGCCGTTCCGGCGTGAAAGAGTAACAAACATCCATCCATCCATCCATACTTACAAACTTTCGCGTTTATAATAGTAGTAGGATTTACATCCCTGTATTCAAAGGCAGGCCTGACTGGTCAACAACAGGGCCTCGTTATATTCTCGTATTCAATGTTCCAGAATGTTCACCGGTTTCCAGTTTGCAATTTTGCTTTCAATGTGCTGCGTCGTCTCATTTTATATATTTTTCAGCGTTGAATTTGCATTTTTGTGATAAAATATTTTGATGCGCACTGTTCTCATGCAGCTTTGTAAAGATGACGTTTTTGCATTAAGAATAAAAATTTTAAATAATTAGGATTATGGATTCTGAAAATCTGTCGGTACGGAATTTTGATGACTGTATTTGTTAATTGCGATGTCAATAGAAAACAGTAACTACTTACTAGTACCTACCGTAAAACCATAACTTGCCGCCTAAAGATTGTATGTTCTAAATAAGTTATACAACATTGTAATCATCTATTTTAAATGTGGACTGTAGTTGCTCCTATAAAACGAATGCAGAATATAAATAACTTTGAGTTTGAATACATGCAATGCTCTCATCAGCTCTATTCATGGTATTGAAACGAACTCATAGTTTGTGAAAGGCAATATCCAATAGTATGTATGTTGGTTATCCAATAAATTTTTGGTTCCGTGTAGATATCGGTTGATTTTATTTACATTTAAAACTAGGTGCCGCCCGTAGCGTCGCTCATGTATTAGTAGTAATTGCTAATACTAGTACAAATGTAGGACACACAGGTTTACATGACTATTAATATGACAAATAATAATAAAAAATGCTGGACAACCCACACAGCACCATCTAACCCCAAAGTAAGTTATTCAAAGCTTGTGTTATGGGTATTAGATGACTGATATATTTAATACAATCTATATTTACATAGATAGATTATTTTTTATTATACATAGAAAACACCAACGGAATAAATTTCTGCAGATCGTACACAATTTTTTTCCGAGGCGGGAATCGAACCCGCAACCTCTGCGTCGCAGGCGGAATCTCGCCCGCTGCGCCACTGAGGTCATCAAACACTGTCAAACAGAAACAAAGACTATTAGTACTAAGCCTAATAATATGTATGTCTCAAGTTGATGTCCTGCTGTTGACTTTGATCCCCAGGCACGTTAGGTATTCTTCAAATCTCTTGGTACCAAGTAGGGGCTTTCAAATTCTTTGAGGACGTCTAAAGACAGAGGTATGTTAATGTGTAGTAAATTAAATATACATAACATGATCTACTGTACATAACAATATGTAAATATAAAACATAAATATAAACCCCTGGTCTCAACATGAAAGATTTCTATTAGTCTCGCCTAAGTCTCAACATCAGAAGTCGAGTGCGGCCTCTTTAGTATTCACATCACACAAAGCCTTTTTGATTCTGCACATATTCGTCATTTCTTTTGGTCCTCGGAAACATATTACGATACGAAATTTAGGTACGTGTACTGAGAAAATATCTTGGCTGTCTACAATGTGGGGTGTTAAGGTAGGTACTTACAATATATGAAGAAATATATAGCATTTTACATACAAAACGGGATGTAGATACTTGAATTTACGCATGGAACTGGTGCCTAAATTCACCAAAACTTCGCTGTGACTTTATGGAATAGGTCTTTCACCTAAAATATGGGAATATTTTAGGTGAAAGACCTATTCCATGTGTCTATTGCTATTGTTGCATTCTATTGCTGCGTTTACACTCAGCTCATGTCCGTGGCAACTATGGTATTAACGCTCTCTCTCTCGCGTTACCGCACGCGTTGCCTTTCGCGCATTTCTCATGTCGCTGCCCATGTCCCTGCGCATTTGAGCTAAGTGTAAACGCTGCATATGGAATATTGCCATATTTTTACGTCATTTGTACTAGGTACCACAGACATTGATCTGTATAACATACCTAGTTAGAGATAGTGGCCACAGCCCATAGCGGTATGACGGACGTGTCATATTGCCAGCATCCCATGATCGTGGATCATGGCCGGCGCTCCTCCACAAGGAATATAATAACTACGTACACTCTTAGGCCTCCATTTATTATTCGATATTCACATATTTCATATGAATTTTCTGTGGCTCAATTTTATAGGTACTAAAGTAGCTCTGAGTTCTGGTTCTAGGCCGTGGGTTCGATCGATCCCAACCAATAAAAAACGTTTGTGTAACGAGCATAAAAAGTTTGTTCTCGTCTGGGTGATATAATTAGTAATTATGTATTTACAAAAAAAATCCAAATGTACAGCAGTCTTATTAGTAAAAACCTGAATACCTAACGTAAGGCGTTCTTATGATTAACGACCGCAATACTATGTAAAGCATGTGTGTATCCCAGGATGCATCCCACAGAACACGCTTCGCAGGAGTTTTAATATCAGTGGGCTACACTAAAACTGTGACTTTCTATTTGTATCGTTTTGAGTACACTGCGCGGTGACTAGCAAATAAATATTGGACGACATTCCACCCATCACTGACCAGCCCCAAACAACGTAAAGCCGTACTATATGGAAGCAGCTGATATAATTCTTATATGTTTATTTTTCTTTAAATAAATACCTTTACTTGTAATATAAATTAATATCCAGACAGAGAACAAAAATTTAGGTTTTTTTCTCGGTGGGAATCAAACCCACGGCCTACAGCGCAGAAGGGAAAGTTACTGCCAACTGAGCTGAGGGCTTTAAAACCGTATTACAAAGTCAAATTTTAAGTCAAAGTCAAAAGGTCAGTCAATTGAAAAACAAGAATGACTTTGAAACGTCTTAAAGCTTGGTGAATCTACCGCCAGTTCCACGCACCCAGCCCAGACCACAACCGTTCGAATTATTGTTCCACTGTTGAGTTGTCGCAGCCTCGCACGTCCCGCGATGTAACTGTAACACAAAACGTAATAAAACATCGGCTATCGTTTTTTATGGTAGACCCACCAGGTGCACAAAGGATGGACATTGTCTGCACTTTCGCACCGCAAACCAACGAAACGCTCATTTCTGCGACCACAGACCGCGGCCCAAATGTTTTGTACACTTTGTTTTAAGTTTCACAACTACAGAAGCTGAAACTAGCGAACAAAACTGATGTTTTTGTTGGGCATATAATTACAATTTGCAAAAATACAGCTAAGTTACCTACGGCGTAGACATGGCGTAGACGTTACGTAGCGAAATGCTACGAGATATGTTGTATTTTATTAGTAGACGTAATTTAAATGGATGACAACTGCTTTATAACTAGATGTTTATTGTTTTTTTTTATACTTTATAATGGAACAAGCATATGCCCTATTATTTTATTCTGTGATATGGCCTGATGATTGCGTGGTAGAAACAATATCAGTTTTATAAAAACCTATTACAAAAAAACCAAAATTCGGACTTCAGGAAGGAAATTGATCGCAGATAATGAGAGAATTATTGCCAATTTTTTCATAAATATTTGAACAAGTCATTGTAGTATGTACTAGACAATGTTCCGTTGGTATTTACCTTTATTGGTATGACAAGATTTACAGTATGTGTTACCGCTGACCTAGCAGGCGTATCCAATCCATATAAAATCTGTCTCTACCAGTCTCTACCCAAAAGGATAGAGGGATTTATGTGGAGCACTCACGAATTATTCCGATTTGTAGCCCGATCACGAAGGATCAATCAAATACATATTGTTACTTTGCAGCGTCAGCCAAGCGACTTTCAACATTCGCCTGAAGCGTGAAGGTTTTCTTTGCTCGTTTTATTAAAAGTCTTTGTGCGACAAAAGTACTGACAGTAAAAAATATAATCAGATGTTCAAAAAATAGGAATATCCAGACCGATACTCAAGAGCGGAGATGAGCTTAATCATAGCTGAGTGAGATCTCGTAACGAGATATGCAAAGTATGAATGGACCAAATAAACGAATCTTGAAACCTCATTTCCTTTCGAGATGAACAATAAACGCTTATTACGAGGCCGCCAATCTAAATACCAGTTTCTTTTTATCTTTCTACGAGCTTTGTTTGGCATTGGATTAGGAGACGATTGCCTCCTCGTTCTCGGGACCACACAAACTATACCTATATCGGTATCATACGGGTTGGGGCAGTAGGTAACTGTATTATTTGCCCGTGGTCTTATGAGATCTAGTACCTAATCAGGAGACTCATATTCACAGTCGCACATGCACACACACATAGGAGCTCACAATAGCTAGACCCTCTCCTCTATCACCTCACCGGGTATCTCTATACTTGAAAAGGGGTCCCAAACCACTGAAATGCTAAGATTAGGATTACCGATTTGAAACATTTATCAGCAGTGACGTTCGGCGTTCTTAGCAGCGATGTAATTGTGCTTTGCGAACCGTTTTATTATGGTTTTAGCGCTTAAAGTACCTAAGTAGGTTTTATTACCTATATAAACTAGGTACATGGATATATACTTAATTTTCATAACCATGATAGTTTAAAAGTTGTAAGGATAGGTATATTTGTTTGTTCACTTCTCTGTTTTTAGAAACTGCTCAAAAACTGCAAACTGCACAAAACTGCAAAACGGGAGATAATGCTAGCATTGAGTTCGATTGTTATTTCGTTCAATAAAGAATTTTCCGTCTATCTACCTAACATTCTAGTCGAGTCGACGAATCTTGGCAACAGATGAGTTTGTACCTAGGTACCTGCAGGCTTTTAGCCAACTTTCAGTCACTGAATTCATTGTTGAACCTTTTATTAAAATATATCTTTTTGTCATATGATAGGTAGAACAGATGAAAATTATTTTACCAAGCACACCCCACTTTTTATGAGAACTATCACGGAATTATAGCAGATCGAACACCTGAAGTTAAGCAGTTAGCTGCCGCATAGAATACTTGAAGTTGATAAACAATTAGAGTTTCAATTTCTTCCAGATTTTACATCATCAAATGTTAGTGAACTTCGATTGCAGACTGTACCTACCTAGTCTCTTATTAGGTACCTTCTTACTTAGGTACGTAGCTAGGTACCTACCTAGATATATGTTTGGGGCTAGCGCTTTTTGAAAATATCTTTATTTTACGTGTTTCTTACGTAGCTATATTGTGACTATGAATGAACATTCAAGTTTTAGGATAATGTCTCCACTAACAGCGGACACCATTAGTCCATGTTAAATTGACTAGTTGGCGGTATTACCTCGATACTAATGGAATTAGCGTAAGTGCTTGTTGAATGTCGTGCTTTTATACACTCGTCATCATAATCAGCATGAAGAAGTCCACTCGTAAACGTAGGTATCCAGTGTGGCTAATTTAATTATTATTTTAAATTAGTTCCCAAACGGTAACAGAATTTATCTCTCTTGCAGAATACTTGCGCATGCTCTTGATTTTGTTTCGATTGGTTATAATCAAAAAGGAAATTGATGTTTAGTATTTTAAAATAGCCCTGAAAGAGCCCTCTATATATTTTCAGGAAGAACGATTCGGAACCCTCTCCATCCACCGACTAGTCAGTGGGGGGAAATAATCAACACGCTTAGGTACTTACCTTCTCAGGAAATGCTGCTGCCCATGATTCCCTGCTGCGTTCTTCGAGTCAATCTATTTATTTTAAACATAAGATTTTTAATATTGATTCACTTTCATGGTGAGCTAATTACGTACCTACCTAGGTAGGTAATAACATAAGACAGATAAGACTCATGTGTAGGGACTGAATAAACAAACCGACCTTGTATTACATGGATCTCACAACTTATTACTGAAGAACTGAGTTGCGACACATGTTTTTTTTCAAGTTCACGTTTTTTATAGCATCATGAATTCACAATGACATGATGTTACAAGTGAGATTAGCACTCGTATGTAAACCAAAAACTCATAGTAACTTCATAAATATTTATTTACAAAAAAACTTATTTTAAGTACCTAGGTAGGTATTCTATCAACAATCTGGTTCCTATAGTACACGCCATGCTTAGCGTGAAATGTCCACAAATATTAATTTTATCTTTATTTGACTTAAATATATTTAATACTTACTTCACTTACAACCTAACATCATACTTTGATCAACTTAACAACAGTTCGGATTGGATGTATGAATTTGAATACCCCTTTCCTACCATAAACGTCTACAACGAATTTGAACTTTTATCACCGCTCGTCACCCACGAGCCTATTTCGTTCTTATTTTTATGGACTAATCGACTAGTAGTAGAAAATCGGATGCGTATCAAAAGGCTCATCTACCGGTGTGATTGCTTGCAACACTTCAATAGTGTTAGGTTGCACACTCAATCCATTCAATCTCGAACTGGGCTCGCCAGTCCGAGACAAGTGTCAATTCCACAGCTTCACAAACGCCTTGTGGGTCTGTCAATCACTGTGAATCTTCACAGGGTCAGTGAACTGAGCGGTGAGGATGTAAAACATCGCTGGAGCGGGCACAAGTGACAGATACCAAAGTTCTTTGAAACCAGTCAGGGATATGATCCCATATGCGTGTACAATCCAATGGCCTAGAATTATTATAAGGTTTCTCATATCGGTGACTGAGGAGACGAGAAGAGCTGGCGCAGACTGTTCGTTGCGTCTGGAGAAGTGAGATGCTGACGTCATCATTGATATGATTATGAAGATGTAGGGGAAGGATGCATCTGAAAAATAACTGTCATATTCATCGTTCTGACAGCAGCTTCACGACTTTGATCCCCAGGCACGGAAGATATCCCTTCAGATCTCCCAGTACCAAGTAGGTACTAATTCAAGATTCTTTGAGGATGTCTAAGGGGGGCAGTCAGAGGTACGTCCAAACATTACATTTGGCACATACCCACATTTTGCAGTAGTTAGTATTCCATACATGACAGGTTGCAAGCCCATCGCCGCTGTTAGAATACTAACTGGTTTCCTCACGATGTTTTCCTTCACCGTTTAAGAGCACTGGCATTGCGCACATAAATTTTTCGATAGAAAAATCCATTGGTGCACGACCGGATTCGAACCTGCGACCTTACGATCAGAAGGCGGGGTCACTCCCACTAAACCACCGGTGCTCTCATCGTTCTGACTTTAAGACTATAACAGAAGCCTGTGACAGGTGGTAACAGGTATCTGCAAGATATTGGCTATGGTATGTGTGGATTATGTTCTTCAGAAACTTATGTATGCCCACCAGGATTCTAGACTGAGTAGGCTTTCCCAGCACCAACCTCACAATTTGTTGGTCTTATCCACTCCTGTGGCTTGGCCTCCTGGACAAGCCCTCTAATTGTGTATTTCTGTGCAATGCATGTGCATTAAGGTAATAAAAAAGTCAAAGACCTTGTCTTGCCTGTGTTTAAGATACTTACATATCAAGCCAGCAGCTACAGTGTGGATAAGAACGAGCATGGGATAGAAGTACATAGCATAGTAGATGGCTCTCTGTCCACAATGAGATGGATTCAAGGCCACTAGCCATGGTCTCAGTGTGAGTGTCATTAACAAACTGAACACATAGATCAGTAGTAATATTGTGTATCTGTAACAGAAAGAATTTAATGAATGCATACCTAATGTATTAAGGCTTCGGTGACAGCGGCTCGCAATTTAGAGGTGCGATTGGCTATTATTTCATTTTATTTCATTTCGGGGAGGTTGTTTGAAAAAATAACTCTAAAGAAACACGCATAAATACTGTTCGAACACAAATAATACAATAATATAAGGGAAACATGCCCGAATCAGAAATCATTTTGGTATTAGTATGTTTGGTCTTACATTTACCTAATACCAAAATGATTTCTGACTCAAGCACATTTCCCTTATATTATTGTATTATTTGTGTTCGAACAGTATTTATGCATGTTTCTTTAGAGTTATTTTTTCAAACAACCTCCCCGAAATGAAATAAAATGAAATAATAGCCAATCGCACCTCGAAATTGCGAGCCGCTGTCACCGGACCCTTAAAACAGATATTCATATCTAAAGTACAAGCTTCATTTAGTTTAGGGCTAGATGGCATTGTGTGTAGTGTGTATCAACCCTTATTATTTATACATAACCTTGTGAAGTCAAAGTATTTATTCAAGCAATCAGATCGCTTGTGTGATTACACAGATAACTTTGAAACATCTTAAAGCTAGGTGAATCTTGTTGCAATGCATTACTTATGTGCAGAATATTTCATATAAAATGGTACTTACAATGGATACACAGCCTCCTGTGTGCAATGCAATGTTTCCTTATAGTCAGGTTGTGGGTTGTGTAGCAATGTATACCAATCAGATAAGTATTTGGGTGTGCACACAAACAAATCAAAGTGACCAGTCGGTGCCAGCACTAGTATTGCAGTCAATGTGGCTATTACTACCTCTACAAAGGCACATATATGTTGGAAGATAAGGCTATCTTTCCTGAAAAGAATAGAACCATATTAAAGAAGGCTGTTAAAAATTATATACAAAAAAAATTGGAAACTGTTTTAGACATGAATTCTACTGATAAACACATATTACAGTACTCTAATTACATCTCTACCCTACATACACTTAACAGACCATCTTATAGTATCAATCAAACAAAAAACCAAGCAGTTTTGTTGCTGGTTCTTCTAGGTTTTGGTCGCGTGAAACTAGCACCTAGATTAGTTTTAATGTTTTAAATTGATCCTTGTGATTTAATTGAACAAAATATGTCAGTCAAAAGGTCATACCTTTTGACTTTGACATAGAAATGCCTATGTAAAAATAATAATTGCAGATACAATATGCCAATATAAAAAACATCTCTACTAAACCTAACTTGGAAAGGCCAAAAGGAAAACCTAAGAGATGGCTAGTATGGATACTCATTACACACCCTTTTCCTCTAGCACCCAAGTCAATAAAGAACCAGTTGAGCACTATGGGCAGAAGCACCATGAAGCCTAAATACTGCCAGTCGTACAGTGAAGGTACATCGAAGCACGGCTGGCAGTAGCTGGATTCATTTGTGCGATAACCACGAGGACAGGCACCGCAGTCACTCCAGGCCCCATTTTCAAACGTTCGGCCGCAGTAGAGCCCCGGACATGTTCTGATATCAGACATTCTTTCGAATAATCAATCACTTATCCTGAAGGCTGGCTGAACCAAAGTAAAAGCCAATCTCAAATACTAACTAGGTACTTATCCCCAGACCGCAAGCGAGTTTTATTTTTTTGAAAAATTTAACACCAAAATTACAACAAAACAACAATAAACTTGTACCGACTGACTTGTGTTTACGTGTCTGTCACTCTAGGGACGGTTGTCAGTGTTAACTGTCAAGTCAATCAGAAAGGAACAAATCTTTCAATCAGAATAGTGGCTACTAATCAAGGAATTTGAATACCTAGGTAGATAATGTAAAGGGAGCCTTATTGCATGGGATGTTATTGTACACCCCAATAATGTACTCAAAAATCCGTGGCCACTGGTTTCAATTTAACTACATAAATGTGGCCACAATAGCTCTACCTGTGCCTGCATTGAGGTCTTCCCTCGTGCAGTATTTAGGCAGGAGGGGAGTGCTGCATTGATTGTGTTGGAGTGGAGCACCACAGTCACAAGCAGCCTGCTAAAGTGAGATATAACTGTCGACGATTTTTGTTAGGTAGGTAGGTACCTACCTATAGGTCGCGTCAACCAAAAAGTACGCTGGAAAACAGCGGAGGGGATGTTTGCGCACACAAAATACTCTTTCCGGCGTTCTTTTTGCGTGACGCGCTCTACACCCGTACTTACTTATTTTTGTTATATTAATGTAGGTAAATCCGTTATTGGCTGTAGATGTAAAGGCAGGTATGTTAGATACCTATCTAAGCATTTGGTAACCTACTTACCTACATTTTAAAGGGCTGTGTTTTTTTTTAAAGTAGGTAATAAATAAATAAATAAAATAAGATTAAACAATGAACTAAGTAAAGAACCGTCTAGGTACCTAATTACCTAGTTAATTTATTTTTTAAACCTAACTACACTACAGCGCTTTGAATTTACTAGTCATACCAGCATCACATCTTTTAGAAAATAAACTACGAAGACGCCTTACAACTAAGCGTAACAGCTCGAAACCTAAGTAAATTCCTACTAAAACGAACAAAAGCAAGACACAAACGACATCCAACATGTAATCATATAGGAAGTTTGTAGAGACGGTTGGTGAGCGGAGATGGCGGGCGCCTCTGTTCTTCAAAACGTAGTCGGTCCATAGCATTGCTATTTCGGGGCCTGATATTATTGGGTTGTCTACTACATTATTCAGCTTCGTAATAGAATCCTTGTAACTGAAAAGGATAAAAACACAATTCAATATAATTACAAGTCACACACACCAGCCACAAGTCATAAATCTCAAAGAACCGACAACCACTGCGGAATAAACATGATCGAATGATGACGTCGAACCGGAAGACGGAGCAAGGATCACCACCTGATGGACCAACGTCCTTGCAAAAATCGCAAGAAGTCGATGGATGAAGGGGGCTCAGAATCGTTCTTCCTGGAAATGAATAGGGGAGGCCTATGACCAGCAGCCAAGGGGATTTGATGAAATTAAACTTACTTCTGATTAGTCGCAACTTTTGTTAAAACTGCTTTGATAGTCTCTTTGTCCAAGTAATAAGGGTCCAAAATTTCACCAGCTCCATGCTTCGTGATCTCTCTAATAAATAACTTTCTGGACTGGACTAGCGGTAGCCCAACAATGGGCACTTGGTAGAACACAGCTTCTTCCAAAGAACGGGCACCTCCGTGCGTTATGAAAGCCTTTACGTTGGGGTGAGCTGAAAAGAGGCACAAAATATAAGTAAAATCTTTTAAAAAAATTAAAAAAGGTCGAGTGCCAGAACTAAAAGGATAGAAACACTTGGGAAGTTGCGGCGAATCTTTATTTTTTCTTTAATTTTTGAGTCATAAATTGACCAAAATAAAAAGATTCCTCACCTAAGACTTGCTGCTGCGGAAACCAAGCTGAGGCAATAACGTTATCTGGCTTGTTGATAATAGTGGTATTCGCTATTTTCCACAGCACTGTGAAGGGAAGTTCTCTAAAGGCATCCGCCAGCGTTTGTAGAATGACTGGAGAAAGCTCTTCTGATTCCTGGACAGCTCCTACGCTGAAGTATACTACGCCTTTTTTTGCTTCGTCGAGAATAGCTTGAAGGTCCTGAAGGCAGATGTAAATAATGAGAATAGGTGAATCAAAAGTGCAGTATATTGTGCGGTAGCCGCATGTTCTAAGATGGTTCACTTTCTACAATTCAAAATGACGTCATAGTTTCACCACTGATTGTTCTGTCTTGCTTGACTACTAGTCGTGTGCGTAAAATAATTTTGAAAAGTATGAAACGCAGCCATGGACAGTTCTGTAGAAGTTAATATTACCTTAGGAAGTTTTAGATCAGGTGTGATATGCATGCGATCTATATAAGCTACAGCCGGAACGACTGGTCTGTTGCCGATCAACAGAGGGCTATTGGCAATGAAAAGCAGGTCGATATCCTTTTCAACTTCCTTAAGATCCCTTTTCAAACCAAGTATCTTCTTGGCCGCTAAATCAGATAGAGGAAGGTAGCTGTTATACTCATTCCTTGTGTTATAATAGCGTCGGAACTCTACCACCTTCTGCCAGCTGCTCAAATTGCCATAGTAAAGGCTATTGACATCTGGATATAGAGTAGGGTTAACGGACACTCCTTTGGCTTCGTATTGGTGTATTTTGCCACTGGAGGTGGTAATAGAAATGTGAGGAGCCTGGTATTTATCAGCCACCGCATACAAAACAGGGACATCAGCTTCTGTAACCACTAAGTCGAATTTGATGGTCGGATTGATGAAAAGTGCCGTCATCTGTTTGGATTTTAATTGCGCTATCGCTAGCTTTAGCGAGTATTCATTCATAGCTCTAACTCTTGAGAAATAATCATCAGTGTTAGATACTAGCATTTTGTATTCATCCCAGAACTCTGCTGATTCTTTGCCAACGTCCAGTTCTACGATTTTCTCGACATCTGGATGCGTGAAGTGTCCAGGGTAAGGGGTCATTAATACAACAGAATGGCCACTTTGTGCAAGCATAGAAACATACGCTCTGAACACTAGATGGTCTGAATAACAAAGGGATGAGAACAGAGCAAGAATGTGTGCTCCTTCAACCACATTGTAGAAATAGAAGATTAATAACACAGCACTATTTAATCGCAAGCTCATTTTGAAAATATAAACTACCTAGGTACTGTCTGTCTGTACTACTTTTACACGTTCTACTTTTTTGAAAGATAGCAATGAATTAATGATAGCTATGGCATGGCTAGAAGTAAGACTGAAACACTTGAGCAAATATTACGCTTACAATGCAAACAACATTTATTTGTAATTTACATACCTACCTATACGCTTAAATACTTATCTAGGTCTATATCGCAGGTAATACCTATTTAAGAAATATAAATGTATACCTACCACATAGAACACATGAATACATATTCAACCTATTATGGTCTGCATATAGGTACCTAGGTAATTTGGAAATCATCTATCTACATAGGTTTTCTGAAGGAGATCATCAGTCACTCCGACCCACACTCAGATCACCATGCAGGAACAATGCGGCAACCGGACAGCGCGCACGACCCAGATTACAGAGGTGCTACCTCACGGAATATTTCTGTGTGCTACCTCCACTCATTCAGTTACCATAGCAACCCAATTTTTACAACAAAACTAACAGCTGATCGATTTTCGCGCAAAACAAACAAGACAATTCTTTCTATTTCTGAAAATATGACTAGCGAAATCAGTAATTATTCAGTGACTGGCAAAATAGGCGAAGGGGCCCACGGTCTGGTGTTTAGGGCTATGCACATACAGAGCGGTCGAGAAGTGGCACTCAAGAAAATTCTCATCAAAAACTTAGAGGATGGAATCCCCGTCAATGTGATGAGAGAGATCAAGGCTTTGCAGCTGCTGAGGTGTAAATATGTTGGTATTATTTTAACTTATTTCATTATGACTGGAACTAGAGTGGATGACTAGCATTATAGTAAGAATGACGTTACAGAGATGAGCCCTCCCCAATTGCTAAGCTCCAATGAGCTAGACGCTTAAATATTTTATTCGGAAAGGAAGTAAAAGCTGAAACCCTTATGTGATTTCTAGATAATAAAGCTCTACGACATGTTCCCCCGGGGTACCAGCCTAGTCTTAGTCCTGGAGTACATGTGCTCAGGGCTATGGGAGATGCTGCATCACAAGCAGCTAGAACTGACCCTGCCACGGGTGAAAACGTATGCAATGATGATGTTGAAAGGCACGCGTTACATGCACGCGCATTATGTTATGCACAGGGTAAGGCGTGATCGTCACCAACATCAATATTACTTAAACAATCCTACTTTCATCATGCAGGTCACACCGTCATTCGATATAAGCAAGGCGTCCACAATGGACTGCCATCCAAGTCACCAACGGGGATGATTGAGCATTGCTGCCACCAACCCAAGGTCCTTCTCTTCTATTTTAAGGAGTTGGGCTGGCTGGGGTGAGGTTAGCAGGGGGATAATGCACAATACACCCCATTGCGGGACGTCCGTGCAGATCTTATTCCCCCATCACGAATCAGAATTGAATGGACGTGCCGTAATGTGGCTCTACATCCGTCACTCTTGGATCTGTGACTACACCTGTAGGTATGTGGAGGCGAAACGTTAGGATATTACTGACTTGCTTACTTTTTTACCAGGACTTGAAACCAGCGAACTTACTGATAAACCATGAGGGTATTCTCAAGATAGCAGACATGGGCCTTGCTCGGCTGTATTGGCCTGATGGTGGAAGACCGTATTCACATCAAGTGGCTACTAGGTATGACTATTTTGGTTATTTTGGGTAAAGTGAATGAGGAAAATTAAACCTGTGTTTGTTTACCTGTACTGTCGGTTTCAGATGGTATCGTGCTCCAGAACTTCTGTATGGCGCAAGGTTTTATTCGGAGAAGGTGGATCTCTGGGCCGTTGGATGTATTATTGCTGAAATGATAACAAAGCAACCATTATTTTCGGTGAGTTTTTAACAGATCGCTTGAGGATGACGTATTATGGTCATTAGAATTGACTACTCACGCTAGCTTCTTCGCCAGGGTGAATCCGATATAGAACAGCTGGCCATAGTTCTCCAGCACCTCGGGACCCCAACGGCAGAGTCATGGCCTGGACACGCGGAACTGCCCGACTTCCACAAGATCACGTTCCCCGACTCCACGCCTACTCCCTGGCCAGACCTGCTGCCGGGAGTGGAACCAGACGCGCTAAGTCTCATCAAGTCCTTCATTATGTATGACGCTGATAGAAGGATATCGGCCAAAGAGGTACCTACCTACTCATCTGTTTTAATTTGCTCCGAGTGTTGCCGCAGCAGACACACGACAAGGAAATTTTTGGGATGCGGCTATGACTATCTCCCTTAAGATAGTTATTTTATTGTATTAATTTTATTAGTACTGTGTTAGTGTATTTTTTTTTTACTGTTTATATATTATGTATGCTTTTAAATTTACCTTATCTATACTTATTTTCTTCTGTTTTTTGTAAGTTGCACCTACAAAAAACAGAAGAAGACTATAATTACTGTTATTGTTAGTTTTAAGTATGTTTGTGGGTCAAAATAAATATGATTTCTTTCTTTCTTTCTAATTGAAATGGGGTGTATCCGGTAGGAGGAAAAAATATGATTCTAAGTAAAAAAATTTTTTCTTTAATTTCAGGCTCTAAAACATCAGTGGTTTAAAAACAGGCCATCCCCAGCCCCTCTAGAAGAAATGCCGAAACCAATTGTTCCAAAAGTGAAGTAATCAAATAAAACCATTTATAATATTAATATTTTTTTATTTTTGTAAGTAGCTTAGGTATTCTAAGATAACGCCAGTAGTTGTAACAATGAGTTGTACTTTTATAAATTTGAGCCATTATAGGGAATTGTTTTACCTAACATTTACATTTAACTTGATTTAAAACAATATCTCCCGGTTTCTGAGAGCTCGGTCAACACTGATCGGCTGTCAAGTCACTTGCTATTTCAGTTTTTTCTTCAAATTAGATAGAGATAGCAAGTGACTTGACAGCCGATTAATTTTAATCGCGCTTTTGAAACCGGGGGTCTGTTACTGTAATTAAAAAAAAACACTTACAGTAAATAATATACTTAGTTGGCCTCAAAGAAGTTGTACGCTCAATGACGGACCACGTGGGCTGCGTAGAACAAAAATACATCAAAAATTGATTCTTCGTACATAACTTAGTGGTTTTCAGAAACTTCTTTGTCGCCAACTGTAAGTACCTACACATGGCAACGCATCACACTACCCTACTTGGGATTGGAACTATGTATTTGAAGCAGAACGCTGCGAATCGTGCAATACGATATGTTGTTATCGTATACATTATAGCGCTGTCCATTTACTACCATTCTCTATAGAGGGTAGCCAAATAGTCGTGAACCAAACGAGTGTTTTTATGAGAAAATTTACCTTTTTTTACTAATTCTTATTAAAATACGAAAAAAATTACTATACTTAATCTAAACATTATTCTAAATAATCAAAATAAATTATAACTCAGCAGGGGTTGCAGCTGATGACCCAATCTAACCCCTAGTTGTGTTTGATCCACGACTTTTTGACCACCCTATATTGTATGAAGCGTAGTAATAGGTATATAGTGGAACTTCATGTGTGCATTTACTATAGCAATTGAGAACCTGTGCTTATCCAAAGAAAGCAGATTTTAAAATCATTTTTATATGAACAAAATTGTATTCATAACAATAAAATACTGAATTAGGAAGTTTAATGAATTCCCCTTTCGTTTAATTATTCTGCCGCATTCATTTCGAGTTTAGAAATATCAGGACGTATTGACAGATAAATCTAAACTAGAAATAACGAGTTTAAAATTACACGATTTTCGATACACACTTAAAATGAGGAAAAAGTACATCAATTACAATTTACATTATCTTTCTAATAGCCCAATGTAAAATACCAAATAAGCCTGAGATGCTGATCAACAAAAGTAGAATTTCCTAAATAAGTAGGTAAGATATTTTTTTAGTTGATTGTCAAATTTTGTATTTTACATAAGGCGTCGTATGTAAGAGATCACATTACCGTCCTATCTATCAAATACACAAATAAAATTAAAATAAGCACATCTACAGCTTGGAAAAAAAGAGTAGAAAATAATAGAAGCGCCACGTTCCATAAATTTTCGACGTTCAGTTAAATGCGGTCTTGCTCACACCTATGCGAAACACCTGCTGCATATCAAATTAGTTCTAGACTTTTTCCCAAGCTGTACATACAATAATAGTCTTCACATGTGCAATATTATTCGGAAAGTTTTTGGTACTAAATGTATAATTTTATGATATAGCACATATTTTATATTATTTATTACAATAGATAAGATAATATCTAACACAGCCGCTGCTACAATGTAACATTGGACTTGGTTTGACCTCAAAGTAAAACGGAGTACCTAATGGTTTAAAATAAAATATCTTTCGAGAGGCCAAAAGATTCCACCTTAATACTATCTGGTGCTTCATTGTACCGAATGTACATAACCGACTCTTACGAGATAGCTTACCAATGGTGGCACAACTTATGTTATGCGGTATTCACGTTTTTATATGCAAATACTTATTTGTACAAAATAAAGGCGAATAGGGTCACTATTCCTTAAATACGCGAATATGAAAAGCCATATGAAGTGCTACAGGGTCAGCGCAAGCCTGGAGACAGCACAGCAGTGTTTTAAACTTGTCAATGTATTTTATCGCAACGAATTGAAATTAATAAATTTAGGACCTTTTTCTCCATCTGAGTCACGCTATCCGTCAACAAAAATACACCCTTCTGTTTTTTTTGTCTAAAGTAGAGACGGATATATTTTTATCTGACTGATTAATAGAGCATAAGTTAGAAATAGTGAAATAGGTAAAGTCTCAGATCACATCGGAAGTATCGCGGATGATTTATTTATACCATTGAAACATAATGGAGTAATATAGATGCAAAGGCAGAAACACCCAATTTATTCATATTGGCAACTTTTAATGCAGTATGACAGCTGTCAGATAACTTTACTTGATCAACTCTCAAAATAGTATGGAAACCAGCATATTCTACAAAATGCACGTTTTAAATCGAGGGTTATAGCAAAAACAGCAACATCTCATGAAAATCTTATGAAAACAAAGATGTTGCTGCTTTTCTGATGACTCTTGACAATTTCCTTTTGAAATGGTAAAAAAATACAATATAAATTCATAATCCTATGCCATGCCATCTATCAGTGCGCGCTGCCCATTATTCCACCTAATTAATATACTAATGCCCCGATTACATTGGGGTTCCGTAGTCAGACAGTTACTCTTAATGTACACTGAAAGGACCAATGGGTCCTATGTAGGTAACTTTTCCTGGTAGTATAATAGACAGGAACCCTTCGCTAATTTATTACGACTTAGCTTTCTACACAAACAGAAAGTGTATTTTGTCTAAGGCTCCAGGACCACGCAGACAAAGTCGCGAGTAACCGCTAGTTTACTTTATTATACCATGCAAGCATCAATAGCTAACAAGCTAAACCTTGCAAGCTTTCAATAAATTCATTATACTTAAATATAAATACAACGAAATAATTTAGCATTTGGATGCCTTTATAAAGATAATGGATTAAATAATTATAATTAAATATGTACCTATTTAGCCTACTATAAATAATTTAGAAAAGGTAATGGGTATTTTTCTTTTTAAAATTATTTTTTATTGCGTAGTTTTACTGCTTTTTCCCAGTGAGTGGTCACCACAAATTTTGCTTCTCTCCTCAAGATTGGTCAAGTCGAGCGAATACTCCGAAACGGGGAAGAAAAACATCGTGAGTTTCTTACTTAGTGTCAGCGGCGATCTGCTCGCAACTTGCCTACTACCAAAAGTAGGCAAGACAAATCGAATTTATATCTACCCTCACCTTTCTAAAATATAAATTACCTACTATTAGCTAAAACATAATATTTACAATTACTCTATAAGAGCAGAGTTAAACTTAACAGATGAGGTAAACGTAACCTTCATTCACTTATCTGATTTGGATGCTGCTGTATGAATTCTAACGTAAGATTACCAACACAGCTTAAAACAAACCTTATTGCTTTGAGATAAGATTATCAATAGTTGAGCATGTTACCCAAATCCACTTATATGTACGTAATGTGCTTAAACGATGCTGAATATTTCATTGTGATTATTTACAACTAATTAACATTCAATATTTTTTGTAAAATACTTTTAATACGCCAGATGCATTTACAAACATTCCAGTTTTTATGACTTATCATTTTTAAATTGACCATTGACTTACATTCCTATGTACATGCCACACTCATAGGGACTTCATTGGTTACTTAAATCACTCATAAAAGATCATTTTTTTAATGTTAAATAAGTAGCAACATAAGTAAGCAGTAACGTCTTTGGGATCCAATAATACACGGCATGTTATTGTACGGGATGATAATTTACAGCCAATAATGCACATCCAATAATCCGTGTCCACTTTATTTTAGCTGAATTACTTACTACTTAGGTTTTAAGTTTTTTTTTAAAGTACCAAAATTGGCTTCCAATTATCGTGCTGTGCATTGCATTATCATGTCGTCTTTCGACTCTGGCTGTTATTAACATTGATTATTGACAAATGGATCCACCTGGAGTAATTAGTGTTTATTCTGAGTTGTTGGGTGAGTTTTTCGTTTTTTGCGATTCCGTATTCCGTTATTCGAACATACAAAACCCTCTAGAAAAACGGAATACGAAAAGAACAAGTAAGAGTAATCGCTATTATTAATTCCGTTTGACCGAACTTGGTATTGCTGCACTAAAAAAACCTTAACAATAATCACGATGCCTATATCTGGCACTACAATTTCAACTTATAACCGTTCCGTACTACCGAGGACATAACCTGCTTCCATAGACACGCCAGCTTTATACAGCCTATTGCTGTAGAATGCTCGCTAGTATCGGGAAGGCGCTTATGTCGTCGATAGTACGACTGTTCTAGTTGCGTATCCACCCGGACGTGTGGAGGTAATGGCGGATGGTGTGGTCTAGGTCGCTGTCGTTCGCTGGTCGTCGGAGGAGCACACCTTTCATGGTGATATATTGAGCGGGCTGGAGACTTAGCGCGGTACATAGCTGCGTAAAACATTATTCGTTTTAATTTGACGACCTCAGTGGCGCAGCGGGCGAGAATCCGCCTGCGACGCAAGAGGTTGGGTTCGATTCCTCCCTCGGAACAAATTTGTGTACGATCTGCTGAAATTTGTTCCGTTGGTCTGGGTGTTTTCTATGTATAATAAAAAATATCTATCTAGGTATATAATGTATTAAATATATCAGTTATCTAGTACTCAATACAAAAGCTGTGAGTAGCTTACTTTGGGGCTAGATGGTGATGTGTGGATTGTCCAGCATTATTTAATTTAATTAAATAAAAAAATATTTAGTGTGGTTCGTAAAAACGTAGGCGAAATACAAAGAACATCGTAGGGACAAAAAAAAATCAGTCGTCCTTCCACATAGCAACAGCACTATCTAGCCCCAATCGTGCCCAAACTAAGCAAAGTAATATAGGAACCATTATAGCTGATATAGTAATAAACTTTATACGACACCTGCTTGGAAAGTACCTTGATACTTTATCAAATTTACGGTAGAAAGTACGTCATTGCATATCGAACAAATATGCGGGGAGAAAACGCATCTGAGCGGGAGAGAAAAGTGTATGAAAATCCATTTCTTACGTGGTTTTTCTTTTTTAATTTTGGGTAAGACTATGCGCCGGTAACCTAAATATCAAAAGCCAAAAAGTTTTTACAGTGAGTTTTTATCTCCAAGTTCGCAAAATGACACTGGCCACTAGCTGTGTGTTGGATGGTGTCGGGCTGGCAGTGCGACCCTGCGGTGCAGGATAAACAATTTGAAAAAAGAACATGTGAAAATTGCAGACGCCATTGCGCCATTTTCAATTTGTGTGTTGTTTGAGGATTCAGTTTTAGTTTTTTATTTTCCTCGTAGGTGTAGTATAAAGCACTATGTATCACTCGAGAGAAAGTGCGATTCCCGATCTCGGGTGTTTTAAAACCCTCGCCTACGGCTCGGGCTTCAAACGACACCCTCGACGGTAATCGGTCACTTTCTCCTCTCGGTGAACAATGTACTATTTTGTTTTTGAAAAATAATTAACTACGACAGTTATACGCCTCCATTGAAAGAAAGTTCTGGACCGTCATCATAATAAATAGTTATAACAAAAATAGCGATTATTAAAACATAACATATCTTTACTAGACGGCGTTGTGTGAAATGTACCTATGTCAATATTACTATTACTGAATAGTGTGACAACTGCGCAAATAAACACACAATAAGCAGTAATTTATGACGCAACTGTGTTACATCGGTCATTATGAAACCGCATTGAATAGGTAACTGACGAGTTACTGAATAGCTAAATAAAGAAATAGAGTATGTACCTGCAGAGATAAGGTAGAGCTGATTTGGTTTGTAATTTTAACACACGAAAAACACAAAAATGTAACTAAAACGTTTTTTGACATTTGCTCCTAGGTATTTGTACCAAATATCGGAATGCAACAATAAAAGTTTGAGCATTTGGTCGGATGTCCATCCGTGCGAAACCGGGACTGAGTGCTAGGGAAGGACATACCCTTTAAGGGGCAGCATACAGCATAAATCTTTGTAATGTTATTGACCACAAGTTTTTTTTTATGGCAAATGGCAAAGCTGTCAGACGAGCATACGGGCCACCTGATGGTAAGTGGTCACCGTCGCCCATAGACACCTGCAACACTAGAGGCGTTGCTGATCCGCTGCCGGCCTTTTAAGAGGAGATAAACCCTTAACCGATCGCGATTTTACATAACTACATTCAGTGATTTTATAACTTCAAAAATGTTCAATTGTGCGAGCGAGTTAGTGGCGCGCTGTATGCTGCCCCTTAAGGCGTTGACAACACCTAATATTTCTCTCGCTCGCACGATTCGACATTTCGAAAGGTACAAAATCACAAATTCAAATTTTGAAAAATTGCAAACCATTTTGTATGCAATCAAATTGCACACTGTTTGGTATAAATTTCATTTTGATCGAAGTTTTCCTACTCAACAGTTTGCTTATGTACTAAAACTAGTAAAGCTAACTTTTGCGCAGGTAAACTTGTATCTATGTTTTTTTTACTAAACTGTGCGCAATGTGATTGCACACAAAATGGTTGTTTGCTATTTTTCGAAACTGGGATTTTCGATTTTATATCTTTTAAAATGTCAAATCGTGCGAGCGAGAAATATTAGTTGTTGTCAACGCCTTAACCCCGCGGGGCGCAGCTCGTCATTTATAAGTAGGATATAATACATACCTGTATCTCGTTATTGGTCAGCAGATGCTTCGAGCAGACGGCGCTGCATGAGCTCTTTCTGGAGCATCCACATGCGGTATTTGCGTCCCGTGTGCACTTTGGGCTGGTGGAACTTGAGCCGCTTTCGCCGTCTCTGTTGAAACAACAATTAGTCACAATCATCATTTAATTATTGTAACACCATCTTTAGCGACAAGAGAATCATAATCTCCGCCATTATATAACGGCTCTTTAGAGTATTCTTGTCACCGTCCCTTTCATGCCAACGAAAAGAGAGAGCAACAGACTTATCGGTTCGATAAGCTAATGGCGCGCTCAGCGACCATTACGCATAAAAAGGCCTAAGTGTACAAATGGTGGGCTTAATGCTATAACCATTTTCTAACTGCAACCTTAATGGTAGATAATAATGTTGGCGTGCTATTATAAAAATAAAAATCATCATTATCATCATCATCATCATCATCATCATGATCATCATCAGCATCATCATCATCTTGAAGAAGTCAATTGCTCGACATACGCCTTTCTTATACCTTTTCTGAAAGAACGACAAGCAAACTCCATCCACCGACTTCCCGCTATCCTCAAGAAGTCGTCGGTACACTCTCGCGTGCGAAGTGTGTGAATGAGATCAGGTGTTACCTTTTTTTTAGCTGCTGCGAGTTGTTCAGCGTTGGGTCTCTTGTCTGGCTGGTGTCCGACCCACTGCTGCCCTGGCGAACACAACAGTTATACGGAATCAAACCCTACCATGTACATTGTACACTGGGAACCAAACAACAATAACTAACTGTGGGTAATGCTTTACTCAAACATAGTACTCCAACGTACTTATATAGTTTCTAGCGATAAGACGCTCATTGTTAGTAATACCAGCGGGCGCCCATGGCTTCGCTCGCGTATTAGAATCCTACTACTATTATAAACGCGAAAGTTTGTAAGTATGGATGGATGTTTGTTCACGCCGGAACGGCTGAACGGATCTTGATGAAACTTGGCAGAGAGATAGATTATAGTCTGGAATAGCACATAAGCTACTTTTTATCCCGTGGGAATACCGTGATTGAAATCCCGGCGCAACTAGTAAGTAATAAGTAGCTAACATTTATATTCAAGGTGTTTTCTCTTTTATTGTTTCCTCATGTTTTTTTCCTAGTTTCAGATTTTTGAACGGGATAAAAGAAGCCTAATTATTTATTTATTTAGAGATCTCAGTGAGTAACACATTACTTTTTGATTATATAGTGATATAATTTTATTTTATTTTCCTGTGCGGCTCTACAGTCGACTGGCCCCGAAAAGTATTAAATTAAAGCTTAGATTAACTGGTCCTGTAGGGTCAGAGTTTTTCCGGGGTCAGTTTAATAAAGAGCCCCTGTGCTTACTCCTCAATGAGCAAATGGTAATCTAGGTTACCGACTATATTTGTTCTAAGTATCATCCCGATTGGTTTAGTGGTTAAGGTGTGACTGAGCCACTAACATCCAAACATCCAACAATAGGATGGATCGCTAGACCTAATTTGCACTACCCACCAACTAACTAATCTAATCACATCCACAATTTCTAGTGGTCATGCAAGTACCTAGGTACCTAAGTAGTTTCTGAACACCGCACGAAGCGTAAGCATGATTTTATGAAGCATGTACTTCTGAAGACATGCACATAATGTTTATGAAGGCGAATAAACGAAAGGGTTCAATATCAGGGTTTAATATATTTATAAGGGTTAAACGACTTCAATATTAATTGAGTTGGTCACTTCGATAAATAAGTGATAAAAGGTTGATTGAAAATAAAAATAAATAATAATGAATATGCCAATGTAAACACTACGTGTAACGCCAGACTTAGCTTTTAGTGAATTATGGATGCAAAGTAATTGTAGTACTTACTGTTAATACATACATAATACTAAAATATTATGTCCGAAACACATCATCATCAAAATCAGTCCACCCAGTAAAAAGTTATGCGGTTACAAACCTAAAAAAAGCGTCTAAGTGCGAATAGGCGAAGGACGGACAAGACACACGATGGGT
The DNA here is from genome assembly GCA_963576535.1 of Plemyria rubiginata. NCBI lineage: Eukaryota > Metazoa > Arthropoda > Insecta > Lepidoptera > Geometridae > Plemyria > Plemyria rubiginata. The sequence goes on along the minus strand of OY754925.1, from coordinate 6,471,874 downwards.
TCCATTATGAGAGCCCCTTTAAATATTTACTTTATTTTGTTTTTTAGTATTTGTTGTTATAGCGGCAACAGAAATACATGATCTAAGAAAATTTCAACTGTATCATGGTGGAACCCTGTCATAGTATACTGGGGCAACTCTAGTGGGACAACCCCAACCCTAGCACACGCGGCGCGATCCACCAAGATGGCCGACTAACTAAAACAAGGTTGTAGGATTTTATGTGATTATATTTCATACTTTATCACTGAGTTTTATTGTTAGATTATAACTAAAACATGGTGGCAGCGGTGTAGAAAAGAACCACACACAATGGAAATGGAGAAACTCGCCGAAATAGTGCGCCAACAAGGCGCTATAATAAAGGCGCTCCAAGATCAGCAAACTCGCAACTCAACAAATGTTTCAGTGCCATGGCCTGCTCCTATGAATATCCATAACGATCCAGAGCAATCCTTCAAAACGTTTATTGCATCGTGGAATAATTACTGCAGGGCCTCACAAATCGACATATGGCCACCGGACCAAGAAACAAGAAAAATTAGCATTCTCATGAGCGCCATCGGCGAAGATGCTCTAAAGAAATATAATAACTTCGGACTAGACCTTAACAATCTAGTAGGGAAATATGACGAAATCATAAAAATGATGTCAAATAAAATGATCCCACAAAAAAATGTAATTTACAACAGATACATCTTCAATTCAAGGAATCAGCTCGCGGGTGAGGCATTCGAGACTTTTTACTCAGACCTGTTGGGGCTGGTCGAGGATTGCGAGTACAAAGAATGGAAGGATGACATGATGCGAGACAGAATGGTGCTGGGCATTCAAGACATAAAGGTCAGAAGGGAACTTCTTAGAAAAGAAAACCTGTCACTTCTAGAAGCTGTCAACATCTGCAGAGCTGCAGAAATAACTAACAAGCAGATGCAGACACTAATGAGCACATCATCACAACAAGCATCAGACATTAAGAAAATTGACAAAAAATTGGCAGATAACAAACAACAAACAAAAGAAAAAAGAAGATGTAAATTCTGTGATGGCACACATGAATTTATAAAAGGAAAGTGTCCTGCATATGGAAAAACATGTGAATATTGTAAAGGAAAAAACCATATTGCTAAGGCATGTAGAAAAAAGCAGAACAGTAAGATCAAGAATATTGAATCAAAAGTGGACTACAACAGTGATGGATCATCGGAAGAAGATGAAGAATACAACTTGGTCATAAACAAACTTTCTCAGAAAGACCACACCGATAGTGAAAATGGAGCTGAGTGTACTATAAAATATAAAATGTTCAAAAAATGGCAAAATATTAAATGTCTTATAGATACAGGGGCTGATGAGTGTCTTGTAGGTTTGGACAATCTGAAAAATATGTATGACTCCAACCATGTCAATCAGGCACTGAAGCCTTCTAACAAGAAATTGTATGACTTCGGTGGACATAAGATAGCCATAGAGGGGGAAATAGATATAAAACTGAAACACAAAAAATCAACACACAATGTGACTTTCCAGGTGGTTCAAACTAACCACAAACCCCTATTATCTTTCAGAATATCAAAACAAATGGGGCTTGTTAAAATTTGTAAAAAACTAGTGCACTCCAACATTGGCACCGACACACAGAATATTATAAATAAATATGACTCAGTTTTTCAAGGACTCGGCCAGTTTTCAGGTGAACTAGATTTAGAAATTGACACCGGAATTAAACCTGTAGTGCAAAAAGCTAGAAGAGTTCCTCTAGCTCTCCGAGAGCCTCTGAAAGAAGAACTTCATAGACTAGAACAGCAAGGAATAATACAAAAAGAAGAAAACCACACAGATTGGGTAAGCAATATATTAATTGTTCAAAAAAATAAGAACTTCAGGATTTGTCTTGATCCTATACCATTAAATAAAGCTATCAAAAGACCTAACTACCAATTTACCACTATAGATGAAGTATTACCTGAGTTAGGTAAAGCTAAAATATTCTCTACCTTTGATGTAAAAAAAGGATTTTGGCATGTACAACTATCTGAGGAAAGCAGTAAGCTCACAACTTTCTGGACTCCATTTGGTAAGTACCGTTGGAAAGTTCTACCTTTTGGTATTGCCTCTGCTTCAGACTATTTTCAAATGAGAATGTATGAAATAGTTCATGATCTTCCCGGAGTAGAAATACTGGTTGATGATATTCTTGTTTATGGTGTTGGAGAGTCACAATCAGAAGCCATATCTGACCATAACAGAAAATTAGAAAGTTTACTTCAAAGACTTTCACGCTACAACTGTAAGTTAAATAAAGACAAGATGAAATTACTCCAAACATCAGTAACCTACTATGGTCATATATTCACCACTGAAGGTCTAAAACCTGACTCTGAAAAAGTGGATGCCATTAAAACCATGCCTATACCCAAAGACAAAAAAGAACTACAGAGATTCCTTGGAATGGTCACCTATCTTAGTAGATTTATTCCAAACCTTAGCACAGAAACTTCCTATTTACGGCAACTAACTCATGACAAGTCTGTATGGTTATGGGATGAAAATGCAAATAAAGAATTTGAAGCATTAAAATCATTGATTTGTGACATAAAAAATTTAACATATTATGATAGGACTCAACCATTAATAATTGAATGTGATTCCAGTGGTGCAGCCCTGGGTGTGGCAGTCCTTCAAGACAATCAACCAGTTGCCTATGCATCTCGCACACTGACACAGACTGAGAGAAAGTATGCACAAATTGAAAAGGAATTACTGGCTGTTGTGTTCGCTTGTACCAGGTTTGACCAACTTATTGTTGGGAATTCTAAAACTATTATTAGAACAGATCACAAGCCACTTCTTAACATCTTCAGAAAGCCACTGCTGAGTGCACCTAAACGCTTACAATCCATGCTCCTAGTTCTTCAGAGATATCAAATTGAAATAGAATATATCGCAGGAAAGGACAATGTTTTGGCAGACACTTTATCAAGATTATATGTTGGTTGCAATGACATAGAAAAATCAACTGAAAAGAAAATATTCAAAATTATTGAACAAATAAACCCTCTTCACAACATACCCCTATCTGATAAAAGTTTAAGGAAGGTAGCAGAAGCCACAAGCAAAGACAATGAATTCACATTATTATCAGAATATATTAATGAAGGCTGGCCTAACTACATTAGCGACATACCAGATTCTCTTAAACAATACTATAGCTTCAAAGATGAGCTAACAACCCATAGAGGGCTGATATTAAAAAATCAGACAATAATAATACCTCAAAACATAAGGAAACAAGTTCTGATTAACTTGCACAAGGCTCACAGTGGTATAGAGAATACTCTTAAACTTGCTAGAGACTCAGTATTCTGGCCTTCAATATCAACAGATATAAAAAATATGGTCAAATCCTGCTCTGTCTGTACAAAATATTTACCTAATCAACAAAAATTTTCAATGCAAAGCCACAAGATTCCAGAATACCCCTTTCAAAGAATATCAATGGATGTATTCTTTGTTACAAAAAATGGTAGGCAATGCAAATATTTGATAACAGTTGATCACTACTCTGACTTCTTTGAAATAGATAAATTAAGGGATTTATCTGCTAATTCTGTCATAGATAATTGCAAAAAGAATTTTGCCCGTCATGGTGTACCTGAGGTAGTATGTACTGATGGAGGAACCAATTTTGTAAATCATGAATTCTCAAAATTTTCTCAGAATTGGAACTTTACACATGTCACATCATCACCAAATCACCAACAGGGCAACGGTAAAGCAGAGGCTACTGTAAAAATAGCAAAAAGGTTACTTTTGAAATCGGTAGATTCCATGGAGGACTTTTGGCTCAGTTTGCTAAACCATAGGAACACTCCTAATAAAATTAACTCTAGTCCGGTACAAAGACTTTTTTCAAGACGAACACGTGGTTCACTACCCATATTACAAAGTCTTCTAAAACCTCAGGTGATCACTAATGTAACTCAGAACATCACAAAAAAAAGAGAAGTGGATAAATATTATTATGACAGAAAATCTACCAAAGCAACTAAACTTGAAATTGGACAAGCTGTTGTAGTTCAACTTCATCCATCTATTAATAAATATTGGTCGCCAGGGTACATAGAAGACATCTTGTCAGACAGATCATATCTAGTTAATGTGGATGATTCTGTTTATAGACGGGATCTATTACATATTCGCCCATGTCATACAGAACAAGAGTCATACAGTAGATCTGATAACAATAATCAAACAGAAGTGAATAGCGGTGACAAACCAGAGAATCATGATTTACCATCACTGGAAGATAATTACAACTTGAAACCTGATGCACCCCCTTTTCCTGCAAATGAAACAAACTCTAAAACGAATATTGAAAAAGACATCTCATCTACCCCGTCAACTAACTTGATGGAAATAGAAAATTATAATAACTTATCTACAAAACCAAAACGAGACAGAAGAAAGCCTAGCTATTTGAAAGATTATGTTACCTAAATTTTGTCTAGTTTTTAGCATTTAGTTTACCTAGATAAGTTTATCTGGAATGTATCTACGTTCCTGAGTAAGGTTAATGATTAGGTCATTAAGTAAGTAGTTTATTTTAATTTTGTAAAAGAGGACGTGTCATAGTATACTGGGGCAACTCTAGTGGGACAACCCCAACCCTAGCACACGCGGCGCGATCCACCAAGATGGCCGACTAACTAAAACAAGGTTGTAGGATTTTATGTGATTATATTTCATACTTTATCACTGAGTTTTATTGTTAGATTATAACTAAAACAATAAAAAAACAGTCGAATTGAGACCCACCTTCATTTTTTAAGTCGGTTAAAACTGCTAATAGACACAGCCATGGCTTGATTCATAAGCCTATAGATAAAAAAAAACTTTGCAATTGTCTAAAGTAGTGCGAGCTCGCCTCTTACTGGGCTCACGTTATACAACGTTAGCCTATGCCCTATTTAGATACTAGTCATTGACGAAGAAAAAAAAAAAAGAAGAATAGTCAAAGCTTGGCGTTACACGCGCGTCGCAGGGCTAGAAGCAAGTACCAAGTAGCGTGGTCTCACGTCGACATGCGGTCCATTGGGATGCTTCCTATGCGCCGCGTGCTGTTCGTAGTGGGCGCACTCCTCCAGCCGCGTGACGCCGGCGAGGCGGTATCTGTGGAGCTCCGCGAGGCGCACCCTCAGCTCCCTCTCGCGCCAGAGGCCGGCGATGACGCCCGACTGTTCCGCGCGACCGTAGAACTGAGACGTCCAGCGGAGGCGTTCCGTGAACTCTCTAAGGAAGGTCACAGGTCAAACAATGCGTAACACATTTTTTACCAGCGTCAAAAAAATAAGGATTATTTTAAGATTCTTCACTAATACATAGTATAAAACAAAGTCGCTTTCTCTGTCCCTATATCCCTATGTATACTTAAATCTTTAGAACTACGGATTTTGATGCGGTTTTTTTAATAGATAGAGTGATTCAAGAGAAAGTTTTAGATGTATAATACATGCATGGTATAGTAGAAAAACAATGTGCACCCGTGCGAAGCAGGGGCGCGGGCGGGTTGCTAGTAAATTTATAATTGTAACATCGGTGAATCTAGGCATCGGTAGTCTAGTGGGAGTGATCTCGCCTGATAGTAAGGTCGCAGGTTCGAAACAGATAATGCACCATCATGCAATGCCAGTGCACCCATAAAGTGCAGGAAAATCTCTTCTTATTTTAGCAGCCTCTTTTTACTTTAGCAGCGAATCATTGAAATCGGTTCACCAGTCGAAAGTTTTAAGGTAACAAACATAAAAAATTGAAGTCTGTTAAAAATAGGTACATACTTTTTCTCTTTGGCAAGTTTCCCAAGCGTCTTGAGTTTGTTCCGGTGGTTGTTGAAGAAGTGGGTCACTAGCTGGTAGTCGCGGACGAGACGTTTTCTCCGCGTTCGTTCGCGCAGTCGCCGTGTGTAGATGTCCACTTGAGATAGTTTAAGCGCTGAAAATTTATAATTGGTGGACAGAGCACTATTTAATCTCAAAGTAAGCAGAGCCTGTATTTTGGGAACCGGATTGATAATATAAATTACACTTATACCTTTTTTTTTGTACTTGCATAATAGTGCGCGTCACGCAAAAAGAACGCCGGAAGGAGGGGGAAGGGGTGTGACCACGGAATAGAGAAAATTATATTTCTGTGGGTGTGACGGCGCGAGTATTTTGTATGCGCAAACACATCCCCTCCACTGTTTTCCAGCGCTATTTTTGGTTGACGCGACCTATAGGTACTTATAATTATCATCCAGACAGAGAACAAACATCTTCAACGCGTATGATTGTTCGTGGGGTTCGGAACAACACTCTCACACGATCCACACTGTATAGTCTACAGTGCAGAAGGCTACTCAACTGAGCTATGAAGGCTGTTGAAATAATATCTAAGTCTTACCTATATCTAACTCATCATCTTCAGAGTTTAAGGAGAGTGTTGAGATCAACTGTTCAGCTTCATGGTCATGTTCCTGAAACATTATATTGTAAAGGAGTGGCCCACCTGATGTAAGGTAACCATCACCGATAACAAAGCATTGCCTCGCCACACACAAATGGAACATGCCTTACAATAACTATGAGTGTTGGCCATCAACTTGAGGCATACAGATTTTAAGCGTCATGTGCCTATAATTTTACCGGCAACCACACCCTTGAAACCGAAACACAACAATACTGCTGTTTCTATGATACCTAGATCAGAAGTGTAACATTAATAAAAAAATAATTTCATGCAAGATAGCAATGATCATCAATTAATAAATTCAATTAAATATGTCACATTTATATAAAAGTAGGTTAATAGTACTGTAGGGTAGCAAATGTGGCCAAGTAATTAATAAGTAATGTTTATAGATGTGGATACCAGTTAGGTAGGTACAGGTAGCTTCAAAAGATTCATAGAAAAAGGTACAGTAACCCAAGTCTGAAGTTTTGTTTTCCGTATTGTAAGAGTTTTTTGTATAGAGACTCGATGAGCTCTATCGCGTGTGCTAAGAACTTACAAGTATCTAACAAAAATGGCCAGATGAATGAAAAACAAAACTCAGTCTTGGGCACCAGTCATATTGGGTTGAAATAATTGTCATTCCAATCATTTCAACCCAAAACTTCTTCCAAGTCAAGAGGACTCTCACTACAACGAACTCAACTCACCCTTTCAAAATCATCTCTATTTGGCATGTAGCCAAGTTGTGAGGCCTCATCCACTGTAACTGCGAGATGGGGGAGCCGCGACACAGCGCTGGGACCGAGCGGGCCTTCGTCTCGGTCTGCACAGTGTAGTGAGGGCCGCGTTGTACCTTCCACATTACCCCAGGTCGCCCGACCAATACTACCATCCAGGTATCTTGTGATGTATTCATCTTTTGCCTCTGTAATGTATGTATTAAATAGGTAACCTACGCACTGAATGCCTACGAATATTGTATAAACATTTTGAGAAAACATAGAGAATGTATCATACCATCAGGGGTCCGGGTTTCAACATGTTTTGCTATATCTTCCCAATTTCCGAATCCAAACTGTTCTATGGCATCTAGTAATCGTACTTCTTCATTAGCTGACCAGCTACTACGTCCTAAAAATATTCCGAATGCTCCTGAATCCTGAAAAATAAGTTATTTGGTAAGCAATATATTCTAGATGCATGCAAGACTTGTAACAACTAAAAATGAATGAACTTACAACAAACTGGTAGGAATGGTCATTTTTGTGTTGCCCAATTTCAGCTCCGAGAGAGAAACACTGAAAATTTATCATAAAACCATGAGAAAACTTGGGTGATTTTGACAAATTTGAATTTTGCGCCAAAATAAATAAATGACAGCCTAGCTACTTTACCTGCAAACAAATATCGAAATCCGGGCATTCGGCACATTTTACTCGCACTCCACCAATTTCTTCTTGACAATAAGTACATTTGTGTTTGGCGTAAAGATCTGTAAATGGCATTACAATGAATAAAATAAGTTTTTTACAAAAATAAAGTTTACGTTGGCAGAATTATTTTACTCACCAGCCATTTTTATTTATTGTTAACCATAGCCAGCCAACCATAGACTATACAAAAGACAACCAACAACGCACCGGGCTGCCAAGTAGACATGTGTAAGTAAGTAATGCTTGTAATACTTAGAGCATTTATAACTGCTCTAAGTTGTAATATCACAAAAGTAATATTACGCGACGAAGTGATACAACATCACTCATCACTCGAGACGCCGAAGCATTACACACATCACGCGAAACTCGGTTGGTCATAGGCAGGCACGTTCTTCCATCTCCTTATCTCAATCGTGCGGATCCGGCTTTGTTTGGAATGTTTCGTAGTTTTTATGGCACTGTATTGCGTGTGAATGAGACGCAGATAGATGTGTAAGTAATGCTTGCGAATGAAAGAAAGTACAAAAGTAAAGTCATCACGTTACCTAGGTACCTACATTGCATTCGGCAAACATTACGCGGAGTTCGCTTTGGTTGGAGATTTTAATGCGAGCGAGTGATGCATTGCGTTGCTACTCACTCATTCAGTCTTATAATACTTACCACAATACCTACGTACCTACACTACCTAGCTTATATTAAATAAACTGACTACCTAACCTACCTACACTAAGATGAATCTCTCTCTAGCCAGAGAGAGATTCATCTTAGTGTAGGTAGGTTAGGTTAGGTTTATTTAATATCTAGCCAGAGAGAGATTCATCTTAGTGTAGGTAGGTTAGGTAGTACGGGCCTAAGTATGAAGGAAAATCAACTTTACTACCTATAAATTCCATGTATTCTAAGATTAATTTGATTCTACCTAACCTATGGTATGTATGTACCTACCAAACAACAGTATTACCTAGGTAGGTACCTACCACATTAATTTACCTACTAAGCCACTCCGTCCGTACTCGAATGTAGTATAAGTATCGTTTCTATGGGTAGGAGCTACATGGCCTACATGTAGTAGAAAGTAATAAATTAAGAAAGCATTGCTTTTGGTACCTAATTGTAATATTACTTAACCTACTTATTACAAACATTCATAGCCATGTCCGACATCACCGTGCACGGGTAATGTTTCGCATAATGGTAATATTACAAAGTCATATCACCTTATCGTAGTGCAATAGTAATATGGCATCACGTTCTAGTGTACTGTTTTGCGCATGTCTACTGCCAAGTGAAAATATGCCGCAATCGTACCACAGCATAAAAAAGGTCGTACACACTACAATAGGCGATCATCGATCTAAATAATTAAAAAACTGCTTGTTGAAAAACAATACGTACCTAGTTAATTGACTCGGGCGTGACTTTGCGGAAGAGGAAGTCCATTGTTAAATATAAATTAACTTGAACTTAAAGTCTTTCAGCTCAGCGCTCGACGAGGTAACACGTTCGGTGCACAGCGGGTCAATTTCCTGAAGATGCTTCGTAGAGAGGTGAAACACGTGTCGAAGTCTAATTTAAAAGTTTATTCCAGCTTAAGGAGATTAGATCAGCGGATTTGTACTACATATTGCTTTGTTCAAGTTAATTTATATTTAATACCTACCTACTATGCATCTTCTCAGAAGCAAATAAATAAATAAATATAAATAATAAATATTGGTGGACTTTCCACACAGCACTATCTAGCCCCAAACTAAGCTTATGTTTGTGATATGGGAACCAGATAGCTGATATACTACTTGTATACTTTGCAAAAAATCACTTCTGCACTAATTTCTTCTAAAGAGTATGTAAGAGAACGTTATATCACTTTTGTCGCAAATTTTTAGTAAATTAACTTCAGAGGCACATCGTTGTTCACAAGAGCCTGCAAGAAAATTTCATTGTTTGTTATTGTTTATAGCTTAAAAAATATTCCCCTTGTTCCTTGGTTCAGTCAAACGAAGGAGTTTAATTTGCTACAAAATTGTGGCCTCTGAAATAGAATAATTGAAATCGAATGTGTATCTATAATAATCGTACGTTTCCTGTACAGTTTTGATGTTTCGATCGTAATCGTACAAATCGTGCAAAAAAATCGTACATACATTATACGATTTTATCATCTGATTCTGGCAGAATTTCTTGTCGAAATGACGGACAGCGGACAGCGAAGGAAACCGAGGAAAAGACCCTAGCAAGGAATTTGAATACTATATTCCTTAACCCTAGGCTGTTTTTGTTGTGCAAGCAGAGCGTTATATACTCTTGGGATTAGTTTTCCGTCATTTGGCGAAGCAACACAACATAGCATATTCATTGTAGTTGTTTTTCTACTTCTAGTGTTATTTTGAGTTGTGTCGTGTAATTTCGGTGGTATTTTATCCAACATTACTTGCGGTCTTAGCGCAAAGTGTAAAGCATTTGGAATGAAAGTGTAATGTGATATCGTGATTTGACCGAATATGTTTCGAATGTTTTGATGAAAACCAACACCATTTTCTTCAAAACAAATGATGTGACTTGACTGAAAAGCTTAAACGAAAAAACCACTTGACATTGGCAAGATTGTGTATACAGACAGGAGCCATACACAAAAAAGAAGAAGACAAGAAAGCGAAGCAAGAATGACAGATGACAGGACAGATTTTTTTTTAGTTTAGTTTGGTTGACAACTTGACAGTTGACAGATTAGATTAGTTGCGAAATGCGAATGCAATGTGAATGTGTTTACTGCTTGCTTGCGTTTCGCCTATTTTTCTCGTGATATTTGTTTATTTTAATGTATTACATGATTTTGGGAACGTCGTTTTCCATGTCAGGGTCGTCTATTAACTAGTCTCCACTCTTTCTATAGTATAGAATTAATCACCTCGAATTCGTAATGTAAAAAAATACAGTGCATTTCTATCCATCTCCGTTCGACCATGAAATCCAGCAAACGCAGACTTCAGGCCCTCACAGAAGGTTCCGATGGAATGCCCAACTACCTCAAAATGGATGATTCTGAAACCTCCATTCCTCCAGTGTTCAGGCTACGTCTCCATGAACTATTTTCACAAATTGAAAAGGAATTTGACCTTCTCTACAATGAAAACGTAAACTGTGAGTAAGAATCATATTTAAACAGTACACTAGTAGGATTATTACCGAGCTAGGTCATTCTGGTCCAATTAACGGACTAGCTATGAGTAAACCTCTGGAATTTAAAAATGAACAATGGATTGTACAGATATGTGGGTACCAATTTCTCTAGCCCATACAATGCATTGTGTTTTATCAACATTCCAATCTATAAAATTTCTTAATTACAGAGTGTTAACATGTAAAGAATGACAAATTAGTCGTGTATTCTTTGTATAATTTGTTCTTAACAGTATAAAAAATTAAGCTCTTAGCCAAGCAAGCAATATCCTGGATATTGCACATGGTTTCCAGTATTGCCAATCACAAATAAAACTGTTTCACTTGCTCTTACCATATTAATGCTTGTGTAAGAGTAATTAGTGAAAAGGTCCTAAATATTTTGTTTCAGTGCAAGAAAAAATCGACATACTTAGTGAAAAACTGGAAAGAGAAAGCTATATTGGAGACAAACCCAATTTGGACTATATTGAATTTGATGCTGCAGGAAAAAACTCGAAAGTCAAATGTATGTTTAGCTGTATTAGTCTTTTGAACAAATTATTTCTTTGTTTTTATATTAATCAAATTAAAGAAACACACAATACACCCATCACAGGATGTATGTGCAAGATCCCCCCACCATGAATTATAATTAGAATTAATCAAATCTAATGATACCAATCACTTACCCTCCTACTGGGCAGTTATTAAAATAATTAATGTAAAACCACACACACTACAAAATTAAATTTCTGACTTCAGTATCACAAAGCAACTCTCAAAAGGTAAAAGCAAGTCACAAGTTGAGAGTGCAGACCAGTAAAATAGTGTCCAGCTTCAAGGCTCCCTCATACAGTTGTCAGCTGGTTAGGGAGTTCACCGGCCATAAAGATGGCATTTGGGATGTCACTTCTGCAAGACCTGGTCAAGCATTAATTGGAACAGCTTCTGCCGGTAAGAAAATCAACACTATCTTTGAAACAGTTGCTAGATAAAAAAATTTAATAAATTACATTTTAATCCTTACCAAGGATAAACAATTATAAATATTGGAGAACATGTATAAAAATTAACCTTGCTAAGTACATACATAATAGAAAATTGTAAACGCTTTCAAGAAACAGCTTACAAATTTTGTAGTACTTATTAAACATTACATTAGTGATTAATACATGAGTTAAACTGTTGGAGTTAGCTGGTTCTCGAAGCTGCTCTTATGAAGTAAAGAGGCTATCGTTAGCCGGCCTCTGCAATATGGTTAGGTAGCTCTTGGAGCTATCGAGCACCCACCATATCAAAGATGCAAGCTTCTTGCTCATCATAGCCATGAAATAATATTACTTCTTTGTGTAAATACATAATGATTTTATTCATATTTGTCACTGAGGGCTCCATTTGAAATGACTGCTAAGTCTGTTGCTATATAGTCGACATACAAATGACAGTGATAAGTATAATTTAGAGTCCCTATACAAGGAAAATGAACAAGGGCCCCAGAATAACAAAACACAGACACAAACATCTATGTTCATCACACAAATGAGGAAATGCACCCTACAGCGCAGAAGAGCTAATTAACTGAGTTCTGATTAACTTATAACTTTTCTATCTACCCGCAGATCACACAGCATGTGTTTGGAGTGTGGAGTGGGCGAAATGCCTTCTCCAGTACACAGGGCACGCTGGATCAGTAAACTCGATAAAGTTCCATCCAAACAGAGACATCGCGCTTACTAGTAGTGGTGATAATACTGCCCATGTTTGGCAGGCTGCTGTAAACTGGGACTTGCCGGTAAGAACCGTTAATTAATTCTTATCATCATCAGCCTATAATAGAAGTCCACTGCTGGACATAGCCTCCCCTATACATATCCACGAAGAAGGATTCTAATCCACCACAATTTTCTCAATATTGACGCTCATTCCAACTGTACGCACTTTGTGCTAACCTCAAGTCGGTTACAGTGAGAACGAAAGTAGGCAATATGCGACCATATGGTCGCATATTGCCTACTTTCGTTCGTTTCATTTAGAATAATGTTTGCCCTAACGCAATTTTCGGTATATTGTGATCACTTGTATGGAAATTTCAAAATATTGTCATTGTGCTACATAATGCAAGTAAAGATTAAAAAATGAACTAAGTCCGATAGTAGGCATCTGGCCACTAAACCTGTTCATGCAACCCAAATAAACTTATCATCAGAAACTTGCTCTATGATTCTGCCCTGCGTCCGTCGACTTGATTCATATATTTAAACCTCATTTGCCTGTAATTCCAGGATTTCCAAGATACATTGACGGGGCAGACGTGATATTAATTTAGACTGTGTGAGACTGTAGATGAGTAATAATTTATTTTAGCGTGGCCAATCATCCGAGGAAGAATTGGAAGGCGGTGGAGAAGAAAGCCTGGGCGAAGGAGGGGATCGTCCTGAGGTTCTACGCACACCTCTCACAGAGCTACTCGGTCATCAGGGCGTAGTGGTCGCCGCTGATTGGCTGACGGGCGGCGATCACGTCATCACCGCGTCATGGGATAGGACGGCCAATTTATATGACGTTGAGACCGGAGACTGTCTGCAAATCCTCACTGGTAAGTACTCAGTTTATCGAGGCATGGTTGTCACTGATTGCGGACGGCCGGCGATCGCAGTTGATTATGTAAGAAACAACTATCGATATTTATTATGAGCACTAGTTGCGCCCTGCGGTTTCACCCGCGTAGTTTTAAATCCTGGTATTCCCACGGGACAAAAGTAGCCTATGTGTTATTCCAGACTATAATAAATCTTTGTGCCAATTTTCACCAAGATCCGTTCAGCCGTTCTGGAGTTATAGAGTAACAAACATCCATCCATACTTACAAACTTTCGCATAACTACATAGTACGAGTATAAAACAAAGTCGCTTTCTCTGTCCCTACATCCCTATGTATGCTTAAATCTTTAAAACTACGCGACGGATTTTGATGCGGTTTTTTTAATAGATAGAGTAATTCAAGAGGAAGGTTTATATGTATAATACATGCATGATTCAGCATGATATGTGCACCCGTGCGAAGCAGGGGCGCGCGGGCGGGTCGCTAGTTTATAATATTAGTAGGACTATATTACTAAACTACTGTTTTAATTGATTACACTTACAGGTCACGACCATGAATTGACCCACGCATCGGCTCACCATAGCGCCCGACTGGTGGTGACAGCCTCGAGGGATACCACCTTTCGGTTGTGGGATTTCCGTGAACCTATCCACTCTGTGTCCGTATTCCAAGGGCACACTGAGTAAGTACCAGTTTTTTTACTACTTCCTGTTAGAACAATCGAAAGGCCCAAGCAACGCTTTATTAGAGGCATATAGACCTATACTCGTAATTCACGCACGAAATGAATGTCCATTATCTTAGGGCAGATGACCGTTTGATTTTCCGACGTCTTAAGTCTCATGTGCCTGTAAAAACACCTGCAACCACACTCTTCTATCCAAAACATAGCTTGGTGGCAGAGAAAGGGGGTACTACTTCCTCGGACGAGCCCCTCACAAAGAGGTCTACTAATTTTCCAACATAATTAGCTCAATGAGTTCCCAATACTAAAGCAGTTCGGTTTTGTTTTGCCCAGTATTTTAAACTCTATTTTAATCGGATAAGGTTGGAATACTATTGTTGTTTTTTATAGGAGCGTTACCTCAGCCGTTTTCACTCGTGAAGATAAAGTAGTCTCAGGATCTGACGATCGATCCGTCAAGGTATGTTCTTGATATATTAACTTATTAGTTGCGCTTCGCGGTTTCACCCGCGCCGATTTAAATTCCCACGGGATAAAAATTAGCCTATGAGCTGTTCCAGACTATAATCTATCTCTCTGTTTCATCCAGATCCGTTCAGACGTTCCGGCATGAAAGAGTAACAAACATCCATTCATCTATCCATCCATCCATCCATCCATACTTACAAACTTTCACGTTTGTAATATTAGTAGAATATGTTTTTTTAGACCCCTGTAATCATTTTCGGCAGGTATTCTTCGATATACACGCCCATGTGTCATCCCAAATATTAGTTACTATTCCTGAGTGTATCCGGAAGCATTATTCTTGAATGTATGAAAGCATTTCTTTTACTTGCATCTGTCTACTATGCATCTGTATGCCAAATTTTAAAAACATGTTTTTCTAATGTTTTTATTTACGCCCGTACATATTGCGCGAGTAACTTAGTTCTCAGCACGCCGGAATAACGGAATACGAAATCCGAAAAACGGAAAAACAATATGTAGTGGTTAGAAATAAAATAATGTTTGAACAACAGGTATGGGACGTACGCAACATGCGATCAGCCCTGGCCACCATCAGATCCGACTCGTCCGTGAATCGCGTGGGAGTGAGCGGCGCGGGAACAATCGCCATTCCGCACGACAACCGCCAAGTGAGGCTGTTCGATTTGCAAGGACAGCGACTGGCGCGACTGCCCCGCTCGAGTAGACAGGTGTGTTATCTCCCCCTCTCTCTCTCCCTATCTCCCCCTTCCTCTCTTATTTCCCGTCTCTCTCCCCCTCGCGCCTCGCCTAGCTGTAACAGACATAAAATAAATAAACTATTACAGACAATTGACAGGCCTGCTATCTGTATCTTGGCTTAGTTTGGGGCTAGATAGTGATGTATGGAAAGTCCACCAATATTTATTTTTTACTAGCGACCCGCCCGCGCGCCCCTGCTCCGCACGGGTGCACATTGTTTTTCTACTTGTATTATACATAATATGTATAATATATACATAGAGTGATTCAAGAGGAAGGTTTATATTATAAACCTTCCTTTTGAATCACTCTATCTATTAAAAAAAACCGCATCAAAATCCGTTGCTTAGTTTTAAAGATTTAAGCATACTTAGAGACATAGGGACAGAGAAAGCGACTTTGTTTTATACTATGAAGTGATTCTCTCTCCCTCTTCTTTCGCCCTTTTTCTCTTCCATCCATCGTATTCTCTCGAGTGTGACTTGTATGTGAACAGACTCTTTCGACTTGCAAAAAACAGTCAAACAACTTTGATCTGAAATTCATAAACCTTTTGAAACTGAATAGACAAGGTTTTCATTCCGCCATTGTACAATGGCATACTTCTATAGCTACTTACGTTACCCCTATTTCTTTTTCAGGGTCACCGTCGCATGGTGACGTCAGTCGCCTGGGCCGAAGACATATCACCGAACATCAACTTCTTCAGTTGCGGCTTTGATAGAAGAATCCTTGGCTGGTCTATCCAGCCTTCTAAGGAAAACTAATACAAATTCATCAGTTATCTGACTAGATAAACCTTTCAGTAGAACAAAGCGATTATGGACTTTACGCCCCAGTTACTTAGGCGATATTTGAATAACTGAATACTCTGGAATTAATCTCGAATCGATGTGATTGATGTTTTAACTTTTGACTGCGGTACCTCAAGTCAGATCAGAGCTTTATTTCGTTTTGCCGTTTTGTATTTGGTTTTACGTATTGCGTCCCTAGGTTTTGTTTAGAGTCAGGAATAGCTCGATAAAGGCACCCCATGTTGGCGCTTATCGAATCCATACAAAACTGTCATTGTGTTGGAGATTACCGCCTGACGATCAGAAAACAATTAAAATCGGACTTCAGGTATAATGCATGGCACGTAAGTCGAGCGCTGACCGTTTAATGCGCAGAAGTTGAAAATAAGGTATTCCTCGGCATTCACGCGCGCTCATTGGTCCGCAGTATGCGCAGTATCCCCTCCACGTTTCGTTCACCGCTCGACTTACGTGCCGCGCATTATAGGTAGGTACTGTTTAAGGCGTTGACAATACCTAATATTTCTCTCGCTCGCACGATTCGACATTTTGAAAGGTATAAAATCACAAATTCCAATTTTTAAAATCGCAAACAACTATTTTGTGTGCAATAGTTTGGTAAAAATTTCATTTTGATTGATGCAAGTTTTCCTACTCAAAAGTTTGCTTGAGTACGAAAACTAGAAAAGTAAACTTTTAAGTTGGAAAACTTGTATCGATGAAAATGTTCTTTTTATTCAACTGTGCGCAATGTGATTGCACACAAAATAGTTGATTGCGATTTTTTGAAAATGGTTTTATACCTTTCAACAAGTCAAAACGTGCGAGCAAGAGTCACATTAGCTCTTGTCTTCGTCTTAAAATTTTACCAATCCGTCTTGTGCACTCCTCTGGTAATATAAAAAATAGAGATCAGTAGTCTTGTGTGATTTAAGAACTGGGATAGTAAGGAAAATTATGCTGGTGATTGAGGATGATATCATAATTATATGGGAATATTAATAACAAAAAGGAAAAGCTTTTAAAGTTTGGATATTATGTTTCAGTGACTTATATTTAAATCTTCAATGTTAATCAAATGTAGAAAATGGCTTTTCTTGAATTTTAGCACAAACTTAACAAGCTTAATTTAGTATTATTTATGTAAGTTGTTGGTTGGTATAATGTTTAATAATTTATTGTTCGTCCAATAATATGTATAGTACCTACTAGGGGATTAAGGAAACTCGTACTTGTATAATGTAAATTCGCAGGACTTTCAAATGAAATCCATATGTTCTTATAAATGTATGTATGTATAATTGAAATGTTAATGGTACTTGGAAGGCGCGAATGGGATAGCATGTTTAGAAATAATACGTATCAAAACAATTTTATAAAAACCCAGTAAAGCAGTAACATCAGATAGGTTAAGGGCAGGGCACGTGATATGCCAGACGATCTTTGGGCCAGAATATCCATGTCATTTGATTGACTGGCCTACTGCAACCAAAGATGGAAGATTGGAAAAACAGAGGGAGGTGTTTGTCCTGCAGTAGGCAAGACAATACAAGTTAAAATGTGCATAATAAAATTTTTAGGATTCTACTACCCCAACCGGCAACCGGAAATTCATTATGGCGTGTGCAAAACACCTAAATTGTGATTGATAGAATAACGGAAAAATAATCATTGCAAATTTTGTGATTATCATTTCTTGAAATGATAATCTCGTTAATTTATATATATTATACAAGAAAATATGATATTGAATATCGAACATTGATTAAATAAAAACAATAATAATTTATTGGATGGTGTTGCCATAGTATTCATTTATAATGAGAGGCTTTTCTCTTATAAAATACCCATTGAATCGCTATTATTCACATCCACGGAACAGTCTATGTTCACATCATAAGACAAATTCATGTAGTCATACGATTTTTCATTATTATGCCTCTTATGGCATTAAAAAACTATTATTCGAAGCAAGGAATTTTTATACCTATATTCCTTGATTCGAAGTAAGTAGGTAGGTACATGGTAGGTACCTAGTAATGTAACATATCTTTAGGTATATATATCTGTCAGAAATGGTTATCTATTGTAATGATTCAAATCCAACTAGTCTGAATTGATTTAGCCAGAGTCTGTTTTCTGTTTGTCACATTTGCAAGAAACTATTATTCAAACAAGAAAATTAAATTAGTTTATGTAGGTAGGTCATCGTAGAGTGATTTTCAGTCGAAATAGTTTTATTCCGTGTTCCGTTTGTCACAAGTGAAGCGAAAGGGACGTTGAGACAACTGGAGAATATTGTTTGTGGAGGGCGGGTTTATTCATCGTAATATCAAATGAAACTGAAATCTCCAGTTAAGAAATGTCTACAGTGTAGATTTGTTGGCAATCACCGCTTCCACACGAACTAAGCCGCGGGCGACTGTATGTAAGTGTGTAGTATTTTAATACATTTAATATCGTTTCTCTCTGATGATCAAACCCAACCTTTTTTTTTATTGTTATTATTTGACGACCTTAGTGGCGCAGCGGGCGAGAGTCCACTTGCGACGCAAAAGGGTGCGGGTTCGATTCCCGCCTCGGAACTTTGTGTACGATCTGCAGAAATTTGTTTCGTTGGTCTGGGTGTTTATGTATAATAAAAAATATCTATCTATGTAATTATATAATGTATTAAATATATCAGTCATCTAGTACCCACTTACTTTGGGGCTAGATAGTGCTGTGTGGATTGTCCAGCATTATTATTATAAACATAGACGATCTGACTATTTTTGTTATTCCGATGGTGTTATAAAGTAAATAATTATTACCTACCTACCTATATTTTTTTGTGTTTCTCTCTTAGGTATAATTATATAATAATAGTAGCGCCCTGCGGTTTCACCCGCGTATTTTTAAATCCCGGTATTACCACGGAAAAAAAATTTGCCCATGTGCTATTCCAGACTATAATCTATCTCTCTGCCAAGTTTCATCCACAGATCTGTTCACACGTTCCCTGATCATTGCTCCGATTTTAAGGACCGAATCGGATCGTGATGCGTCGATCCTATCCGTGATTTGGATCGCATGCCGTTGATCCTATCCGTGGATTGGATCGCATGCCGTTGATCCGAGCGCCGGCGCGCCGCCAAGTTTGGCACAAAACGTAATCAAGAGATCAAGTTCGGTCCTAAATCGTGAGTAGTTATTATAGGTAAGCCGCCTTTTAATTAATACGATCCAAGCGATCCGATCTTCAAAGTTTTGTATCGGTCTGCCAAAAACTCGTATGGCCTCGATCCGATCCAAAAATTGTCAGATCTGGACGATCTTGTATGCTTTTGATCCGGTTTTCTAAAAGATCGGATTGGCGCATCCCTATTTCACAGAAGCGCACAGACTAGTAGGCAGAAGCATCTTTAATTTAATAGTCTGTGGCAGAAGCAAAAGAAAACTTAGCAACAGTGCTGCCAATGCTACGGCAATTGCCGCGTTCTACGGCCGCGGCTTTCAGGGCAAAGAAGCAAGATCTACGGCCTACGGCCGCATCCTTGTGGCCGTAGTAGATTCTTATTAATTTATTCACGGGTTGTTATGTACGAAAAGTTCTCTGATGCACGAAATTTGACCATAGTGCCATCCCACTCACCCAAATATTGTTTGAGGAGGGAGTTCGAGAGGAACGGCACTTTAATGTCGAAAGCAGCAAAAATGATTGCAGAGAACCCACCACATAGCCCTCATTGAACCTACCAAACAATTTAATATTGGGGAGGTTTTAAGAAAATATTTGCTTAAGTGTTTCAAACAAAATAGAGATGCAAACATTACCATGGTGCTGTTCTAAGATTTCTAAATTTAAAAACGGTAGTTAAAACTTTTCCTTTTTTTATGCAGTGCTACGGCCGCGCGGCCCACCGTTGGTCTTTTACGTTAGAAACACGGCTTTTCCACCTCATAT
This sequence comes from Plemyria rubiginata, assembly GCA_963576535.1. Classification (NCBI taxonomy): domain Eukaryota; kingdom Metazoa; phylum Arthropoda; class Insecta; order Lepidoptera; family Geometridae; genus Plemyria; species Plemyria rubiginata. The sequence continues at coordinate 6,451,521 of OY754925.1, read as the reverse complement.
ACACGGCTGCCTAAAAATTTTCATTGGCAACACTGCTCAGCAATGTTCAATCACTATACTTATAAATCTGTGTGTTTTGTTTGGTTTTGGTTTGGCTTGCACAAAAAAATTGTATACTCTGAAGGAAAGGAATTTGAATTGCTTTGCATCTTAGTCTAAGCTTTGCATGCATGGTCGGTGGAGTGGAGTGAAATTTTCTACTTTGAAACGAAGTCATTTGATTGCTATTTTGATTGACCTCGAGAGAGTGTTAAATTCCTTGCCTCTTGTTGACTTGAAACGTGAACATGGATGAGGTACGAGCCTTTCTGAACAACCCGTGCCCATCGAGGTCTCAAATGATAAAACTTCGGGGTCCTCTGACCGGTGGTGTTAGCATTTCCAAACATGATGATTTGGATGAGCTGAATAGGAAGGTGGAGCACCGCCAGTCAGTTGTGCCAAGTGGAACAGATTACGCCAGAGAAATTCGCGAGCGGGAAACAGAAATGTATCAGGTAAGTAAATAACCACTGAGCATATAATCACTACGTTATAAATAACATTCGTCGTTATCGTTATTTAAAACAATAACAAACGAAAAAATAACAAACGTTTCTTTTCATCGACATGTATTAGGTAGGTATAGTCTTGACCCTTTGGGTTGACTAAAGCAATCCTTGTACCTGGGTTGGGGGTTTCAAGTAGGGGTACATGATAAGCCCTTCCCTGGAGTTTTAAAAATTTTAATTTCACTTTTTAGGTTACATTACAAGTTAGGATAGGTGTTATAATTTTTCATCTCTAGGACAAAAGGACTCAAGGCCTTATCCCCATCCCTCAACCAAGGTAATCAAGGATTGCTATAGTTTAACCAACAAACATCTATATTATTCATCGCACAAATGTTTGTTCTTGTTGGGGATCAAACCAACTACCTATGGTGCAGAAAGCAGAGCTACTACAAATAGAGCAGTGAAGGCTGTCAAAAATAAAAAAAAATACATTGTGTTGCTGGTGTTGTTTTAATATAGTCATTGAAAAAATAACAAACATTTCTTCATAACATAAGTAGATAAGTTTACTACCTATATAATCATGGCCCTTTTGCTTCTGTAGCACACAAAACTACCTACATTACATAGCTACCTACTGTAATAACCTATCTGTTTATACATTTCATTGATCTAGTGAGCGAAGCAAACGAAGATCTTACAATCAACTTGGGCGATTTGGCATTTTATGTATGTATGTATGTTTGTCCGACGATAACTTGAGAACCGCTTATCCGATCTGCATGAAATTTGGTAAGTGGACAGCTTGTACTTGAGAAATTTACTGGTAAGTATATGAGTAAAATCGGATAAGGGGTTATTAAAATATGGGGTTTTTTAAGGGGGCAAAAATTAAAAAAGTTACACAAAAAAATTAAGTTACATGTCATATGAAAGGGCATGGTTTGGACATTCCAAAACCGTTTTTATTTTTTTCTAGGATGCCTGCTTTTAGAGTTACAACAAAAAAGTTAAATTAAGATAACCAACGAACTAAGAGCTCCCATTTCTAAGAGTTTCGTTGGTATCAAGGTTTTTCTACTGGTCCACCAGTTCCCTTGTTTTTAATAAAAAAAATTATTGAAATAAATTAAAAAAAGTTCTCAGTTCTCATAAAATGTTGACAGCGACCTGGTCTGATGATGGAGCCAAGGTCTGTTCAACGGAACTCTTCAATAAATCGGCCAATTGAGTTAAAACTTCTTTACCATACAAAGTTGCAGTCAGGGGTTACAGTTACACAAAAAAAAAGCAGTTACAGCGGTCAGCGGGTACCATTTAGTAGGTAACCTTTCTAGGTAAGTATACCAAGATAGTGGGGGATAATCAGAGGCAAGGCCAAACAGTAAATTTGGACAGAAATACCTACCTGATCAAGGTAGATAGGTAAGACACAATGCGTGATTGGATTACAATCAACTTGGAAATTCTAAAGCTTCAAAATGGCATGGAATGTCCCCATCAGGTCATACCAATGACTGGAGATGGGTCGTGCCTATTTTATTCTTTGACTTATGCTATGCATGGCAATATGAATTCTGCATATAAAGTGAGGTCTGACATTGTTGCCTACGTAGTTCGTCATTGGGACGACATGCAAGTGTTAAAAAAAACAAATAATATAATGTCTGGACTTGTTTCTGATTACTACCATCTATGTACTTAAATTTTCGGAGCTTTCGGATCGCATCACGAGATCTCAGTTCAGGGCGAACTACTAGTATATGAATTTTTTGTATGTGTATGTTTTTCTAGCAAATAAATGTCTGGTTATTTACCTATGTGTATTGGACTTTGTGTCTGTTGTAATTTTATTAGGGTTTTCTTTATTATATCTAGCACCATAGGGAACGCAAAGAGTTTGAAAGCATGTCTGGAGGACTGGAGTCTCTGGAGCAATTGACTTTATTTGGAACATCAGTAATGAACATCGGTGAATTGAATGAGGAAGCTATGAAGGAGGTTTACAGCAAATACTCATTCCAAAAGAAGGAGGATTTCACCAACAATCTTGCCATCAATAATTTCAAGGAAAAGGTAAGATACCTAGGTTAGATACTTATTAGGAAACCTGCATTGATGTTATTTTTATTTTTAAGTGTTTTTTTCTTGTGTAGGTTCCTACATACATATTCCAGAGCTTTATCTTCTTTTTATGAGATGCGATTCCAATGTTTGTGTGTCAAATAAAAATTATTCTTTTCTTTATGTTGCATCATTGGGATCTAGATATATCCAAAATAAAACCTAACAAAACAATTACCTATACCATTACAGATCTTGAACAGCATTCAAAGTTCTGAAGTCCTAGTTATTGAAGGGCCCACTGGCTGTGGCAAGACTACCCAAGTGCCCCAGTGGATATTGGATGACTGTGTGCAGAATCATAGAGCTTGCAAAATTATTGTTACTCAGCCGAGAAGGATTGCAGCAATCTCTATTGCAAAGAGAGTGGGCCAGGAGAGAGGTTGGGATGTTGGTGGCCTTGTTGGTTATCAGGTAAGTACCCAATTGACAAATATGTAGCCTACACACTTCATTAGCAAGTGTTGAGATTTATACATTTACTAGTGTACCGCCTCGTCTTCACACAGATGCACAGTGATTTTCACAGACAGCCTGAACTGATATTGTTTTTTACTTTGTAGTGATAGTGATGTTCTCGTTCATCATTTTCTTGCCCTTGCCCTAGGTTAGCACCGCAGATGTTTTCTCTTCAATCTCCTCATCTGCTGACATCTCAGCAGTCACTCTTTGCATACTGATGTCATCTTTCACAAAATAAAAAATAAAAAAAAAAAAGATCGAAATAAAAGATGGATCAACTGATCCATCTTTTATTTCGCCTACCGCAAAGTCAAAATCAAAATATGTTTATTCAATAAAATCACAAGGATCACCAGGTGCCAGGACCACTAGGTGCCAGTTCCACGCGACCAACGCATCGACTTCTATGTCCATTCGTATTCATTATATTCTCATACAATGTCATCATAATGTCAATTCCAATCAAAATGCTGCAACTTAGTTTTATGTGTGTTTGTGTAGTTCTTGCAGACTATCCAATTTGGGAATTCCCATTTACCTATATGCTCATTGTAAAAGCAACATAATAAATTTACAGGTGGGGCTTGAAAACAAAACTTCAACCGATACAAGGATTAGTTATGTGACCACTGGGGTACTCCTGCAGAAGCTGGGTAAGGATTTCATATGCAATGTTCTATTATTAGATAGTTGTTGATTCAATTCAGTGAAGAAAAACATCGTGAGGAAACCAGTTAGTATTCTAACAGCGCCGATGGTCTTGCAACCTGTCATGTATGGAATACTAACTAATGCAAAATGTGGGTATGTGCCAAATGTAATGTTTGGACGTACCTCTGACCTCTACCTCGGATATCTAAGGGGGTACTTAGACATCCTCAAAGAATCTTTAGTTAATACCTACTTGGTACTGAGAGATTTGAAGGGATATCTACCGTGCCTGGGGATCAAAGTCGAGAAGCTGTTTCAGTTTTTCAATGCAGATTAAAAGCAGCCAATCTTTCTATCTCTGTGCCTGATTTTGTCTGTTAACATTGAGATGTGGTATACACCATTAATTAATAGATTCACCAATTTTATATCACTCCTCTGTGTTAAGGCCTAACTTGCAACATGACATTGGCGAAGTTGGCTTACCCCCACATGCCAATTGACTTGAATTGAATAGCATGTAGCATAAGTAACTTTATACCTACGAATAAATAATCTTTATACATATTTGTGTGTCGCTTTTGCTTTACAAAATGTGTTTATTCCAGTGGGTTCGAAAACCATGAGTGAATACACTCACATAATCCTTGATGAGGTTCACGAGCGTGGACAAGAAATGGACTTCCTCCTACTGGTTGTGAAGCGGCTTTTGTTCACTGTCTCACCAAACGTCAAAGTCGTGCTCATGTCGGCCACGATCCGAGCGAACATATTCACGGAGTACTTCATGATACCGACACCACAAGGCTTGCAGAGATCAGAATGCATCAAGATTGAGAAAACAAATCAGATGTTCAATGTGAAGACGTTTTACTTGAATGACTTAAAACAATTTGGTGCTGTAAGTTTATTTTACTGAAATAAGTATCAATAATGAAACAATTATTTTATCCTACCGAAAGTTTGTAACTGTGGTCGCCCAGCGACAAAGCCCTTTAAATAAATTTAAAAAAAAAAAATGGATGGATGGATGTTTGTTACTCTTTCACGCCGGAAGGCCTGAACGGATCTGGATGAAACTTGGCAGAGAGGTAGATTATAGTCTGGAAGCCTATGTGCTGCATAGGCTACTTTTTATCCCGTGGACATACTGATATTTAAATCTTCGCGGGTGAAACCGCGGGGCGCCATTAGTATTCACATATTTTTTTTCTAAAATAAATAAAATGATAGACAAAATAATAATAATAATCAACGTAATAAATAACGTGGTACACTATCTCGTTCCAATCCCCAAACTAAGCAAAGCTGATTATATTACTCAAATACTTTTTTTGTAATATATACATACTTATATGACGTTGAAAAAATAACACCCAGACAGAGAACAAACGTATGTGTATGTGTGACATACATATAGATGTTTGTTCTCTGATCAAACCCTAAAGCGCCGAGGGCAGAGCTACCAGCCGAGCTGTGAAGACTGCCTATTAATTTATAGCTTTGCGCGTACGAATTGTCGCCGTATTCTTGTCTCTCTTCTACACTAATTATGTATAAAAATTATGTGTTTTTCAGATTCTTCATCAATGCACTCCCAAAACCGGAGAGCCTTGCATAATGCCAGAAATGAACCACCTTGTTGTGAAGCTTTTGAATGCGTTTGAAATTATTGATCAGAAGGAGGATGGCTACGCGGATCGCTCTGAGGCGGATTTGCCGTCGGTCCTTATATTCCTGCCCGGTATCTACGAGATTGAAGAGCTGTTTATGTGTTTGACAGATCAGAAGTTACGGTTAGTATAAGCTGCGCTTATGGTCCTATATATGCCGTTGCGATACACTACTCCCCCCCCCCTTTTATGTACAGACCTGTCCATCCAAAGGTTGCCTGGAAGAGATCGCTGTTAGCGATAAGGCCGCCCATTGAATTATTACAATTTTTAGACATAAGTTGAAATGTTATCTTTTTTGTTGTAATAATCAATAAAGAGTTATCTATCTATCTATGTTAATATTGGTGGAAAATTCGCACATCTAGCGCCAAACGAATAGATTATTTTACTAGGAAAATGAGGTGGAATACCTACTTTATATCACAAACATTTTTGTCCTTGGTTAGGAACAAACCCAACAACTCACAGCATAGACAGCTACTACCAAAAAGCTGTAGTCAGTTTTCAAGCTAAAGTTCAGCTGTGAACGTCATTCAATCGCTTATAATTTGGCTTAGACTGGTTATACTATGCTTGCACTTTTGCTCGTATATTTTAAAGTAATACAATAAAATATCAAAACTTTTAGTGAGAAACTATCAGGCGCCGAAAGTGCTCACTACAATTGGTGGGTACTGCCGCTGCACTCTACTATAACGGCAGACGAGCAAGTGAGGGTGTTTCAAAGGGCACCGCCTGGCCGCAGGAAGATTATACTGGCCACTAACATCGCCGAGAGCTCTATCACTGTACCTGACATCAAATATGGTAAGATACCATCGCAAAAAATATGGAACTAAATGAGTTTTTAAAAGCGAATACTTTAGACAGACACAGACTACACACTTACACTACACTTAGACTACAGACTTTAACTTATAAACTACTAGCGACCCGCCCGCGCGCCCCTGCTTCGCACGGGTGCACATTGTTTTTCTACTATATCATGCATGTATTATACATATAAACCTTCCTCTTGAATCACTCATATCTATTTAAAAAACCGCATTAAAATCCCATGTGTAGTTTTAAAGATTTAAGCATACATAGGGATATACGGACAGAGAAAGCGACTTTGTTTTATACTATGTAGTGATAATACTTACATAGATAGATGTATTTTATTATACATAGAAAACACCCAAACCAACGTAACAAATTTATGCAGATCGTACACAAATTTGGATAAATTATGAAATTATTATGGTTATAATTTAGCCAGTATAGTGCCAATCCAACGACGGAATGTCTTAAAACTATGTTTTCAGTGATCGATTACTGCCTCATGAAGACATTAGTAGCAGATGACCAAACCAACTTTACGACACTGCAGCTCTCGTGGGCCGCCAAGTCGAACTGCGAACAGCGCGCCGGCCGAGCGGGCCGTGTGAGGGATGGACGTGTCTACAGGCTCGTCAACGACAAGTTCTATGTAAGTTTAAGCTATGGCGAATACAAGAACTGAGAACAGAATATTGTTATACAAAGGGTTATGGCGCATCCACACATGCCGCCGGCTTTCAGACCGGCCTGTCGCTGAATTTGCCACCGGCTTTACCGGCGGCCAGCAGATGCGGTTGCAATTTTCGCAGTAGTGTTGTCCATATGCCTTGGGTTCCACAATAGTTCATTTTCTTGATACTTTTCTATTAACAAAAGTACTGCACTATCATCCCAGTTAAATTCTGTCATTTCGTTATTTATATGAAATGATGTTATACATGAATACGACAACACTACCACTCCGTATCGAAGCCGCAAACAAACTGCCGCCGGCAACGAAAGCCGCGCGTGCCGCAGGTAAAAGATGCATGTGCCGGCGGGCATGTGTGGATGCGCCATTAAAACTACCTATTATGTACGAGGTACATGGTTTCACTACCAAGCTTTATACCGAGTAAATAGAAACCGAGTAATAATGGTTTTCCAGCGTCATGTGTTACATTGCACTTTTAACTAATATTGTGAGAAAATAAAATCATTATGATATATTACCAATTAAATTTGAAAACTTCGCGCTATAAAAAAATATATTACCAATTAAATTTATAAACGCGCCAGTGCATTTTTTATTTATCACCGCATTTAATAAGATTTTCTCAGAGAAAAAGAAATACTTCTCTCTCGTACGCTACAATGACAGTCCTTTTGAGCAAGACGAGTGAAAAGCATGATAGCTTTCAAAGCTACGTCTTCGATTTGCGTTTTAATGTAATCCTATTTATATCAATTGACAGCACAACTTATTGGAAGAAGGAACGCCAGAAATCAAGAGGTGTCCATTGGAGCGGTTGGTGTTACTAGCCAAGATGTTAGACATGGGCCCTCCAAGTGACATCTTAGCTCTGGCATTGGACCCCCCTGACATGTCTAACATTCATCGCACGCTATTGGTGTTAAAAGAGGTATTTAGGCAAATTTGACAGCCCTCAGTAAGTGCGCTTATAGACGTCTGTTTTTTTTTCACCGGACCGCACTGGTGGCCGTCAAGCCGGCGAGGAGAAGCAGTGGTGCATCTGACGTAAATTGTTTGCCAAACCGATGTCCGGTGCTTGTACACACATTATATACCTCACCTCACCACCGTGAGAAAATGTTATCAACTCCAGAAACAGTTTCTTAACTAGTTAGGGACCCTATGGATTCACAATATAACTGTGCCTATCTTATTATGTCAATAAAACGCATTGTTACTTTTTTCTTTACTTTAACTACCACTACCACTTAGCGTGGGATAAGGGCAGGAAGATGATGATTATGCTGACTATAATGTGGTTATGTGTGTGATGTGAGATTTCTGCTCTTCCTATCCTTTCTTCTTTTTCCTTTTCCTTTCTTCTTTCATTTTTTTTGACGACCTCAGCTGCGCAACTGGCGAGAGTCCGCCTGCGACGCAAGAGGTTGCGGGTTCGATTCCCGCCTCTGAACAAATTTGTGTTCGATCTGCAGAAATTTGTTCCGTTAGCCTGGGTGTTATGTATGATAAAAAAATATCTATCTATGTAAGTATATAATGTATTAAATATATCAGTCATCTAGTACCCATAACACAAGCATTGAGTAGCTTACTTTGGGGCTAGATGGTGCTGTGTGAATCGTTCAGCACTATTTATTTATTTATTATTGACTTCTTCATGTCTCTCATCATAGATCGGCGCTCTGAAAAAGACACTAGATGGCGAATGGGTACCGAATGACGGCGAAATCACGTACTTGGGTCGCATAATGGCCAAGCTGCCGGTGGACGTCATGATATCCAAACTGATCATGCTGGGATACATCTACGGTTGCCTGGATGAATGTGTTATTATGGGTAAGTCTTTCTGCCATAGACCATTCAGCCAATTACGTATTGGTAAAATTAGTTTCAAGGGTTATATTCGAAATCAGTAAGTAAATACATATAAAAAATTTAATGTTTTGCGCATATCGATACATAGAAAAGCAGTTGCAATTAAACTTTGTTAGCAACTATGGTTAATGTTAGCTCAAAGATGTATACATACATATACCAATTTCAAACAGAATAAATGATTGCACAAAGTAATGCAATAACCCCGCATCATGTAAATAATTAAAAATTACTACATCCAGTGGTTTCATATTTGAAAAATCGTAGAAATGTGTTATCGAGACATAAATAACCTAAGCGTGGTGTAAACCGGTCGCGAGTTACCTAATAAAGAGAGTTAGCTTAGTACATTCTGGTTTCAGCGGCGGCAATGTCGGCGAAGAATTTATTCAGTAGTCCTTTCCGCGATCGCTTGAACGCGTACAACTCCAAACTGACGTGGGCAGACGGCTCCACTAGCGATTGTATCGCCTTCATGAATGTCTACAAGGTAAGTTAAAAAATTATTCAGATGTCATGGTCAGTACACATGCTCAAAAATAAGCATGCCTATTTTGAGTATGCTCAAAAATCATGCGACCAAATAAGCATGCTTATTTACTAGCAAACAGGTCTTGCTAGTAAATAAGCATGCTTATTTGGTCGCACACGTGCTTTTATTGAGCAATGCTTGAAAAAAGCATGCTTTTTGTCCAAAAATAACCACGTGTGTCAGTAGCTTCATAGATCCAAATAAATATTTAAACTTCATATTATAGGTAACAATAATAGTTTAGATCCATCTATCATGTCCGTACCTAGGTGTGGACCCATCTCCGCCAACAAAACTACTTCAAGCAGCAAGGTAACAGCGAGGCGCAATGGGCGGGACGATTCTACGTGCAGATACGCTCGCTGCGCGAAACTGACGACATGGTCCGTGAGCTGAAGCAGAGACTGTCCAGGGAGGGCATTGAACCCGCCAAGGGTAACTCGCCCTGGTCGGGTTCGGAGATATCTCTCGTTTTGAAGGTTAGTGAATTGTGGGCTATTTCTATCAATATCAATAAAAAAAATGTTGTTAAGGCTCCGGTGACAGCGGCTCGCAATTTCGAGGTGCGATTGGCTATTATTTAATTTTATTTCATTTCGGGGAGGTTGTTTGAAAAAATAACTCTAAAGAAACACGCATAAATACTGTTCGAACACAAATAATACAATAATATAAGGGAAATGTGCTTGAGTCAGAAATCATTTTGGTATTAGGTAAATGTAAGACCAAACATACTAATACCAAAATGATTTCTGATTCGGGCATGTTTCCCTTATATTATTGTATTATTTGTGTTCGAACAGTATTTATGCGTGTTTCTTTAGAGTTATTTTTTCAAACAACCTCCCCGAAATGAAATAAAATGAAATAATAGCCAATCGCACCTCGAAATTGCGAGCCGCAGTCACCGGACCCTTAAGACAATATCCTACTAATATTTTAAACGCGAAAGTTTGTGAGTATGGATGGATAGATGGATGGATAGATGTTTGGGTGAATCAACTTTTAAGGCACTCCTTTTGTGTCCCTGTCATGCAAAGAGCATAAAAATCCTAATTTCCTTATAAAATATGTTTGTTTTGATGTTAACGTAAACTTAGATCCTTTCCTAACATGCTAGTTTCATAGTATTTTATAGTTAATAGGAAAATTTTTGACTTTATTATGGTAACTCAGCAGAACATAAGCACTATCCATACAAAAAACATGTGTCCCCAGGCCTAGATGACGATACAATTTAGGACGTATCTTAAAAAAAAGGTATGAATGCACAGCCTTTTTACCCAATATTATGATTCAGAAAAAGATAAACTTACGTTTAAAGTTAACATTTATAAAAGTTTGACAAATATTTTATATTTTTCGTGCATCCAAACTTTTGTCCCAAACTTTGATCAAAACATCAGTTCTACAGAGTTACCGATAAAAATTCATGACCGTTATCAAGAGATGACGCCTACCTTGGTGTCATCTAAGGCGATTATTGTCTAATATTTAGTTGGTATGATCAAAAAATTTCTACCTAGCTTTACCGCCCCCCCAGCCTAAATTAAGTTCTCAGCTGGTGCGCGTAGGTTTATTGTCGCTCTACAGCGTTGCAATGGATATTTATGAGGCACCCTCGTCACTTTTTCTAAAAAAACTCGTTAATATTAGCTTAGATGTCGTGCCCCACTGCAAAACCTAAAAATAGATAAACTTGTGCAAATGTTAACAGTGTATTTTCATAATATTTCGATGATTTATTTTTTATTGTTAGTTGTTCATAATGTTGTCAAAGGAGTGTCTTAAAAGTTGATTCACCCGTTTGTTACTCTTTCACGCCGGAACGGCTGAACGGATCTGGATGAATCTTGGCAGAGAGATGTATTATAGTCTGGAATAACACATCTTAGGCTACTTTTTATCCCGTGGGAATACCGAGTGTTGGCAGATATTTAGCATTTTACCGTATTTAGCTGATACATTTTTAGTTCCTAAATAATAACTAGATGTCGCCATAGGAAGGATTAGCACGCGCTATCGTTGCGTTTTGAGCAATGAGTGATATCAGCAATCGTAGGTATAAATGTTTTCCGATCACCTGGATTTAAATCTGCGCGGGTGAAACCGCGGGGCGCAACTAGTATAATAATAAACTTCCAGTGAGGTACCAGTAACGGCGCTAGTCAGCCTAATATGAGTTAAAATGTCGTTTTAGGTTCGTTTCCTTATGACTTTTTTTACAAAAAAGTTTTGGAAGTTATGGTTTATTTAAAATGCATCATTCGATATGCCGTTATTCAACCTGAAGAAAAACTATCGATAAATCTCTGCATACGGATTATTACAACTGTTTTTGTGAATGTCAGAACTTATTATATTGTGTGTTTCCAGGTGGTCCTAGCGGGTGCGTTCTACCCACAATACTTCATCCAAGTGTCTTTGGACGAAGATCGCGAGCGCGATGCTGTGAAAATACTCGGCGGATTGGATCCAAGAAACACGGTAATAGTACTATGAAATAGATGTGTGTGGAATATATGAAAATCTTTTTATTTATGACAGCACAATATACACAATCAACAAACAGACGAAAAAACAAGGATTACACACACAACTTATCACAAATCACAATCCACATGACATAAGATTTAAACGACAATCGATTGTAGCACTTTAACTGCTGGGGAATAATAATTTGTCAGTGGATGGAGAGGGCTGAGAGTCATTCTTCCTGGAAATGTAGCTATGTATAGTGGAAGCCTGTTCTCGAATAGTCACCACAAAGAAGAAGTGTGACATCCTCCTACGCGATGGACTAGCTACATTGCGAGGGTCGCGGAAAGTCGGTGGATGTAGAGGGTTCAAAACGTTTTTCCACTTTTTTTCTTAATTTAATTCATTCAAAATATAAAAAATTATAATTATTATTCTAAATTTATATATATTATTCATTTAAAATATAAAAATGATCAATTGTAAAAAATCAAATACTTTCAGGTATACTTGAAGAATTTCCCTGACAATCAACCGGGCGAGGTGTACGCGGCTGCCATAAAGAACATCATTCGCCAACACATCTCAGACGAGCCTCGCGTTATCTTCGACTCGAATAGCCAGTAAGATACTTACCCATTTCTAAAGAAGTAAAGCTCTTTGTGAAGGGATCTTCTGGGGAAGCACTACCCTTCTCTGCCGCCAAGCAGTGTCGCTGTTTTTCGGTTTGAAGGGTGTGGTTTCCGGTGAAATTATAGGCACATAGGGCTTTACATTGTATATGCCGATATGCCTCAAATTGAACGAAGGGCAGTGCTTCGTAGGCCACGTTCATATCGCGCGTGACTTACGAGGCAATGCTTTGTTATAGGTGATGGTTACCGCTTAACATCAGGTCATTCGCTTGTTCCATTAGCAAGTAAAATGAAATAAAAAGATAATATACATATATCTTAGTGTGCTGTAACGATGTAGTAATATATTTTATTAAAGAACATAATTATAAGCGTTAATATTGAACTTTTTTGATTACAGAAAAGTGTTCCTGACTTTCCAAGATCGCTTTGGTGGTTCGCGACAACGTGACAGAGATAGTGGTGTATGTACCTATTAAAAATATCCACCTTATTCGACGCTTAAAATAGCCGGTTCAATGGTGTCGATTCTGTTGCATTATCCTAAACCTAATCTGACAGCTCTAAAACTATAGCCGTCCTTGTTGTTTCGGTCTTTTAGAAAGGGATGGCAGTATTCTTAAAGCTGTTGAAATAGGTTATGTTAGGAAAATTAAATAACAGAATTGGCAACAGTTTCTGTTGTAACTTTGTAAGATGTAAAGTACTTCTCTTTACTGTATTTCCATTTATGAGCCTGACAACTGTCAAACCACTTATAACTGTAATCTTGTTTGGATAAAATTTAATTTTTGTTGAACCTTTGTAATAAACGTAAGACGGCATTTACAGTCGTTTGTTGTTTTCATATTTGGGCCAACAGCAAGCCATATAAAAACTTATGCATTTGGCCCGTGCATTGCTATACAAGTTATATATATATTGCAGGATCCTACTATACCCGGTCAAGTGGTACTCCCGGTGTACAAATCGATAAAGGCAAGGCAACTGAAAATGGATATTAGGATCCCGTTGCTCCCGTAAGTACCATCACCACTTTTTGTTGTCTCTAGTTCTCTCGAAACTGGTTGTTATTTCTTAATTCTACTATAAACGTGAAAGTTTGTAAGTATGGATGGATGTTTCTTACTCTTTCACGCTGGAACGGCTGAACGGATCTGGATGAAACTTGGCAGAGAGATAGATTATAGTCTGGAATAGCACATAGGCTACGTATTAAACCCCGGATTTAAATCTGCGCGAGTGAAACCGCGGGGCGCAACTAGTTGGTTAATATTTCTCAATTTATCCGCTCCGCACCCTCGCACTGCCTCAGTGGACAGGCAGCCTTAATGTCGTCTTATATACTTTTTGTGACTACTGATTCCTAAAAAAACTATCTGGTTCCCATGTTACAAGACTTGCTTAGTTTAGCGTTAAATAGTACGGTGTGGTGTCTAAGTCCACCAATTTCATTTATAATTGGTTGAAACCAGGTCTAAGTCAAAAAAAGGGTCATTCATTAAAAGTCATTCGTTAAAATCACGAGGATCACTTTGAAACTTAGGTAACTCTAGGTGCCAGTTCCACGCAACCAAAACCTAGAAGGTAGCTTAAGTAAATTAACTAGTATACTATTTGTGATCACGTTTCAAAATGCATTTTTGTATTTCCACAGACCACAGAAAGCGGAAGCCTTAGCCGAGGAAATGAAAGCCAGGCAGGTAGATCTCGACTTGGATAGGATGGTGCCGCGACTACCGGACATCGACGAAACTCACTTCCCGTTGAAAATATGCAATGTGAGTTGTAGCATACACTAAGTAATATGAAGCGTTTGTGTATTATTTTGTCTCTGATATATTATCTGAATATAACCTTGTCTATGGTTGTAGTGTATACGACTCGCCTGACTATTTCTAGCGCCAAGCGACGATGCTCGCATTGTAGTGTTCCAAATTGAAAATTAATTGACTACGAAAACCAGTAAAATAATTTTTGGAAGTAAAACTAGGTAGTTTTCAAAAAAATAGTATTTTGATGAATCTTTGTAAATTTATTTTTAAAATCCGTAATTAAAACTGTCTAACTATCACGTTTCATGAGATACAGCCTGGTGACAGACGGGCAGCGGGGTCTAAATAATAGGGTTCTGTTCTGTTTTACCCTATGGGTATCGCACCCTAAAAATTATAAAAAAAAGTGTATAAAACTCACGTTTATCCCACAGCTGAGCAGCTTGAGTGAGTTTTGGGTTCACCACGATGATGACTCGACGAGCAGCGACCTGTACAAGATCCATTCGACGCTGAACAAGGCCCCTCTGATCGCACACACGGGTGACGTCGAATGCGGGGATGTGTACGCCGCTCCGTATAACGAAGGACTCGGCCGCGCTAAAGTATTGAAGCTGCTGCCTCGAGACATGGTTCAGGTGAGATAGCGTTTGAAAGTGAAGAAAGATACATTTACTGTTACAGGCACATGCTTTAGACAGGGACAGCGGCCCGATTACGCTGATGTATGGCTATCGAGATGGCTTTCAGTTTGACATTTGATTCCCATCCTTCCAAGGAATTTAGATACTAGATCCGTCCATATGTGGCTATTACACTATGGGAATCAAATGCTCTCGTCAGAGAGTATTATATTCCTTGATCAAATGTCAAACTAAAAGCCATCTCGATAGCCAGACATTAGCGTAATCGGGCCGCGGGCCAATACATGTGTAAGGGAGGGCTTAGTTGCGCCTTCTTCCAGTCGTGTAACTTCTTGTATTGTCACTAGTTTCTTCCGAAACAGTGTGGTGAATGGATTTTAAGTGCGCCTCGAGAGGCTCCTTTCGAGCACTAGACACTTATACATAAATATTTAAGTTCTAAAATAGGCCGGTTTAGAAAGAGATAGATTATAGTGTGGAATAGCACATAGTCTACTTTTTATCGCGTGGGAATGCCGGGATTTAATCTGCGCGGGTGAAACCGCGGTGCGCAACTAGTATATCATATATCAATGTTTAATTTTACTAAGATATCCCCTCAGATCTGTTCAAGCCGTTATGATCTGCAGGTGCTGTTCATAGACATCGGAGTGACGTCACCTCGCATACCAACGAGCAAGCTGCGCGTGTTACCGCCGGGGTTATGTCAGACCGCGCCGCCGCTAGCTATGCGCTGCCGCCTGGCCGCGCTGGCGCCGCCGCCTCTACAGGACCCGCACGGACATTGGACGCAGCATGCTATCACTTTCTTCCGGGAGCTGTGTACTCGGGCACCTTTGCTGGGCGAGGTATTACATTACAATCTACATCATTGGAAATAGAAACAAAATATGATAAGTACTGTTTCTTATTGACGTAAAATCTGAGTGTGAGTCTAAATAAGGTGGACTGGTGAACAAGGTGGCTTCTAGGCAATTCTGTTTCACCGTCGGCTACATAGTCACCGCACCGTCATAGGTACCGCTTATCATCACCAAAAAATATAAAAACCAAGCAAAGCGGCGATAAAATTTTGTTGCTTTGCATTCGAGTTGGGGATATTTTATTACGGCGAGTCTCGATCTTGATTTCCACACAGAATCACAAACTAAACAAATTACCAGACGCGTGCAAGCTTCTGCAATTGAGCATCTTTATCTTGCACCTATCTCAAGCATAATCTCATTAATCTGTGGGAAGTTTAGTCTAAAATTATATTATTTATGCAGGTGTACTCTGTGGTCCATGGAGTGGTGGCTATCAAGCTGCTTGGAGATGGTGGCTTGCTCAACATCAACAGCATACTGCTGAGAGATGGCTACGCTATTCCGTGTGAGGAGAGCTACGAATCTAAGGTATTGTCACTTGTTTTTACGATGTCCCAAAACTATTATCTGAGTGGGATTTTAACGCCTTTTCCTTGATATTTATTTATTTAGTTTCACACGGACAGAGGGAACGGAGTGCGGAGTCTTAGTAGTAGTCTTAGTCCCGTTTTACCCTTTGTGTATGGAACCCTGAATACAAAAAAATAAAAAACCTGTGTTGTGGATTTTGATTACCTAGTGTGGCTTTTGATTATACCTAACAGATGTTTGGTATTTAATAATTTTCATTTAAATAATTGCACCTAACTGTTTTCAATAATTTTATACAGTTGAACCACGACCTCCGACAAACAGCGAACGAGCTGAACTTAGCTCAGAAGCGCGCACACAACAAGGAACAGACAAAGTTGGCTTACAACCAACTGTGGGAGATCGAGTCGCCATCGCCGAAAGAATGCAGCTCTGACGTCTGCCTGAAAGGGCCTTTCAGGTGAGCCTTATCTGTATTGCATTCACCTATGAAGTTTATAAAGTGTAACGAATCACATGGTATGAAAATAAAGCGTGCTAATAGTCTTGGGCCCAGCGCACACCAGCGGAGGCGCGGCGTTTAGCATTTTTTTTTACTGTCAAACTATTATCGACATTGTCTACGTTGAAATAATATTGAAAACCCCGCAGTCACGATCTTGTGCGCGTAGTCGCTTCGATGCGTTCAGGAATTATTGTGTTAATTGATTTTCGATATTATTTCAACGCGTACAACGCCGATATTAGTTTGACAGCGAACAAATTCTCTTCGCCGCGCCTCAGCTGGTGTGCGCTGGGCCTTGTAGGTACAATTAAAGTCACCGATATATTTGCTACTCAGCGATAAATATTGCAGCATAAGATACCGCAAGCGCTTTACATTTAATTAAATAAAAACTTAATTATAAAAAAAACTACTTCCTCACGACTCAATTCAGCAGCATGAGTAAGCGAATTGTACTCACCAATGAGTCAATAGTGACAAGCTATGAATTATGAATGAACAGAAATCAGGAAGAGCACCTCCCTGTATTTCGTTTTCTTACAATGATTTCTGTTTTTTCATAATTGCCTACTACGTCACTACTGGCATCTTGTATTCATATTGGTCCTATTCATACAGCCATAACAAGATTGCATATTAAGCATGGTTTTTTAACTGACTTCAAAAAAGGAGGTTCTCGGTTCAACCGTTTTTTTTTGTTAGTCCTTTGGAATCGACCCTGTATACGCTGATGTACGCGAGCCGCGATAAACAAGTGCACATCGAGTGGAGCTCCGTCAACTCAGTGCTACTAGACACCGCGCCTCAGGAAACACACGAGAGGTAACAATTACAATTTAATGATTGAAAAACCAACCGCTTTTATACATTTATTTTCACTTACATTTTAGAACTAAAGTTAATTGTGCATATCTGTCTGTTTCGATGACTGGAATATCTACTCCAGACATCGCTTTTCAGCTATTAATTGTACATTATTGGTTCATAATAAGTGTTTAATTTTTTCTTTTGTTAGTTTGTAAGTTGAGAATTAATATTATTCATTCATTCATTCAATTATCCTACTGCTAAACGCGAAAGTTTGTAAGTATGGATGGATGGATAGATGTTTGTTACTCTTTCACGCTGGAACGGCTGAACGGATCAGGATGAAACTTGGCAGAGATAGATTATACCCTGGAATAGCACATAGGCTACTTTTTATAACATATGCTGCTAAAATCAAGATATCATATGCGCAAAGACTCCAGCATTTCGGAATGTCATCTCTTAAAAAACGAGGAACACAACTTTACTTAATATTCTGTTTTAAAGTTTTGAATAACCAAATAACATGCCCTCAGTTATTAAATCTGTTTCAATTCAGAGTCCCGTGTAGAATGCCCCGCTATCCAATCACCTTGCTTGTCCCTCCACTGCACACCACTGTCCTGGGTAGTAACTCCCCTGTCCCAAGGCTCTGTAGATCACTAAATAGCATCAAAAATATTGATATTTTTTCAGTTAACCTTCTTAAGTTCCGCCGGCACTTGGTCGAGAAATTACCAAATTGTTAAGGATTTTTTTTATTGTCACAAAAAAAATGTTTTTGTATCATCTTTCTAAACAATCACTGTCCCTCCTTTTATTTTATATACTCACCGTAATGTCACCCTATCCACTTAGTTAATTTTAATGCATGTAGTGTTTACCTATAACTAGTTGTGCAATTAGCTCTAAATAGTACATACGTACGTACGTAGATGTAAGTTTAGTTTATTAAATTGTATTGTTGTAACAGCTGTTGGTAGACCTGAATAAAAAAAATAATACCGGGATTTAAATCTGCGCGGGTGAAACCGCGGTGTTAAATATTAATATAGTTCGATTGACCGATAGTGGTACCGATTCTGTTGTAACGGCTAACTAACGATTAGGTACGTAACGTTATCGTAACATAACGTTTTAAAATGATCATTGTAATTTTACTTTAAGAAAAAATAATAATTTGAATGACTTAATATCCCAGGTTGGTGGTAGCAGGGAATGTGGGGCAGAATGAGCACAGCAGCAAACTAACGCTTCGCCACACGACAATGATGCCCGACATCCCTGGATTGCCAGCTCTCATGGCGCTGCTGTTCTGTCCTACGTAAGTTCTTGTCGAGTTTGTGAATTCAACGTGCGCCTCAAGTACTACTTGAAAGGAGCATACATTTTAAGCATTACGTAAGTTGTATCACATTATCTTGTGTAATCAGAACTTGAAGCTCTTGTGGATCGATTACCATCAAGAACCAACATTTGTGGAAAATAGTTATTTTGACACTGCTAGCTAATGGCACGTGAGGTACTGATGTTAAGCCTCATGTGCTTGTAATTTCATCGGCAACCACAACCTTCAAATTGTAACACAGCAACGCTGCTTGGCGGCAGAAAAGGTCGCTGCTTGTCGGACTTCTCCGAACAAAACCTTCACAGAGAGCTGGCTATTTTCTTAAATGTAAGAGTTACCTTTCTTATCGAGGTTCAGATGCAGTTTCCTCCAATTGAGTCTTTCCAATGCGACCTCCTTGACTTCCTTTACGACATGACAGCGACCTTCTCTTTCTGGCTCATTTAACTTATTATTGGCCTTCCTCTTTCTTGCTTTGCTTCAACCTTTCCTTCAATGATGTTCTTTATGTAGCTGATGTTCTATAAGTAGCTGTCATGTCATATGATGTCCAAATATTTGTTAAACTTTACCTTTAGAAAGATAACAAAATAGTAGTAGTATGGAAAATTATAAAATAGTGATAAAAAGAGCTCTACTATTCTTAAAATAGATACTTAGTGTGCCGAAATGAGGTTGTATTAATAAAATGTTACAATACAGAGCGGAGCTGCGACGCGACATGGGCGGCACGCGCTATGTGAGCGCACTCTGCGGCCTGGGCAGTACTGAGGACGGATCGCCTTTCTTCCCGGAGCACGACTTACTGCTCAACATTGACGCTGACATGTCTATCGATGATATTGGCTCGGTAAGTACGAAAACAATACTATTTTGATTATCACTACATGGTATAAAACAATATCGCTTCCCGCTCTTTGTCCCTAAGTATGGTTGAATATTTAAAACTAGCGACCAGCCCGCGCGCTCCTGCTTCGCACGGGTGCACATATCATGCATGTATTATACATATAAACCTTCCTCTTGAATCACTCTATCTATTAAAAAAAACCGCATCAGAATCCGTTGCGTAGTTTTAAAGATTTAAGCATACATAGGGACATAGGGATATAGGGACATAGGGATATAGGGACAGAGAAAGCGACTTTGTTATATACTATGTAGTGACTACGCAACGGATTTTGATGCGTTTTTAATAGATAGAGTGACTAAAGAGTTTTAATAAAAAAAAACACTTCAATACATGTTGTCTTAGCAAATCCGCTTTTCGAGTGTCCGTTTCCTTACGTCGAGTCACAAGGACAATTTTGGAACATTTAATTGAACATCTTGTGCATCTAGTTGCTGGTATTATAAGTGAGATATTGTGTTTGTGCGCATGTTCGTGCAAGAGACAACCACAGTTCAGAACACAGTTAAAAAGTAGAAGAGTGAGCTAAATAGAATTAATTATAATTTTTGCTCGCAGATAAATCACATCCGCCATCTGATGGACTACATGATGTATTGCAAAGACGGCCAGGAAATTCCCACGACTGACGACGAAATGCGCCCGCGCATACCCAAGTTCATTCGCGCAGATCTCATGAAGTAAGCTGGTTTTGTTTCATATGAAAAGAGAACATAGCTTAAAACTAGATGGTAGGATTTTGAACTAGATTTAGAACTAGATGGTAGGATTTTGGATCTCATGCTACGAGGGCCTAGTTTACACAGCATGTTAGTAAGTTAGTGTAAGAGAAGGCGAGTGAGCAGAACGGTCTAGATAGAAGACAGCTATTCACTCTTGCCTTGAATAGGCCCAAATTGTAGTGGTCAGTAAAGATGGACGACGGCAATGAGTTCCACTCCTTTTTTATATTTTTTTATTAATTCTTAGATTCACAGTTTTTCTTATTGTCTATATTAATTTATATGATGTATATTTTAATTTTATGCCATTCACCTTCACAAAAGCTTGTTTGATTCTCTGAAAACCGTGATCAATAGCTCGCTGTCTCTCTCTCTCTCAAACAGAATTTAGTGCCCACCATGACCAAGCACTTACTAAATGTTTTGGTGTTCGATTTAGAGGACACCACTACATGACCCCTTAATGCTATACAAGCTCCTTGGAAAAAATACTAAATAATTCTTCGAGTTCTATTCTAATTAATTTAACCTT
Organism: Plemyria rubiginata; assembly: GCA_963576535.1. NCBI lineage: Eukaryota > Metazoa > Arthropoda > Insecta > Lepidoptera > Geometridae > Plemyria > Plemyria rubiginata. Next base: position 6,430,438 of record OY754925.1, on the reverse strand, counting down.
ATTTTGTAATTCATCAAATGTTTATTTTCGCCTAAAACATTCTTTTTCTCGTAATCATGATAGGTATAAAGTATAGTATGCAACTCTTGGATAAAACTGATATATAGCGAGGGCCTTGAATCACTTGCGTTGCTCAGGAATCACGAGCACAGTGAGTGGTTCAATTATCATGAATCACTCCCTACGGTCGTGATTCAGTCATTAGAATCCTTCACTTTCTCGTGATTCATCTATGGCCCTCGCTTTTAATCCTTTCTCTAATCACTACATAGTATAAAACAAAGTCGCTTTCCTGTCCCTATATCCCTATGTCCCTATGTATGCTTAAATCTTTAAAACTACGCAACGGATTTTAATGCGGTTTTTTTAATAGTTAGAGTGATTCAAGAGGAAGGTTTATATGTATAATACATGCATGATATAGTAGAAAAACAATGTGCCCGTGTGAAGCAGGGCCGCGCGGGCGGGTCGCTAGTTGCTTAAGGTGAAGACAAGAGTTAATGTGACTCGCTCGCACGATTTGATTTGTTGAAGGATATAAAATCACAAAACCTGTTTTCGGTAAATCGCAAACAACCATTTTTTGTGTAATCACATTGATCACAGATTAGTAAAAAAATCATTTTGATCGATACAAGTTTTCCTACTTAAAAGTTCACTTTTCTAGTTTTCGTACATAAGCAAACTTTTGAGTAGGAAAACTTGCATCGATCAGAATGAAATTTTTACCAAAAGTTTGCGATTTTTCAAAATTAGGCTTAGAGATTTTATATCTTTCAAAATGTCGAATCGTGCGAGCAAGAGGTATTTTAGGTGCTGTCAACGCCTTAATATAATGTTGCACATAACCAGGCTCCTGATGAGACGGCGCAAGCACCGCGAGCCCCAGGTGGTGCCGAACGCGTGGGAGTGGCGCTCGGTGCCCGAGGACGAGCTGCTGGAGATCACAGTCCCGGAGATGGTGGAGCGCGCCGTCGTGTTCCCGCTGCACTCGCCGCAGGAGCTGCGTCCCGTCTCGCAGGACTATCTCGCCGCGCTCAAGCGGGAGAACGACGCGCTCAAGCTGCTCGTCGGCAGGTTCGTTACAAGTCTGATTGCATGTATCGGCTCGAGATAGTGCTGCGTGCATTGTCTACCAATATAATCTATCTAATACCTTCGAGCAATTCTTGTATATATATTTATTTGTTTATGATCTGCCGCGCTCAAGCGGGAGAGCGACGCTCTCAAGCTGCTCGTCGGCAGGTTCGTTACAAGTCTGATTGCATGTATCGGCTCGAGTTAGTGCTGCGTGGATTGTCTACCAATATAATCTATCTAATACCTTCGAGCAATTCTTGTATATATATTTATTTGTTTATAACCTGCCGCGCTCAAGCGGAAGAACGACGCTCTCAAGCTGCTCGTCGGCAGGTTCGTTACAGCTCTGATTGCAAGTATCGGCTCGAGATAGTGCTGCGTAGATTGTCTACCAATGTAATCTATCTAATACCTTCGAGCAATTCTTGTATACAGGGTTACTGGTAACTCGACGTATTCCTTGCAGGACGTCCTAGTAGGGTTAAAATGCAGCAAATTAGGCCACCAAATGTTCTACCGTTGTTTGTTCAGTAGTTTTTGAGTTAGTTAGATTTTTTGGTGTTTTATGAAAAATCCTAGATTAAATCATTTGAAGCCAATTTAAAAATGATTTGATTTTGAATTTTTTGAATGAAATTTCAGTACAGTCGCGCTGTAAGCGCGACTGTACTGAAATTTAACTTAATATCATAGTTGATGCCGTCTTTGTTAATAATTTAAAGTTCAAAAATGCCACAAACTTTGGCAAATATCACTAAAGAAACATTGATTTTTTTGTGATTTTTGCTATTACTTCATACAAAATGTTGTCTAGTGAAAAAAAAATTACATTACGGTAGAACATTTGGTGGCTTAATTTTTGCATTTTAGCCCTACTATGACGTCCTGCAAGGAATACGTCGAGTTACCAGTAACCCTGTATATCCTACTAATATTATAAATGCGAAAGTTTGTAAGTATGGATGGATGGATGGATGTTTGTTACTCTTTCACGCCGGAACGGCTGAACGGATCTGGATAAAACTTGGCAGAGAGATTGATTATAGTCTGGAATAACACATAGGCTAATTTTTATCCCGTGGGAATACCGGGATTTAAAACTACCCGGGTGAAACCGCAAGGCGCTACTAGTAAATTATAACTCTGCAGGGGTTGATTTTAAGGACCTCCCGTAAAACATTTTTTTGCAGCTGATGACTCCGAACCTGTAGTTGCGTTTGATCCACGACTGTTTGGCCACACTGTATATTTATTTGTTTATAATCTGAATCTCGGAACGATTTTCAAGAAATTTTGTATGCAGGGGCTTTCGGGTGCGATAAATTTATCTAGAACTAGGAGGATTCACTTTTAAAAACTATTTTTTACCCGTGTTTTCAGGCAGTAAAAAACATATTTAACTGAAAAATATGAGTCCCTTTATTATTATTTTTTAAGCTACTTCAGTAGATGGCGTTGTTAGGAAACCGAACAAAGCTCGGTGACCCAGATTTTTTTTAATGGTATATGACCATTGTGTGTGATGGTGGGATGAGGCATAGGGTAGGGAGAAATGGAAGTCCTTGGGGGAGGCCTTTGCCCAGCACTGGGACGAAATAGGCTTAATTAAAAAAAATATGACCATTTTTATTCACATATTGTTTTTGTCCCCAGGACGCCGATATCTTCATCCGCCGAGCTTACGTGCAAGCTCTGTGGGACTGCGCCGATGCCGACTCACGCTATGCGCATCCATTTATACAGCAATGCGCACATGGAGAAGGAAGAAGACTTCCAAATCTTCCAGTCTTAAAGTATGTGCCATTCTTCATTCCCATACATATACATAAGAATAAAGTGCAAATAATAACTTACTTATTAAAGTAAAATATTACAAAATTGTCAATATAAAATAAACATATGCATAAAATATTAGTATTGTGTTCGAGTATTATGTCTATAATCCTTGCATACAGGGTGTGCCATATTCAATTCGCTATCGCTCTCTATCGTATTTAAGGCAGCGTTTTGTGATTCTTAAGTTACTTAGAATACAAATAAGTAAACTCTAGTTAGTCGTAAGTATGTCAATGTCTATGCAGGTATGTTCTGAAATATCTGAACATCAATAGTTGCAATTATTTTGTAGTGTTGTAAAGGGTGAATAAAAATGTCTGTGATCGTCAGAACTGCGGAAGTTCATTTAAGAGTGTCCAAAGCGTTGAAGTTGTAGTTTCAATAAGTTAGAATTTTTTTTAAGTTTGACTAAAGAGTATTTCCTTGGAAATAAGATAGATTATTATGTAGGTCCTATACCTACCATATTTTTATCTTCATTGTGTTACATTAAGTTTATAAGAGTGGTAGGTAAGTGTTAGCAAAAAAGATTTTTGTGTGAAAACCATTGTGTTCCATTCTAGGTCTAATTTCATTGTCATTTTGACTAAAGTTTCATAGGATTTCTTAGATACATGATATTCATTACTTCATATACCTACTCTTGTAAGACTGAAAACATTAATTTAGTCGAGTTTTCGTTTAACTTTTTTGTAATTTTTTTGTTATTTCATTGTTTGATGTAAGTGCAGGTACTTATGTACCTGGTTTTTCAATGCTCACCTATAAATTAAACCTATTTTTGATAAAATTAAGAAGAATATCCAGGGAAACTAAATTAGTGTCTATAGACCTCTTAAGTTAAAACTTACTATCATTATGTGATCAAAACTATATGAAGCTCTAGTTAATAGAAGGATCTTTGTTACATTGTTATTAAATTTTAAGTTTCAATCTCAGTTTATCTAATAAACAATCAAAAAAATTTAAGTGTCTTATTTATCAAAAATCCATATTTTTTTTATACTAAATATTGTTTTCTACATAAGTATTTGATTAATTATAAAAAAGCCATCAAAAAACGCAAACAACGCAACAAAAATAAAGATAAAGATAAAAATAAAGTATCTACTCAAATTGAAAAATACAGGCACGGTAGATAACCTCTCAAATCTCTTAGTATTTAGGAGCAAATCTGAATTTTAAAAAAATGTCTTATGGAGATATTCAAAGGTAAGTCCAAATATAAAAAAATATACAAAGTTACTTTGCCAGCGTTGTTTGAGTGTGCTCATTATACTAAACGACAAAATCTAGTGGTTAGACAAATCAACTCATGCTTTAAACCACTTAATAAAACTGTTTGTAACTTTGTATCCAATCAATAAATTACATTTGGCACATGAGAAAGAAAGGAGATGCATTTCAAAGTCAAAGTCAAAATATGTTTATTCAATAAAATCACAAGGACCATCTTGAACCGTCTTAAAACTAGGTGACTCTAGTGCCAGTTCCACGCGACCAACACCGAGAAGAACAGGCAACAAACTCGGCTTGGTATCTATCGCTCTTTTATATGATCCTCGTTACAATGTAATAAAATACCTACACTATTGAAGCTATATAATACATTAAGTAAGTATTTAATTAAGTAAGTAATTTACTTTGGACACACACATGTATACAATAATACCATCGTCCAATACAGTGGCTTGGCTGCCATTATTTTTGTCTTGTGGCTGCTACAAACCGGTTTGGGCAGTCAAGTTAGCCGCACACTACGGTAAACATACCTTATTATAACCACAGTTTGGTTAAGCTATGGTAAAGAAAAATGGTACATAAAGACAATAAGTTGACCGCCTAGGTCAGAACAAATTATACATTCGGCATGGTTCGCCTGCGGCATTGACAGTGTCGTTTACCGGTTATATTTGTGTATCGTATTGATAAGGAGTGACGTAATACTATATAAACATGTGGAATTCGGGCGAAAATACTGATGCTGTTTTGAGGTAAGTAATTTTTATCTATTGTGGTTTATCGTTTGGTTTTTGATTTAAGCTTTTATGTTTATGCTTAAATAGTAAGTACCTTGTAATATAACCGAGCTATGGAATAGTAAAGTTGTTGATAGAGAGCGGTGTTGTGTTTTTATGAGCTAGAGACAGCCGCTTAAGACTCACTTATCACTAAATCTAGTGTTCTACTTAATAAGATGTTATGCGGTATTATGCCTAATTTATAAGCCGACTCGTATTTCTGTCAAAGTCAGTCTGCCGGGGCTTGTTACCCTGTGGTAAGCTTTTAACTATCATCACTTTACGCCCTTATCCCTTGCTAAACATGTAAGTAACTAACAAGTTTTCTTCATCCTCATTCGGTTTACTATGTTACCATCTCAGAGAAATGCTGTCCCTCTGCCTTTATTGTTGAAAAATCTAGAGTTATCATCATCGTAATCCACAGCCTGACTTCACCCACGGCTGGGTAAACCCTAACCATCCAATACCATGTCCTAATAAAGATTAAATCCTACTAATATAATAAACGCGAAAGTTTGTAAGTATGGATGGATGAATGTTTGTTACTCAATCGGCTGAACGGATCTTGATGAAATTTGGCATAGAAATAGATTATAGTGGACATAGGCTACTTTTTATCCCGTGGGAATACCGGGATTTAAAACTACGCGGTTGAAACCGCGGGGCGCTGCTAGTTATATAAGGCTTGTTTGTTTTGTTTGCTCTATCACTCACACTCCCACATTAAACAAATGTTGTTCGTAACCTGGATAAGGATAAAGGCTAGGTACTAATTATTTCAAAAAAATCAAGCAAAGCCAGAGGTAGAATCTAGTACCAAAAAAATAGTGTGTTTATCTAATGATCATATACTTTCTTCTCTTCCAGAACCATAAATCTCTTATCGCTAATGATAATAGTCGATAATGACGATAATGACCTTAGGAGTTCAACACCAAAATAATAACATGTTTATCCCAATTCAGACGTAGTGTAAACAACTCCGAAAAGATACTATAATGATGAGTTTCGTAAGAAAGTTAAGTTCATCTGGCATGAAAAAGTTTTGTGAAAATTGTTTAAGGTACTTATGATGCTTGATTTTTACGTGGTTGCGTCCCGCGGTTTCACCCGCGCATATATAAATCCCGGTATTCCCACGGGATAAAAAGTAGCCTATGTGTTATTCCAGACTATAATCAAATTCTCTGCCAAGATCCGTTCAGCCGTTCAGGCGTGAAAGAGTAACAAACATCCATCCATCCATCCATCTATCCATCCATACCTACAAACTCACGCGTTTATAATATTAATAGGACTAGTTAAACAGTTTTGGTTTTTATTTTTGAGTTGCGTGCTAATCTATATATTAACTTTTGAGAGGCATTCAGGCTCGTAGGAAAATCCAAGTATCATCATAATCCATTAGTTCTGAATCTTTTGTTCTGTTTGGGCGTGATTGAGCACCAAATCCTACTAATATTATAAACGCGAAAGTTTGTAAGTATGGATGGATGGATGGATGTTTGTTACTCTTTCACGCCGGAACGGCTGAACCGATCCGGATGAAACTTGGCAGAGTGATAGATTATAGTCTGGAATAACACATAGGCTATTTTTTATCCCGTGGGAATACCGGGATTTAAATCTGCGCGGGTGAAACCGCGGGGCCCAACTAGTACCTACATATATATGATGTTAGACTTAGTAGGATTTCAATCTGACGTAATAATTACCATTTACATTCATGGTTTGGAGTAAACCCATCAGAACCAGAATAACCTCGCCTTGCGTATATCTCCTAGGGTTATCATAAGGTGACCTGCACCGTTCTCGATTACCTATTGTGATCAGCCAGTTGTGGTAGAGCTGACGGCGGGCAAACACTTTAAAAATGGTGGCAAAACCGATATCAGGACTTCAAGTTGCAGGGTAGTTATCAAATATTCATGTTGATTTTATCAAAATCAAACCGGTCTTTTTTCAGTTCCATCACTAGGATCTTTGAAAATCGTTCAATTTTGAGTTCTATTCTATCTATGAACTCATAATTGAGTGTCGATTGAAGGCACTAGCTTATTTCACCATTATCTTCCTGCCCTTATCCCACTTCATCTGTGGTTCCAGATCATGGGATACTCCAGGCACTCCATAAGCTTTTTTTCTTCAGCTCTATTATCCGACACCTCAGTAGTCACTTCTTTCTTAGCCATGTATCTTTCACACAATCCGTCCATTTTTTCTTTGGTTTTTACTGTTAAATCCGTCCACATTCCTAACACTCACAATAACACGTTCATGAAATTCTTCCCTTCGCTTGACACAACGTTTTTAAAGGTTTGAATTTACTGATCTGAAAGATTAATAGAGCTCTTTGTGAAGGGCTCGTCCGAAGAAATACTAACACCACGCTTTTTCTGCCGCCAAGCAGTGTCGCTGTGCTCTGGTTAGCAGAGTGTGGCCGCCGCGGCGTCGGTGTAATTACAGGCACATGACATCTGCTGCCTATGCCTCAAGTTGATGGACGCAGGGCAGTGCATCGTAAAGCACGTTCGTCTCGTGCGTGACTTACGAGGCAATGCTTTGTCATAGGTGACAGTTATCACTTGAGGTGGGCCATCTGCTTGTTCCGTCAGCTAGTTATATTACAAAATTAGTTTTCTGAAAAATCTAAAAAAACAGGTTTTTTTTTTAACACAAGAATGTGGAAATGAATCATAGGTAGGTGTGAAGTAGTTGATGGTTGTCAGCCTCAAAATGTCTGTGTCGGTTCGAGCAGTTATGAAGAAGGCGTCATTAAACTTCGCCACCCGAGTGCACCTCATACGAACTTACCAGAACAACTCAAGTTTAATTCTATGTCCAGTGCCATAGAGAATGAGCTCCGCCAAGAAGTGTCCGCGGCTAAGGCGAAGCTGCCTTCCTTCCAGCCCAAGCTCGCTATCGTGCAGGTGGGCGGGCGGGAAGACTCGAATGTCTACATTCGGATGAAGCTCAAGGCCGCTGAGAATATAGGCATCTTGGCCGAACGGATCTGCCTGCCACGGGATATTACTGAAAGCGAGGTTAGTCAAACTGTGAACATCAGTCTAGCTAGACATAATATTTTACCACAAGATGATATCCCAGCTCCATAGCTGGGATACCAAATTATATGGATGATAGAATGCCGCTTTTTATTATCGATTTATGTTTTTAGAAATAAAGTATTTACAAGTATTACATCAGCTAACTGGCTCACATAGCACAAGGTTAGTTTTGAGCTAGATAGTGCCGTGTGGAATGTAAATACCACAATTTTTATTTATTTATAATATGCTCATACCACAGCTCATACCTAGGATAGTGTCTCATTCATACTCACCTCAATCGAATGTCATTTTGGTTCGGGATCGCAAAGATACCTTGATCTCTTGACTTTCCCGATAACGTACAACGGGACGTATCAGTCAATAAAATTGTTTACGTACGCACTAATGGGGGAACCAGATAACTAATAGGTAGAAATGTGTACCTACTTACTTAAAGTATGATATATTTTAATAAATAGATGCCTACTCCCCATGCATACACAGAACAATAATCCATTGTAGTATTGCAATTATTTCTGCCTGGTCAGAAATCGGACCCACAATCAACCTAAAAAATAATTCAAAACCTAAATATACTGTTTCCCCAGCTGTTAGCGAAAGTGACTGCCTTGAACGAGTCTCCATCGGTTCACGGTATCATCGTCCAGATGCCGCTAGATTCGGCGCATTCCATCGACAACCATCGCATAACTGACGCAGTGTCTCCTGACAAGGATGTTGATGGGTAAAGCATTTCTTTGAGCCTTCACATTTACCTTGGATGTGCTAGCTTTGATACAGGTACATAAAGTCTAGCGAAGCGCTCAGATAGTGACATAAGCCTTATAAATTCCTTATTTAAGAAGAGTAGAGAGTTCTTTGTGAAGGGCTTGTTCGGATAAATAGTTCTATAGATAGATAGAAAATTCTTTATTGCACAAAAATACAGTGTACATAGGCGAGCTTAATGCTGGATAGCATTATCTACCAGCATTTGATAAGGACAAAGATAGCAAATAAAGACAAATGAAAAAATAAATGGAGCATTTTTCTCAGGTGAACGGCATTCCCCCGTCTTCCTCTAATTTGCTAACTTTTAACAGTCTAAACACCGTGAACGAGGGTCGCATCGCCTGCGGCGATTTCTCCGGATTCATCCCGTGCACGCCCGCCGGGTGTGTAGAGCTCATCAAAAGGGCCGGTGTGGAGATAGCCGGCAAGAACGTGGTCGTGTTAGGACGCAGCCGCATAGTGGGCACGCCGGCGGCTGAGCTACTTAAGTGGGAACACGCTACTGTGACCGTCTGCCACTCTAAGACGAAGAACTTATCCGAGATTGTAAGTATACTTAAATAACAGACGAAAAACTAAAGCGAGCGAGATTGTACGTATCTGCAACCCGATTTCTTCTTCCTACGACTTAACTTTAAAATAATCTATTGTTAATGTTAATAGTGATACGAGTAGTAGAGCTCTTTGTGACAGGCTTGCCCGGGAAGTATTACCACCACGCCTTGTCTGCCGCCAAGCAGAAGCGCTGTGTTTGGCAGTGCGTTATAGGGCACGTTCCTATGTGGCGTGACTTACGTGGCATTGCTTTGTTATAGGTGACGGTTACCACTTAACATCAGGTGGGCTATTTGCTTGTTCCACAAGCTAGTTGTATAAAAAATTGAATTGTAAAAAAGAGGTTTTACACCTGTCAAACTTCTCTCTCGAACGTTTCAACATTTAAAAAAATAAAACTGAATCCAAAGCTTGAAAAATATTGCAAAATGCAACTGATATCGGCAGAGGTAAATGCTCATTATCAGAGAAGCTAACTGCATGTCCCATCTAATTAACCCCATTAAATCTAATAAACCCCAGGGCTTATTAAATTTAAACCACAAGATATTACACCTTTATTATCTGCCGATAAAATTAAAATGTTATATTTTCAGACAAAAACAGCTGATATTCTAGTGGTGGCGATTGGAAGACCTGAAATGGTTCGCGGATCTTGGATCAAACCGGGAGCGGTTGTCATTGACTGTGGCATCAACCCTATTCCAGGTAACGATGACTTAGTAAGTAATTTATAAATAAACTAGCTGGTACCCGCGACTTCGTCTGCGTACTTTTCGCAATAAAAGATAGCCTATGTCCTTTCTCAGGGTCTAAAGATTGTCTGTGCCAAATTTCATCAAAAACGGTTGAGAGGTTTAAGCGGGAAAGCGTAACAGACAGACAGACAGATATACAGACAGAGTTACTTTCGCATTTATAATATTAGTTGGGATAAATAATGCTGGACAATCCACACAGCACTATCTAGCCCCAAAGTAAGCTACTCAAAGCTTGTGTTATGGGTACTAGATGACTGATATACACTCGTGAGCAACTGAATCGACTCACCCCTACAAAATATACAAAGTGTCCTTTTTTTTTTAAATGCTTTGAATAATGTACTTTAAATATATTATTTTTTGAAAGTTTAACTTTTAAGCTTTAAAATGATACCATTATTTTGAAAATCTACCCAGTAGTTTTTAAATTATTCAGGATTGAATGGAATTGCAACAAAAATGAAGTCATCTAAAGTAAATATTGGGCTTATCAAAATTAAAATAAAACAGAAAATTTGTGTTTATTACTAAAAATTTATTAACTCAATACTTGGTGTTGCCTCCTCTAGCTTTAATAACAGCTCGAAGGCGGTTTCTCATCGACCTAATAAGTTTTTTTATGTTTATTTGAGGAAGCCTTTCCCACTCCTCTTCCAGCGCTGTCTTCAGCTCAGCGATGTTTGAACTCGCCGGATTTCTGGCTCGTACCCTCCGTTTGAGCTCATCCCATAGATGCTCAATGGGATTGAGATCGGGACTTAGTGCTGGCCAGTCCATGGTCCGAATGCCAACTTCATTCAAGAACTGACGAGTGGTTTGTGCTGTATGACACCGGGCATTGTCATGCATTAAAAGAAAGTTGTCCCCGATGAAGTCTTCATAAGGCACGACATGGTTCAGAAGAATATCTTCCACATATCGTGCAGCAGTCAGACCGCCTCCTCGGCCTCCACCAGGGACAAAAACGAGCTCCGTTTTTCCTTCTAGCGAAATGCCCGCCCACATCATACACGATCCACCGCCGTAAGACACTGTTTCCGCAAAGCAGCATTGCGCAAACCGCTCGCCTGGACGCCTGTAGACCCGAACTCTTCTGTCACTGCCGTGTAGACACATTCTACACTCGTCGGTGAACAGGACTGATCGCCATTGCTCAGTAGTCCAACCGATGTGATCGCGAGCAAATTCAAGGCGCGCTTGTCGGTGAGCTGTGGTAAATTTTGGGCCTCTGGCAGGCCTTCTTGGAATGAGGTTCGCTTCTCTTAATCGTCTTCTGACCGTCCATTGACTCACAGATACTCCTCGAACCTCTCTCAGCTGCTGCTGAACTGAAACCCCGGTGAGATGGCGATTTCTGAGACTCGTCGAAACGATAAAACGGTCGTCTCTCTCAGAAGTAAGCCGGCGCCGACTGGTATCCGGCCTCCTAGAGTAGGAACCAGTCTCTTGGAATCTTCTGTACACCCTTGATACAGCAGATTGGCTCAGGTTTAGTCGACGAGCGACTTCCCGCTGGCTAAGGTCCTGTTGCAGCAAAGCAGCAACTTGAGCGGCTACTTCTGGGGTTGTATCCATATTGGTTGTAAATCGGCGATTGTAACTTGCGTAGGTGTATTCAGGTCAACGTCTGATAAGTGACTGATAAGTATGCACCGCTTGCAGGGTGTTTTAAAGGGGATTGCAACGCGCCAGCGCAGCTACCGCACCAAGCGCATTTTCGATGCTTACACTTAATCTAATGGTATTTAAAAAAGAACTTAACGATATGAATGGTAGTGGTGTTATTTTAAAGCCTAAAGCTCAGGCTTTAAAAATATATATTTTTTACATACATAACTAAAGTAATTTTTGTAAAAAGTTACATTGTGAATATTTTGTAGGGGTGAGTCGATTCAGTTGCTCACGAGTGTATTTAATACATTATATACTTACATAGATAGATATTTTTTATTATATACATAGAAAACACCCAGACCAACGCAACAAATTTCTGCAGGTCGTACACAAATTTGTTCCAAGGCAGGAATCGAACCCGCGACCGAATCGAATTTATACAAACAAAACTGAAAACCATAAGACAACCAACCTAGTAGTAGTAGTACAAACAAAACTGAAAACCATAAGACAAAACCATAACATATAAATTACCTTTTAGCGTTGTAGCAAAAAGGCTCCATTACAAACACAGTTACAGGGAATTGTTTTAGCAATAGTCATTCGAATGTCCTAAACTGTGTGTGTGTCTCCAGCTTCCTCATATTGAAAATGTAATTTCTATAAATGCCAATATTTAAAGCATAATTAGTGCACTCATAGATTTGAATCATAATTTAGCTGCCAAATAAACAACGATGCTATAAGCTTATAATAGTGTGTAAGCTGGAGTAACATGTCTCCAGCTGCCTCAGTCAGTGTGGGCAAACGGCTAATGATAGAGATATATAGTAAACGCAAGGATTTAGTACCAAACGAATTAGCGAGGTACCAAAAATTTCAGGTCTGTAGCTCGGAAACTCTTCGAGTTATAAGACTTGATCAACGTGTAAGCTGGAGTAACGATACGTGAAAAAGCATATGCTCGTTCTCTGGAATGGCTGGAGCTAGCAGGTTGCTTTAAGTCTCCAGATTTAGTACCAAACGAATTAGCGAGGTACCAAATATTTGAAGTGTTTCTGTTCAAAACTCTATGAGTTACAAGCTTTTCCAGCTTTTTTTGTTTGTCCAACTTGCACATGTTGGATCTCAGCAACCACAATAGGTACAGACTCGGTTGATGTCTCTGAACCGAGCTATGAATTAGTGCACTCGGTACCAAAAATTTGGAATCTCTAGGACAAGCAGTTCTGTTGTAATCAGCAAAATAACTAATATTATGATGAGTTACAGAATACCAGATAGTTCCATTTCGACCAGCCTTCAGTTGATAGTAGCTCTATCTCTGTCACTACAGCGAATGCGTCACACTCGTACCTACTGATGCAATCAAGGAATTTGAATATATCTGTCTGTATTCAAATTCCTTGGATGTTATTTTGCTGATTACAACAGAACTGCTTGTCCTAGAGATTCCAAATTTTTAGTACCGAGTGCACTAATTCATAGCTCGGTTCAGAGACATCAACCGAGTCTGTACCTATTGTGGTTGCTGAGATCCAACATGTGCAAGTTGGACAAACAAAAAAAGCTGGAAAAGCTTGTAACTCATAGAGTTTTGAACAGAAACACTTCAAATATTTGGTACCTCGCTAATTCGTTTGGTACTAAATCTGGAGACTTAAAGCAACCTGCTAGCTCCAGCCATTCCAGAGAACGAGCATATGCTTTTTCACGTATCGTTACTCCAGCTTACACGTTGATCAAGTCTTATAACTCGAAGAGTTTCCGAGCTACAGACCTGAAATTTTTGGTACCTCGCTAATTCGTTTGGTACTAAATCCTTGCGTTTACTATATATCTCTATCATTAGCCGTTTGCCCACACTGACTGAGGCAGCTGGAGACATGTTACTCCAGCTTACACACTATTATAAGCTTATAGCATCGTTGTTTATTTGGCAGCTAAATTATGATTCAAATCTATGAGTGCACTAATTATGCTTTAAATATTGGCATTTATAGAAATTACATTTTCAATATGAGGAAGCTGGAGACACACACACTCCTAAACTTAACTTACCTTAACGAAATCTGCAGTAGGAGATAGAAAAAAACACAAAATGCGCAAATGTTCATAGTTTTTCATAGCATATCCATTTGTGTACAAGTTTGTAAACAGCAAGGGTGAGCGACAAAGAACGGAACAGGCAAAAGATTCACAATATTGATAAAACATCGATGCAACAATCCCAGAGTAAAAGCAGAATTCAAGCAGTTGACTAAAAAATTCGCTTCTTTAACTAAGTGAACATGATTATTTCGATTTTTGAAATTGTATTTTAAAATATAGGTTTTATCTGTAAAAAAATATGGTATGGTTTAAAAAAATATAAGCAAATACCTTACAATTTTATTAAATTAATTATTATGTAGATGTTTAATGGAAATACAACATTTAAACTGAAGCAAAAATATGTAAGTGCATCAAATAACTTTATTTTCTGAAGACACTGTAGGTTGATACTATCTCATTTGCGTTGATGACAATGAGTGTTATTATTACTAATTGGATAATTTCTTCAAAATTTTAATTAAATATCAAGGACCGGTTTTGCGATTCTTATCAGATATGTGCATTGAACGTGAAATTGAAAATGAAGACCATTTTACAATTAGTCGAAGCAGTAGTAGCGCTGTTTTTCTTCGTAAAATTAGCTTCACGACTTTGAACCCCAGGCACGGTAGATATCCCCTCTGATATTATGGTACCAAGATATTATATATATTTATAGGTACATTACATATACGCACTTTTACAGGTGTGAAAAAAAACAGCTGTTTCATACATTTTAGCCAAGTAGACATTGACCTTTTGTCAAAAAAAAACAGCTGTTCCATAACAGCTGTTTTTTTCGCGTTCCCAGGTTTGGTTTACCTTAGAAAAAGTTGTTTTATATTTATGGGTACCTACTTTAACCCCCCGAAGTTTTCGGAAGAACGCTGGAAAACAGTGGAAGGGATGTGTTTGCAAAATACTCGTGCCACACCCTCCTTCCGGTGTTCTTTTTGTGTGACGCGCACTATAACACCCTGTATAGTTCAGAAGAGGTATGTAAAGCGACATTCGTTCGTAGATCCTAGTAAGAAGAGCGGGCAGCGGCTAGTGGGCGACGTGCAGTACCAGGAGGCGCTGGGCGTGGCGTCGCACGTGACGCCGGTGCCGGGCGGCGTGGGGCCTATGACCGTCGCCATGCTGATGCGAAACACAGTGCTGGCCGCGCGCCGCCAGCTCGACCGCCTGCTGGCACCGGCCTGGCCGCTGCGACCGCTGCGCCTCGCGCCGGCCTCGCCGCCTCCCAGGTATATGCGGACTGAATTTCTATATAGAGAAAAACGAACGGTGGAGACTACGCCACATTAAACAAAACCTCATCATCTTTTTTACTATTGTTTTTGTCTGTTTGCGTTGAAATGTAACAATTGGGACATTAATATAACTACTGCCAACATGACGACATAGGAACTATGTGATGAAACGCACTCTACGTCAATCGTCACAGCGACCCACTGTGGATCCATACCTACCACAAAACAAATAAAGAGTATTACCAGCCAGCGTGGCCTGAAGTCAAACGTTATTTATTCAATTCAAACACAAGGATCACTTTGAATATTCTTAAAACTAGGTGAATCTAAATATATCTAATCTAAATATATATAATATATATAATCCAGTTCCACGCGACCAAGCTTAGAAGAACAGGCAACAAGCTCACGCGAATATTCTCAATATTATATTTATTTCAGTGACATCGCCATAGCCCGATCGCAAAAGCCAAAGGACATCAGCGAGCTGGCTTCAGAGATCGGCCTCTTCCCTAACGAGGTGTCGCAGTACGGACGGACCAAGGCCAAGATATCGCTGTCAGTACTCGACAGGCTGAAGGAACAACAAGGCGGGAAGTACATCGTAGTTGCCGGGTAATTATTTATTATTATTCATTTATTTACAGATTTACAATCAATCCAATCTTACTTAACTTAAATTAACATCAGAATTCATAACACATAATTATGTACATAATTAAAAATAAAAATAAAAAAGTTAAATTAAGGCTTCCCGTATTTTTTTGAAATGAAGTTTTGTAAGAGGCCTCGGTCCCGACTTAGAATGCGATCTCTCCATCACATCTTTTGATGCAGTAGAGCCGAATAGAGGGACACGGGATCGGTAAAAAGTTCAAGTTTGGCAGAGTTTGTCTGCACTGTGTTCGACTCACGTACAGGACAAAACATTTGCTAGTGAGCATAAAGAGGATTGTTTCGGGTGTAATAATAGACTAGACAGGCTAGATTTTTATATTTTAACATTAAAACTTAGTCTTGTCCACTTACCTAATCAGTTTATTTTAGTACAACCATCTGCACAATAAATTACAAAAGCAACTTAAAATGAAATTAGGTTACATAGTTGCAGTATATGACGCAGTCACGAATATCCTACAAAAAACGCGAATGTTTTAATGGATGGATGGATGGATGTTTGTTACTCTTTCACGCTGGAACGGCTGAACGGATCTGGACGAAACTTGGCAGAGAGATGGATTATAGTCTGGAATAACACATAGGCTACTTTTTATCTCCTGGGAATAGCGGGATTTATATCTGCGCGGGTTAAACTGCGGGGCGCAACTAGTTGTTTATATTTTTTATCACTTCTTCAGAATAACTCCGACGCCTCTCGGAGAAGGCAAGAGCACGACTCTCCTCGGGTTGGTGCAGGCGTTGGGCGCCCATCGCGGCCGCAACGCCTTCGCTTGCATGCGCCAGCCGAGCCAGGGACCTACCTTCGGGGTGAAAGGAGGCGCCGCCGGAGGTGGATACTCTCAGGTAAACCGTAAATCAAATATATATGATATCATATATCATATCAAATATATTATGACATGGAAACATGCAACAATAAACCATGGAAACGTTGCAGCTGCAAAATTATAGTCAAAGTCAAAATGGCAAAGGCATGGTGTAGTTGAGTTGGATCACATGGTTGTAAAGTTCAAATTAATATATAATAAAACCGTACTTAGGTGAATCTAGGTGGCAGTTTTTTTTTTTTTTTTTAATACAACTAGCTGATGGAACAAGCAGATGGTCCACCTGATGTTAAGTGGTAACCATCACCTATAAACAAAACATTGCCCCGTAGGTCACGCACAATAGGAACGTGCCCTACGATGCACTGCCCTGCGTCCATCAACTTGAGGCATACAGATGTTAAGCCTCATGTGCCTGTAATTACACCGGCGACCACACTCTTCAAACCGAAACACAGCGTTGCTGCTTGGCGGCAGAAAAAGGCGTGGTGGTAGTACTTCCCCGGACGAGCCCTTCACAAAGAGCTCTACTACTCTTGAAAATTCAGTCCTTCCACGCGCCCAACCCAAGCCTAGAAGAACGGGCAACAACCTTACGTCTTGGTTGCTATCGTTCTTTTGCATGATCCTTGTTATAAAACTGGCCACGTTCATCTCAAATTGGTTTGGAGGTTTGGTTAGGAATTCCAAATTCAAAATTTATTTGGCTTGGTTCGTGTTTTGTTTATCGAATTTAGCGATTCATTAGTTTTCGCGCCGGGGGGGAAATGAGAACGCACAAAATTCAAAGGGAATAATTAAAGCTTGAAATTTTTTGATCATATCGTTTTTCTCGTCGTCATGATATTTGCCAACATAAATACTCAAGGCACTTTCTTTCCGTCTAAGGCACGGTAGTATTTCCTTAGATCTCTTAGTACCAAATACCAGAGGTACCTGTCTACGACCAAATATTCCATTTAACAGCACATACACACAGTTAGTTGGTATTAAACTACGTATTAAACCTACGTGTGATGGTATTGATTGAACCGAATAAAGTCTGATAGCGTGTCAACTGATGAATGATTCAGGTCATCCCCATTGAAGAGTTCAATGGTATTCCATAAATGACGTGATTGAACTGAATAAAGTCTGAGAGCGTGTCAACTGATGAATGATTCAGGTCATCCCCATTGAAGAGTTCAATGGTATTCCATAACTCTACATGACGTGATTGAACTGAATAAAGTCTGAGAGCGTGTCAACTGATTAATATAAATGAATCAGGTCATCCCCATTGAATAGTTAAATGGTATTCCATAAATCTACATGAAAATATAAATGAACCAGGTCATCCCCATGGAAGAGTTCAACCTGCATCTAACGGGTGACATCCACGCGGTAGCCGCGGCCAACAATCTCCTCGCAGCACAGATGGACGCCAGGATATTCCACGAGCTCACGCAGAAAGACGGGCCGCTGTACGACCGGCTTGTCCCTAAAATTAAGGTAAGGCGAGACTTCGAATGGCTAACAGACTTCAAATAACTTACCTGCTAAAAAAACGAATTCAAATAGGTACACTAGTAACGTAAAAAGCAAAATACGCAATTTTATTTACATAAGAGACATCACTTTTTGTGTTACATTGATTTAAGAGAGAGAATTAAGAGCAGAGAGTAAGATAACTAAGAGCCGATTTTGCTGAAATTTGTATGAAAAGACCAGAAAGAATATCGTCAAATAAAAAAAATAAAACCGTTTCGATGAGTTATGCGGTCACAAACAGAAAACACTCGAAATGGGAACATCTTTCTTTGAATTTGTTATTTGTTTGGTTACTTCAGAGGTCCCTTAGACCACCTCTTAACTGCAGTTCTTTGGTTTTATAAAATATTTTATATTGCGATACAAAAAACGTTTATAATGTAGGTTTACATGCATTTAATTCAGTTGGTTATAGGTTTGTTAAAATATGCCTCAAATTAAAAAAATATTCATAAAAATCTAATCTTAACACTATTTTGATGATATTAAAAGGGCGTGAGGAAGTTCTCTCCCATCCAACTCCGGAGGCTGGCGAGGCTGGGCATCAACAAAACAGACCCCGACTCTCTGACGGACGAGGAGAAAACTAAGTTCGCAAGGCTGAACATTGATACCACGAAAATCATGTGGAACAGAGGTAAGATACAAATGCAAATGTTTTTTTTATTGTTTCCTAAAAAAAACAAAATATCACAACGATGAAATCGCCTTTTAAATAAAATAATCGTCATAGACAGAGATCTAGCTCTTGGTTAGGTCTAATAATGACAGATTATTTCAAAGGCTTTACGTCCGTTCAGTAACAAAGCAAGCAAACAAAGGTTGTCTGGAAGAGATCGCTTGTTAGCGATAAGACCGCCCATTGTACATATGTATATCTCTAGTTGTTATTCCTTGTTTCATTTTTTTTGTTAGTTTGTCAACTGTATTCGGGGTCTTCAGTAGAAAGACAACAATAGTGGCCTTCTTCAGGCTAATTAGATAAGATGATCATATATTTCAAGGAAGTGTTACTAGAATTCAAATACACTTAATAGTTTGGACTAATAATTTATTGCACGCAATTCTCATCAATGAATTCTCTTGGAATTCTCAATCAAACAATTACCCAGTTGTTAGAGCACTTTGATTTTCTAGAGTAATAGTAGTTCCCCATGAAATCATCGTGTTAATTCTCAGCAATGTTCTATAGCAATTGTGCCGAAACTTAGCCCAATTACGCGTGGGTTAGTCCGAACTGGTAAGTGAATGACTGGCAATCTTGAGATCTATATTTAGCACTGTACGCTAAACTTTTAATTTATCGTCTAGCTCTAGATTTTTAGTTCTTACCTTGCATCATCAGCATGGTGAAGCTGACAGGTTAAAAATATAAATCCTACTTATAAACGTGAAAGTTTGTAAATATGGATGGATGGATGGATGTTTGTTACTCTTTTACGCCGAAACGGCTGAACGGATCTGAATGAAACTTGGCAGAGAGATACATTATAGTCTGGAATAACACATAGGCTACTTTTTATCCCGTGGGAATACCGGGATTTAAATCTGCGCGGGTGAAACCGCGGGGCGCAACTAGTAATATTATAAAGATGGATAGATAAATAACTCTTTATTTTTCACCACACAGAAACAAAATACAGGATTAAGGCATAAATCTAGGCAAAACAATGGGCGACCTTATCGCTGAGAGCAATCTCTTCCAGGCAACCTTTGATGGATAGTAATAATTTAAAACTAAAACTAAATATAAAAAAAAGTTATGTCGAGTATGATAAGAGTCCGATGGCGGGAGTGGTTAGCGCAGCCCCGTATCGAGGCGAAGGTCGTGGGTTCAAATCCCACTCAGATAATAATAACTTATGGGATAATGTAAAAATCTTTGCGATTAAGAAATCGCGAAAAGATTTTTAAATTCTCAGAAACAAGAGTTTCTGACTCGTAAGCATCTCTAGACCGGACAGGCCAGGCTTTAGACCCACCCTTGTAATTTAATTGAACAAAATACCTTGTAACTTTTACATTATAGAGTGGCAGAATTCGGGTTAATTAGGTAGATTAAGTTTTAGTGGTGTGTTTTTTTGATATAAGGCAGTATGGTAGCCCAGCGACAAAGTCCTTTAAATAAAAAGTAAAATAAATAGAATAGAATAAAATAGAAGTCATTTTATTGCAGTGGTTGACCTAAACGACAGATACCTCCGCAAGATAACCGTGGGCCAGTCCCCGACAGAGAAGGGCTACTCTCGCGAGACCGGCTTCGACATCGCAGTGGCGTCCGAGATCATGGCTATCCTAGCGCTCGGCAACGATGTGGATGACATCAAGACCCGCCTCGCTAGCATGGTCGTCGCGCTGGATAAGAGTGGCAACCCTGTCACTGCTGATGATCTGGTAAATTTAAGACCTGAGGTGTAGTGTTTATTTTTTGATGACGCAACGGTGACGGTTACCATTTAAAATCAAGTGGACCAACTGCTTGTAATAATCTTTAAACGATCAATATTTGTATATAGTATGTGTGGTGTGAATTTGAGTGATAGAATGAGGAATAGTGTGATCAGAGAGAAATGTGGAGTGCAAGAAGACGTAGTGATGAGGGTAGAAAAAGGTATGCTAAGATGGTTTGGGCATGTAGAGAGGATGAATGAAAGAAGATTGACGAAAAAAGTGCATCAGGCGAGTGTGAATGGGACTGTTGGGAGGGGAAGACCTCGGCGGACCTATCTAGATCAGATAGTAACAGATGTTCTAGAGAAAGGCCAGGTCAAGAGTACCCTTAACCGACGAGCATGTATGAAGAATGTTATGAGAGTGAATGAAGCGAAAGAGGTATGTCAGGATCGTAGCAAGTGGAAATCCGTGGTCTCTGCCTACCCCTATGGGAAATAGGCGTGATTTTATGTATGTATGTATGTATTTGTATATTTATTTATATTATCTGAATATCGGAAACGGCTTCAACGATTTTTATGAATTTTTGTAGGCAGGGATTTTCGGGAGCGATAAATCGATCTAGCTAGGATTATTTTTTAGATAAAATGTTTTTATTAGTTTTTTAGGCAACCGAGGTGATAATAATAACCGCCGGTTTCTGAAAGCTCAATCAAAGCTAATCGGCTGTCAATTAACTTGATATGTATCTCTATCTAATTTGAAGTAAAAGCTGAAATATCAAATCGCTAACAACAACATAACCTTCGAATAACCAATCGTAAACCATAAACATAAAACAATGATTCATCTCCACTCGAGCATTTAAAATAGATGAATTGCTTAGAAATAAATCGTAGCAGATGGTCCGCAGACTCGTAAAACAGTCGATATGCTTCTAAAAGCCGCACTGCTTATCGCCATATGGAAAACGCCCAGATTGGGTGTATAGTTCCCGATCCCGTATACAAATCAACCAATAGGTACACGCCTATTTCCGCCGCCAAGCAGCGTTGCTGTGTTTCGGTTTGATTGTGGTTGCCGGTGTATTACAGGCACATGAGGCTCAACATCTGTATCCGCAAGGCAGTTCATCTAAACGATGTTGGTTGCCATGGTGATGCCATTCCACAGGGGGGCAATCGGCTTGTTCCGACCTAAGACGCAGATACGTTTAAATGGTTGACGATTGTACAAGTTTTACATATCAACATAGACTCCTGATACCTAGATAAAATCACGCCTGTTTCCCAGGACTACTCCTGGGAAACAGGCGTAATTTTATCTAGGCAGATACCACGAATTTCCATTTGCTACGATCCTTACCTACATACGTCTTTCTCTTCATTAACTCTTATAAAAGTCCTCATACATTCTGGTCGGTACAGTTTACTTTGACCCGATCTTGCTCTAGAGTCTAGAACGTCTGCCATCTGATCCAGATACGTCCACCTAGGTCTTCCCCTCCCAACAGTCCCATTCACACTCGCCTGATGCACTATTTTCGTTTATCTCCTTTCATCCATCCTCGTTGACGATTGTCCACGTCATAAAGTGTTTTCATACTCAAATTATCTTTTCCTCAAGGGAATGACCGGCGCACTCCTAGTGCTTTTAAAGGATGCCTTCGAGCCGACGCTGATGCAGTCTCTGGAAGGAACCCCAGTCCTGGTCCACACCGGGCCGTTCGCTAACATCGCACACGGATGCTCCTCCATCCTAGCTGACAAGATCGCTATGAAACTGGCCCGGGAGAATGGATATGTTGCTACCGAGGCTGGCTTCGGCTCTGACATTGGTAAGCCAGATATACACAAGTAGAAGCATCACTTCTCTCGAGCACGGGAGTGGAGTTAAACATTTGTTTAAAGTTAAACTTTCCTCAAACCTTACAATCAAGGCTCAAGGCTCAATGCTTTGGCGAATGAGTAAATTAGTTCTTTTGAACCAGGTATGGAGAAGTTCTTTGACATCAAATGCCGTGCCAGTGGAGACAAGCCACACTGCGCCGTCATTGTGGCAACAGTTCGCGCTCTCAAAATGCACGGCGGCGGCCCGCCCGTCTCACCCGGACTCCCGCTCCACGATGTCTATGTACAGGTTAGTATGCACTATGAGGAACTTGTCTGGGGAATAATAAAAATAAATAAATAAAATAAATAATGCTGGACAATCCACACAGCACCATCTAGCCCCAAAGTAAGCTACTCAAAGCTTGTGTTATGGGTACTAGATGACTGATATATTTAATACATTATATACTTACATAGATAGATATTTTTTATTATATACATAGAAAACACCCAGACCAACGGAACAAATTTCTGCAGATCGTACACAAATTTGTTCCGAGGCGGGAATCGAACCCGCAACCTCTAGCGTCGCAGGCGGACTCTCGCCCGCTGCGCCACAGAGGTCGTCATACGACAATACGTCAATACGACATATATCTATCTAATCAGCCCACATTCACCAACTGCTGGGTATAAGCCTTTTCCCTAGCACGCCAGTCTTTCAGCTTTCAGGTTCTGCGCCAACTGTATCCATTTGGCTCCCACTCCCACTGTCCTAGCGATATCATATGACCACCTGGCTGGTGGTCTGCTTCGTGATCCATGACTCTCCCACCACCGACAACGCTCAGTCACTGTCTTTATCCATTCACCGTCTAGTCACTGTCTTTGTCCATCTACCGTATTAAAGAATGATAAAATATTAAATAGGAAATTAATCAAAATGAGTGATATAATTTATTAAAATAGGACTATGACTGCTTTGCTGACGCCTAGCACTTTATCATGAGTCATTTGCAATCAATGATTTATTCTGCACGGACATTATCTGTTAGCCATTCGATATGTATAATGACAAAGAGATAATGGAATACGGGTACAGTGGGCTTTCTCTATTCCGTGGGTACAGTAATTTCGCAATTTAGATCTAACTCCTTTAGTACACCTACGCATTCGCATGCGGTAGCGAAACAACGAAAAAACTGTAAGTAGTGTGGCAGGTTTTCGCATATGATATGTCTCACTCTAGCACATAGATAGATGAAATAGTTGCGTCCTTGTCAGTATTGTTTCGCAAGGACCTGCGAAATGGCCGTTACACAGACGCATACGTTTCGCTAGTGATGTTTCGCATCGCAATGCGTCAGCTCGCGTTCTGTCGGTGAGGACAGATTTTCGCGCCATGGATGCCGAAACTACTGAATTATTTTTAATATGAGGTTCAAGAAGATTGTGTAAATATTCAAAAGTTTCTGGCTTCATTCTGAAATAGGTATAGAAACGATCTTCAAGTTCTAAGCACAGTTTATTTTCTCCAAGTTTCCGTCGTTTCTGATTTATTTCATGCACCCAGATTCTACGCTTTCTCTTTAGTACTGACACCAGCAATAACAATTCTTCTTCTTCAGAATCTGAAAGCGATGACTGAGATGACATTCTGAAATTACGTCTGCACCTGCAGTCGTCGAAAATTACAATGGCATATCATTGCGAAAAAGTTGCGAAAACATTGCTGTGTACTAACGTTCCGCAGATATTTCGCTACGCAGTAGTTCCGCAGAGATTCGCTGCCGCATACGAATGCGTAGGTGTACTAAAGGCGTAAAACGTCCGGTTATAGGAGTGTTTAGCTATAATCTCATTTATGACCGGTATAACCTTCTGGTAAATGATACGTCTTCGTTGAAGTCTATAATTTCTGAACAATGCGTACTGCACCTTACGCATTATAAAAACCCTGCAGTGTAATTACGTAGAGTGGACTCAATAATTCATACATTAAGTACTAAAATTTTGACTCTGTACGAAGCTCCTTTCAAATCATAAAATCTTTGATCTTTGTCTTAGGAAGACCTTCCCAATGAAAGCATATGCGCGCTATATGCAAAAAAGTGTTATAGGTTTCGGTGTGTAATATGTTCGGATAAGTAAGCATCATACATTAAGCACGCCCACCTATGTTCTTCTACCTGTTAAGGTTGGCTGGTAGAAAATGCTGTCTAGCATTAAGCTCGCCTTTTGTACTCGGTTTTTAGTGCAATAAAGTATTAAATAAATAAATAAATACATAAGTTGATGACTTTTTTAGAACTTCGATATTTTTTCTACATCACAAAGAAATACTGTCTCAGAATTTTTTATTTTAATCAATTAAAAATTTTATAGTATTAACAACGTACATAATTACTATTAAGTTGTAGTACATAATATTTACTTTCTAAATAGTTTCTATTTTCAAAATAAGTTTTGTAAGTTTCTCCGATCGTTACCTATTTAGATGTATGACTGCTTTGACTGTACAACAACAGATTAATAGTAAGAACAACTCACAGTGTCTACAAACAATGAATTTGCGATTCGATGCACGTACCATTATAGGCTACGAGATTATTTATTCGTAGATTATCGGTAATTGCAAAGTAGGTAGGTTCCTAGTAATTATAGTAAAGGATCAAATGGTCTGCTGAATCACGGACCACGTCACAAATGCAATGCTTTGTTATAGGTGATGATGATTCACTTATCATCAGGTGGGCCATCGGCTTGCTCCATCAGCAAGGTTAGGTAGGTAACAGAAATTCCTAGTAAACCAATTTACGTTTTCTGGTATGGAAAAGCGTCATTCAGCTTCCCCACAATATACCAGCAACCGAGCGACGCACTTCGTTACAACAACACGCTATAAAAAATCGGGTTTCCCAGTCTGGAACACGTTAATGAATTCGAGCAAGTGCGTGTGACCGGCACTGAGAATTCTTATATGTATATATATGTGCTGAGGGCCAACCGCGATCATCAAATTTTACGCCTTGCCTTTTTTTATTTCAATTTGAAAAAGGGTTATTAACGATAACATAACAGCATTTTTTTTTTAATATACCAATATTTGTAGGTCATCGGGAGCAAAATCACCCCACAAGGCGTTAAATTTTTAGTTTTTTAAAAAATGCTTTTTATTTTTTTTAATACCCAGAGGGGATTTTTTTTATTATTTTTCTGGTGACCCTTGTGACCACCCCTATCACCCCTCTTCCTAGTTACGTAACCTTTTGGGACACCCTGTATAACTCAAAGGTGACTGACTGACTGACATAGTGATCTATCAACGCACAGCCCAAACCACTGGACGGATCGGGCTGATATTTGGCATGCAGGTAGATGTTATGACGTAGGCATCCGCTAAGAAAGGATTTTGATCAATTCTACCCCCAAGGAGATAAAATAGGGGATGAAAGTTTGTATGAAACTTTGAATTCTTTGGCGCGAGCAAAGCCGCGGGTGCAGCTAGTTTACACATAAAATTTAAGAAAACATATTTTTTGTTTTTTTTCTAAGGAGTGGCTGGGAAAATAGTTTAACACTTAGGTACCTATGTAGGTATAATGTACATTTTCCTTTATTTTTAGGAGAACCTCGAGCTGCTGAAGAAGGGTCTCTGCAACTTAGGCAAGCACATCAGCAATGGCAACAAATTCGGAGTGCCGGTTGTGGTCGCCATCAACAAACACGGGTAATGTAGAAAATAGTTTAAGTTTATAGGTACCTAAACTAGTTAACTAAGAAAAAATTTTTTAAGAGTAGTAGAGCTCTCTGTGAAGGGCTCGGCCGGGGATGTACTACCATCACGCCTTTTTCTGCCACCAAGCAGCGTTGCTGTGTATCGGTTTGAAGAGTGTGGTCGCCGGTGTAATTACTGGCCCATGAGGCTTAACATCAGTATCCCTCAAGAACGCAGGGCAGTGCATCGTAGGGCACGTTCCTATCGTGCGTGACTTACGAGGCAATGCTTTGTTGTAGGTGATGGTTATATACCACTCAACATCAGGTGGGCCATATGCTCGTTCCATCAGCTAGTTGTATAAAAAAAGTTTAGATAACATAGCATAGAGACATACCTAATGTTTTTTGTCAAGTTATTCTTCAAAACCTTCACGGAAGATTTGTTTGACGTTGGTCCAGGACGAATTCCTGCATTGTCATAACCAACTCAACATTTTCAGAAACGACTCTCAAGCAGAGTTGAACCTCGTCCGGCAATTCGCGGTCGAAAACGGTGCATTCAAAGCAGTTATCTGCGACCATTGGGCGCTAGGAGGCGCCGGCGCTTTAGAACTAGCCGATGCAGTCATCGAAGCATGCGAGAAAGAGACACCCTTCAACTACCTCTACCCTCTCGGTCTCACCATCCAGGAGAAAGTAAAGCTGATCGCGACAGAGATGTACGGCGCTGGACAGATAGAGTACACTGATAATGTTTTGGAGAAGATCAAGGTGTTCACTGAGAAGGTAAACTTTATTGAGTTATTTATTTAATCTATAATATTGATGCTGCTTACGGGAAAAGAAACTGGAGCACGGAAACGAATCTAGGTATACGACGAGGCTGCAAGAGATTGGAATTTGTTCCCCTGATCTCACATCACCATCGGAGATGCTATGGAGATGCTAGACCATGTCTGTTACTTATTTATGAAGCTATACACTTCCCCCTTGAATTAGATCTGATTCCACCTTCTTTGAAATTGAATTTAAATTGAATTCAATCTTTATTACATTCAGCTTAGGTATGTATTACTTCTATAAGCTCAATACATGATATCGTTTTAATTCCAACTTGACTACCGTTATTCCTCTTCCCTTACTCCCTTTATACTCCTTCACGATTCATTAAGTTAGTCAAAAAGTCTATTCTTCTGGACCTATGTCCAAACTCGTTGGAGACCACAGCTACGATCGCATGTTTATGCACATCACACCATCATAAAATTTAACTACGTAGCTACACCGATGCTTATAAAGACCACGATAAAACTTTATAACATTAAAATTTATGAAGGTAAAGAATCCAACCTTAATTTATTGAAGGCAGATAACTGATAACGTTATTGTAATGATAATGAGCCTTAAAACAGAATTCGAGATTCGAGGTTCAACTATAGGTACTTGTTTATCAAAATCCCATCGTATTTTCGCGTGCGCACACCATAAAATATGTAAATTGATGTATTGTAATTTTACATCGTATGTACTCACATTGTTTGTCTAGTAGGATGTAACCTATGCGAATATATTCGTACGTGAACCGAATACATATGTGTATGGCAAATACACGGGGGGCCTTTCTCAGCTAGACTTAGGTTTATAAATCTTTACAATAATTCACTTAGACACTAATTTAAAATTTGTAAAATAAAGCAAATCAGGAAGCTACGGTTTTCATGTTATTCAATGTTTAATCATTAAATGTTGTTCACCCCTGGCCTAGTGGGAGTGACCTTGTGATGTGATCGTGTTTTCGGTTTCGAAAACGACTGTCCACCAGTGGATTTTTATGTTTACTTAAGTAGGCATCTTCCGTTGCAAACTGTACCTAGGTAGGTAGGTACTTGTTATTTTTGGCTTCACTAAACACCTCGGAATAATGTTTACAAATTTTCCAAGAATAATGAGATTGCAACAAACGTATTTCGGAAAACCAACACCGCACTATAGATGGTGCGGCAACATGTTGAAACAGTAGGTAGGTAACTATCACATTACGCAGTAGTTACAGGTTGCAAGCTCATCGCCGCTGTTAGAATACGAACTGGTTTTCTCGCAGTTTTCCTTCGCCGTTTAAGAGCACTGGCATTGCGCACATACTTTTTCTACATTCACATACTTCACACATTCACATAACAACTAGTTTCTTTTTAACATTATTTTATCTTTCACAGGGCTACGACAAATTCCCGTTACTTACAGGTTGCAAGCCTATCGCCGCTTTTAGAATACGAACTGGTTTCTTCACAGTTTTCCTTCGCCGTTTAAGAGCACTGGCATTGCGCACGTTCATTTTCTATTACACATTCACATAGTTTCTTTTTAATATTATTTTATCTTTCACAGGGCTACGACAAATTCCCGATCTGCATGGCGAAGACATCCAACTCGCTGACAGGCGACGCGGCCATCAAAGGCGCTCCCACCGGCTTCACCTTAAAGATAAACGACATCTGCGCGTCAGTCGGCGCCCGCTTCGTGGTCCCAATGGTGGGAGAAATCTCCAAAATGCCCGGACTACCCACCAGACCCAGCATCTACGATATCGACCTGAACACCAAGACGGGAGAAATCGAGGGACTTTTCTAGTTTCAAGCAAGAAAATAGCTTTTTTATGGACTTTAATAAATTGACATATCATTATTGCAAAATTCCGTTTGTTTTGATTCTACACAGCCCAAACTAAATTACTTATTCTAGTTGAAGATCTTGTCTAGATCTTTCTGATATGGTAACCTCTACTCTTCCATGTAGGTATAGTGTGCGTCAACCAATAAGAACGCTGGAACACAGTGGAGAGGATTTGCTATGGTACTATAGACACAAGGGGAAAATACTCGCGACATCCCACCCCTTCCCACTCTTTCCGGCGTTTTTTTTGCTTGACGCGCACATTTTTTTTTATGAAATGCCACAAAGCAAATATTGCAACCGCCATTTTCAATTCAACATCTTTGTTGACAAGATTCTATACAAAATGAATTGAAAAAATACAAAATGAAAGTCAATGTTACAAAAGAAGATTTATTTTTCTCCTTAATCTAAACAATCGTTACAGTAGATTCAATGGTCTGGTGCTTCAATTTCGTTGACAATCTCAGTGGGTGTGAAGGTAGCCTTCGCCGGTGCGTCCTCGTCATCGCTGTCGGCTGCCTCGGCGCCGGGGTGGGATGGCACGAAGTGTTCCGCCTGCTGCGAGCGAGCCGCGCGTTCGGTTCCCGGAGCAGACCACGTTGAACGACTCTCCTGGAACAAAAGCTATCTTGTAACATGCTCCAAGTTTATAAGCACACCTTTTTTTACGATGTGTCTCAAGAGTAGTAACAATTTTTGTTATGATGACCCAAGGTTCTAAACGTAGTGGTGAATCTTATTTAATTTTATTCGAATTAAAATTTCTCACATAATTCACATTCAATTTCTAAAATCAGTTGGTATAAAAAGCTGGAAAGAAAAGCATTTTATTGACGAACACTGAAAAATAACCTAACTATCGTATTAGTAGGTGATTATATCACCTACTAATACGATTAGAATACGAATAGACAACTATAAAATCGCTAAGGAAGGTAGGCAGGTAGAGTACGCTATGTGAACATGACGGATGCGTTATAGTAGTTTTATCTCTATGCCACTTTCAATATACTTTTGCTAAAGAAAAGATGGATGAACTATGAGATGATATGGATATGAAAGTAGTGAAGAAATAGATGACGGCTCACAAAGTGGGATAAGAAAGAAAGAAAATTATTAAAAGTAGGTCAACATACGCTAACATATCAAAAGGTAAATACGAAATTCTGCGAAAACGACTTTTGTGCGAGACGAAATCATTAACAAATGAACGCTACGTAATCGGTAAAGTAAAGAATTAGCTAATAGTGAGTACTAATTACACAGTACTTTACCAAACATACCTACATGTAGAGACGGTTCACTACCGCATCGTCTTACGGCAGCATTTAACATTTTTGAATATACTTAATTTGTTTGGATGTAATGAATTTTTGCCTGAGCTATGTAATGTTATTTTCCGAAACTTGGTGCAAAATTGCGACAAATCACCGAAACTTGGTGATTTTCTTGTCTTCAGTGATTTTATATTTGAAAAATGTTTGAATATGCGACAGAAGCGCTTAGATGTTACTGTATCGATAATGGTGAGCATAGTTCAGCTAAAAGCTCAAACTTCACATTCAGATTGTTGTCAATTCCATGTTAGGTTACATTATACTGCTGTGTGGAGTGCTGCACCTACATAAAGTCAGTTAAGGTTCCGGTGACAGCGGCTCGCAATTTCGAGGTGCGATTGGCTATTATTTCATTTTATTTCATTTCGGGGAGGTTGTTTGAAAAAATAACTCTAAAGAAACACGCATAAATACTGTTCGAACACAAATAATACAATAATATAAGGGAAATGTGCTTGAGTCAGAAATCATTTTGGTATTAGGTAAATGTAAGACCAAACATACTAATACCAAAATGATTTCTGATTCGGGCATGTTTCCCTTATATTATTGTATTATTTGTGTTCGAACAGTATTTATGCGTGTTTCTTTAGTTATTTTTTCAAACAACCTCCCCGAAATGAAATAAAATGAAATAATAGCCAACCGCACCTCGAAATTGCAAGCCGCTGTCACCGGACCCTTAAGAATATGTTTATTTAATCAAATCAAATAGAATAGAAAATATTGATTTTACGACACAAAAACAGATACAATTGAATATGACATACCTTAATATAGTGTCATAAAAAAGGCTTCCACTCAGCATTTGCCATATGAGCCATAGTGGCTTCTATGGCGCTGGTTTATACATGTCGTAGAGTAGACGCTTTTCTATCTACACATCTTCTAAATATAGAGTGCGTTACGTTACCTTATACTGATGCGTGGCGTGCTGCACCCGCTCGAGATACATGTCGTATACGAGACGCGCCATGTGCGGCATATCTCGCGCGCTGAGGACCATCTCTTGCGGAACCTGCGCCGAGATGCCGCGCTGCGCCGGGTAGCGCTCCCCCGGGATCAACTCTAGCTGGAGAGACCGCTCCACCAACTGAATATAAATAGAGGAGTTAAATAACATGGATTTTTCTATCGAAAAATTTATGAGCGCAATGCCAGTGCTCTTAAACGGTGAAGGAAAACATCGTGAGGAAACCAGTTAGTATTCTGACAGCGGCGATGGGCTTGCAACCTGTCACGTATGGAATACTAACTATTGCAAAATGTGGGTATGTGCCAAATGTAATGTACGGTAGCTCTGACTAACCCCCTTAGACATCCTCAAAGAATCTGAAGGGATATATACCGTGCCTGGGGATCAAAGTCGTGAAGCTGTTTCTGTTTTAAATAATTTTGGTGAAAACTTTAGACATTCATGGGTGAATCAACTTTTAAGGCACTCCTTTTGTGTCCCTGTCATGCAAAGAGCATAAAAATCCTAATTTCCTTATAAAATATGTTTGTTTTGATGTTAACGTAAACTTAGATCCTTTCCTAACATGCTAGTTTCATAGTATTTTATAGTTAATAGGAAAATTTTTGACTTTATTATGGTAACTCAGCAGAACATAAGCACTATCCATACAAAAAACATGTGTCCCCAGGCCTAGATGACGATACAATTTAGGACGTATCTTAAAAAAAAGGTATGAATGCACAGCCTTTTTACCCAATATTATGATTCAGAAAAAGATAAACTTACGTTTAAAGTTAACATTTATAAAAGTTTGACAAATATTTTATATTTTTCGTGCATCAGAACTTTTGTCCCAAACTTTGATCAAAACATCAGTTCTACAGAGTTACCGATAAAAATTCATGACCGTTATCAAGAGATGACGCCTACCTTGGTGTCATCTAAGGCGATTATTGTCTAATATTTAGTTGGTATGATCAAAAAATCTCTACCTAGCTTTACCGCCCCCCCAGCCTAAATTAAGTTCTCAGCTGGTGCGCGTAGGTTTATTGTCGCTCTACAGCGTTGCAATGGATATTTATGAGGCACCCTCGTCACTTTTTCTAAAAAAACTCGTTAATATTAGCTTAGATGTCGTGCCCCACTGCAAAACCTAAAAATAGATAAACTTGTGCAAATGTTAACAGTATATTTTCATAATATTTCGATGATTTATTTTTTATTTTTAGTTGTTCATAATGTTGTCAAAGGAGTGTCTTAAAAGTTGATTCACCCTCATTCAGATTGAAACAGCTCCACGGCTTTGATCACCAAGGGCATTATTCTCTATGACATAGGACATTCCTTGCCCCAAACCGTGTAACGTCAAAACGTGATCTTGGGCTTTATTCTTTATGGCATAAGAGATACTTTTCCTAAACCGTTTCACGTCACAACGTGATCTAACCGCAAACGCGATTGAATTGGTCCTAATGAATAACGCCCCAGGCATGGTAGATATCCCCTCAGATCCCTTAGTACCAAGTACCGTTATTTTGTATGATCCTTGTTACAATGGAATACAAATTTTGAAGCACCAGTGTAGTGAAAATCTAATTAAGTCGTAGGCGTAGGCATGACAGATCACCAATGCTCTCAAGGGGCCGTTCCTTAATCTTTTTAAAGTTAAATGTTTTTTTAGCATTTTTTAACCTCCCCTCTGGTGATACGTGGTGAGGTCAAAAAAATCACAGTGATATTTCGTTATTTTTGCTGAATCCCCTCCCCCGCTTTCAAGCCTCCCGTGAATAACGGTCCCCAAGATATTTAGATGATCACCAGGCCTACGAGTAATGTCTGTGAATGATGTTACCTGGTTGAAAGTCGGCTGTAGCTCGAAGCAGTTCTTGAAGAGGTTAGCTCTCGCGAAGATATAGAGTCCCAGGCGCGCCCTGGAAGCGGCTACGATCAGCCGCCGCAGATCCCTGACGTGGCCAACTGCCTTGGTGCGGACAAGCGACACCAGCGCTATGTCGTTCTGTTGGCCTTGGTACTTGTCCACTGTTGTCACCTAAACACATACGGTACAGTAAGAATTAAAATATATTGGTGGACAGTCCACCAAACAATTGATGAGGGTATATGGGATGTGGTGGTTTTAGAACGAGGAGCAGGCCAAAGAAAAGATGGACTGGAGTGGTGAAATCCTACTAATATTATAAACGTGAAAGTTTGTAAGTATGGATGGATGGATGGATGTTTGTTACTCTTTCACGCCGAAACGGCTGAACGGATCTGAATGAAACTTGGCAGAGAGATACATTATAGTCTGGAATAGCACATAGTCTACTTTTTATCCCGTGGGAATACCGAGATTTAAATCTGCGTGGGTGAAACCGCGGGGCCCAACTAGTATGACATAAATATGGTGGTCTAGTGGTAGCAGCCCCGCCTTCCGATCGTAAGGTCGTGGGTTCAAATCCGGTCGTGCACCAATGAGTTTTTCTATTCAAAAAATTTATGTGCACAATGCCAGTACTCTCAAACGGTGAAGGAAAACATAACCATAAAAAACACAACATAAAAAAAGGAAACCTAACAAGTTCTATAACATGTACCAAGTGCTCGAAAGGAGCCTTGAGGCGCACTTAAAAATCCTTTCACCACACTGTTTTGAAAGAAACTAGTGACACGATAAGAAGAAGAATAAGTAAGAAAGGATCGAGCACCTAGATGACGAATGCTAGAGGAGAGTGGTAGAAGAAAACCTGTTGTACCGATCTCACTTAGCGTGGGATAAGGGCAGGAAGATGATGATGAGGGTAAATGGGAGGTACCTTTACCTTATGCGGTCTTCCAATGAGAGGGTTGTCGGCGCACCGCTTATCGATGACGTCACGTATCAGATGCTTCTGTCCGTTGTAAGTGGTGAGTATGGAGATCCGTTCCGCCGGCCAACCAACCAGTCGCATGTACATGAACACAGCTACCACGTATTCCGCTTCCGCTAGATTCTGCACACGAAATGTGTGATATAAATAATAAAATAAATAAATAAACAAATAATGCTGGACAATTCACACAGCATCATCTAGCCCCAAAGTACTTGATGACTGATATATTTAATACATTATATACTTACATAGCTATATTTTTTTTATTATATTAAACACCCAGACCAACGGAACAAATTTTTGCAGATCGTACACAAATTTGTTCCGAGGCGGGAATCGAACCCGCAACCTCTTGCGTCGCAGGCGGACTCTCGCCCGCTGCGCCACTGAGGTCGTCAAATAAATAATGGTGGTGGTGCTCCCATTGCGGCTATGGAGTTATTTGAATAACAATCAGCATTACAAATTAATTAATCGTTTTAATCTTTTAGTGATATGATCTCAGCGCGGGCGCGGTGACATAAGAATACTGTGTGTGCAGGGTGTACCAACACGACAATAATGTTTAAAAAGATTAGCCGAGAGAAAAAAGACTGTGTATGAGAAGTCCACCAACATTAATTTATTTGTGCTCTTGTGTGGGTCCAGTTCAAGAAATCACAAAAAATCAACAGTCACAAAACTCGCTCGTGAACTACAAAAGACAAAGGGTGCCGCATCTCTGCTGGACCACCTGAGAGCTCCTATGAAAAAGCATTCTGTATAAATCAATTCTATATACATACTATTGGAAAATAAACAATTATTATTATTACTTAGGTACATTACATGATGATGCAATATGAATTGTGTCCCCAAGATTAGATTCTGAGGTCACTTTAATCATTATTTAAGACACATCCTATAACTACATACATTCTAGGTTTCTAACTTCTGTAGATAGACCATGAAATTATTTCAAACAAAATATTGAATAGAGCTTTGTTTATTTAATTTCAGTTTTGGCACTCACAGCTAAAATGTATAATAAATAACCGTTTTCATAGAGGAATGTTTTTATTACGTAGATTTTATTTGAGTCAGTTTCAGGTGGCCGTAATTTCGTCATCCACCGAATTTGCCGCAAAGCTGAAAGAAAATAAACCGCAGACCGGGACAATATGCGACATGGCAAAGGATTTAAATTACCTATTGATATTCAAACGCGAAGGCAACGCGTGCGGTAATGCGAGAGAGAGAGAGTTGACGTTTTTGTCACAGACATGAGCTGAGTGTAAACGCAAACTTCGGAACATAACAGTAACACAAATAAATCACTTGAAATCTGGCCAGTAAGACGGTTATGTGGGCGCTTGGGAATTCAGTGACGCAGCCCATTTAAGCCATTATTACTAATCACTCATGGTATATTGTATTCGAAACTTGTTGGGCCAGTTGGCCATCTGCGCTGGCGAAGGGGTTAAGGCCGCCCGGTGTCCATCGTAGGTTTTCATGGTCCCCGACCCCCGGCCAACCGAAGCAGATTCCCTCCGATGACTAGATTGTTATGGTCGAAACGAGACGGCGATGACATGAAGAATTATTATTAATAATTCATTATAATCATCTCATAACATTGAAGAAAAAATTGAAATAAAGGGAGACGGAGGAAGTGAATAACTTGTGCCATGAGCCAGATATAAGTCGCGTCACGTAAAAAGAACGCTGGAAGGAGGGGGAGGGGTGTGGTGGAGTGTTTTGTTAGCGCAGATACATCCCCTCCACTGCTTTCCAGCGTTGCTTTTAAATGACGCGATCTCTAAAAAAGATGGCCGCATCAGAAGTAAAGATGAGAATTGGAAAAAGCTGAATTTTAAAATTGAGAAAATTGCATCAAAACAAGAAGTAACCTTATAAGTTAAGGAAAACAAACACACACTCATTTATCAAAAGGTAGTATAAGTTTTCTTATTCGAAGTTTTTTTTTAACTAGTGACTCGACAAGAAGTAGATTAAAATTATGTGACGGTTTTAAAAGCAAACAACTAAAACGTACCTTATAATAATAGGTATATGGATCTAAGTAAGACGTAGGCACGTCAAATGTTCAAGGCGGGTTCAAGGCCGAAAAAGGCAAAATGAACAGTCTGTCTGCCAAAAATAGAACAAACGCTTCATTGAACCAGCCGAACCCGAAGTGAACCACAAGTCACGGACCGGTAAGTCCAACAATGCTGTGTGGAGTTGCAATCTTGAAGGAGTTTTCAACGGTTATTTTAAGTACTACCTACAAAAAGTACCATGCTCGCAACCTTTTTGCACGGGTGAGTGAACTGTGGACTCTTTTAAGCACTCCAAGGTTTTGTAGTTGATGTATCTTACTCTGTTTGTTAGTTCCCAGTCAGTTTCCGATGATACGATGTTTATTGGATCTATACTTCTGGAAGGCATTTATCGACAGATGCTAGCTGACAGTTTATCTGTATTGTTTTTTGATTGGCTCTATTGTTGCTTGATCGATGTTGTAATACTACTTTATAATGCCACCAGTAGGTTACCTGTACACCAATATTTATCATCTGTCAGCAAGAAACGCGTGTACTCACAACTCAAAAGGTTGGTATTCATTCAAGGATCAAGGATAGGAAGGATTTGATTATCAAGGATCAGTTTGAAACGTCTTAAAAATCTCTACACGTCATAACTTAAAAATAAAATAAAAAAGCCTTCATATATCTTGGTAGTGTTTTTAAATTGTTAATTACATTTTCTTAAATTATTTGTTAGTACTTAATTCTAATGTTTCGTGTTTTATACATAGGTAATATATAATCTGTAAAAACCCCAGATTGGGTGAAGGCCTCCTCCAAAGATGCCCATTTGTCCCTTTCTTTACGACATAACTTACCTGATAGAAGTACGGGCTGGGTTCCGTCTCTCCGGCTCCGTTGAAGTCGTCCACATTGACAAGTTGGAAGTCATGCCTCAGACCGGCGTTGGCGGCGCGGTATTCCGGCTGGCGGGTCACGTGACTCAGGTCCCCGAGAGCGCGGTATCGCCAGCGGTAGAGGTTGCAGATTCTATGGGGAAGTCAGTTTTTTTATATACGTGTATTTAAACCACATTAGAAATGAACACAGAACAGAGAAGTTAGATGAATATAATACAAGATAAAAAGAAAGAAGTACCCAACAAAAATAAACAAAATACCTATTAACTACCTACATTGCTACTGGTTCAAAATGAAATGTATTAGTTTTAAAAAAAGTGTCAAGTCAGTGTCAACATCGACACAAACCTTTTTATAAGTTTTACGATGTTGCGGGAGTGAAAACTGTAATTTACTCTTTGTGTTATTTAGCACAAAACGTATAAAATTGAAAATTTTACATCTACTTAACTAACTAGATCCTTATTTTATTTTAAAACTAGCGACCCGCCCGCGCGCCCCTGCTTCGCACGGGTGCACATACCATGCATGTATTATACATATAAACCTTCCTCTTGAATCACTCTATCTAAAAAAACCGCATCAAAATCCGTTTCGTAGTTTTAAAGATTTAAGCATACATAGGGACATAGGAATACCTATAGGGATAGAGAAAGCGACTTTGTTTTATACTATGTAGTGATAGTGATAGTGATGTGCGAGCGAGATGTTGTCTGACGGCTGTCAGCCACCTTAAGATTTTTATTTAATTAATTAAATTTAATTAAACCTATACGAACACTTTTTGAAAACATACTCGTTTTGATGATTGAGTATAATTTGGATACATTCATTACATGTTTTACAAGACTAGTAATGCAACAATAAACACTTAGGTACATATTTATAAAATAATTTGTCAGTGTCAACGTAGACGTAGGAACCAAGGAATTTGAATACAAGTAGGAACAATGCCTAAATGTTTATTTTGCTTTCGTTCACAAGATATGACGTCATAAGCCAGCAGCAAACGTAACATGATTCCTCGTTAAGGAATGGAATGCTGTACAAAGACTATACTATACAAATGTCATTGAACCTTTCACTAATTGATCAAAATGAGAGAACCGTACCGGATTGGAGTCTAAATGATTTTCAGACAGTTTTTGGTAAAAATTGCTACATTCTAACTCTCTTATTCACAATCTCTGCAGCGAAGCGGCTCTGTTAAGTATTCGTGTCACTGTCACTTTCATGGAAATAAAAAGAGATAGCAACAGATTTAGCGAACATTTAAGCCACTGAAGCACTCAGCGACCAATATGAATAAGAGTCTTTCTATAATACTTAATTAGCGACTGACGACAATGAATTCACTACGAGATAGAATAAGTGAGGAAATCCGTAGGAGAACCAAGGTAGTCGACATAGCTCTCAGAATCAGCAAGCTGAAGTGGCAAAATCATATAGCTCGAAGAACTAACAACCGCTGGGGAATAAAGGTTCTCGAATGGCGACCACGAACGAAGTGCGCGAAAGCGAAGACGCCCTCCTACCCGATGGTCTGACGACATTGTTAGGATCGCGGGTAGTCGGTTCTCCCTGGAAACGGATGTCCAGCATTGGACTTCTGTAGGCTGATGATGAGGATGATGAAAAAGAATGAAGCCATGTAGTTTCGTGACGATTGTGAAGTGACTACATATCTTGTATATGTCAACCAATTGTGCAAATATATTACGTAACCATTAAATAGTGCTGCTATTCGTAATAAACTGTAGATTTTGTCGATGAAATCATCACTCCAAAATTGAAGACAGCAATATTAGATTGGTCTATGGATAGTCCGTTGATAAAATTTATGCGCCATTCAACTATCACAATTGAATAAGAGTGACAGACAATGAAGATTAGGTTTCAGTTCAGTGATCAAAGCAGATTAATCAAATATAATTTGCTAGTTGCGGCCCGCGTTTTCACCCGCACAGATTGTCATAATATGAAAAAAGTTCTTAATGTATGTATGTCCAAATGAACACCTCAGACTGACTTCTAAAATTACAAATTTTAGGAAGGAGTTAAACCTTTTTTTATAATTTATAGGTAAAATTTTCATTTAAAACGGGATATTTCATCCAACGGTTGTCTGGTAGAGATCGCTACTTAGCGATAAGGCCGCCCATTGTACTTTTAGTTTTAAGTTTGTTTTTTGTTGTATCCTTAAGTTGTGTACAATAAAGTATTTTCTATCTATCTATTTACCATGATTTGTGAGTTTAGTGGTTTCCCGATATTTCGGCACAGATGCATGCGCCATGATCACGGGTCGAACATAGCGCATGCAACTGTGCCGAAATATCGGGAAACAATCACACCCACAAATCATGGTGAATATCCCGTTTATGTTCATGACCATGATAGTAGTGATTTTTTTGTGAATATGTAATAGTGAATAAATAATGAATAAGTAACTCACTGACCATGATAGTTTCAAAAATTTATAGGTATATTTTTTTGTGAATATTAAATAAATAATGAATAAGTAACTCACGTGGGTCTGGCTCGTCCCTGTGCATCCAACTCCACATAGGGAACGCCCAGTCGCACCATCCGTGTGAACAAGCTCTGTTCCATGTTGCAATACTTCTGGAAGGCCATGTTCTTGACAACCGGCGGTAGTTGGTGGTGGTCGCCGATCATGATCCATCGCTTCAGCCGCGACCGCCCGTCTTGCGGGTTTTGGAGAAGAAGGGGGATGAACGTCTCGATTTCAAGGATTTGCGCGGACTCTTCCATTAGAATGTTGTCGTATTTGAACCCTGAAATGGGTTTTTGATTTAGTCGTAGATTTGTTGGTTTTTAAACTCAGCTTTGTTTGACAAAAACTGAGTGACGACCGTTTTTGTTGTCCTAATCAACACCCTTTATACTTCACCTGTTTTTTTTAACAAACGTTATTTGATTTGTTTTGTTTTTATATCTGTCTTTTCTTAAATTGGTAACTGGTTTTAAGATGTGATTTAACTGCTTCTTGTTATTATCGTGTCATAATCACAAGGTCGTTTGAAACAGTGTGGAGAAAGGATTTTAAACGCGCTTCAAAGAGGCGCCTGTCAAGCACCTGACACATGTTTTGGAACTTCTTTGTAACTACATGCCGGTTTCCTCACGATGTTTTCCTACACTGTTTTAGAGTACTGACACTAACTGCAAAAAAATTAGCTTGTGAACTCTTATCAATGACCACGTGATCGAAGCCATGGATAGAAAAGAGGAAGTATTTTGTGAAACAATGATAAGACTACAGTTATATGAATAATAGGTTTTGACCTACTTATTAAAGCACCTGGGCAAACACTGTATAGCTTATCTGAAACCCTATTGCGGTATTCTGATAATATCAGACTACGCGTTACTGCAGCAAAATAGCGAAATCGCATAAACTGTATCCTGCCCTGTAATCATCATCAACAGCCTGAACAACTGCTGGAAATAGTCCTCCGCTATATTATGGTTATGCAGGCTTCTCGTTTAACAGTTCGTGGTCACCATTTGAGGACCTTTAAGCCCCAGCAGGGGCATTATTCTCTATGACAGGAGATCCCTTGCCCCAAACGGTGTGAAGTCACAACGTGATCTTAGGCATTATTCTTTACTAGTCGCGCCCCGCGGTTTCATCCGCGCAGATTTAAATCCTGGTATTCCCATGGGATAAAAAGTAGCCTATGTGCTATTCCAGACTATAATCTACCTCTCTGCCAAGTTTCATCCAGATCCATTCAGCCGTTCCGGCGTGAAAGAGTAACAAACAACCATCCATCCATCCATCCAGACTTACAAACTTTCGCGTTTATAATATTAGTAGGATGACATAGGCCTTAACCGTGTGACGTCTCAACGTGATCTACACGCAATCGCGATTGGATTGATCATAGTGAATAACGCCACAGTTGGCAGTTCTTCGACCTAGGCCGGTACCACCATCTCTTGATGCATTTTTATTTCAATACTAGCTGGTACCCGCGACTTCGTCTGCGTACTTTTAATCTCTTCATCTCTTTTTTTCGCAATAAAAGGTAGCCTATGTTCTTTCTCAGGGTCTAAAGATTGTCTGTGCCAAATTTCATCAAAATCGGTTGAGAGATTTAAGCGGGAAAGCGTAACAGACAGACCGACAGACAGACAGACAGATAGACAGAGTTACTTTCGCATTTATAATATTAGTTGGGATAGTTGGGATTACTTTTATATATCAATGTCTTATTTATGTCAACTGCATAGAGTCGGCTTTATGATCAAAAAGTAAAGTAATATTGAAATAAGAATGCTCCAAGAGATGGTGGTACGGGCCTTAAATAACCTGCTTTTTACCACTTCAACTTGCTAACTGCTAGCTATGTTTCTCCTACTTTGGTTCTTCGGTCTGTACTCACCCATTTGCACGAGCTCAGATCTCTTCAACGCAGCATGGGTACAAGTCATTGCAATTATTTTAGCTTCTTTCACCAGAAGGTATTTCGAACGGTCCAGTCCAGATCTTAGAAGCTCAAACGCTCTGAATTCTTCTAACTCTTCGAAAATATGCACGATATATCTAAAAATAAGGAATTGTTTAAGATACATTAAATTTAAATTATTTACTGTTCAGAATATTTACGATCTTGGCATGCTTTTGAATGTTTATTACTTGTCGTTTGTAAGCAAAATAACCACTATGGCATCACCATAGTGGTTATTTTGCTATAGTGGATGACTCATTGGTCGTCAAGCCAAAATCAATGTCAGTAGAGTTTTTTTATATATATCAGAATTGCTTTGCATTCATTTTGCATGCCTATTTCTATCGTCAAAAAATAGTGGAGTTCTTTGTACAGGGCTTGTCCGGATAAGTACTTCCACCATGCTTAATCTGCTATTAGGTAGCGTTTCACTGTTTCGGTTGAAGGGTGTCGTTTCTGAAGACTTTTTTTTTAAATACTGGACAATCTACACAGCATCATCTAGCCCCAAAGTAAGCTACTCAAAGCTTGTGTTATGGGTACTAGATGACTGATATATTTAATACATTTTATACTTACATAGATAGATATTTTTTATTATACATAAACACCCAGACCAACGGAACAAAAGTTGCGTGTCATGAGGCTAAAAATTTTAATCTGAATGCCTCAATTTAATGAACGCAGGACAGTGCATCGTAGGGCACGTTCCTACCGTGCGTGACTTGCTTGCTTCACCAGAAAACAGTTTTTTCATCATTTTCGTAAGTGGGTTAGTAAAATTTAAACAATTCTAAATCTACACTGCTATTGAATACACAGCGCTTAATCACGCGAAGTGTTTACATTCGAGACCTGAAAGCAACCGTTTCTTTTGTACACTTACCTGTAACAGCTTTTGGCTATTTCCATATCCTCGTCATAGCATTTTCCAGGGAAAAGTGGCTTAGGCGCGTCTTCGAAGAACTCGTGGAATGGGAACTCTTTGCCGATCGTTTCAATAGATTTACTCTGTAACAAAAGCCATTGATAGTCGATATCGTCCAACGTAGTTACGTACAATACAGAAATAAAGACAAGGGCGTATTACCCAGATTTACTTCGCTAATAGGAAATCACCCAATTGCAACTGAAAAATAACATGGTAACTCGTACTCCTGGAACCCAAGATACAGGCTTTTCGCCTAGTTTGGGCCTCGCCGTTTATTTTAATCATCTGTATCTACTAAGAAACCATTGTGTCAAGAACTGTTTACCTGTAATTCTGTAATTCTTCTGTAAACTTGTAATTCTGTTTGAAATAAATTATTCTTATTTTACCCATACAATCGTCAAAAACATTTATGTAAGAACGTATTTCACGCAAGGTGAAGTTGGCGCAACCACTACTGATGTGCAGAACGATCAGGATATCGGGCCACGCACTCGATGCATCGGTATAGCTATCTAAAGTATAGTATGCCTTCTTTATTAGATTATTATCAATATACCCTTACTTTATCGGCGGCGACGGTGTCACAGAAAGCTCGCCAGCGAGGCCTCACGTGATACACATGGAAGTGATGCGCTAGCTCGCAGGTCGCTCCCGCGTCTCCCCCGGCGCCTAACCCTTGCTGCAGCCGATCCACCTGGGCGAGCAGTTCCATTCGCTTCGCTAGCACGTAGTTCACGCGCCCGTATCTGTGCGTACATTATGGTTCATGTCAGGTGTCTTCGACCTCCATTACCCCTGCTATGATATGCTCAAGCCACGGTTCAAACACTTAATAAAATCGTCATAGGCCAGACAACGTTGTGGGTGGGTATCAATTATACCAGGGGCCTAATTGTGTAACTCTCTGGTAATCGTAATTGGCACAGGTAAGGGGATATATTCCCCCATCTGTGCCGACTACGATACCAGATTTAGATAATAAGGCCCCTAGCTTCGTTTGTTCCAGAGCAAGGCAGTTCTAGTCGTACATGGTATTGGAATCATTACCCTACATACATTATTCCCTCGTCTGTGCCGATTACGATTACCATAGAGTTAGACGATTAGGCCCCCTGGTTTCGTTTGTTTTTGCGCAATGCAATCATCACCTGGAGAAGTCCTTGTCCGTCTGCAGAGCCTCCTCGCCGTGGCCGAGTCGCAGCAGATGGCGCTCGTCCACATCCAGCTCGGCCACCTTCTCGAACAGCTGGTTCAGAGCCTGATTGCTGTGGGTTACCACCAGGGTGCGCTGCCACGGGAAGTTGTGGTACAAATTCGATATTATCTGGACGGCGACGTCGGTTTTACCTTTGAAAGTTTACATAAATCAGGCTCAGCATATCTCTTAGTTTTTCTGTTCAATAAATTTATATGCACAATGCCAGTACCCTCGGTGAAGGAAAACATCGAATATAACAAGTTCTTTAACATGTCAAGTGCTCATGTGTGAAAGGAGCCCCTTGAGGCGCACTTAAAATCCTTTCACCACACAGTTACGAAAGAAACTAGTAACTAGAAGAAGAATTAAACCCCATTTATT
This sequence comes from Plemyria rubiginata, assembly GCA_963576535.1. Taxonomy (NCBI): domain Eukaryota; kingdom Metazoa; phylum Arthropoda; class Insecta; order Lepidoptera; family Geometridae; genus Plemyria; species Plemyria rubiginata. Next base: position 6,386,631 of record OY754925.1, on the reverse strand, counting down.
AATCTATGGTAAATTATAATGGTTGTGGATTGGCAACGAACTGGAAGACAAACGTAACACGCCCTCCTACTGGGGGATTGCGGGAAGCTATTGGATGGAGAGGGTTCGGAACCATTCTTATTAGAAATGTAAAGGGGAGGCCTATGGCCAGCAGTTAATTTCTCAGGCTGATGATGATGTATCCTCGTAGTTTAAGAGCAATCTTATTTAAATCAGATACTGTCACGAATGTGGTCAAGGAATATGAATGTGCCATGTGCTAGACCATACTCCCCTTTTTAATAATAATAATATAATAATACGTTTATTTCAGCCTACACACAAAAAGTATTTCAGCCATAGAATCTACTTAAAACTACGTGGGAACATAGGACAACATTTTTAGGATGCTACTACACATGTATAAAACTGCCATCATTTAAAAACTCCTTGCGATAATCACAAGCCTTTCTTAACGAGCTTCCTTACCTGTTCCTGGCGGGCCAACAACTAGCGTGAGACCAGGCTGCATTCCAGAACGAATGGCTTCCACTTGAGTCGGCGTGAACAGAATATTGTTCCTGATAACAGAACAAGTCGAAAGGTTATTATTCCGTTAAATCGCAAGGAACAGAAAACGCCTGAATTACAAGTAGGTCGAATCACACTACATCAGAGTTCAGAGTTTTCCATACTTCCACCCCTGAGGTCGTTTTCTTTGTAAGAACGTAGGTATGTTCGAATTTTTGGTATTTCCACAACACAACACTCAGAGTGATAAAGAAATTCCATGATAAGGAAAGTGTGTTACCTCAAAGTGAAACGAAGAATTCTTGCAACGGCTTAGTGAGCTTTTTAATGTTTGAATAACTCACTTCCGCCTTAAGCGGTAAACCTGCATTACTCACTCGCCGTTTATGGTACTATTTGTTCTATTTTCGATCTGTTATCAAATTTTAGGAGAAATAGTTTATTGTCCTAAGTTTATCTGAGAAACATGACTCTGTAGTAGTAGTAGTAAGTAAATAGTATATATAATAGTAGTAGTCTCATACTCTCCAGGTCAAGAGTACCCTAAACCGACGAGCATGTAAGAAAGAATGTTATGAGAGTGAATGAAGCGAAAGAGATATGTCAGGATCGTAGCAAGTGAAAATCCGTGGTCTCTGCCTACCCCCATGGGAAATAGGCGTGATTTTATGTATGTATGTATGTACATGACTCTGGGTTTCGTTCACAATAACTTTGTATTTGTTGAAAAATATGCATTTGTCGGGGTTTTTTATAACTTTCATGCAATCTACCGAGTGCGCACTTACTTCTTCGGCTCATTGTAAAGATACGGCCCCCTCTTTGGCTGGACGTGCGGTTCCACGGTGATGACTTTCTTCGGATCATCTTCATCCATGGCGTTATCGTCCATCTGTTGCTTCCGTACTACATTATCAAACGTCAGCCTAGAACAATTAAAGTCAGTAAAACGGGTCCTCATCATCATCATCATCATCATCAACAGCCCACAGAAGTCCACTGCTGGACATAGGCCTCCCCTATCCGCTTCCAGGAAGAACGATTCTGAGCCCTTTTTATCCACCGACTACCCGCGAAACGGGTCCTACACGACAGTAAACAAGCCATTCTGCAGAGGCAGTAAACAAGTCATTTTAAAGATATCAAATTACTGAAGGTTGTTATAGAAAATCATAAACAACAAAGTTTACGGAGAATAACATAACAAGTTAACAAGGGCCAGAAGAACTTTTTTTGATTGAGTACGAAACCTGGAAACTGGGAAAAAAAGGATCCGACGATCAGTTATATTACACCTGATATTTAAAATTAATTGTAATATTTTAAAAGTATTGATATTGTTAGTCGTAGGCATGCACAAAAAAGCGAGCGAGGGCGGTCGGCGGGCACATCACCTTTTGTTCGGTAGCGCTTGTAAGATATATACGTCAGATGATCTTCATTCGATAAGATCTCCAAGAATAAAAGAGTTCGCTTTTTTTCGTGTAAAAAAACACCGAATTCCGAGTATAAGTTTACATACAAATAGTTGCGCCCCGCGGTTTCAGATTTAAATACCGGTATTCCCACGGGATAAAAAGTAGCCTATGTGTTATTCCAGACTATAATCTATCTCTCTGCCAAGTTTCATCCAGATCCGTTCAGCCGTTTCGGCGAGAAAGAGCAACAAACATCCATCCATCCATCCATACTTACAAACTTTCGCGTTTATAATAGTAGGATAGTGTTTCTTGTTTTTTAGTAGATTTTTGAACTTTTAGGTTTAGCGTCGATAAAATTTGTGGTTTGGGATAGATTATTTCATCCAATGCAATGGAATAGCTTATTTTAAGAGTTTAATTTATTATAGGACGTACCTACCTATATCGGCTGCAAAAAATATATAATATAGTGACCTAAAAATGCGTTGCGTTGCTTGTTTGCGATTTGCGTTTGTTTCCTCATATTTTTTTACTGAGGTTTTGATGATTCTTTTGTTAATCGAAAGCTGGTGCTTCCCGTGTGCTCCCGTATAAATGTGACGGGTAGTTTTTGAGTTATAGAAGTACCTACGAGTGTATTTTATAGTGTATTTGAAGACGGTTTTATTCTAGAAAGAATTATCATAAAACGTTGCTCTTACTCTCACGTTAGCACTTGTTATCGGCTTAACAGCGCTGGTTTCCACATGTCAATGTACAGTTGCGAATGTAAGAGTGCCGCTATGCAGCAAAAGTCTGAGACAAAAACGTTTTATATGGCAACATTATTTCTCTCTGCCCTTAGGGCGTGGGTCTTCATGTCGCGTTTATGCAATAACTTTACCTAATTTAGTTGGAACCTTGGCTAAGTTGTAACGAAGGCACGTCATTGAAAGAGTGGTTCGTCAAAGCCATGTATGGTTTTAACCGAGAGCAACTACAAATTTAGAGGCTCAGATTTTTAAGTAGATAGGTACTCAAATTTTTTAGGGCATTTGATAGTTATACGGTGTCTAAGGATAGTTATATATCTTTGTTTTTGTATATGGCATGTCCAAACATAAGTTTTTAGATCAATATCAGTTTCAAAACAATTAAAAAGAAACAAAAATAAAACAATACCATTTCTTCCGAAAAATCTACCAAATTAATGCGTTCACTGGGGTTTTCAGGCTACTTTTTTTCATAAAAACTATTCTTGGATGTGCTAAAATAAACATGAGTTCACTCAACAGTATTTCGTGGGCGTCTGCTTTACGTCATGATTAATTTTATGTAAATATAATGATAAGATAATCTAACCAGATGCTGACAAACCTGTAACAATCATCACTTAATTCTTGATCGATGTTTATCTTGCTATAAATGTTATTTAATTCTATCTTATTTCCTAGTACAAACGAATACAAGATTTATGAATTAGTCATAATATGCAAAATGAGTATTGTTTCATATGTGACATGTACGATGTTTGATTGTATGAGTGTTTGTGGCTCAATCACTAACTATAACTCGACCGTCGTAAACTCGATCTTTCTGATGGTATGCGAGACTCGGGGCGGTGGTTACGCACACGTACACACGGCATTGCACACTCAATCGACACACACGCATACACACGTAAAACCGCGCGTGCTCATGATTGGTCGAGCGCACTCCGCCACCGCGCCTCCTGCATACCATCGGGATGGTCGACTCTACAGCGGTTGAGCTATAACAACAGGATAGATTGGGGTTTAACTTTAGTATTAACGTGGATTGGCATACGGGAAGATGGCGGAATGCTGATCACCTGAGAGAAAAAATGCTCTTTTTGTGTTTTCATTTGTCTTATGTTAGTTTTAAGGTTTAGATACTCTGCCTGCTAAAGCGTTACAACCCCTGCGCTGCAGCGTGCTCGCTGTTTTAACGCACCTTATTTAATAAGTTATTGGAGAGAGCGGTATTACCCGACATGATCGCCATTACCCCTGCTCTATAGGTTACTGTTTATCGAAAAAATACCAGGCACGGGGTGGAAAACATTAATAAACCCGATAAAGGGGAACACCTTAAATATGAATGTTAGCAATCCCTACAAAACGAGGGCGAAGTAATTAAGGAGAGCAACTACGACGGATTCGTTGCTGTTCGTGCGTCATTGAAGCAGACTGAGAGGTAGGTACTTACTTGAACGGCCGGACTAATTTACGTGGATCATTCGTCTGGACCTTGATCTCGTATCCAGGGAAACTGTTGCGAAGATGCTCCATGTCCAAGAATGTGTCGTTGAAGTCCAATGTAGCTATTTCATTTGGCATCCTATTTACAAATAGATCATAAATATTAACATAAAAAAAATGAAAATAAAATTTAAAGAAAAAGATGTGATGTGATGTGAGGACGCTGATATTGTGGGAAAAGTATAAGTAAGGCCATCACAAAATAAAGCCTAACATCACCAAGGTCCTCGGTATTTTAAGCCATGACACCTGCATCGAAATAATTTCCTTTGTGGTTTTTATCAAGAACAATTTACCATGAGCGGGGAATCTGTGGATGGAAAGAGATTAAGAATCGCTCTTCCTTGAAATGATGATGATGATATCATTTTACACAGCAGTGGACTTTTCAGGCTGATGATGATGAAAGTTTAAGCAGTTAGGTAAATTACCTGGTGTAATGTGCCTGGCCAGGATCCCCATAACCAAGAACGATATCATGCAGCCATTCTGGGACCACACACTCGGTGTTCATCAGCTCTCTTATCGTCTCCAGAACGGCTTTGAAGTTGTTCTCCTTTGGCTTACGACGCATCACAATGTTGAATGTCTCGTACGCGTCCTATAGACGAAGATTATGTGATAAATGTGTTTATAATAATAATTCATTTATTTCAGATATACAAATCCATACAATATCAAATATAACATACACAAAACTTACAACTATACTTGAACTTACCTAACTAATAAAATAAATAACTTAATAAAATGTCACAAGAAATTTGAAATTGAATATTGGATAAAATAAAAATAAAATAGCTATGGTATTATGTAAAATTATGAACATGATAAATTAAATTAAAATTTTGATCAGATGGAGCCCATCACTATCTGCATCCATCTGTATTGAACAGGACAGTCTGTCCTCGCTACACATCTTCAGGATGCCGTTGCGTTTATATCTTTCCGATACAGTTTACTACAACTGCTTATTTGAAGGATGAAAAGCGTAAAAGTGCATCCTATAAACGATGATAAATTTACAATTTAAATCTTCTTTGCCAAGCGATAAAAGCAAGTTCTTGCTTGAAAAAGCGAGGGATAAAAAAGGTTGTATAAATCTTACTTCAGTGCCTTTACTGGCTCGGTCAAGATCATGCCTGTACTGGTTAGGGTCTAGAAGTAACCGGAATGTTCTAGTATCACCGTCTAACTCTGGCTTCGGCTCTGGGCCCTCTTCGATCACTCTTCCTGACGCGTCCAGCATGCCTTCTACTTCACACCCTCTAACGTACACTATACCGACTTGATCTGTCATGCTTTTTCGGTAGTCGTATTTTGTGCCTGTGGTCAGTGAAATGTACAGTTTATACAGGTGACCCAAAAAATAGTGTCAAGCCAAAGTCCAGAGATAGAACACCCCTTGGAGTACCGGAATCACCCCCCTGTAATGTATGTTCCGCGATTTTTTATAGTTTTCGAGTTATGATTTTTTTTCCGAATTTTAGAAAATTATCGACTTGAAAAACTTCAAAAATTCTGTTGATTTTATTAACTTAAAAAATAAGAAAAAATTAAAAAAAAATTGAAAAAATTAAAAGTCGGGTACTCCAATGGGTCTATCTCTGGACTTTCGCTTGACACTATTTTTGAGAACACTGTATATTTTTAAAATATTCCATATTTGAAAGGAACATAATGTGGCATAAATGTTAAGTTATCATAAAAATCATCAAATACTACAAAACAGTCTCAGCAAACAGTAAATAGTAAAAAGGTTTAGTGCCAAAATATAACCATCCTTTTAAAATTGACGAACCACTCCATTAGAGCATGGATCATTCTTAAGATGGTGAATTTTGATATGAATTTAAATTTATTTATTTATTTAAATAATTAGTACGGTACGCAGACCAATTACACTAACTTATCATAAAAAATATAACAATTAAAATACAGTACATAAAAATTCAAATTAAAGACCATAGAACCATATGATTCTATATATTATACAGCTGAAATATTACCCCCTAGTCCCCCTTAGACATCCTCAAAAGAATCTGAAGTTTGTACTTGGTAATAAGAGATCTGTGAGGATATCTACTGCTGTTTCAGTTTTTTATGAATTTTTGTTGACAAACGTACCTATTCCTTTAGTCGGCTTAACTGTAACCAGGAAGCAAACATCGTGTTTCCTGAGACTCTCCCACTCGTGCTTGATCTCGTTCCGGACGCTGAGCGTGACGGAAACATCGGCCCGGACCCGGGACGGTGCCTTCTCACCGATGTTCGGCTTCGCAACTTCAACCACCGCGAAACTCTTTATGGGGTGTGCCATCCGCGCCCAACCCCCGAACATTACACTATCGTCCTCTGCACGCCTGAGAATATTATACAATATCATGCGATCGTAATTTGAAAGGGAAAGTCTTAGCAATTTTTCATGTCCGGAAAACTAAGAGAAAACATTAGACCTGGTATAGTGCGCGTCACTCAAAAAGAACGCCAGAAGAAGGGTGAGGGGTGTGATGGCGCGAGTATTCGTAGGCGCAAACACATCCCCTACTGTTTTCCAGCGTTCTTTTTGGTTGACGAGACCTATAGCTCTCTTTTGAGAAACAAACAACAAGACATCTTAAGGCTGTTGTTCAAAAATAGGACCGCGTATAACGTCAACGTTTTAATATAATAACAAAGGTCTCCAAATATTAAAACTTACCATGGTGCTAGTCTGTAAACAGCGTCTTCTATATCTTGACGAATTTCATCTGTAAAATTTAAAAACAGAATCAGAAATGCGAGATATGTGTGTATCTATAATACAAATTTTGCAGTAGGTACCTAAATACTTATGGTCTCCATCGAGCCCCATAAACATTATGCAATTCGTGACAAAATATGAAATGACTTACATGTACTCTCCAATCGAAACAAATTAAAGTTTCTCAGTAAGTAATCGTGGAGAGTTAGGAACTGGAGATTCAGTTTGGGAAGAGCCAGGCAGTTTTCACCGCTGTAAATTTCGGTCGGCACCACGTTCTCATCCCATATCACGTCTTCCGTGGGATATAGCGGCATTGAGTTAAGTTCCTCGAGCTGGGATATTCGTCTTTCGTGACGCGATATCTTTAAATGATAATTAATTTTAATATTCATATAGTAACTTTTTCAATCAATCAATCAGTCAATTCATTTATTTGCATAAAAACATGGTACAGCAGATACAAAGATTTCATTTCATTTCATTTTCATTTCATTTTCATTTATTCATTTATAAACACAGGTTATATTACATAAAAGTAGATGGCAAGCGTCGGCAAGTATTGATCTCTGTGTTTTGCCTGACGGCGTATAAACATTAAAAAGTAACATAAATAACAACACAATTAACATAATTAAGTACAATTAAATTAAATATTCACCTAGCAATGTCATTAAAATTAATTAAATTACAATATTATAATGTCATGCATAATCATAAAGTTTCAATTTTATCTTTCAAATACTCACATGTACTATAGTAGGCTTTTCCTAAGAGCATTTTTTTTAATTGAGCCTTGAATAGATTTACACTGGAAATATCTAAAATGTGCTTTGGAAGTTTGTTATATATACGTGCAGCCATACAAAGAACACTTTTGTTATAAAGGGCAGTTTTGTTAAATGGAAAACAAATCTTATTGTTGTGGCGCTTGCTGCTAGGTTTCATATAAAGGTTCATATTAAATTTTACAAATGTCGCAAGTTCATAAATGTAGAGGCTGGGTAATGTCAGTATTTTAAGATGTCAGTAGTTTTGAAGTTTCACATATTTTTACCATTCATAGGTGTGCAAAAATTTAAGGAGGTAGGAACATGCAATGTTGAGGTCAGTGCTTGATTTACATAAAATTAAATGTCGAACAATAAAAAAAAAATAACAAATATTTAAATAAATTAGTCATTACAATTGTCAAAAAAAAAATACATTAAAATTAAAATAACGAAACCAAGAAAGTTTAATATAAGTAGGTATGTCAAAAAATTTTAACAACAGTTTAATATTTATAAAAACGACACGAACCCTTTTCCAAGAAGTCAGAAATTGAGTAGAAAATTTCAAAATCAGCCATTTCTCCAACTCAGCACAAAATTTTTTGTAAGGGAGATCAATTAATTTTTTTGGTATTGAGTTATAGATAAGTTGAGCCATATAGACGCAGTTTTTTCTGAATGCCTCCAACCTAGGCACCGGCATCTTCAGATGAACACATGTTTGTTATCGCCACGGCGCCAAAGCTCGGTTTTTAACAAAGAAACGCTGCAGCTTCGTAAACAAGTTACGTCACTGGCCACGTCACCCACCCGGCGCGCCGCCTTTATAAGCAGATGGCGCGCACAGCAGTGGTCATTCGCTTGCCTGCGCTCAGACCGAATGGAGTACTAATAGTTTTCCTTTGCTGTCGTATAATTAAATTAGTCGTTTTATAATTATCTATGGGATGGGAAATTGTATAATTTGTCATTTACATACGCAGATTGGTTGACGTATTTGTGATTGGTTATGGGTTTTGATTATTATACAAATGTGAAATTCGATGACGTGTTCTGATTAAGTGAGACTACCCTTCATGATTAGCTAACCATGTATGTTCTTTCATGTTGTTGCTCTTTTATTTATGTTATAGTTCGTTTCAAAAAGTTTGTCATTGTTTTTTATAAATTTTGCAACTTCCAAAATGTATATACATGGGACGGTTAAAAGTTTTTGCTCTCTAAATATGGGTTTAAATCAGTATGGCCATATGGCATTTACAAATAAGCGAAAGATTTATCCAGATTTTCGATTTTGATTGTTTGTAGCAACTTCGATATTAAAAATACTACAACAATAATAAATAAATAGTGCTGGACAATCCACACACATGACAATAACAACACACATAACACAATAACACATAATAGAGCTATGATGTAGACGCACCAAACAAGTAAAAGGGTTAGTGAAAACTTTTATGCGACAATACTATGATATCAGATATGAATAGTATTTATAAGACATTAATATATTATTAAAGTTCAAAGACTACTTACCAATAATTCTTTTAGAAATGCTTTGTCCAATCTATGCCATGAAGCTTGTGCTTCTTCTCCTTCTGGTGGCACAAGGTTTAGGTATGTGGCTATGGCTCGAAGAGCTTTATCACTAGAAAAACAACATAAAATCAAAATTTAGTCCATGTGATTGTATGAATATTATTAACTGTGTCCGGTGTATGAGTATAATCAACTAAACATGTATCAACTGCTCGTAAATTAAGGTGCGCCTCAGAGGCTCTATTTTTGAGGCGCACTTAAAATCCTTTCACCACACTGTTTTGAAAGAAACACATAAAGAAGAAGAACTGGGCCTGGATTTGAAGAACCAGTGTCCTCAAGATAACGAATGTGACCTTGTCCTCTGGGACACCTTAAAGTCTAGTTCTAGGTCAGGATCGCGCCGAACAAACGTAGCGCGCAAATATTGCAATAGCCCTGAGCATTTCATTTAGCTTCTTTTTCTTCAATATTGCCTAATTTATTACAATAACGTTTTATCATTATTCTTATTTTAAAATGTACTGTGCATCTAAGCACATAATATTACAATTTGTACAAAGTATGAAGGCGTTGACAACACCCAATGTATCTCTCGCTCGCACGATTCGACATTTTGAAAGGTATAAAATCACTATGCCTTATTTTGAAAAATCGCAATCAACTATTTTGTGTGCCATTGCCCACAGTTTGGTAAAAAATTCATTCTGATCGATGCAAGTTTTACTACTCAAAAGTTTGCTTAACTACGAAAACTAGAAAAGTAAACTTTTATGCAGGAAAACTTGTATCGATCAAAAAGATTTTTTCACTAAACTGTGCGCAATGTAATTGCACACAATATGGATGTTTGCGATTTTTCGAAAATGAGTTCAGTGATTTTATATCCTTCAACAAGTCATAACATGCGAGCGAGAGTCACATTAGCTATTGTCTTCACCTTAATACAATTTGTGTAAAATGTACCAATGTGTGCAATTTTTCTTACCTTAGATTTCCAAAGTGTTTTTGTAGAGATTCCCGGGTATCGACACTTGCCACATTTGCCAGTGAAAATAATCTTAGGTCTGGGAATTTGGAAAATGCTGCCTTCTGTGTATAAATACGAAAAGTATATAAAGTACATATCTGCGATAATTAAAAATATAGAATATTGCCAGCCAAACTTACATGAGTCGTGTTCTGGGGCCTAATCAGGAATGAGTTTTGACTTAACGGTAGCGGTAACCTTTGATTTACATATAGAATTAGGGATATAATACGTTTACGCGACTGAGTCAAATGCGTTAGTGATAAAAAATCCAATGAGGTCCTATTTAGATTTTACTAGTGAAAATACTTTAGTTTATTTTCATTATTTTATCTGGGAGTCTGGGCCTCTTCTAACTTGATATGACAAAGCGCGGCTCGGCGCGCGGCGCGGCGCGGCGGTTGCAGACGACAATTTTTTTAGATTATATTATACCAAAACTAGACTGAACACTAAGTAAAATATATTTGCTATTAAAAAGCAGGTATTGTACCTGAAGAGATGTTATCCTTGAATAATGAAGAAGGGTCATGTCGCGATCAGTCATGGGGTCTCCAGTCTCATCACTTATTTCGAACCGGGCGTAGAATTTCAACATATTTAGTAGCTGAAACAAAGAATATAAACATAGGATAACATAAATACCTATCGGTGGACTTTCCAGACAACACTTTTTGTCCCCAAACTAAGAAAGCCTTGCAAAATGTGTTATCGCCACGGCGCCAAAGCTCGGTTTTTAACAAAGAAACGCTGCAGCTTCGTAAACAAGTTACGTCACTGGCCACGCCACCCGCCCGGCGCGCCGCCTTTATAAGCAGATGGCGCGCACAGCAGTGGTCATTCGCTTGCCTGCGCTCAGACCGAACGGAGTACTGAGGCGAACTACTAGTTTTCCTTTGTTGTCGTATAATTAAAGTAGTCGTTTTATAATTATCTATGGGATGGGAAATTGTATAATTTGTCATTTACATACGCAGATTGGTTGACGTATTTGTGATTGGTTATGGGTTTTGATTATTACACAAATGTGAAATTCGATGACGTGTTCTGATTAAGTGAGACTACCCTTCATGATTAGCTAACCATGTAAGCTCTTTCAAATGGGAACCGTACGGCCACTGTTCATAGATTATTGTCTAAGGTCTTCGTTATTTTGCCCTCTGATTCGATGTGGTGTACCCAATCTGTTAATTAAACAAGCTCATTTATGGCAGTAATTACCCTGGGGTAATAGGAGTATAGTTAAAATTCTTCAAATTTTTTTGTTACTTATCTAATAGCTATTGCATAATTATAGTCTGCTAACCGCTAAAACTACGAAAGAAAATGAAGGATTTATTTCAATTATATACCTCAACTAGCTGCACCCGCGGCTTTGCTCGCGCCAAGGAATTCAAAGTTTCATACAAACTTTCATCCCCTATTTTATCCCCTTGGGGGTAGAATTGATCAAAATCCTTTCTTAGCGGATGCCTACGTCATAACATCTACCTGCATGCCAAATATCAGCCCGATCCGTCCAGTGGTTTGGGCTGTGCGTTGATAGATCACTATGTCAGTCAGTCACCTTTGAGTTATATATTATTTAGATATGATCAACTTTTTTCTTGCATAAAGTCACAAAAACAATAATAATTCGTAAACCAGCAAAAATCGCAGATTCGGCTAGCTCAAGGAGGCCTGCATCTCTGTACCACTTGACTTTCCTAGGACATTCTGTATAAATAGCACGTAGGACTGGTTTTCTGAATACCTCGTTAATATAACCGTTTAATATAACCAATTTCAATACTGTAACAAACAATTTCGATAACGTAATAACTCAAAACCAGGTACTGAGATCTTACGGTCGCTAAACGCACAGTAAATGCACTTTTTATCGCGATTCAAACTTCGTTGGCCTCTTAGCGAACCGTAGTCGCTTTTGATATAGCAAGAGCAACTGACGCGCCACTATAGCAAGGTTACATTATTTAAAAAAATGTTTTAAAAATACGTATTTTACATAATTTAGTATGACATAAATATTTTATGACAATTCAATGAATTACAAAATATGTAATCCGTATATTATTATTATTATTTTGTTTTTGGATGTAACATTTGAATCAGTGAAAATACTATGATTTTATGACATTGTAAAAATGTGCTATGCTTTGTCAACAGTGTGTCGCAAGATATGGTTATGATAATAAATGAACAGTGTTCAGTGCCCAACAACAAATACTTGAATAGTTCCCGCAGTGATCATCGGACAAAATGTTTAAGTGTTTAAGTGCGTTTGTTTTGATGATCATAGCCGGATCGTCAGCAGAAAATGCAAGCATCGCTTGTTGCCCTCCAGGACTATTTGTTTCGTATAAAATGCGAAAATGCTGGATGCCAAGTAGTAACGACACAGCAAACCTAAGGCTAAGTTGTGAGCAGCCGCTGAGAATATCTAAGTTTAAAATAAATTCGGAAGGAAATGTAGAAATTCCGATTCTTAATCTTCAACCGAAAATAATCGGACCCGACGTGTAAGTTTATTCCGCTCAGGGTGCGAAGATACGGAAATCACTACATAGTATAAAACAAAGTCGCTTTCTCTGTCCCCATATCCCTATGTATGCTTAAATCTTTAAAACTTCGCAACGGATTTCGATGCAGGTTTTTTTAATAGATACAGTGATTCAAGAGGAAGGTTTATATGTATAATACATGCATGATATAATAGAAAAATAATGTGCACCCGTACGAAGCAGGGGCGCGCGGGCCGGTCGCTAGTAATAAATAAATCTTTTAGCAGTTTGCAAGTCACCCTATACTCGTAGGCCGGTTGCTTTGTTTTTAGGACACGCATGCGTGCCAGTACACACGTGCGGGTGTGCACTGCACAATTATTATATTTTTAGGGTCAATTTCCATTGGGGTTAGATCTGCACTAAAATTAATATTATTTTACAGATCATGCGTTGGCACTGAGACAAACAAAAACCAAACCGGCTCGAGGAGCATTGCTTTAATATGCATCGACGAAGAGGAACCAGAGATCATACCAGACCGGGTATTGGGTTACTGTATGATAGTTTCCGTGCTGTTTCTGACGTTGACTGTCGTTATTTATGTCGCTCTGCATGAGCTTAGGTGGGTTTTATTCGCATAACGTATTGACGATAATGAACACATCAAGTTACATTGGTTCTGATATAAAGGCCAGACAGACACTTTATACACATAAAATTAAATAAATAATCGTAAATGAAACAAATAAGAGTTTTGTTGTCGGTCAAATTAAAGTATTTTTTGTTAGAGTTGCATCGCTCATAAAAGTAAATGTTGCAAAGATCACACGACACCGCGCCGGACGCATATGGAGCCGACTCGATAGCAATCGGCTTTTAAATTACTGATTGTTTTAGTTTGATCCCATTATAAGTGCGCCCAATGAATCAATCAATATGAATCATATACTCATGCCAGACGATATAATGCCAGAGATAAAATGTTTCAAATTTAAATTATTTGCTTTCAATCAGTTTGAGTTAGCTGAACAACAACGCCCCGTATTGGACTTTCTATCGATAGCCGATATTTAGCGAAGATAATGCGTGCGCACTTGTACATATTATGTGCCCGTGCGCACGCATTATCTTCTACGACTTACTATCAGCCGCATTATGCACTAGCAGCCTAACCTGAACTATTGGTAAACTATTGGCCGATAGAAAGTGTGCAGTCTGCGGGGGCTCTAAATAAGGCAACTTTGTTTTGTTACAGAGATCTACATGGAATGAGCATTATTAACCTATGTGGAAGTTTGGCTATTGGTCTCGGAATATTATCGATCATGAAACTTATGAGCTATTCCAATATGGCACTATGCGCAACTAGAGGTACATTAGCATTAAGAAAACTTGCGCCAAAACAAACAAAACATGCGGTTAGATAAGACGTCACCGCCAGCCTCATAACACCTATTTCGTGATGTAAAAATTGGGCTATTCAAATAGATTTTGCCGGCGTAAAATACGTAAGAGCAACGAAATTAGCATAGCTTGGTTTGAAAATAGTCATGCCTTTTTCTGCCGCTGAGCAGCGTTGCTATGTTTCGGTTTGAAGAGTGTGATTGCCGGTAAAATACCAGGCACATGAGGCTTAATATCTGTATGCCTCAGGGGCTCAGATAATTTACCCAAACTGTGTGACGTCACAACGTGATCTTAACGATTAGACATAGTGAATAACGCCCCAGGTGATGGACGTTGGGTCCATCGTGTGTGACTTACGAGTTACGAGGCAATGCTTTGTTATAGGTTATGGTTCTTACTAGCATCAGGTGTACCATCTGCTTAGTTGCATCAAGTTGTAAAAAAAAGATCAGGTTCTTGCTCACGGAATATTCTAGTGCTGCACTTAGCACTAGAATATTCCGCGAGTTATGAAATCCTTTCCGCAAAGAACCGATCCCTTTTAAAAGCATCGATGCAGTCGTCGTGCAGCTCCTACATAAAGGTCATGGCCCTCGGCGGTGACGATGTCGACGCAAGGAGGGAGAGAATTCGAAAACTGTATATTTTCTTTTTTTTGTAGGATTTCTGGCGTATTTCTTCATAATAGCAGCATTTTTCTGGACCAATGCAATATCTATACAAGTTTTGAAGAGCACCAGGTAATTGGATGTTTCCTTTTGCGAGTTTTTGTTTGTGTAGTTATAAAATGTACAAATATTTTAAGAAGTATGTTTTTATATTTGTTTATAATTATTTTTCCTCTGGTATGTTATATTTTAAAATATCATTCAAAAATTCTTTTTTCTCCCCGCACACAAGCACCCCTTCTAAAAATCATGTTTCCAGTGTCAACTTTATTCAACGGTTGTCTCTATCAGACAATCGGATAGATAAGACCGCCTATTGCACTTAGTAGCTTTAAGTTTGTTTTATGTAAGTAGGTATAATAATAGTGTTATTATACGAGATGTTTAAAGTAGGCAGTGTTGTGTAGTAAGTTAATATTAAGTAAGTTCCTAGATTTAACATCGTCTTAGGGCTTAATAAAAAAACCTGTTATGATGTTAATATCTCAATAAATAAATAAATAAATAAATAAATAAACATTATAGTTATTTAATTAAGTAAATTGAGCTGTAAAGTATTTTCTATCTATCTACAATCTGAATACTTTTTGTCGACAGGCACCCATCGATTGTAGTGCACAGTTGGAAGGAGTTCGGATGCTATGCTTTTTACGCTTGGGGATTTCCAACAGTCCTCACCACAGTTATGGCCATCATCAACTTTCATCCTGGCAATCATGATAAACCCGGCATTGGACTTAACCACTGCTGGTTTTTAGGTAGGTCTGCTGGCTTGGGAGACTACGCTTTGTTATAGGTAATGGTTACCACTCAAGATCCGGTGAAAAGAGGCTTCTTTCGAGCACTTGACACATTTTTTTCAACTTTTATGTACATATTTGCTGGATTTCTCATGATGTTTTCCTTCACCGTTTGAGAGTACAGGCGAAATGCATAATTTTTTAATACAAAACTCATTGGTGCACGACCGGTTTTGAACCGCAACCGTAGAATCCGAAGGCGATGCCGCTACCACTAGACTACCAGCACTTTGCCAATCATTCAAGTTTCTATCAGTAGGTACTCACAGCTTCATTTTTTTACAGATAAACAACAACAATGGTACTACATGTATTCCGTTATGTCCATTCTCATAATAAGTAACATTTTTATATTTATTTACGCATCGTCCATCGTGTGGAAGCATACCTTTTCTTCAGGTCATATAAGGGCAATACGATATAGGTAAGTGGCTAAGAAATATTTAGCATCGCAAGTTTCTTTCGAAACAATGCGGTGAAAGGATTCTAAGTGCCCCCTATGTTCCTTGTAGACAAAAATTATATATAAATGATGTTTACTGTAATAAAGTATTAGTACATAAGTATTAATAAAAACGTATTATGATCTCAGCATAGCTTTATGTAAAATATATTATAATTTATTATAATAAGCCTAGCGGTTGATTGTCGATATCTAATTCCATTTCTTGACAAAAATAAACACAAATTCAAGCTTCAACAAAAACAAAACTTCTAAGCTTACAAGTTTTTTTGAAATCTTTGCTACCGTGACCAACTACGAGTATGTAATCATTGTAATGTGCGTAATTCATTTTATTTCAGGCTTACGATGACAATTCGTTTAATTGTAGTCATGGGATTATTGTGGATTTTTGAAATGATCGGTTCATTAGCGGAAACGCATATCGTATGGTACGTTTTAAGTTGTTAATACCCGTAAATTTCTATTTTTATTGAATAATTATAGTGCGTGTGCATTTAATGAACACTTAAAAACATTAATTAAAAATTTGCCATTTAGTAAAAGCTCTGAAGCAATTGTACATTTTATAAAAAAGGCAAAACAAAATATGAATCGTATGACGCGTGTTCACTCAGTTCTCACAGACAAACTTCTCGCGTCGTGTTTTTGAATAATATTTGTTTTTGACAGGGCTTGTTTGGATGTCGTGAACTCCTTGCAAGGGCCGCTGATATTTTTGGTCTTAGTTGTATTGCGCAAGCGAGTGATAAAAGCAATGCTCTGGCATGGATGGTTGGATTGTGTATCTGGGACAGTGGAGAAGTACCTGGCCGCTGGAAGCGACGCTGAGGACAACGTCATTGAGCATACGGATATTCCTATGAACGACCACTAGAAGCCCAACGTACAAAACCTGTTCCGACCAAATCGGTAGGTAAGAAAAACTGTAAAGGTAAAGGTTGTCCTCACGGGGCACATACTATACAGGGTTACAGAAAAATCATGCTAGATCCGTTAAGGGTGTGGAGTACCCATCATTTCTGACTTATTTCACTATGAAACACGCTACCATTAAAAATAAACAAATTTTAAAAATAAACTTTATAATTTTTTTTTTACTTCTTAACTTTCACTTGTCCACTACGGTCTATTAAATTAACTTATGCACTATTTTAATGATATCAATAATAATATACACAAAATATACAAATATAAAAAAATTCAAAGTCGAATATCTCGAAAAGGGTTAAGTTTAGGGTAGGGTGTTTCATAGTGAAATAATTCAAAATGATGGGTACTCCACGCCCTTAACGGATCTAGCACGATTTTTCCTGTAACTCTGTATGTAGGTAATAATTAAACATAATCGGATTAACTTACCAAGTGACTTCCGATCCTAAATTATTGGAAATAATTTCTTTCTTCTTAATAATTTATAGTATACACTTTTCCAGCTAGGTACCTACTCGTCCTCTGTCGATGGGTAATTAGCTGCAAAAGTGCATACTATACTAAAATATTTGAACGAAATTATTAAACAATAATCTGTTTCAGAATCTTACGAATTTTATGTATTGATGTTTACATTCATTCCTGGCACAACTGCAGCCGTCGTAACCTGCCGACTGCTGCCATCGACGTCATTTATTTTGACGTCGACTGCTGCCGTCGTCGCGTCAACAGGTGGCGACAGCAGCAGTTGACGCGTCGACGGCTGCAGTTGTGCCAGTGCCGTTCGTCTGTAAGAGCGCGTCTATTTTCTTAAGAAAATCCCATGAATAGTTAAAGGTTTACTTAGAAGTAAACCTAGAGGACATGAGAGGACTAGAGTCCTATAACTGAATTAATTTGTTTTTTTCAAGGCATGCTATTTTTTATAACTTCATTAGTTTTTAGTGATTTTATATCGTCAAAAAGTTTTGAAATGTACGAGCAAGGAGTTGTTAATTTAATACTTTATAAAAAAGTGTATAAAATTATGGTATTATCCAAACTGCTTTTGTTGTATGACATGAAATGTTATTGTGTGTGACATTTAATTTAAGCATTTGTAACTCATACTAAATAGTTTTCTAGTCGCTGCTCTATAGAATCATACAATTAAATTTTTTTAAAGAGAAATTAAATTATTTTTTAGAACGCATTTTTTTATTTAATACATATTTTAGACTTCCCGATGCATGTACTTTCTATGTTTTTCGGTTGGAGAGTGTGGGTGCTGAAAAATGTACAAGTATATATGACATGACAGGACAGTGACATTATGTAAGCCTTAAGTTGTTGGACGCAGGGCAGTAGGGCACGTTCCTATCGTGCGTGACTGGCGAGCTAATGCTTTGCTGGTAATCTGCTTGTTACATTAGCAAGTCATAAAAAAACAATGTAGTCAAGATAACACAGGGACAAAGGTTGTTTGTACTTGTATTCAAATTCCTTGGTTACTACTACAGAATACAGACTATGTTGCCAGAGTTGCCGACAAACAAGTCGTCTGTTGATTAGCCGGATACACACCGGACGATTCACGAGCGCGTTGGATCGTCCAGTGTGGATCCGACTATGGTTATGCACGTGATGACGAACCCGAATCAAGGTTGCCCAAATTTGTTTAAGAGAGCGTCTGGTGAGCGTGGGCGTTCAGAGTTGGTTTATAGAAGCAAGAGCTTAATGTACCTCTCGCTCGCACGTTTCGACTTTTTGAACAAATTATCCTATTCAAAAGTTTGCATAAGTCCAAAAAGAAGTAAAGCGAACTAAAGGATTTTTTATATAGATCTTATGTAATTTTTATTTTCAATTTTTCGAAAATGGATTTAGTAATTTTATATCTTACAAAAGGTCGAAACGTGCGAGCGAGAGGTACATTAGCTCTTGTATTCGCCTTGAAGTGTTATGTTGAAACCGGGATTCTTTTTGTGTCAGAGGAATTTCCAAGTATCCAAAGCCAGAGGTTTCAAGTATAAGAAAGATAATATTTATTTTTGATAATTTTGAGATAGATAATAGAATCATATGGACAAGTTTTCGGATTACGAGAAGTCTTGTCTGCGCCCGTCCAAACTTATTTATACTGTGACGCTGAGATTTTTTTTGCGATTTGCGCTCCCTATTCAAAGAAGTCGCCTCGCCTTCAAAATAGTGGTTTGTCCTTGGTAAACAATCTACTATTTTTGTTATGTTATGTAATGTGGGATAAACCGTGACAGTTACGTTTTACAATGGTGTGATATAGGCGCAATGATTATAGTTATAAACATGCAATTTATAAGAAGACAATAAAAGATACGATACGAACTTTCACTCTAACACTGCATGTTTATATCTATTTCGCTTTTGGTTGAATTTTATGAATTGTAATACTATATCTTGACCCATGATTTTTACGAACTTCTTAAATTCTCTTCTGTAGAGTATAAAGGAGTCTACACACCAAACCCGCCGACCCGCCGACACAGCCCGGCGGCTTGGTGTCGGCGACCCAAACCCGCCAACCCGCCAACATGTGTCATGGGGCTGTGTCGGTGAGTTAGTCGGCGGCAAGAAATCAGTACAACTTTTTTAGTTAGTGATTGCAGTGTGTACGAACGTGACGTGTTGTTTTTCTCGAATATTGCAGCCTACAATAAACATGGATACTGATGCTGATCTAATAATAGCAGCATGTGGAATAATTTTAGCTGGGTCAAAAAAACACAAGCACGTCACTATCGCTGGAGTGTCGGCGGCAAAGAGTAAAATAAGTATGTGGGTCGGCGGGCAACTGAGCGTGCGCGTACCAGGGTTGCCAGGTGTCGAATTTTTTTCCTCGTACCAGGGATGCCAAAATCTCGTACTTTCATAACATAATCTCGTACAAGTTTAAAGTTTAGAAATCTATTAAAATCTGTGTTTTAAACAATGTTATATCTGGTTCCGATTATGTGATTATAAAAATGAGGTTGGTTCTATCAAATTAAATGAATACTACTGTACTTATGTGTGCCAAATTTTAATAATATTCTTCTAATCAAAACAGATCTTATCTAGTACATTATAGTAATGGTAAATTATTTTCTCTTAATATTAAAATATATTCACATAACATTATCATAGCGCCTGTGTGCCCCGAAGGGGTAGGCAGTGCAGAGGTGGTGATTAATATTCAATGTCTGGGATATTAGTGAAATCGTCTTTGTTTTTGGGGTATAGGTTTTCAGCTGTCATTCTGGAATACATTTCCTTAGACGGCTCAAAATTTATGCAATTCCCTTTACGATTAGGGCCGCACTGTCAGCCGCTAAAAGCGTACCATTCACCGTATCTGCAATAAGACGATTTCTGAGGTCTGTCTTAATTAAATTCGTTTTACTGAAAACCCGCGCACAGTCTGCATTTGCATGAGGCAACGATAAAACTTCGAGAGTAAAACTGGCCAATTCAGAGAAATCTTCTGTTTGAAGTAACATTGCCCAGAACTTATCAGGCTCACTAGTATCTTGAATCTAGAATCTTTTTTGCTGGGAAAAATGTAAAATCTCGTAAAAAAGTGTACGAGATTTTTATTAATCTCGTTTCTCGTACATGGACTGTAAATCTCGTAAATGTACGAGATTTCTCGTACGTCTGGCAACCCTGGCGCGTACGCAAGTCGCCGGCCATGCCGCCGACTTGCACGCGCGGGTACGAGTCGCCGACATGATTCTTGAAACAAAGTCGCCGACACCAAGCCGCCGGGCTGTGTCCGCAAAATCGGCGATCAAAACAATAAGTGAATTTGAATTAATATTCTGAAATTTTTCATTACTTCGAGTGAAATGTCATTCCATGAGATTTGTTTTCTTTATTTTTGAATGATTTTTACAAAATCAAACAAAGACATTTTTATAACCTTTATCCAACTTGAAGTAATAAAAGAAACTTTTTGCGACACGCCAGCTTAGTTCACTCGCCTGTTGCGACTGAGTAGAATTAGGAGACCCTGATTTAAGCGGTTCACGAGCGGCTTCTATCTCCCGCTATTTTGTTTAAACCTAAGATGATGCGTGAAAATTCTATAGTTCGCATAGATAAATCTTCGAGTGTATGTTGATGTGGTACAGCGTGCTCGCTTGACATTGAATTATGAATTCAGTTGGCTCGAACACGAGCTGCGAGAGACGCAAGGCTACTTTCGTCTGGCGCGTTCTGATATTTTAAAAGTTTTTTAAAGATAAAGCAATACGATATAATACAAAGTAAACCGTGGTACAAGTGCTTTAACAAAATGATGATAATAACGTGTTTCTCTGTGTTAGCTATTATAGCCCTAAGTTTAGCAGAGAATGGTGAAGTCATCTGTTGCCCGTCCGGTCATTTTATTTCGTTTGAAAAAGTGGAAGGAAAAGCAGTATGTTTTACAAAAGAAAGTAACGAAACTTCACCCACGAATCCTAATTGTGAATCTGGTTTCTTTACGGCGTTGTACAACGATATTATTTTTAACAAAGACGGCACAATTGACGTTATCGACACTTTGATTGAAAATGCCGCCAGGTACCTATCTAACTAAAAGTTTCAGGCATATATTTTTATACTACTTGCTTACGTAACAAGATGGGCCCACCTGATGTTAAGTAGTAACCATCAGCTATAACGTGGCTTTGAATCGTTAGTCATGCACAATAGGAACGTGCCCTATACGATCCACTATCCTGCGTCCATCAACTTGGGGCATGTGCCTGGGGCGGCCACACTCTTCGAACCGAAACACAGCGTTACTGCTTGGCGGCAGAAATAGGCATGGTGGTACCTAGTACTGCCCCAGACGAGCCCTTCCTTTTTTTTTACTAGCTTTCTACTACATACTCTTATTGTAATTATGTGTTGTATACCTATATTCCATTATAAATTTAAAACATTTTCAGATACTGCGTTAACGACGCGACGAATTACTCTAAATCAAACATAACAAAAAAAGTTGGCATAATTTGCTTTGATGAAGAAGAAGTGAATATTGATGGTTATATACTCCTTATCTCTGTTGTCTTTCTCACAGTGACGGTTATTATTTATTCTGTTCTGAGTGAAATAAGGTAAGCAGCATTCCTGTCTGAAACAACATCTTACAGTCATCGTTCAGTAACAGCTATGTTTGTAGTAGGTACGAACATAGCAGTACGAACAAGGCAGAGCTATACCTTGATACGAAGTTCTGCCTTCTAAAAAAATAATCATAGAAATATTTGTCCTGGGTTAGAATCGAACCCACAACCTGAGCCGAAGGCATCAAAAGTTAAGACCCTTTAAGAAGGGGCAGATCATTTTGAAAGATATGAAATCAAAGAATATTGCACACAGTTTTAAAATATTTGATATTTTCCTAACAAAAGTTTTCTTTAATAGTTATCATACATGCAATTTATTTCTATATCGATTTATTCAGATTATTAGCTATTTATAAGCTTACATTCCGATATTATATTCCATGTTTATAAAAAAAAACTTATGAACTATATATACCTAAAATCCTCATATATCATCCGTTTCGTTAACAAACACATGCAGGCGCACTGCGCACGACGAGCAAGTAAAACCGCGGTCCTAAAGGCTCGTCGGTAAAGTTCTAGTCCGTCCGTCGTCCCCTTAAGGACTTAATTATAAGCTATAAGTAAGTATATTCGACGACCTCTGTGGCGCAGCGGGCGAGAGCCTGCCTGCGACGCAAGAGGTTCGATTCCCGCCGTGGAACAAATTTGTGTACGATCTGCAGAAATTTGTTCCGATGGTCTGGGTGTTTTCTATGTATAATAAAAAAATATATATCTATGTAAGTATATGATGTATTAAATATATCAGTTATCTAGTACCCATAACACAAGCTTTGAATAGCTTACTTTGGGGCTAGATAGTGATGTGTGGATTGTCCAGCATTATTTATTTATTTATTTATATAATAGTAAATTATATTAAAAGACCGCGAAATTAACCGACCGCGGGCCTTTTGACGCAGAAATCCGTCAGGCAACTCCTAGCTCGCATATAACACTAACTACTAACGTCTGATTTTTGTATTTTGTATTTAATTTTTTGTAACGTCTGGCCTTTGTTGTATGAAGATTGGCTAGATCAGCACGCCCGATAGAGTTGATTATCGAATCTTTATAATTTATAATAAAATAACTCTTTATTGTTTATTTCAGTGATCTTTTCAGCAAAAGTTTCATCAACCTTTGCGGCAGCTTAGCTATTGGTTTATGTTTGTTAGCAACAATACATTTGATAGCTGTGGCCGACGAAGAAGGAACACATTTAAGCAGTGCTTGCGCAGCAAGAGGTATGTACACAATACAAAATGACAAGGTTGCCTGGAAGTGATCGGTCGCAGCGATAGGTCGCAGCGTATTGTTTTATCTCAATGTATTCTTTAATCCTAATATCATTAATATTTTACTTAGTTTTATGAAAATAAATTAAAGTACAATAAATGCAAATGTGGCTGGCTATAATGAAAGTATGAAAGTCAAAGTCAGAGTCACATAGTGTCGCGAAATGCGATGATTGTAAAAATTGTATAATAGTAACACTGAAAACTCTTAATTTAGATAATTTTAAATTGGTAATAAATTAAAATTAAATATGTGTTGTAGCTGCCCCCTGCAGCACATATTTATGGTGGAGAAGCTGGGATAGAGTACCCTCCTATGGGTACTCTATCCCAGCTTTAATTAATAATTTAATAATTTATTTATGATTTAGATAATTTTAAATTGGTAATAAATTAAAATTAAATATGTGTTGTAGCTGCCCCCTGCATCACACATAGTATACATAGTTTGTTTTTTTTTTCAGGTTATTTTGCGTATTACTTCTTGCTGGTTTCGTTTTTCTGGACAACTGCAATATCCATACAACTGCTGATCAGTATAAGGTAAGATACTTATCAATAGCTTCTAATATGACTGACTAATGTTTATTTAATACTAGCTGCGCCCCGCGGTTTCACACGCGTAGTTTTAAAATCCGGTATTCCCACGGGATAAAAGTAGCCTCTGTGCTATTCCAGACTATAATCTATCTCTCTGTCAAGTTTTATCCAGATTCGTTCAGCCGTTCCGGCGTGAAAGAGTAACAAACATCCAATTATCCATACCTACAAACATTCACGTTTATAATAGTAGTAGGATAGTACCTATAAATTTGAAGTTAGGTAGGTACCTGTACTTACCTCAGTTATGACATGGAGCTAAGTTGATTCAGTAATGATGACACCTATACTCCTACGTGCAAAAGAAAATAGCCTACACGGACAACATTGCGCCTAAGTACTGTATCTAACAGCGGTACTGTATCTAAAAGTGCTGTATCTAACAGCGGTCCCATCTTGGCGGCGGCGCCGGCGCGCGGCGGCTTGCTAAGGGCCCCGCCCCGCGCTTCGCCAGCCTGTGCCTCTGACGCCGGTCGCGCATTCCACCCGAGATATAACCCTAAATTAGTATATATTTTTTTTGTTATTTATATCTACTTTTACTTTAAGTTTCAAGTCAATCGCACTGCGCGTACAAAAATTCTCGTACAAACTTTGACATCCCTTTGCCCCCTTATTAAGGGTATTTTACAAAATCTAAAAATGTCGTTCTTAATTATTTATTTAGAAGTATATTTACTCCAAGTTTGAAATCAACCGAACCACTCGTTATAAAACTCCCATACAAACTACAACACCCCTTTGCACCCTTATTGGGGGTAGTTCTCAAAAACTAAAAATAACAAACGTAATTATTGACTTTGGGATATATGTCCTCTAAGTTTCAAGTTCCTAGGTTGAAGGAATACGATTTTTCATAATAATAATAAAAAGCTTTATTGAGGACAACATCTACAGTATATCATAAAGTACACATAGGTAAGAGTACTAATTATTGTCCTACAATCGGCGGTCTTATCGCATGTTGCGATCTCTTCCAGACAACCATTCATTCTAAAAACTTAATACATGCTATTGCTTCGCATCAAGGGCAGACAAGTTGAGCGGATAAGGGATCCACAGTCCCCCGAACTAGTTAAAAACTGTGTTTCAGGGGACAGTTTCTTCCCCACTCAGCCCATGTACTCGTATCGCCAACGCGAGACAAAAAGTGTCACAAGGATTCGGATTTAGGCCATACAAAAGTAAAGCTAGCCAAAACCAACAAAAAAAAATATATAAGAATATATATATGAATAGAATTGTTAAACATAACCACAGATAAGAGAATATTAACATAACCTAATCTAAAAAACAAACATTTTTTCTTAAATTCTACTACATAAATACATGCGTGCGTGCTATTTGGGTTAGTGATTTGTGTACCTATTGTGAGTTTAGTTGCTAGTGTAGTGTAGAATTCGGTGTATGTGCGTGTGTGAGTGAGGGTATTTGGGTTCACCCGACTACGTAAGACCTTTGAGAGCCAAGGTTGGGTAGGAGGAAGAACCGATCATAACTGAGTCCGTGTGGATGTACCTATAGGAGTGTGTGTATGTTGTGTGTGAGTGTAAGTATATGTGAGTGTTTGTCTCAACTCGATATGTTTATTAGGTATATATGTATAGTATATTTTGTCTAAAGAAAGCTACTTTAATGCGACATTTACACAGCATGAGATGATAGGGCACCTATGATGATCACCTAGGTCATGGAAAGGACTGACATATTAAGCAGTTAACACATATTATAATTAAGAATTTAGAGCTAGGAGATCTTCGGTGGTTCTATAGTTGAGCTGTAAAAGCCACGCGGTAAGAGCCATCTTTAGTGCTTGTCTATTGAGACTACAGATTTCGATGATAGCATTTACGCGATTATATATTTTAGGAGCAATAATGGGGTAAAAACGGCTGTATGCGGTTGTTCTGTGCCTCTCAATTGCGCAAACACGGTCGCTTCTGCGTTTATTTTCAGTTATATTACAGTCGAATGGAATGGAGGAGTGGATGTGCAAAATTGATTGAAGCACAAAGAGTTGCCTAACTGAAAGAACTTTAGCGTCAGTGTACAGAGATGTTGTAGGGTAACGGTAGGGTTTCTTTAGCATTACCTTTAGTACGACTCTTTGTGCTCTCTCCAGTTGTAGAATTCTAGACTTAGCGCAGCCTCCCCATGAAGTAATACAATATCTAAGTAGTGATTCGCTAAGGGCTGAATATACTAACCTCAGCGTTTTGAGATTTGCTGCAGACCTAAGATTTTTAAAAACATATATAAGCTTCCGTGTGCGGGATGTCAAGCACTCAATTTGAACGCTCCAGTTAATGTCAGTCATACAAACGTGTTCAACCCTTTTTACACCCTTAGGGGTTGAATTTTGAAAAATCCCTTCTTAGCACACGTCTACGCTGTAAGAACTATGTACTCCTCAAATTTCAAGTCTTTACGACCAGCGGTTTAGGCTGTGCGTTGTCTATATGTCAGTCAGTCAGTCAGTCAGGACTTTGATTCTTATAGTTATATAGATCAATTTTTGATTAGTTTTTTACTACAATAAGGAAAATCACACAGATTTTACAATGTCTCAATCCCGATCGGAGAATAACTTTTGGGACTTTTTTTTTTGTTACATTTAATTTTTACGATACTTATGTACTAAATGTATGATTTCTTTTATAATAAAAAAATGATCTACATAGTTTTCATATCCTAGGTTCAAAGAGCTACGAGCGGGATTAAATTATAAATGGCATTAGACTAGAATAAGTATTTATTTTCAACATACCAACACACAATTTTTTTTACCTGTTTTATGTAATCATTATTTCTAAAAAAACGCGTTATTCGAACAAACTCCACTCGAAATGCACGGGCGCGTATTAGTGTGGTGATAAGGAACCTTTGGTTTGAGTGGAGGTTTTACTAGCATTTCTGATTTAAACGATTTTTTTTTTGCAGATCTCCGTCGTCAGTACAAAACTGTGGTTGGAAGAGTTTTCTTTATTATGCTTTGCTAGCATGGGGATGTCCCACGGTTATCACGATAGCCATGGTTATAGTGGACAACCATCCAGGAGACCATGCCAAGCCCGGCCTTGGTACTTATACTTGCTGGTTCAGTGAGTAGTTTATTTTATTTTAATATTTTTTTTAACAACTTGCTGATGGTGGAACAAGCAGTAAGTGTTAACCGTCATCTATGACAAAGCATTGCATTTTAAGA
The DNA here is from genome assembly GCA_963576535.1 of Plemyria rubiginata. Classification (NCBI taxonomy): domain Eukaryota; kingdom Metazoa; phylum Arthropoda; class Insecta; order Lepidoptera; family Geometridae; genus Plemyria; species Plemyria rubiginata. Next base: position 6,359,380 of record OY754925.1, on the reverse strand, counting down.
GCCCGGTGACAGCGGCTCGCAGTTTTGAGGTGCGATTGGCTATTATTTCATTTCGGGGAGGTTGTTTGAAAGAATAACTATGCAGTGACACGCATAAGTACTGTTCCAATACAAATAATACAATAATATAAGCGAAATGTGCTTGAGTCAGAAATCATTTTGGTATTAGGTAAACGTAAGGCCAAACATACTAATACCAAAATGATTTCTGACTCAAGCACATTTCCCTTATATTATTGTATTATTTGTATTCGAACAGTATTTATGCGTTTCACTAGTGTATTCTTTTAAACAACCTCCCCGAAATGAAATAATAGCCAATCGCACCTCGAAACTGCGAGCCGCTGTCACCGGGGCCTTAAGTCACGCTAGGTAGTAACGTGCCCAGCGATGCACTACCCTGCATCCATCAACTTGAGGCTTCCTGTGCCTGTAATTAATTTCACTGGCAACCATTCCCTTCAACCCGAAACACAGCAATAGCTTGGCGACAGAAAAAAGCATGGTGGTAGACGTACTTCCCGGACGAGCCCTTCACAAGGAGTTGTTCTTAGATTAATAACTCAATGAAATGACATAAACTAAAAACTGAGTAAAAAAATTGTATATTGCATGTTGTTACATGTACAGCACAGAAAGCAGAGCTACTACGAAATGATCAGTGAGAGCTGTCTAGCTAGATTACTATTATTACTACTATTAGCCCATAGTGTCCCATTGTTGGGCAAAGGCCTCCCATTTCCGCCAGTCACTATGATCATGATCATTATATAGCTAGATTATTTATTTTTATTTTTCAGATCCGTTTGAACCCCAGCATACTTGGTATTGGCTGTTCAGCGTGTTGGCGACTCTCATGTCTATCAACATTTTGATATATATCTACATTTCTCAATACTTCTGCCGTAACCACTTTGCGTCTAGCCAAGTTTCGACGATGAAATACAGGTAATTTTATACAATTAGGATTCTTCAGTGTTGCGGTCCTCCCAAACGGTCAAGTAAAACTTTGCAAGGAAACCCGCATGTCAAAAATATAAAGAGTTCAAAAAAAAAGTGTTTGAAACTTTCACCACACTGTCACCAGTTTCGAAGGAACTAGTAACTAGTAGAAGTGTGGCGGTTCATGTTTAATTTATTTAAACATCATCTAAATATATATAACTCAAAGGTGACTGACTGACTGACATAGTGATCTATCAACGCACAGCCCAAACCACTGGACGGATCGGGCTGAAATTTGGCATGCAGGTAGATGTTATGACGTAGGCAACCGCTAAGAAAGGATTTTGATCAATTCTACCCCCAAGGGGATAAAATAGGGGATGAAAGTTTGTATGAGATTTTCAAAGGAAACGAGCGCGAGCAAAGCCGCGGGATCAGTTAGTGTTTAAATAAATGCACATTGTAACTACCTCCCAGAACTAAGTTGGCTACACCAGCGACTGTTATTTAAAATAAAACATCTTCCTATCTTGTAATTTCAGATTTGGCCTGGCGCTCAAACTTTTTGTGGTCATGGGATTATTTTGGATTATTGAATTGATAGTGACAGTCATTGACTATAACCCTAACCTATTTTGGTATGTATATTTGAACGTATGGTGATAGATTCTAGACTCACCTAGTTTTAAGATTTTTCAAAGTGTCCACACGTCATCATCGTCTTCCTACCCTTATTCCACTTTATGTGGGGTCGGCACAACATGTCTTTTCTCTCCACTTCCCTCTGTCACCCGTCATATCAGTCGTCTCTCCTTTCTTACCCGTGTCATCCTTCTGACAATCCATCTATCTTTTCTTTGACCTCCCTCTACTCTTATATCCATCCACATTCTACCTATAACACTCTTTTCTTTACGTAACGTTATCTTATCCATTCTCGTTACTCCACACATCCATCGCAACATTCGCATCTACGATGCATCGCTCTTCTTTCATCCGTCTTTTTATTGGCCCAACACTCCGATCCATACAAAACGAAAGGGCATTCATGGATCGCATGTTGTTCCTGTAACCTCTCGCCATTTCATCCATCCTGAATTTATTCTATTCGTTACATCTCTATCTCACCATCATTATGTACTACTGAACCGAGGTACCGAAAAGTGATCCTAGTGATTCAGTTGAATAAATACAAAATTAAATATTGACTTTGATTTTAATGTAGAAGTAGTTGTACGTTAAATTCAATAGAATCATAAAAACCCGTAAAATCTTCCGGATCATTGAACCCCTACACATTGAACATACTTTACATACATACTAGGTTTTATTATGTAACCGAACGCAAGATCTAATCAAACGAGATAAAGGCGAATAAACTTTTTATTAAAAATTCTCAGAGAACATACTATAAATATAGTATGTTTAAAATTAACCCGATAATCTTCTGATCAAATAGAGCTACTTTTGCTTCTTAGAACAAAATAAGTTCTGTTTGATCAACGTGATACGAGGTGACGTGAATGTTTTCAGGAAAATTACGAGAGTAGTGATAGGCCTTCAAGGTCTATGGATTTTCCTGGCTTGGGTTGTTTTCCGCAAACGAGTGCTACAGGCGATGCATAGACGTGGCTGGCTACCTTGCGTCGCGGGACTCGTTGAGAAGCGACTGAAAAACTGCGATGAAGCTGATGACGACATAGGTCAGCACACAGCTGTGACAATGAGCGAGCGCTAGTCTCATATACATTTTATTTGTATACTACATTCTGATGGAAAGCAGAATCATCACCTAGATAGCATTGCCAGTGACGCACGACAGGAACGTGCGAGTTGTGTTAAAAAAGTTTTCTAGACCGAATGCTGGGGAGTGTTTTATAATCCCTAGCAGTGGGGTTATGCTCTTTCAGTGGGCCAAACCGCCAAGTGTAGTGTGGGGAATATGAAACTGACAATGAATTGATTATGCTCAGAATCCCCACATACGACACATATTTACAAAATGGGTACCCACCTTAGAGCATTTATAACGGAGATGTTAACGCAAGGCGTACCCCTCTGCCGGCCATAAGACGCGATTTGGCCATGCACGTTATATAAAACTACTTCACTCATCACCGCGGCCATTAGTTGTCGTTTCGTGTCGCGAAGTAGTGCTCAGTAAAAATGGTGAATTGTGCGGTATTTCGGTGTAAAAGGAGATCAGAGACATCAAACTTTAGGGAACACGGTATTTCCTATCACAAGTAAGTGATATTTTAGTCAATTGGTTTTGTAATTACGTTTAATGGAATACCAGTTACGACAGTTTTAATACGACGCCATCGTCTTGGTAGGAGGTGTCGGTGAATTTATATTCCTTGGTAGAAGGCGTAGTGTGGGGACTAGTTGAGCGAAATCGATTGAATGAATGATGGAATGAACGTAAAATTAGAATAAAATGCGATGTGTTTTTTGTACCCATATTTAACCGATTTAAAAAAGGAGGTTCAGTATTGGACTCTACAAAAACTGTCTCTGTCATTCTGCCTTCAATACGTCGCTTTATGGAGCTCCCTTAAAATATTAGTTGTGCTGTGTCGTTGGTTTATTGCTATTTTCTTTGTACTTTATGAACGCAGAATCGTATAAACGTGATTTTTGTATAGCTGTAGTATGTTAGCTGGAGAGGGACATGGGCTACTTTTTTATCGTCGCCACAATTTTTCATCACCTTTCCCCGTCATACCAATCATCATCATCAGCCTATGTAAGTCCACTGCTGGACACATCATACCAATAAAGAAACAAAAAATTTATCTAAAAATGCATTCATGAAAGACTACTTACTTGAAAGATTACTTACTACTTGCGAAAATAGAATATAGCTTAAAGTTACTCAACAACAGTGTAGCTTTTCTATTTGTAAAATAATTTTTAAAATCGTTTCAGTAGTTTTAGAGATTACGCTCTACAAACTCTTAATAAAATATTTTTTACAAAAAAAAACCGACTCCAAAACTGCTATCCAATTTGTTATGAAAAATACACTAAAAAGTTAAAAATAATTGCATTATGGATTTATATTTCAATCTACTTACAAATAGGTATCCATTTTTTCAACAAATCTTATAATTTTATTATTATGACATTATACAATTACTGATATTTTTGGAGTCGGTGCCAGCACTCTATTTACTTAGTAATACCTACTAGGCTAGACAGGTACACGTTTGTTAATCTTGCCTAAAAAAAGGAAAAGTATATGATTTTGAACCACCCTGATTTCATTCATATGAAATCATTCATTTTGTCGGTCTTTTTACAACCCATCACTAGTTTTTTGTGTTAGTGTGTAACTAAACAAAAGTGTAACAACAGTAATTCTTTAGTTGTGTTATTGTTTTTGTGTTGGTGTACAGCTTTTACTTGCGTGTGCGTTTATAGGGACGCTTAATTTTTCTGCATTAGTATGCGTGATTATGTAAATGTGTTGTGTACCGTACTACCTCGCCTCCCGCGAAAACCGGCAGAAATATTTTAGTACTAAAAGTAGCGCTTGGCAACTCCCGTTATAAATGCTCTAAGGTACCCACTCACGTTACAAAAAATGTAGCATATTTTAATTTAAAGTATTAGAATGATGACATTAGTTCAGTTCAGAACATAATTTTCATGTGAAGACCACTAAATTATATAAATGTATGTACGAGCACTTTACGCTTTGCCTTGTTGTTATATTAATAAGTGCCAAGTATTTATACTAACAAGAAAATAAAATTTTCTTTAAATTATGCTATCGTACGGCTCAGTACCACCCATATCTGGTAAATATACCACCTATTCGCACTAAGCGCTTTGCTTCACATTTATTACGCAAACCGCCAAGGAGTGGAACTCATTATTGCCGTCGCTCGTCCGTCTTTTCTGATCACTACAATTAGGGCCTCTTCAAGGCAAGAGTGAATAAGTATCTGTCTTCTAGGCCCTCTATCTTCGGCTACATCGTCGCTTACCATCAGGTGAGATTGTAGCCAAAGGACAGTCTATCAAATATATAAAAAAGAACTTTACAACGAAAAAACTTGCTGATATAAAATATAATTTTTATATTGTTTTCGTTAACTGTATGTTTATAGGAGCACGCCAACATCATTATCTACCTTAGATTGGCAGGTATTAGAAAATGCTCATAGCATTAAAGTTAAACCCCCTTTTGTACACTTATTTTTTTTATTTTTGTGTAATAAAGTGTTAAATAAAAAAATAATCTGAATTTAATTTTGGAACCCTTTGGATGTTAATTGTCTAAATTTCTAACCTCTCAATTGCAAGGAACTCTCCAGATTTCTAGTCTCTAGAACTGTTTATCACTTTTACTGTTTTGTTGTGTATAATGTTAGAAACTATGTGTCAGTCAGTATTCTTTAAATTTTAGTTACCTACCAGCATACAAAATAATAATGCAAAGATTCATTCTATTCTAAACATACGTTAGGTAATTGGCATTGATACTTGCACTACTCATTTACTATACAAAGTTAAGAGGACAGTGACGTTCTAGCAAGGTGAGTTAATAATTTAAGAATTCAAGTTTACCGGCAAATGTTTTGTCACTTCAAAAATGTGTTCATTCAAGTTTGAATTTCATATTCATGTTGATAATCTGTTTTTGTTATTGCGACAGCTCGCTAGTATAATGCTAGTTTTACTCCAGCGTCACGGAAGACCAGCGTGTTGTTCATTGTCGTTTGAATATTGTTCTATATAATTCGCCTCTTTTTGTGACACAAAATAAACGTATTTTTATGTTTGATTGAATGATAAACTCCATTTATTTATTTAAATAATTAGTTGAAAAGATCCAATCTATTAATCATCAATTTTTCGAATGTTCTACTCACAATATTTGGAACGACTGTCCTAACCAAAATCATTCTTTGTATTTCGCTTATGCTTTTGTGACACCAAATAAACGTGATTGATTTGAGTTTAATTTTTTTATTAGTACCTAAGTAGTATAGTTACATAAGGAAATCGTAAGGATTTTTTATAATGTAAGTGGAGGGCCGCGGGTTCATATACCGCTCGGAGAATATCTTTTGGGATATTATAAAAATCTTTGTGATTTGAGGTTGGTTTGCGCCTACATCGTTTTTAGAGCAACGAGCAAGGTGCAGTGATTATTGTTGTGAGATAACAACTAGGAGCACAGTATGCGTTTCGCTACAGTAAGGTAACAGTTATCTACATCTACACTAATATTATGAAGAGGAAAACTTTGTATGTTTGTATGTTTCGAATAGGCTCAAAAACTACTGGTCCGATTTCAAAAATTCTTTCAACATAAGAAAGCTACAGTATCCCTGAGTAACATAGGCTACATTTAATACTGAAAAAATTAGAGATCCCTACTAAAACATAAAAAATGTAACCCGAGGTGTAATATAAAAGGTCTTTCACCGCATGCGCTGCGAAAACTATAGATGATAGAGCAAAAAAATGTTCTACAATATTATAGAACACATCATTATCTACAAATAAGTCAGCGATAGCATATGTCTAACTATTGTAGTTATGTTACTACAACTACTTTTCTACATTTAAAATGTTGATAGAAATGCCGACCAAAAACAGACCATGGTTTATATACCTTTATATTAGTCCTTATCCAAATAAATCATTTTGTATGCAAGGCTGTTTCAATACCTGTAGATTAATTACTTCTTGATTTTTTTAAATCGGACATTCCATTCAAAAGATATTACGAAATTAAAAACTTTAGTGCGCCTTAGAAAGCGCGACAGCGAGGCCAGTTCTCACGCGGGCATAATGGTGAAAATACACATGCCCATCATAGCTAGCACACTTGCATGCAAGCTACAGGCGTACAGGCACATACGCTAATTGGCATGCCTGTACCTGGTATGCAAGTAGTTAGCACAACATTCTATTTTAGGTCAGGTACTGGCATGCCACATGAGGGAGGGGACTCGGGGGCTACGAAACCGGCATGTGTGAACGTCGCGACAGGTACAGGCATGCCAGTACCTGACGTGTTGGTATGCCACGTGAGGAAGGGGTCGCGGGGGTCTACGAAACCGGCATGTGTGAACGTGCAACACCTGACCTGACGAGTTAACTTGCAAATGTATCCACAATGTGCCCGTAAATCCTGCATGTCTGTAACTTGCATGTCCGCTACTGTTCCATTTTACTGGCACGTGTATTTTCACCTTCGTGGGGTACGAATCGCGGGAGTCTAAGTTTATCCTTAAAGTACTTAATAATAGACCTTGTATCTGTACAATTTTGTAAGTCATTTCCTATTCGTCGGGGTATTTTGAATTACCTTAAAATTATATACTCACTATTGGTGCATAGTGCGCAGGGTACGATTGAGCAAATGGAAGCCAACATTAGGTACTCGCATTATTCGCCAACTATCAATCGAAATGCTCGGACGTAGACGGAATCATCAGTTATCATCAGGTGATCAAACGTCTTACCTTAAGGTTGTATAAAAAATGAATAACACAAAAAAGGGGATTTTCAGAATTTAACACATGTTCCAAACATATAGAAGAAGGTGATCGAATTACTTTATTTAGGTACCTAGATACTTGTAGTTTATTAAAAGAGATATTCAGAGGCACTTCTAACCTAACAATGTACCAATGCACTGATTAAGTAATTAATTTTTGTAAGTGTAAATAGCTTGTGTCAATAGAGTTATCTACCTACTAAACTATTGAAGACCTCAGTTGCGTAGTGAATATTAATTTTTGTTAGTATAAATAGCTTATGTCAATACATTTATCTACTAAACCCTATTGACGATCTCTGCGGCGCAGTGAATGAAGACCTGCCTGAGACTCGGGAGGTTACGGATTCGATTCTCAGCGCGGGACCAAAGATTGTATGATCTGCAAATATTTATGTCGGGTCTGGGTATTTTCTATGTTATCCTCCAGTTATCCTTGTATTTACAATAAAAATTCAATAAGTACTTACGTAGGTAAGTACTAATTATTTTTTTTATTTATTATTAGTAAGTAGGTAATTGAGTCACCGTAGCACTACTGGCGATCTACGCCACAGCGCTACGGTGATGTAGAAACTCTGAGTAGCACCCCGCAACGACAATTCGTATGCGAAGCTTTGCCGCGCAGTTCAACGATGGATGTAGGTACCTAAGTACTTTGTAAAAAAATTGACGTATATTCAATGTACTACGCGCCCGAACAGATCTTTTTACTACATGCACCACAGCACACCACAGCTACGACACTTTTTCGCTCAGTCGTCGGGCAGGACGCGTGCGGTGATACCAATTATTCAGTGCATAATTACATTACAAGTGCTTTCAAATCACAGTCATTATGAAGGTGAGTACTTATTAAATAATCTAGGTAATAATGTGATAAATACACAGCAATTGTTACTAGGCAATTAGCTAAAAAAATCCAGTGAATTTGTTTTTGTGGAGGGTAGAATGTTAGTCCGAGTGAAGCTTTTCCGAAAACAGCATTTAGTTGAATGTAAAGTGATTATTTATATAGCTGTTTTTTTATTTGTGTCACAAAGAGTAGAAGACTAGTTAGTTAAAACATTTGCTGATGCGCAAAATTTGGAACATGATATTTATATAACAAAGAGTAGGACCAAAGATATAACAGGAATGTTTTACATCCATTGAATTGTAAAATTCACATACGTCGCACTACAGCTAAACCGAGTCGCTCGGAGATCTAAATATAAATATTTAAAACGAGAAAAATGCAAAACCCCTGCTATGACCGGTCTAAATTAGCGTTTATCGCGAGAGCAAAGTACTTTAGACCTACAGGTTCGTACCTATGACACGTGTACTTCTGCAATGTCAATCAGTTTACTAATAAAAACAAAAAGTAGAACTTGCTATTTCATTGTGTAATATAAATATCAGCGAACATTCACAGTGGAAACATAAAATACAGAAGATACGTACTAAATACATGTATACCCACAGAAATATAAATTTCTCTTTCTGTTTCTTGTTTTCTCTGTTCCGTGTGTATACCTCAATAAGAATTAGACATCCTCAAAGAATAATAAGACACCCAGACAATGTTTAAAAAACCTAAGGTATCATAAATTACGATGTTTAAACATCGTAATTTATGGACGCCCCCTAAGTTCGTCACACATCTCATCAGGGATCTTTTCTTTAACTCGTTTTGTAATTATCTTACTGATATGCTTACTGAAGAGGTAAAAATGCCCAAAGCTAATGAACGTGTAAGTTCGGGTAGTTTAGGATTATTTTATGGTTTTAGTGTGGCATGTTCACCTATATATCTCAATACACAATGTACTAATCAGTAGCTACATATAGCAAATAAAAATACCTATATATCAATTTCCAATAATATACTTTTACAGACAAAACCTATTATTTTTGTGTGGTCAATAAGTTTTATAAACCTTCTTTACCTTCAATAGAGTTAAGCGATTTGCAGTAGGTGTATTTTACATTTGATCATAGGAGTAGGTACCTACATGAAACTGTAACTAATGCGATAGGTCCTAGAATGTTTAGATATATTATCAGTTTTTATTATAAAATAAATTCAAGGCAAGGTGTTTTCTCAATTTTCTAAAAAAGAAAGAGTTGGAGGGTAGCTTAATTTTTTACTTATAGCTTATACCAAACTTATTGCACCGATACACAGGGACTTTATTAATTATGTTTGAGGCCTCAATGTTTGGCAGGGCTTTTCAACAACGATAGTAGCTAGAGAACATCTTTTCTGATTCTTGTCGTATTTCTGAAAACTGAAAAAACTGAAACAGCTTCACGACTTTGATCCCCAGGTACGGTAGATATCCCTTCAGATCTCCCAGTACCAAGTAGGTACTAATTCAAGATTCTTTGAGGATGTCTAAGGGGGGTAGTCAGAGGTACGTCCAAACATTACATTTGGCACATACCCACATTTTGCAGTAGTTAGTAGTATTCCATACGTGACAGGTTGCAAGCCCATCGCCGCTGTTAGAATACTAACTGGTTTCCTCACGATGTTTTCCTTCACCGTTTAAGAGCACTGGCATTGCGCACATAAATTTTTCGATAGAAAAATCCATTGGTGCACGACCGGATTCGAACCTGCGACCTTACGATCGGAAGGCGGGGTCACTCCCACTAGACCACCGGTATTTCTTATGTGGTGAATTTTAGATGCCCGCCTTTATGTACCTTTTTGAACAGTAAAACTAATTTGTTCACGATCGGTTTTGAACTCACGGCTTTCGGATCGGAAAGCCGCTACGACTACACCACCAGTGCTCTCCGCAGTTTTCCGATACAGAGACTCAAGTGACTACAGGCCCCTTGATCATGAACTATACGAGTAAAGCTACCCTATATCTACCCACATTGCATAACAACTCAAATAAACCATCTGCGCGGGTGAAACCGCAGGGCGCTACTAGTGTACAATACTCATGCAGTTTTGTGGGCCGGCACGGCACCATAGGCGGCGGGAGTTATACCGTGCTGTCGCTGGTGCTGGCCAGTGGAAAAACGAGCCATACATTTTCATAAATCTTTCTTTATTCTTTACTAGCTGGTACCCGCGACTTCGTCTGCGTACTTTTAATCTCTTCATCTCGTTTTTTCGCAATAAAAGGTAGCCTATGTTCTTTCTCAGGGTTTAAAGATTGTCTGTGCCAAATTTCATCAAAATCGGTTGAGAGGTTTAAGCGGGAAAGCGTAACAGACAGACAGACAGACAGACAAACAGACAGACAGACAGACAGAGTTACTTTCGCATTTATAATATTAGTTGGGATTGTACACAAAGTGATTTACACAAAAAAAATAGATAATAGTCATATACAAAGGCGAGCTCAACCCTAGGTAGTGTTTTCTTCCAGCAAACCTAAGAGGATAGAGAGATCTGATTATAGTGGTGGGAAGGTGTACAACATACTTAAAAGAAAAACATTGAAATAATAGGAAAGAAATCCTAATAAATCTCCTATCTCCTATCCCTCCTATAATTAATCCTATAATCTTTGCTTCCCTGGTACCGTTTCCGTTGCCTTTGCTGTTGCTGTCGATGTAGCTACCTGTGACCTGCCCTACGATGTACTGCCGTGCGTCCAAGAGTTTCAAATAGTCCCTTTTCATAAACTCACTGACCTCAAGAAACTAGATATCTTGATTAACGGTAAACTACATATGCAATTAGTTTATTGGTAAAACTAGATTTTATGAGCCTGTGCCCTGTTTTCTACATAACACACTGTAGCAATGGAAATAAGATACGATAGTGTTATCGAAGTGTTCCGTTCATCAATGCAACAGTTCTATAGCTGTAGAGATATCATACCATACCAATATACCAGCCTTGGTGACAGCCTTCACAGCTCAGTTGGTAGTAGCTCTGCCTTTTGCGCCGTAGGTCGTGGGTTCGATTCCCACCGTGAACAAACATTTGTGTGATGAACATAGATGTTTGTTCTCTGTCTGGGTGTTATATAATATTATAAGTATGTATTTACAAAAAAAAAGTATAATAAGTAGCATATCAGCTATCTGGTTCCCATATCACAAGCATGAGCTTAGTTTGGGGCTAGATAGTGCTGCGTGAAAAGTCCACCAATATTTATTTATAATATACCATAGCATAAATGTATACGTACTAAGCGTTGGAAACTGTCGGTAGATTCACTAATTATAGTATTTAAGACGTTTCAAAGAGATCCTTGTGAATGTACTGAATAGAGACCGTTTTGATTTTAATTGCTTGTGGTGAGCTAAACTTTGATCCCCAGGCACGGTAGATATCCCCTAAGATCTCTTTGTACAAAGTACGTCACATTTTGCAGTAGTTAGTATTCCATACGTGACCGGTATCTGGTTTCCTCACGCTGTTTTCCTTCACCGATTAAGAGAACCGGCTGAATTTGGATTAGTCGAAATAGCTTCAATTAAAATTATGTTGTAAAGTTAAATGAAAATACACGCGCTAAGTTTATCTCTCAAAACCGCGCAAGTGTGTGCTTCATGCGGTTCATTGCTAGGTATATTGATAACAAATTATGTGACCCGCAGTCACCAGCGATCAATTTGTACATATTAGACATAATATAAGTAGCTAAATGTGAGTTTTAATTGTAGTTATCTTCAAAAACATGAAGACATTAAGATAAAAAGGTACCTAAAATAGGAGCATGAGTAAAAAAGTAGCCTCTGCCGCTGTATGAAGTTGATTTTAATTAATGTGTAGAATGAGTCGTTTTCTTATAATATTATTTTTTATTCTACCTACTTACAATATCCCAATTGTATGCTGTGTGTTCTTGTGGCCAATAAATTACTGTCTATGTCTATGTATGAATTCTCAGTGATGCAAAGGCGAGTTTTGGAAGCTTACTCGATGTATTGTCTGAACTATGTAACATGTTACTTTAGTATTGAAGTCTTTTTGAGATAATGAGAGTAGGGCGACCGTGAGGGCCCTAGAATAATGTCTTTTTCGGCCGCCAACCAAGCTGCGCTATATTTGAAGAGTGTGGTTGCCAGTACAATATCAGGCACATGAAGCTCAACATCTATCTATATACCTCAAGTTGCCCTGTGTGCCCTGCGTCTATACGCAGGGCACTGCATCGTAGGACACGTTTATATTAGTGGCTCTGGGAGCTGTAGACCTCGCGAGCATACTAAAAGTGAGCTATTTGAGGAATGTAATGTGCAAGTGCATTTTCCGTTTTGTGATTTTTTGATTTTTTTGATTTTTTTTTGCATCATCTTGTGTAGAATGAGGTCCTTTGTGTTTCTCTCAAATTTGATTGAAAACCATCGATTGTTTGATGAGCTATCCTGTTCATCATGCTGAAGATCCTTATCAGATCTTCGCCAAACTTTAATGAGACCAACTTATAGTTACTACCTTTTAAATAAAAAAAGAATAATCGAAATCGGATCTCATTTGGTGGAGATATCCAGTATATCAAATAGCCCCCTTTTTGCCCTTTTTTTGGGGGAAGTAAATCCCCTCCCCTCCAATCAAAAATCCCCGACGACAAAAAAATTCTAATAAGTCATATAACCTGTGTACAAAGTTTCGTCCAGATCGGTTGAAAAATGCGACCTGTAGAGAAGAACAGACAGACAGACAGACAGACATCCGGACAAACGCATTTTTGGCCAATGTGGAAACTGAGACACTTCGCTCGCTCGGTCAATTATGCGTGACATACGAGCCAAAACTTTGTTATAGGTGATGGTTACAACTTCACATCAGGTAAGCCATATCCTTGTTCCACAATCTAGTATTATAAAAAAAACTAATAAATATACTATGAATACACACTTACACAGGTAAACAGTGAGTATGTGCAATATACCACTCAGTTTCCTACCTCAGAGTTAGCAAACATTTTCATTATAATTCGCACTGACCTTAGCATCAAATCTCAAATCATATTAGCCCCTTTACATATCATCAACCGATCATTTATTGGTGACCGACCTAGTTCAGTAATCGAATAATTGAGTGTTGTACTCTTCAATACATAATATACGTTTAGTGTAAGTATAGAAAGAAAAGAAAGAAAACATATTTATTTTGACCCACATAAAACTAACAATAACTGTTATTAGGTAGTACCACATACATAAAACAGACAACAATGTTTGTATGGGACTTTTTTAACGCGTAGTGCGATTGATTTCAAACTTAAAGTAAATATACTCCATCAATAAATAATTTAGAATCATGTTTTTAATATTTGAAAACTACCCCAGCAAAGGGTGTAAAACAGTCAAAGTTTCAAAATTTCTATGGGAGACTATAATATTATACCTACGTAGTTATTTAAAATCCTATCCCTAATCCTAAATCCTATCCTCCTCCTACTAATGTACAAATTAATGCGAAAGTTACGATGTTTGGATGTTTTTGGCTCAATGTCGGCTCACTTCAACGCTACGCGAAGCCGCCCGTATAAAAATATAGTTTATCAGTCTACTTTCTTTTTGTTTCAGGAGTTAATATTTCTATTAGTACTCAGCTGCTCCGCATTTCTAGCAGTTGAGACGAGCACCAAACAGAAATGTTGTCTGAACAATGAAGTGATAACCCCTCAGGGAAAATGCGGTACCCAGAAGCTCATTGACATGAACTGCACAGATGGGCGTATGCTCCTGAGAGATATCATCCTGAATGGAGATAAGGTTAGCACGGAGGACTCTCCTGGGTACACCTTCGTCGAAGATACTTCACAGTAAGTCTATCATTTTAACTGATATACAAGCTAATCTAATTACTTTACTAAATAAAAAAACCCGGCTAAGTGTGAGTATAAGAATCGCGCACGAAGGTTTCCGTACCGTAATCTATAAAAACGGGAAAAAAATCACGTTTGTTGTATCGGAGCCCTCTTATATATTTATTTTATTTAGTTTTTTAGTATTTGTTGTTATAACGGCATTAGAAATACATCATCTGTGAAAATTTCAACTGTCTAACTATCATGGTTCATGAGATACAGCCTGGTGACAGAGGACAGACAGACAGATAGCGGAGCTTTAGAAATAGGGTTCCCGTTTTACCCTTTGGGTACGAAAGGAGCCCTACAAAGCGAAAATCACGATGTAAGGAAGTTGTAATCCGTTGGACCGATTAGAATGGAACTCAGGACAAATATATTTAGTTGATGACAAGAAATGACAGGAACATCGTATAAAATATAAACGCACCCAAAAAAGAAAAACGAATTGTTGTTGCAATCAACGTATAAGTAAATTATCATTATAATTTTCATTTCAGATATTGCATCGGGCAGATGTACAACAATGCTACAGGTGCGCTCATACCAGTTGCTTTAGTTTGTTTTCAACCAAGCGACGAGAATCGCTTCAACGACATAGAGACGAGCGGCATCCTCACCCTCATATCAGTGATATTCCTAATAGCTACGTTAGCTGTTTACACATATCTGCCCCAATTGAGGTTTGTTACAACTTTATCTTATTTATTCGTAAGTTCCTCATGCTAAGCGCATTTTTTGCTACATCATCCTATCCAATAACTTTTTTTTTTTTTTATACAACTAGCTGATGGAACAAGCAGATGGCCCACCTGATGTTAAGTGGTAACCATCATCACTATTATAAACGCGAAAGTTTATAAGTAAGTATGGATGGATGGATGGATATTTGTTACTCTTTCACGCCGGAACGGCTGAGCGGATCTGGATGAAACTCGGCAGAGAGATAGATTATAGTCTGTAATAGCACATGGGCTACTTTTTATCCCGTGGGAATACCGGGATTTAAATCTGCGTCAATAGTTAGTGCGTAATAGTTCTTTCGAAACAGTGTGGTGAAGCTATTTTAAGTGAGCGCCTGTCTTATTTAAGAGGGTTTTGAAGTTGATCCGACAGTCTAAAAAAACGGTTAAGTTTCTTTTGTCGATTTCTTCCCTCTTTTTCTCTTCACGATTAGTCTACTTATTTGCGTTCACTGTATTGATCAGGTACATAAATATTCATATATATTTTTTGTTTTTCAGAGATCTTCAAGGCCTTTGTTTCATGTGTATGTGTATAAGCATGGCGCTAGGATTTCTATCTCTCGGGATACTGCAGCTGAGCCCTGGTTTCAGAGGTGAAATTTGTACGATTACAGGTACGTTACGAAACTTGACTTTACTTGTTTTTTTTCTACATTTATTCGTCGCAGCGAAAAGCGGATATTTTGCAAGATATATTTTTTATCCTATTTTCTTTTCAGGGTTCCTCGTTTACTCATGGATGATGGCTACATTCTTTTGGATGAACGTGATATGCATAAATATGTACAGATCAGTCAAGTACGTATTCCATATTAAATTTTATACCACCTACAGGGTTCTTCCCAGTCGATGTTCTTAGAACTACAAAGGTGTCATCCGATATCTTTCAAAGAATATACGTTGCTTTGGGCAAATATTTTGAAATTTGGTATTAGTGTTACCTGCAATTATACCAGCTATATACCTATAATTCTTAAAAAAACACGACTTGCGTCATATTTTTCTTGACGTAACGGAGAATCATCAATATTTACCAATGTGAAAATCATTTTATATGAAAATATTAACACGCACACATAATGGGTGGTAGATACTGATGATACGCATGTATTGACGTATGTAAATGAGACTGATCATTCTCGCCGCCCCTTTTCTGCCAATAATAATAAAGTATAAAATAAATGTATGTACGTAATTCAATTCAATAGCTGTTTGGATAAGCCGTGCTAGGTCCACATTGCCTAGGGATACGAGAGGCCTTAAAATTTTTAGCTTTTGACTTAGATTCACCTTCACCTTTTACAAGGTGAATCTAAATCGAAAATTACATTGATCATCATGTAAATTTTACATGATGATCAATGTAATTTTCGATAAGCGTATTATTAATAGATATGAATTTTTCGCTTGTACTCAGGGACACAAACTACATGAAGAAGACAGAAATGAAGCAGTACTTCTGGTACAGCTGTTACGCGTGGGGTAGCACTATTCTGCTGCTTATTATATCTCTCATCACCAACGGCGTTGAAGGCGATCATTTGAAGCCTAACTTCGGGAAAGGCAGCTGCTGGTTCAGTGGTAAGTCTCGAATTTGGGTTAGTCAGTATGTTCCTTCAAGCAACAAATTCTTCAGGTACAAAAACACCTACCATTTTAGGAAAAACAGAGGAAAAAATCTGGAAATGCATCTACGCAGATTTTAGGTAAACATTGGGGTGTGAGCGGTGGAGAAATTCTATCTCTCTTACAGCAGGCTTGAGGTCGAAGATTATGTGACTGAGTCTTGACTCGACAAGAAGAAGGTGATCAAGGAATAATTTATATTTCAGGAAGGGCGGAAACCTGGTTATTCTTCTACGGGCCGATCGCGGTGCTCATCACTGCAAACATACTGTTGTTCGCAATGTCATCCTTCAACTTGTGGAAACAAACAATAAAATATGATGTCAACAAATTGAACATACTGAAGCACAGGTAACTTTCGATATACATATAACTAACATTTATATATTTTTAAGAAATACTAGTTACCATGTTTAATTAAACGATTAAAAGTAACCTACCCTGCGTGATTGTAGGTACTGTATCATTCAAGTCACGAACCATTATTTGCATTAATATAAGTAAGATTTTATATAAGAAGAAAAGTTTACTTCGAAATGCCGCCGTAGCAAAAATTGGAGAGGACAATTTATGTGAAGAATGAAGAGATACTTGCTTTGAAATACCTTTGTATGCACTCGTCTTTTGTTTCAGGTTCCTTTTATCCCTAAAACTATTCCTGGTCATGGGTATATCGTGGATTTTCGAAATAGCTAGCTTTGCTCATGGAGAATCCCATATTATTTGGTAAGTTCCAATCCAGTGTCCAGTCCTCAGATTTTGTATAACTGAATTAATTAATTAGAAAAACTGGGACCTTTGTCTCCATGTTTATTCATTATGTCTAAATGAATAATTTTGTTTCTAGGAAAGTAATGGACACGTTCAACTCGTTGCAAGGAGTGGTGATATTCTTGCTGCTTGTTGTGTTTAGAAGACGTGCTATGCAGGGATTAGCTCAAGAGAACTGTTGCCTGCTAGTTACTCGCCCGCTGGCGGAAAAGCTCAGTCCACACGACGACGCGGAAGACCAGCAGATCCTAGCCGAAGATACGACTGAGGTCAGGCTGAACTAGTTCTTATTCTATAAATTACAGGGTACCTACAGTCGTAATGAGCACAATGGTTTTTGTTCAATTATACAAGCAAGCAATTGCAAGCAATTATTTTACCTGCTAGATGTGGCTCTTGGTCTAGTAGTAGTATGCTTGCAGTACTCATCTAGCTATTTCATTCCTAATTGTCTAGATTTTAACTGACTTTAGGGTCAACAAAGTCATTTAGAGTACGTTGAACAGCGAATGTGGATGTTATATTTATGGAACAATATCTAGGTTACATTATATTTAGAATTTCGAGGATTTATTTAGTGTTAGAGATGTTTTCAATGAATTCAAAAGAATCTCAATGTTTATAATTGGTTATTATGTAAAATACTTTAAATAACAAATACACTTTACAATGACCATGTGCTAGTTGAACTTTCCAAAGGTATTCGTCAAAATATTAAAGATACCTAATCATAATAATCTAAACCGAAAGCCGCATTGATTCCGTACTAGGTATGTGTATGTGGGATGGATAGATTTTTTTTGTTTGGCAACCCCAGTTGGATGCTGTTATTGTTTGTCGTACAGGCTTAGTAAGAGGGTCTCGTTGGCACCCTAATAACTCACTGAGCAGATGGTCAAATGTCACGCTGCACATAGTTCACAAGTTATCAGCATCGTTGTTTTCTTAGCTATGCTTATCGGAGAATGTTACACCCATTATCTTTGGCTCGCTATTATTTTCGTGCATGATGGTTTGTTCTCTTTTTTATTAGTTAGATAGTGTTTACTACAGGACAATCAAAAAGATTTTATAATGTCCCTGAAGTTATCGCTATTTATCCCACTCGAATTACCTTTTGGGACATTATAACAATCTTTGTAGTTCGTTCTTTATTTCGACATTAAATTCTTGAGACTGACGTTGATGTTTGAAATATCTAGGTGTTACCTACCTTACCTACTCTACTAGATTCCAAAAGTAAAAGGTATGAGATGCCTAAGCTAGAGATTGCCTAAGATGGAGGAGTGCCTAGGTACATGGTTAGAAAATTGATTTGCCTACACCTTAGGCCGTAGGTAGGTAAATGTAATTTATAATCTAATCATTTATTTATATAGGTATGAAGAAGTAATAATTACACCTATGTATTAAACGTAGCTTATGTAGGACTGTAGTAACGAGTAGGTATATTTATACTACTTTCAGAGGCCAACATAAGGGTAGGTAGTAGGTATCTACCTATATATATGCACACTACTATGTAGGTCATTTTCCATTATGGTTTTGCAAGAACGTTGTTTATATATATTTTTATTTTTACTTAATATAGTTTAATTACAATGTATTATTTTAAAACGATATTACTTATCTAGGTACACATTTTATTTGTACCTACTTTAACCTACTAACCCCCAGTTTCTGAAAACTATATTAACACTAATCGGCTGTCAAGTCACTTGCTATCTCTATCTTATTTGAAGTTTTCTAGTATTCAAATTCCTTGTTTTCAGCTATTGGTGAAATAACAAGTGATTGACTTGACAGCCAATTACATAGTTTTGTTTTGTTCAGAAACTAGCGGTAGGTAAGTTAATGACATAGATAGAATATTGTGTACATCTCTTTATGTACTAGGTAAGTAATAATTGGAAATTATTGTAAAAATAATTTTGTTATTTAAGAATTTTCCAAAGTTTTCAGAAATATTTTATAAAGGCATGCCTATTTTAAGAATAAATTATTGTTTCAAATGAGGCCTTCATGACAGTGTTTTATTGTACCTACCTACCCAGATATTAAGTAGAAACCTACCTTAAGTGCGTATTAGTGCGTACCTACCTAATGTAAATACTTTCAGACGGTGAAGAAAATAATAAATAAGCCAGTTGGTTGGTAATAGTATTCTAACAGCGATGACGTGCTGACGGGCAACCTGTCGCGTATGGAATACCGACACGATCTGTATTTTAGTTAAAGATCAGTGATTACCTAACTACTATTACTTACAAGTTACAATGCAAAAAGATTAGACACTATGACGTGTTTAGACTACTCTCTCTTTTCTCTACCGCACCCACTAACCTCAATATTGGGGTCAGTGACCGCACCGGATTCATCTTATCCTATACTACCTATTCTACCTAGGTCACACCTAGGTACATCCTCACCACCTCCACCGGAACCTAAGATTATGATGAACCAGCCGGCCCCATATTGCTTGCTATGTATGTCAAACTGAACTGACAGTGACAGCGGAATGTCATGTACTTATGTCGTGTAGCAAAGCGATCAAATCACCGTCAAGTCAAATTCAGACAAACGTCAGTCAAACCGAATTGTTTGTTGACTGAGCGAGTGAGGCGAGCGAGTGAGCACGCACAAAACAAAACGAAACGATTAATCAAGGACGCATTTGGAGGCAAAGAATTTACTGTTTGAATTATCTAAACGACTAAAATGAATACAATAGAAGTGTCTATTTAAAGAATCGCTAGGTTAATAATTCAAAGGGATTTCATGTAAGTTAGTGCTACGGCTGGTTGTGACTTTTAGACAAACGAATGCCAGTAGAAACGCGGACAAAAACTATATGAACGAAGCACCATGTATTTTGCATTTGGATTCCTTTATTTACTTCTAATAGCTCCTAATACAAGTGCCGAAGTGGGAGACACGGACCTCAATGACCTATCAGAGCAACAGAATTCCGTTAAGATAAATAAATGTTGTGAAAACAATGAGCTCATGGTAGACTCGGTATGCCGATTAGCTGAACAATACAATCAAAGTAAGTTCATAACTTTACTGCAATGGCAAGATTTAAAATTCTGCTGAAAGCTATAGTATAGTAGGTAAAAATTGTGTAGACAAGCTTTGTAACCTAAGAACATTTGTTTACACTTCCTTCTTGGGTAACCAGACCTGCATACTAAGTTACAAAGTAGGTAGGTATTTAAGATATCACTTCACTGCAATACCTACAATTATTATGATGAGTACTGCGTAGGGTCAATCCTACTAATATTAAAAACACGAAAGTTTTTTAGGTATGGATGGATGGATGTTTGTTACTCTTTCAGACCGGAATGGCTGAACGATTCTGGATGAAACTTGGCAGAGAGATAGATTATAGTCTGGAATAGCACATAGGCTACTTTTTATCCCGTGGGAATACCGGGATTTAAACCTGAGCAGGTGAAACCACATGGAGCTACTAGTATTTCAATATACCTAAATCTTTTACACAAGTAGGTAATAAGTATTGAACAAACATGTAATTAAACATTTTAGGTTTGTGGAAACCCCAGTTCAAAACAGAAGATGGCAAGGATACAAACATTAAGTATTATCAATTTGTACATGGTCTGCCAGACTGTGACACTACTCAACAGTCGCCTATAATTATTCTAGGAAATCTGAAATCCGAGGATGAGTATGTATAATGTAATTTAATATAACATGGCTGATTTTAAGCAAATATTTCAAGATGCTAAAGAGATTCAAAAATGTTTTCAGGTTAAACATATTAGCTGATGGGAGACTTCAGCATATTATTCGCCATGAACACAGCATTGATAGTATCAAAGAGGAGCCAGTGAGCAGCACATTTAATTTGCATGAAAGTATACCCATACCTGTTGTGAAGGAACCATTGTCTTATATTTATTCACAAAGCCAATACTGTATTGACAAGGTGAGTCATAAGTACAGTGAAACTCATTCTGACTACATATAGATGATTGGCTAGATGATGCTGTGTGGATTGTCCAGCATTATTTAAATGAACAATGTTTTTTTTTTTTTTATTGAAGAAAGAAACCAACAGCACAAAAAATATAGTATAAACAGAGTGTCGTTAACAATAGTACAGCCAATTATAGGTCTCTAAGTACTACTACGTACTACTAAGTCTTGAGTAATAAAAAAGTAATCACTACATAGTATAAAACAAAGTCGCTTTCTCTGTCCCTATATCCCCTATGTATGCTTAAATCTTTACGCATAACTACGAGACGAATTTTGATGCGGTTTTTTTTAATAGATAGTGATTCAAGAGAAGGTTCATAATTATGTATAATACATGCATGACATGTGCACCCGTACGATGTAGGGGCGCGCGGGGGGGTCGCTAGTTAACTATAGTTTCTAAATCACACCCAATCATTTGTATACATATACAAATGATTAAAAATATATACTCAGTAGTTACAGAATAAATAAATACAGTTTCTACAATGCAAGTCAATAGAACTTGGAAACAAAACTTAGTTAACTTTATAGCGGGCGAGAGTCCGCCTGCGACGCTAGAGGTTGCGGGTTCGATTCCCGCCTCGGAACAAATTTGTGTACGATCTGCAGAAATTTGTTCCGTTGGTCTGGGTGTTTTCTATGTATATAATAAAAAATATCTATCTATAAGTATATAATGTATTAAATATATCAGTCATCTAGTACCCATAACACAAGCTTTGAGTTGCTTACTTTGGGGCTAGATGATGCTGTGTGGATTGTCCAGCATTATTTATTTATTTATCTATAAAGCTGGTTACTAATTAGTTATATCTATTCCAGATACTTATGACAAAACCAAACATAACAGGGTTGAAAGTTTATGTGTGTGTGCCCGAAGTAAAAGTAAATTGGAAAGACACTGGCTTTGTATTGAAGGGAGTATTGAACCCAACATTTCATGCCATAGCAATGATTCTTTACCTACTTGTTGCTATAATATATTTTATTCTGCCAACATTACGAGACTTAGCTGGGAACATAATAACAACAATAATGGTGAGCTTGATTGTTAGCCAAGCTGCTGATCTGGTCCGGACATTGACAGAGTACAGTAACCATGTCAGTTTCATGATCACAGGTAATCTTTTATTTATTGCCTACAAATTATCGTTTTCTTAATCGCATATCAGTATTGGTGCTCGAAAGGATCTTTTTTAAGTCCATCTACAATCCTTTCACTGCAGTTTCCAAAGAAATTAGTGACTCCACAAGAAGTCAATATTAATAATATTAAACGTTTTCAGATATCATTTTATACATCAGCCTCCTAAGTGCCTTTTTCTGGTTGAACAGTTTTGGTTTCTATATATGGAAGACATTCAAGTAAGTACCCAAAGCTTGATGATAGATCCAGCTAGTTCATCGTTGAAATTGTAGCAATGTAGTGGATAAGTATTGTCAATTGCAAAACTGTATTTATAAGTTATGCAGTCCTCAGTTTGGATTTTTATTTAGTAGTTCTCATTTTTATTTTGTGATGTTTAACACGTTGAGTTCAAATTCAATGGTAAAAAGATGATTGAATTACACATTAATTATGATTACAGATATAGTGCTAGATTAACGCAGAGTTGTGCTAGTATTGGGTAATTTTGTAGTTTTAGCGCTCATGCCCACGAGACGGTTTCAACACGGCCCGGTTTTTTGCCGGCGCCGGGTAGAAACCGTCCGACCGTGCACACTTAGACGGTTTGTACCCGACCCGGTTTCATAGGGGTGCCGCCTTCATTCGCTCGTTTCATTTCGTGAATTGTGAACGTACAAAATGTTGAGTGTTAAAAAAAGAAAATGTATTATTGCGTAGTACATATATAAAAAGCTAAAAAAAGACGATAAAAAAATGCAAAGACGGTATTGGGTACATCCTATGCTAACAGAAAGAGAAGATCATGGTGCATTTCATACGCTCGTTCAGAAGCAACTAATGAAAGATGATAAGAAATTTGAGATGTACTTTCGAATGGAAAAAGAAACATTTCACAAAATGTTACACATTTTGTATCCCAAACTTAAACACGAAGACACAAATATGCGCAGTTGTATATCTCCAGCGGAGAGATTGGCTGTTACTCTACGGTAAGTAAAAAAACATCGATCACTAATAAAAAAAATAAAAACTAGACTAGATGATGTAATTTTTACGGCTGACCCTACATTTGGCGTGCGCGATCCTCGGGCGTGTGTAGCACGGACGCCGTGCGCGCGTCGCGAGCGCGCTGCGCAAGTTTGTTTAAGTCAATTAAGTTTTGTTTATTAGCTACCTAAATAATAAAGCTATAGCTGTTTAAATAATAAAGTTCACTTATGTACCAAAATTGTTTTTTGTTTCGGGTCCATTTCATCAAAACTTGTATTCATATGCTTGCACACCTCCTTCCACGCTTCGTATGTGAGACGTTTGTTTTTATAAATTTCCGCAGTCTTGTCCCACAACACTGGCCTCTCTTCTACCAAATTAACTAACAATTCTTGGTTTATCTCCATCGTCGCAGCCCTGTGCACGCGCCGTTCGTACGTCCGGTCTCGTGTGCATGCGCTCATACACTGCCATACTCCACTGCGCGCCGGGCGTAGACGCGGCGAGCGCCGTGCCCGGTTGCACGCCGGCTCTAGCGCCGGCGTCATGGGGTTAGCTTCATAGAGTTTCATACACGACTGACGACCGCCCGTAGACCCGGTTTGACGCCGGGCTTAGCTCCGGCGCAAAACCGTCTCGTGGGCATGAGCGCTTATTGGTTATTAATATACTATACAGGGTGGTAAAAAAGTTTGAGTAGATTTAGTATAAGTATTTCTCGAATTTTAATAAAAATTAGTAAAAAAAGTCCATTTTGTCGTAAAAACACAAAATAAATTGTAACTCTGCAGGGGTGACCTTATACGGACCTCCCGTAGCACAATTTTTTGCAGCTGATTAATGCATTAACCCCTGGTTGCGTTTGATCCACGACTTTTTGTATATGTGTCTTTATTTCCAGGTCCAGAAACGTGTTCCTACGAGTGACAGACGTTCGGAAATACTGCTACTACTCCAGTGTGGTATGGACTTGCGTGGCAGCCATGGCCGCTCTGGCCATCTGTGCACATTTCCTATTGGACATGGGCACGAATCCCAACAGGAAAATGAAGAAACAGTTCTCATCATCCATTCTGGTCGATGATGTTGAACAGGAGACTATTGGTGAGATATTTTGTGTTTAATATGCTAGTAATATTTTTAATGGAGCCATTTTTGTATTTGAACTTATAAGTGGAATACTATGTGTAAAGAAATGCGATTTTCCTATATTGATTGAATAATAAAAGGATTCAACTGCTAGATAAGCCTATAAAAAAATACTATATTGTTATGTTAATAACATCCGCCGAAATTGGCTTATCTGTACATTTGTAGAGCAATGCATGCAGACAATGAAAATATTTTGAAATATTAAACATTGTATCATTTAAAACTGTTTTATTGTTTAAGGTTTGCTTGGTATTGCAATATTTTTCACCCCAGTTGCATTCACGATAATATTCAACGTTTTCTTCTACGTGACTACTCTCAAAGTAATCAAGAGAATAAACATCTATGGAAGGATTCATCACAAGCTAAAAGGATGGTAAGTTAATTTACTTTCAAAATATCATAAGTTCATAAATCAAAGAGGGTTTGGGTAATTTCTGTAACCGGATAAACATGTTTCATGATTTAAAAACATTTTGAGTCTGGTATGGGTGTTGTAGTACTTTAATGGACTGATACCCCTAACTATGACAACACGAGACAGGGAGGGAACCTAAAGTAAACCCAGCATATAATAAACAGTACTATGTACCTTTAATTCTTACAATATACTGCACATATGCAAATAAATTTGAAATAATTTAAGAAACGAACTTTTTTTAATATTTAACCACTTATTAAAAAAGTTTTATTTTATGCACTTTAACCAAATTATTTTTTTCCAGCTTTGATCTGTTCTTACAACTGTTCCTAATTATGACAACGGCGTGGCTCTTCTTACTTCTATCGTGGCTCAATTTCGAGGAGTTAATTTACGCACACGTCTTTGTGAACCTACTGCAAGCAGCATTGATATTCTATGTGTGTGTGGTCCGCCAGAACCACGTTACTTTCTTACTGCGCAAAAGTTGCTGCTACGCGGAGCCAGTGCCTACGGGCGAATGGGGTGATGAGATGACCCATATGAATGGGGGGAATTATTACTAAAGGATACTAACCCCCGGTATCTGAAAGCGCGATCAACACTAATCTGCTGTCAAGTCATTTGCTATCTCTATCTAATTTGAAGTTAAAGCAGAAATAGCAAGTGACTTGACAGCTGATTAGTGTTGATCGAGGTTTCAGAAACCGGGTGTTAATCTTAACTAACTTAATCAAATAATTATTTAAGAAGCTGATACTAAAGATACGATGGAATCAAGCTAGCGTTTTAGGTATCAAAAATAATGGTAGGTGTATGTGCGAATGTTAATGAATCTCAAGAAACAAAACAAAGGTATGGGGACGCAATTTTTTTATTGTTGCATATTGAATGTTGTTTAATGTAAAAAACGCAACGCTTTTGAACTTGACAATTTTAGAAGTATGTGCCTTGAAATACATTCTATAATATACAAAACATGAATTATTAGCATCATATGAAATGTAAATGCACTTGATATATGCTTGTAAATGCGCTTTAATGTAAGGATAATTTCATATCAGCACTTCACAAAAGTACTTAAATATTTGTAAGAATTTTACATGTTTTCATGCACTTTTATTATTATTTAAATAATCTATTATGGTAAGACGTTCTTTCATAATGTCATACGCAATTATTGCCATGAATATTGTGATTTAAAATATAAGTGAACATCCATCAAAGCTCAAAAATGACGAAATTTCCGTCCAGTACTTACGAACGAGACAAGATATTAGATTTGTAAGGCATTGACTGTGTGTGCTCTCTTGTAAGCCTTGATGAAAATCATAAATTAAGTAAATAAGCCATTTTAATTTAAGACAATGTATTATTTTTTTATTGACAGGGATGTATAAATGCAGGAGTGATAAAATAGCGAGTGGTCACAGGAACAACATGCGATCCAAAAATGCCCCTAAAACGGAAGGGGAAAATACAGGTCGTATGATGAATATGACCTGTCGTTTTTTATTGATCAGTGTTGGGCTACCAAAGAGATACAAACGATCAGATTGATGTGTGGAGCGACGAGAATGGACAAGATAAGGAATGATTTTGTTAGAGGCAGCTTGAAAGTGGCACCAGTGACTGAGAAAATGAGGAGTAATGGTTAGCGTGGTATGGGGCATGTCATGCGGAGGGAAGAATGGCATGAATACTGAGATGATGGATGATAGAGGGAAGTGGAGAGAGAAAACCTGTTGTGCCGACCCCACATTTTTTTTTTTTTTTTTATACAACTAGCTGATGGAACAAGCAGATGCCCCACCTGATGTTAAGTGGTAACCATCGCCTATAAACAAAACATTGCCCCGTAGGTCACGCACAATAGGAACGTGCCCTACGATGCACTGCCCTGCGTCCATCAACTTGAGGCATACAGATGTTAAGCCTCATGTGCCTGTAATTACACCGGCGACCACACTCTTCAAACCGAAACACAGCGTTGCTGCTTGGCGGCAGAAAAAGGCGTGGTGGTAGTACTTCCCCGGACGAGCCCTTCACAAAGAGCTCTACTACTCTCAAATGGAATCTCTACATGAAATGGGATAAGGGGCAGGAAGATGATGATGATGATTTTTTCCCTACGAATAATAGTTATTTGTTATACAAGAGTGCAAAGTTGCTTTTTAACCGCGTGCTCAATTTTGATGACCGAGCAAGCGAAGGATTCTAAAATTTAATCACGAGCGCAGCGAGTGATTCAAAATTAGAATCCTGAGCGTTAGCGAGGGAATCAAAAGAGCACGAGGTGAAAAATCTTTGCACTCGAGTGCAACACGTAACTTTTCATTCCACCTCAGCGAGGAAATGACTAAATGCAAAAAAAAAACGTTTACAATCACATGCTGGCGTCAAACAAACTTCCTCGTCGCTAGAATCACTCATTTTAGATTTTTCACTTGTTTTCAAGTTTCTCGTTTTTAATAAAAGGTTTAACAATGACGTGAAAAAATGCCGCGTAAAGAACCGCGTACAAAGCAAATTGAATAAAGAACACCAAGAAGGTTCCGAGTCTGAGTTTTTAACAAATTAAAAAAAAGTTGTATGATATATTCGGCATCATAGAGGTAGCAGTAAATAGGTTTAATGTTTTTTTTTAATTCACAAACTTAGTGCACACGATGTTCTAAATTCAATTTACTTTATCCTCTAGAGAATAAAAACGGCTTTTGCACTCAGATATTGAAGAGCAAAATTACTCTTGCCGAGATGGTGGGATGAAAATTATTTATTCGTAGTGTTTTCCTATCGATCTTGTTTTTATATTTTACTACCTAAGTTTATTGATATAACAATAACAACTTACAGCATTTATTTTTGAATATGTTTCTTTAAAATATATTATAATGTAACTGACTGATTTGAGTTTTACTAAATACTGTAGCTTATAAACCGCCGCTTGGCTGTAGACTTTTAGGTTCACCTACTTAAAATCCGAGTGAGCACCGGTGGGCGTGCTTAAGACCTCACCAAAAAGTATAGTATCAGCTATCTGGTTTCCATATTACAAGCTGTGCTTAGTTTGGGGCTAGAAAGTCCTGTGTGGAAAGTCCACCAGGACAGGATTAGTACTATATCGTCGGCCTGTTAGAAGTCACCAACTCCCTTTATTGGACCGGCGCACTCGCCTGAATGAGCTCTACAATAATCAAAAACCCATTTTATTTCTTAGCTATTCTAGTTTCGCCGATATATGGCACCTGCTTACAGTCATTATTCATACGTATTCATACATAAATCAAAACTTCAATTGCGTTTTCCCACACTTTTAGTTTTGTCGCTTAGTGACTTCTAGCAATAAGCCGACGATATATTTGTTTCAGTTAATTTGACAATGGAATTCGCAAAGTCGCGCCTGAATCAATTGTTTATTGAAAGTCCACCAATAATTTATTTATTAACATAGGAATGCAGTAGCACTAGCTTAGTATACACTGACCTGTGAGAACAGCTGTCCTTCCGGCCGGGCTGAGAGCGGCGACAGTTGACAGCGCACGACGAGATGGCAGTCGTCCATCACAGTGTTGAAGAAACGCCGCGTCGGCAGCAAAGCTTCCAGGTCGATCATCAGCTCGAGAAAACGCTCGCAGTATCTGAAGAGTTTTAAATTGTTAAAGTTCTGCGATTAGTATAACTACTAGTACTTGACGACCTCAGTGGCGCAGCGGGCGAGAGTCCGCCTGCGATGCAAGAGGTTGCGGGTTCGATTCCCGCCTCGGAACAAATTTGTGTACGATCTGCAGAAATTTGTTCCATTGGTCTGGGTGTTTATGTATAATAAAAAATATCTATCTATGTAAGTATATAATGTATTAAATATATCAGTCATCTAGTACCCATAACACAAGCTTTGAGTAGCTTACTTTGGGGCTAGATGATGCTGTGTGGATTGTCCAGCATTATTTATTTATTTATTATTTATTTATTTATTTACTAGTAGGTAAAGGAAGAAGTTGTTATGAAAAAGTTACAGCGATTACATTTCGATTTCCTTTCATGGTAGACAGCATGGTAGTTAAGATCCCTAAGAATGGTGCCAATTTTGTTGTTTAATTTAACCTAATTTGACAGCACTTAAAATATTGCTATCCCTATCTAAAGGACCCAAACAACAAGGACGGCTTTATAGCCGTCCTTGTTGTTAAGAGCTGTCAAATTAGGTTAGGTTAGGATAATACAGCGACAGAATCGACACCAATGTCTGAGAAGGGTACACACGCCCAAATATTAAGTATAAGTAGGCTAGTAGTACATTAAGTAGTTGCTAGAACAGCAACTATTTAATGTACTTAGTAGTTTAGTGGAGGCGACTAAAGATTTTTGAGAGCTCTCGTTTTTTTCCTTTTATGCTAAATTAGCCATCTGTATTTGCTTACAATAATACAGTTTGACGTCAGTAAGTTCGGTCTTGATGTGTCTTTTTAGTATGGAGAATTTAAGGCTATCTAAAAATAAACGGCTAATGTTTTAACTGACCTGATAGCATGAGTGTCCACATCACCACTCTCCGGAATGCCTTCAAGTATCCTCATGAACTTTATCATCAGCCGCTGGAGGTACCGCCTCTCCCAATTGAGCTTATCCATCTGTTCCGGTTTATCTTTCTTTTGAATGGCGCGCCAGTACTTTCTCCATTTCGGCACTGCTTTAAATTCCTGTGTTCTTCTTCCTGTGGGTTGATATTTGAATTTTATCATTATGGTAGACCTGCCTACCTGTGGCCCGATTACTCTAATGTCTAGCTATAGAGATGGTTTTCAGTTTGACATTCGATTCCCATAGTGTAATAGCAATTATACAGGATGGATGGGAATCAAATGTCAAACTGAAAGCCATCTCGATAGGCAGAAATTAGCGTAATCGGACCGCCGCGCCGATCTGCTTGTTTTATTTCAGTCATGAATTTTTTCGTCCAAGAAAATATTTGCGCAATGTCAGTGTTCTGAATAAGTGAAGGAAAACATTGTAAGGGGTTCCTAAAGGGAAGAAAATATCCATGATGCAGGACCGGTTTCGGAACTTATGACTTTACAATAATCAGGAGTCGCTAGACCACCAGTGCTCATTGTTAAAGCTACAGAGCATAAAAATTCAACTACCGAAAATTAATATAAGCCCGACGCTTTGAGTTGGTTATGACCTCTGTCTAGGGTGACGTACCTACAAAATTAAAACTAAACGTCTTTATTAAGATGTTCAGTTTGTGGCGATAATTTTCCATCAATTACATAATCTCCATATTCCCCGTATCCGCTATAGTTAAAGAAATACCGCAGATCACTACACTCGATTCTAGCTCATATTGCCTAGAAGATAGCTCACCTTCTTGCAAGCTGACCCACATGCTGAGCGAGACAAGCCGCTTCACTTGGTCCCTGCAGAGTTGCACCTCCATACTGCCGAAGCAATGGTTCAGGAACATCAGCAGACCGGTCTGTTCCCGCATGTTGCGAGCTGTGCTGTCCTCGGCTATACTCGCTCGGAGCACCTGCTCGAAGAACGCTGCGAAATGATCCGGTTTTCTTAGAAATGCCTGTAATGGAAAACGATTTGGTTATGATCAAACAGAAGCTTTACAAAGTTGTATAGTTCATCAGTAAGCCATTACACGTTAGTTGCTTAAACATATCTAAACAAGGCGTTTATGCGACTACAGAATAATGTCAAATATAACAAGGATATGTTAATGAATGAATGAATGAATGAAAATACTTTATTGTACACCTTAAAAGAAAAACAGTAAGTACACTAAAATAAATAAGGAATAAAACTAACTGTACAATGGGCGGTCTTATCGCTGAGAGCGATCTCTTCCAGACAACCAAATGCTAATGCTAATGCAATGCAATGCTAATGCTAGTGTTAATGCTTCAAATCCTACTTACTACAATTATAAACGCGAAAGTTTGTAAGTATGGATGGATGTTTGTTAAGCTAGGTTCATATTGCCGTGTCACAGCAATATGAACCTAGCATTACTCATTCATGCCAGTGACAGGTTGCAAGTCCATCACAGAAATAGGCATCACTCAGCATTTATTATACTTATACATATATATCACGTAAGTATATCATCTATCTGGTTCCCATACCACAAGCTTTGGCTTGATTTGGGACTAGATAGTGGTAAGTCCATCAATAGTAATTTCTTTATTTATCGAAACAAACCTGCCAAGCCGGCACACGTTCTCGGAACTTCTCGGAGATCATAGCGATTATAGACATCATGTGGGCATGCGTCGCCTTGCCCGCTTCGTAGAACGGCCATAGGTAGTTCTCCAGGTATTGAGAGAACTCCAGCATCATGATACGGCGGACTGAAAAGCTGGAAAAAAGTATGTTGTAAGCATCTTAGGGAATACAGTTGCAGTTTACATTTTTTTTATACAACTAGCTTTTGGAACAAGCAGATGGCCCACCTGATTTTAAGTGGTAACCATCACCTATAACGAAGCATTGCCTCTGACGACATCGATCATGGGAAGTTGGTGTATTCAAATTTCTACTCAAATTTACAATACTATATTATAAATTAAAAAAATATAAATACATAGGTAAGTTAGGTACACTCAAAAAGTAATATTTTAATATTCCTATGACTACATATTAGAAGTATGAATTTATTATTTTCTAAATATTTTTACTAATTAGTGTACAAATAGATATGTATAAATAGGTCACATTTTTTTATTGATTATTAAATACATATCCAACACAGTTTTTACATTATTATTGTACCCTATAAACCTCTAGGGGTTTGTACGGGTACTCACACTCGTATGAAAATATACAGTTTACAAGCACTTTTTCAATGTTGGTAGTGAAATTTATACCTATACCTACATGGTATGAAATACTAAGCAAGTTGAATATACTAAATAATGTTATTGACTGAGTGACCAACCTACCTACCGAAAAATTTACTAATTATTTTTTATTTATTTATTAATTATAACCCTAAATAAATGTTTTTTTTAAACTAATATTCAAAAAGCTCCATCAACTTCTGTTCATTGGCCATTCAATTTCCAAAATTAGAGGAATAAAATAGGTCAATGTACCCAACTTTAAGGTCATTGACATGGTTTGCTTCATTTGTTTCAATCAGTGAGGCTATGACCATTGAGAGAAAAAGTGGATTTTAATTTTTCTAAGACTACATCATTGAATAACAAGTAGAATATACTTACTTGGTTCCAAGTATTTCAGCTTGGTATATGGACTCCACAATAGCAGCATCATAAGGTAAGTGGTTGTCTTTTGTGGATGGTGACCAGTATTGATTGGCAAGCTGAAATTAATGCAACCATGTTGCTTTAGTGCAATTCAATGAGGATTGTTACATAGATTTGTACTATGCAGTTGAAAAGACTAGTAGGCCCCTTACTTCTTTGTTAAAACTTTGTCCATTTAAGTTACATAGATTTCATGTAAGTACCTACTTACATTACACCCGGATCAGGCATGACCATTAAATTCAAATGTAAAAATGCCTCTCAAGTACTTAAACAGAAAACATAACATTGTTTCCTAAATAAGTATGAGGAGACCAATTCAATATTATTTGACTGAAAGTTTAATGCCTTTTCTACATCATTCAGGGAAATTATACAATTTAATGGACACATAATCATTATTGCAACTTAAGTAGTATGGAAATTAACTCAACAGATAAGGACTTTGGGTGTAAATAAAATTTTATGTAATGAACTAGATCAATAAATTTATAATTATGTAGCTATTGTTTGGAATTTGAGCTTGTTCCATGGAAACTAAAATAAATACATTTAAAGTTTGGAATACTAGGGAGCTACAATGCTTCCTAGTCTTTGCCTCTAATTCATAGTATGAGAAAAAGATTTTGAATAATGTCCTGCTTAACTTATGGTGTATTGTGCATTACCCATTGCAAACCTCACCCCAGCCAGCCAAACTCCTTAATAGCGGAGGACCTTGTGTTGATGGCAACAAGCATAGCCTATGCCATTTATGATTCAGGGGTTGATTTTCAGGGGACTGGGCCCTAAGTATAGAATATTAATGATCATAGTGGTGTTCTCTACTCTACAATTTGCTGTACCTAACTAGATATTGTAGCTTAACACACAC
This sequence comes from Plemyria rubiginata, assembly GCA_963576535.1. Taxonomy (NCBI): domain Eukaryota; kingdom Metazoa; phylum Arthropoda; class Insecta; order Lepidoptera; family Geometridae; genus Plemyria; species Plemyria rubiginata. The sequence continues at coordinate 6,326,130 of OY754925.1, read as the reverse complement.
CTTTTAGATGTAACCTAGGTTATCAGAAGATGTAGGAAGGCTTTGGATTGATGTAGGAAGGTCAACTTATGCAGTGGGCTCAGAGTGGAGTAAAATTGAGGTTATCAAAATCATAACAAAGCACGCAACATTTCCAGAATGCTTAGTAGATACATAAATAAATATTTCAGGCCAAATATCAGTCACCGGTGAGCTATTCCCAAAGCTTTAGGTTGTAAGATGTGTGATGATAAGAAGTCGAACTTTCTGTTTACCTGGGTTATCCGATCGGCATTAATTTGGGAGAGTGTAGGTAATGGAATTTTGGGTTTATCTGTCGGCGTTTGTGCTGTATCAACCTTCATTTTACTGTTTTAGCAGTAATAAACAACAAGTTTACAAAAATAAACACAGGCAGGCAGACAGAACTCAAAAATGAGCCCTGTTATTGTACGACCATGGATTACACATTCCAAAAATGCACAACCAAGAAAGAAAGCAAGGGTTGGAAAACGTAGGATTTTATGGTGGTACAATCAACATGTGTTGGAAAAATACATGAAACAGAATGAGGTTTAGGCATCGAAGTCCGGGGATGTGTAAAACATGACTGTACATTTCTCACTCGTACTGGAATTGAATGATCTGACGATAAAATAACATTGGCTGCGTTATCCAGGAATGTTCTTTTCTTAGATGTGCATAATTTTGTAAGGCGTGGAATGTTACACCCTAGAGTTACGCACGTGCAGCCATGGAATTAGTAACCAAGTTGTATGTCAATCGCAGGTTGTGTTTTTCAAGGGTGCATAGACCATGGCTATACATTCGTGGCACCCAATCTGTTTTTAATTTAGACATTGACAGATTTGACTTTTACCTATTTTGACATTCGACGATATTGACAGGAAGATAATTTCACCAAAGATAAAAGAAGAAGACTTTGTACTTATAAATAAGTACAAAGTCTTTGAATTTCACACAACATCCATAACCATCGTTAACGGACGAATTTGAAACAAAACACTCGCGCCAAAGGAATTTAATTATGTTTTTCTTGTTCGCGCCACGCCACAGACATGTAGGGATGCTCGCGCCATCAACCCCCTTCCTTTCCTTCCACCATTCTGTTTTCGTGATGTGACCTATTTATACCTACCTACCTGCTAGCTATCATAATGAATAAATACCTGGGTACCTACTTGTGTACATATTTTCAGGACATAATACAAAGATGATGTTCGATCCACCTGACTACCCATACAATTACTTATCGGAGACGTTTGATGAACTTCTCCTCAGTAAGAACACCTCTTCAGAAGCCCCAGATTCTTCACAGGAAACCATTACCAACAACGTATCCAATCCATTAGCATTTCATTCTAATGACTCTGGAAGATATTTCAATGCAGATGGTGCCTTTCTTCAAGAAAATAGTATAAATATAGCACCGAATAACTCAAACTTTTACGTTATTAAATCTGAAAATATGTTGAATTATGAACCAACACTGTTAGATGAGAATACAGTCAACCAGTTTTTAATACCACTCCAAGATTCTGCAAGCAGTAACATGGTGAGAATAAAACAACTATTTACCTAGAGGTACCTATGCTATGTAGGTACCTAGGTACTTAAAACTATGGTTGGGAGTGACTTCGTTTTCTAACTGTAAGATTGTATGATCGAAATAAACTGAAACAGCTTCACGACTTTGATCCCCAGTCACGGTAGATATCCCCTCAGATCTCTCAAGTACCAAGTACTAACCGCAAGATTCTTTGAGGATGTCTGAGGGGGGTAGTAAGAGGTACGTCCAAACATTACATTTGGCACATACCCACATTTTGCAGTAGTTAGTTTTCCATACGTGACAGGTTGCAAGCCCATCGCCGCTGTTAGAATACTAACTGGTTTCCTCACGATGTTTTCCTTCACCGTTTAAGAGCACTAAGAGCACGAAATAAGTCTTGCTAAAATGGATTCTTTACACATTCGATTATAAATGCTTTTAATGCATAATTAATTATGAAAATCTACGTGTTGACGGAAAGACGGGGTAGACTTTAGCCTGCTCCGTGAGGGGTGTACAAGAAAAAAAAGACTTACTTAGTTGATAATTCCATATGTATCCTGCTCTATCAGCGATACACGATTTTTAAAACTATTTTTGCTATCGGTTGGGATTGGAATCGAATGTCGCCTCCCGCTGGCGCTGTTAGGTACATTCACACTTTACCACTCCTCCGAGATTTTAGGGGTTTTTTTAGTGGCTAATATGGAAGGTGATTTTTATCTCAATTTAAATAAGATAATATATACATATTGTCTTTTTCAGGATATTAATAACTGCGGTCCGGATCTGCTGGCTTTACATTCCTGTGTGATTTGTCACGATCTGTTCACGGCAGAAGCTGATCTCCTGGACCACACTATAGCTTACCACGCCTCAGCGAATATCACGGAAGCCGATCTAGCTTCCACAGCAACGCTTCCGGAACAGCCACCGGAAACCATACAGCCAGCATCAACTACAACAAATGGTAATAGCCTGAATTCATAAACCATTTCGCTACAAATAAGTACCTACCTTATTTGTATTTTTTTATCTAGCCATCACTTTGTATTTTTGGTCCAAATTTAATTATGTCCTTTATCCTCTACCTCCTCTGACATAGATATAAGGTGCCCTAAAAAACTAAGTAGGTACATAGAATACCTACAGCCATTTCCTTTAGGCAACTGCCGATGCCCTTATTCATCTACATTACTAGTTATGCCTCGCGGTTCCACCCGCGCAGATTTACATTCCGGTAATCCCACGGGATAAAAAGTAACCTATGTGCTATTCCAGACTATAATCTATCTCTCTGCCAAGTTTCATACAGATCCGTTCAGCCGTTCCGGCGTGAAAGAGTTACAAACATCCACCCATACTTACAAACTTTCGCATTTATAATATTAGTAGGATGTATTTGCAGAAATTAACAATAACACAACTAGTGCTGATTTAGAATCGGACTGGCTTTGCTGTCACGGTTGCCAGCGTGTGCTATCCACCGCTGAAGAAGTCAAACCTACCGGTAAGATATTATCCTGATTTTGTTAGCTTAATTAGGTGGAATTATGTTTGTACCCATGCCTAATAAATACGGTTTACGATCCGCAATGAAAATTTCCGACTGTTCTAACAAACGAAAATTACAACAGATGGCGCTAGTAGTCTGCAACTTTTTAACATAAAATTAATGTTCTCAGAACAGCTATGCTGTATAGATATAAATGGAAAATGCTGTGTCACCACCAGGCGATTGCACACCATGTTCGTTTGTGACATATGCAGCGGCCTCTTTGCTGATTCGGAATCGCTTGACCAACACCGGCTGACGTGTTACGGCGAAGATGGGATTTACGAGGTAGATTTATTTACAACTAGCGACCCGCCCTCGCGCCCCTGCTTCGCACGGGTGCACATTCTTTTCTACTATATCATGCATGTATACATATAAACCTTCCTCTTGAATCACTCCATCTATTAAAAAACCGCATCAAAATCCGTTGCGTAGTTTTAAAGATCTAAGCATACATAGGGATATAGGGACAGAGAAAGCGACTTTGTTTTATACTATGTAGTGATACAGGGTACCGTACCGATGCAACCGGGACCTCTATAAGAGCTGTCAATTTTGTACCGACAACTACCAAATACCTACCTTATTACACGTCATGAGATAACCTTAAAAAAGTCCTCTAAGTAACTTTAAAGTTTTACTCACTACCAAATTCGTCTGTAACGTAGAAAGCTGACGATTATGTAATCGTACAATGTTTTCAATTTTGAAAAATATGCTGATATTAATTTTTAACAAAATGTAATGGATAATAAATTTAATCCAAAAAAAGCATGAACGATGCGTAAATGCATGCGACACCATTAGGGAGGTGGGTTCGATTCCCGTGACGGTCTATTTAACCCATCGGCTCATTTCAGAACCCCACGATGTTAAACGAAGACGACTCGTTATGCATCCCAGAATGCCCCGATGTATGTTTCACATGCGATACTTGTGGGAAGCAGTTCCCGACTACCGAAGACCTGAAGAAGCATTCGCTCGGATGTCAGAGACCGAGGAATGTACGGCGAAGCAGAACATACGCAACTGCCACCAATACCAAGATGTGGAACTGTGGCTCTTGCAACCAGCTGTTTGCTACTGCCAGGTAGGAATTTTTTTTTTAATATTTGTTCTAGTGTCATTATCCAGGGAGGAAACAGTCGACTACGTTTGTATGGAGAAAGAGCCCTACCTTTATCGGGTGGCTGAGCTAGCATCCACCACCCGACACGCAAAAAGGGCCCATTTGCGGCCTACTTGCGGAAACCAGTCCACTCACCAAGTACCAAGAGCCCTACCCTTTCCTCTTAATTTGGTTAGTTATTTCTTGGACGTAGGATGCGCGTCGAAACAGTCTTCGTTTGCCGGTGATTCTATAGTGTCCATCGTGAGAGAGAAGATTGTCGTTGTACCTAGGTACCTCCTACTACTCATATCTGACAGACAATCTTACTAATATTATAAACGCGAAGGTTTGTAAGTATGGATGGATGTTTGTTACTCTTTCACGCTGGAACGGCGGAACGGATCTGGATGAAACTTGGCAGTTATATATTATAGTCTGGAATGACACATAGGCTACTTTTTATCCCGTGGGAATACCGGGATTTAAATCTGCGCGGGTGAAACCGCGCGGTGCAACTAGTAGAATATAAAAATTATTCGGTTTTATTGTAGGAGCGCTTAGGAGCCCTTGCCCTCTACTACTACTAATACTACCTAAGCGTTTTTTATCAGTATTTCGTAGGTAATCAATGTCGCCAAAAATCATGGCAGAACATCGTCACCAACACCAGTTAGCAATCACTATAAAAAGTGAGCAAAGGTGCGGGCGGCAGCTAGTTAGTATTAAAAATACTCTTCGTATTTTCAGGCTTATCACGAATGAATATAACTTTAGAGGCGTAAACATATCCTATCCCTAACTTAACTACTAATAGGCACATACCTACATCTTAATAAGGTCGGATAAAAGATCGTTCAACGCCACACAATTTAGATATTTTTCAGGCATTTTTGTGCCCAGCGCTTTAGTTTTACTAAATATATTGAACTTTTCAACAAAATTTGAGACATCTATAATTTGTTTGATATTTGTATACTTTAGATACGCTTTTCAAGAATGCATTTTTTTTTTTCAAAAGAAAAGACTTCAACGCGCACTCAATGCTACGCCACTGCAACTATTTATTTGCGGAATCAGACTTTTGAAAATGATTTTACGTCTAGCTAAGCTTCTTAAGTTTTCATAAATGAAATTTAAAAGCTGAATGTACGCCTTTGCTACGACTACGACTTTTTTAAGAGTAGTAGAGCTCTTTGTGAAGGGCTCGTCCGGGGAAGTACTGCCACCACGCCTTTTTCTGCCGCCAAGCAGCAACGCTGTGTTTCGGTTTGAAGAGTGTGGTCGCCGGTGTAATTACAGGCACATGAGGCTTAACATCCGTATGCCTCAAGTTGATGGACGCAGGGCAGTGCATCGTAGGGCACGTTCCTATTGTGCGTGACCTACGGGGCAATGTTTTGTTTATAGGTGATGGTTACCACTTAACATCAGGTGGGCCATCTGCTTGTTCCATCAGCTAGTTGTATAAAAAAAAAAAAAAAACATACTTTAGTCGTAAGCAAAAATATAATTTCTTCGGCTGTGGAAACAAATGAATAATCATTATTTATTGTTCAACATAGGTAGTTATAGGCGTGAAACTTTATGTTACTGGTGTACAATATTTTTTTTAACACAGTTGCTCATAAAGTGGCTCTACGGTCACCGCAATTAGGCACAGAATGACTCCCATTATCAAACTGTGACTTTTTAATTGCTATAACTAGCAAGTGAGTTATAAATTTTTTTTTTATTTTATTGGTTGAGTTGTTTTGTTCCTAAAAAAGTTTTTATTCAAAGAAAAGATCGTGTTCAATACAAATAAATTAAGGTTCCTATTGCTTGCTCATTTCATGCAACTTCTTATGTATACTTATAGATAATTTTAACTCGTACGTGTTTAATAAGTAAAACATTCACTTAAATATAAATTTTGTTTTCTCTGTAATAAAAGAAGAATTTAATTCCCCATTTTGTACGTGGCAGAATAGGCGCAAACGCGCAAACCCTATGCGCGGAAAATAAAAAAACCTCATCCCTTTAGTCTGTGGCCGATCGCAATGCGCGCGCTTATAAAAACTGATGAATTTTTCCCGCCGAAGCGAAACATTTTTCACAACTCGTTTTCACTGTTGAAATTATAGTAATTAATAATTAAAATGTCTACAAGTACTAGTTACGAAGAAAATGATTTATGTTGTACACCGCCCGACTTATGATGTGAAGCCCTTAACGTATGGAAACTTTACTACCTGAAAACTCCGGGAAAAATATCTGTTCTGTGAGTTTTTATTATTATTTTAAATAACAAATGTGTTGAAAAACGTCGTATGATACACGTGTGGATTGACGATTACCGTCCTCGGCTCTCTTAAGACCCTCGCCTACGGCTCGGGTCTCAATGGCGCCTCAGCGGCAATCACCAATGTTCCACACTAGTACCATAATGTACTATGAAGCAAGCGACATAGACTAGCAACGTTCATAGCTTAATAAGCTCTGAACGTTAGGTGACCGCTATTATAATACATACACTTGTGTGCTTTCGTGCATGGTAGGGCACGATCAGATATCGGGCTGTAAAAGTCGCTAGCCCATATCAAGCAAACACCAAGAACTACGTTACCTACTTATTTATAAAAAAAATATGAGTACATTATGTATGTAAAGTGGTAAGATTTCAGTTTTCCTTCTGATTTTTTTTTAACAAAAAAGAAACAAAATATTGAAAATCTGATATATTTATAGATAAAAGATTTTTAGCGGTATGATTGCCTATTACACAAAGCTTTTTTTATCTTTCAACATTAACGGCCGGTTTCTGAAAGCTCGATCAAACCTAATCGGATGTCAAGTCACTTGGTATCTCTATCTGATTTGCCCCCGGTTTCCGAGAGCATGATCAAAACTAATCGGCTGTCAAGTCACTTGCTATTTCAGCTTTTACTTTAAATTAGAAAGAGATAGCTAGTGACTTGATAGCCGATTAGTGTTTATAGAGCTTTCAGAAACCGGGGGTTAATGTAATAGCTGAAATAGCTAGAGACTTGACATCTGATTAAGTTTGATCAGGCTATTCAATAAATCAATTTAATTTTATTAGTTTGTTAGGTGTTCTTTATTCAAAAATTTTAATATTGTTTCTGTTCGAAAGGGATCTGTATAAGCACAAAAGAGGTGAGGATAGACCAGAGGGGGCGCCACTGACTGCGTACGTCTGCGAAGAGTGCGACAAGGTTCTAGGCAGCATGTGTGCTTTGCACACGCACAAGAAAATGCATAAGGTGTCCAAGCCGGTAAGTTTTTTTTACATTCCCCACAGCACTATCTAGCCCTAAACCAAGCCAAAGCTTGGATGGAGGACCCGATAGCTGATATAATACTTACCTCCGGTTTCTGAAAGCTCGATCAACACTAATTGGCTGTCAAGTCACTTGTTATCTCTATCAATTTGTAGTAGGTAAAAGCTGGAATTGCAAGTGACTTGACAGCCGATTAGTGTTGAAATGCATATAACACTCAAACAAAGAACATACTCTATGTTCATCACACAAATGTTTGTTCTTCGTGGGAATCGAACCCAAGGGCTACGGCGTAAAAGGCAGGGCTACTACCAACTGAGTTATGAAGGCCGTTGGTAAATTGAAGAGTTCGTTAAAAAACTGTAGTAATTTATTGAGACCCTCTTTATATATACGTATGGAAACATTCGAGTAAGTTGCTGTTCCATATCCATAGTTATGGTCAGTTATGGTATATAAATAAAGATAGGGAGGTAGGACATTAAATTACTACTTACTCTTGGCAATTTCTTTTAAACTATGAAACTTGGTAAACTTATGGCTTATCTTTCCTACCATTCTTTTTTAAAAGACGTTTCTTGTGATTGAACCTTTTTGGTTTTGATATTAGAGAGGTATATAAAAACACGGACCACGAACAGGAAACGAATCGTCGGACACCCTCTCACCCGATGGACTTACGACATGATAGGATCGCAGGAAGTCGGTGGATGGAGAGGGCTTAGAATCCTTCTTCCAGGAAATTTGTAGGACAGGGGAGGTCTATGTCCATCAGCAGTGGACTTCAGAGTGATCCTTTCCTACTACTATTATAAACGGGAAAGTTTGTAAGTATGGATGGACGGATGGATGAATGGATGGATGGATGGTTGGATGGATATTTATTACTCTTTCACGCCGGATCGGCTGAACGGACCTGGATGAAACTTGGCAGAGCGATAGATTATAGTCTGGAATATCACATAGGCTACTTTTTATCCCGTGAGAATACCGGGATTTAAATCTGCGCGTGTGAAACCGCGGGGCGCAACTAGTTATATATATAAGGACGGCGTATCTTTTATCTCAGGGCTACCCGTGCAGGACCTGCGGTCGTCGCTTCAACCAGTCAGGGCATCTGGCTATCCATATGCGGATGCACACTGGAGAGCGGCCTTATCCTTGTGATCTCTGCCCCAAGGCTTTCAAAGTTAAGGTAACCAAACCAAACATCTTAGTTTTTTATACAATCAATCAATTCATTTATTTGCATAAAAACATGGCACAGATACAAAGATGTCAGTAGTTTTAAAGTTTCACATATTTTTAACATTCAGAGGTGTGCAAAAATTTGGTAGGTGCATGCATTATTTACGCACGTCTAGATTATAGATGTCAGTGCTTGATTCACATAAATTAAATGTGCAAGTTAATTAAAATTATCCAAAGAAAAAAAATATTATACATTAAAATAAAAAAAACAAAGAAAAATTGTACATAGGTATGTCAAAACATGTCACAGCAGTAGATGTTTGTTCAATATTTAATTTTGTAAAAACGACACATATTATACAGGGTTACAGGAAAAATCGTGCTAGATCCGTTAAGGACGTGGAGTACCCATCATTTCTGACTTATTTCACAAACAATTGCCATAATATTTTTTTTAGATATCCCTTAGAGAAAAATAAACTTTCTAGTATTTTTTCTTATTTCTTAACTTTCACTTGTCTACTACGGTCTATTCAATTAACTTATGCACTATTTTAATGATTGACATCCTAAAGCATCTTATTACACATGTAAAAATGCAATAATAATAATAATTAAGGTGCACAAAATTTTCAATAAAAAAATTAAAAGTCGAATTGCTTGAAAAGGGTTATGTTTAGGGTAGGGTGTTTCATAGTGAAATAAGTCAGAAATGATGGGTACTCCACGCCCTTAACGGATCTAGCACGATTTTTCCTGTAACCCTGTATAATTTGCTGATGGACCATCCAAATGGCCTACCTGATGTTTAATGGTTCCATCACTTACAAAGCAGCGCCTCGTTAGTCACGCATGATAGGACCGTGCCCTACGATGTACTACCCTGGTCCATCATGAAATTCCCGTGATCATCACAATACCATCATTCTATCGGCCGCCGTCACCGGCTGTCCTACGTTTTCGTCAGTTCGCTGTTTAAGATCTTTTCGGGCACGTTTTCAATAATTTACCTAAACTAATTTGAAACATTTCCCTTTAATTCTCCATTAGCAAGTAGCTAATAACATAACATGTGTTGCTTTAATGACCAATTGTTAGATCATTGGCATTGCAAAGTTCCTTAGACAGTTCCCAGTGTCTATTTTTTCCGTTTGACGACTAGAGTGTATCCAGAAGAGATAAAAGGGGCAGTTTAACCCAATATGTTAGACAGTACATAATTGTTTTTGGTCCCGTGGTTTAGCGGTATGTGATCAGCAGTGCGAGTATCGTTCTTATATCGATCGATTTGACATTTAGAATCGTCAAAATTCGTTAAAAATGGTTTTATCCATTGTTGAAACCATTTTTAACGAACTTTTGACGATTCTAAATGTCAATTAAACGATCGATAAGAACGGTACTTGCACTGCTGGTGGTCTCTTTTTTTACTAAAACGTCAGGAAATAGGGCATTTGTGAAAAAAATTGCTAATGACGCTGTGTTAGTGTTAATTTAATAAGGCTTGTTTACTTTTAGTCAACTACCACGATGACCAATTCGACTGTTTTGTTTCTAATGTTTGTTACCTCAAAAATTGGCCGGGTGAACTGATTTCGATGATTCTTTTTTTAATCAAAAACTGGTGCTTTTCATGTAGTCCCATTTAAATTTGAGTCAGATCTGGCGAGTAGTTTTTGAGTTATAGTACATTATAAGAGTGTATTTTAGGTCGGTTATTTCTTGAAAGAGTTACCACCGTTTCTGAAAGCTCGATCAACATTTATCGACTGTCAAGTCACTTGCTATTTCAGCCTGTACTTCAAATAAGATAGAGAGAGTACTTAAGTGACTTGACAGGCGATTAGTTTTGATCGAGCTTTCAGAAACCGGGGTCTTTTTTTTTTATGTGTCAAATCTACACACTAGCATTCCTATGGAATGTTTGATGTTCCCTTGAACTCCACCAAAACTGTCAGACGAGTGTTGTGCAAACCTCCACTGAGATGCCCCCAATACAGATCCTAGATACGTCTTCGTATGATAATGCATGTGAAAATGGTATCGGTGGTAGGTGGAGCGCGACGATCACCGACGAACTCACACTGGGGAGCGGCCCTTCGCGTGCGCTGCTTGCCCGAAGACGTTCACTGCTGCTGCACGCTTGCGTGAACACGCACGCATTCACACGGACCAAAGGTTACCATCGCAAGAATCACGAGCCATAACTTTTACGACCGATCCTAGAAAAACTTGTTACCAGTAGAAACCTCATTGGCACCGGTTGAAACCTCCGCTAATTCAATTTTAGAACTAACCAGCGCCTCTGTCGGGAAGCATGTGAAACTTTGTTGAGTGTGACTTTGGATAGATGACGCTAGTTGGTTCGAATAATGAGTTGAAATTGAGTTTGAAATTGCTTTGTTTGGATCGCTTGCTTCGATAACTTGTGCGTTAGCGGAATTATTTACCTGCAGCGACATTCGTTTAAAGTTTTGACGAATGTCGTTTCTGTGGTTTAGACTAAACTACAGAAAGTACCTTTGATACCTAATCTAATTTTAATAACTAATAATCCATAGAATTCGACGACCTCAGTGGCGCAGCGGGCGGTAGTCCGCCTGCGACGCAAGAGGTTGCGGGTTCGATTCCCGCCTCGGAACACATTTGTGTACGATCTGCAGAAATTTGTTCCGGGGATTTGGTATGGGTGTTTATGTACAATAAAAAATATCTATCTATGTAAGTATATAAAGTTATTAAATATATCAGCCATCTAGTACTAATAACACAAGCCTTGAGTAGCTTACTTTGGGGCTAGATGGTGCTGTGTGGATTGTCCAGCATTATTTATTTATTAATTTACTATGTATTAAAAAAACAATTATAATCAATGGAATAATTTCCAATGTTTCTATAAGAAACTTGGGTAGACAAACAATAGCAAACTCCCTCTTTCCTCTAGATTAAACCCGAGCGCTCGATGTAGACTAATTAATGTCTTATAAACACTAGCATAAGACTCAATCCAGAACAATGTTTTTACTGATATTTGCAGGCCGTACATTTGCGATATATGCGGAGCTGCTTTCCGAAGACCATACGCCAGGACTGTTCACACCCTGATCCACACTGGGGAAAAACCGCACGAGTGCGACGTTTGTGGAACTGCTTTCAGGTAAAAAACAACTACTACCCTCGTTTCTAATGAAATTGAATCCTTTCATACTTTTTTTTATTTTTTGTAATTTTTTATGGTTGATGTCGACCCAAGTCTTCGAGGAAAAGTCACCATGAATCTGCACATGGATTCTATGTGAGTATAAAATAATGATAATTTTGCGTAGTTTTAGCGCAGGTAGAGGTCGCGTCATTGCAAAAGAACGCTGGGAAACTGTGGTGGGGGTGTGTTTGCGCATACAAAACACTCGGACTATCAGTTCCAGCGTTCTTTTTACGTAACGCGACGTATAGCTTTAGTTAAAAATATTTTTTTTATCTGGCGTGTTTTTTTGTTATATTTTTCTGTCGTATTATTGTGATCGTTAATCTGATTTTTTTTATACAACTAGCATCACCATAAAAATTTAATTAAAAAAGACAATTACCTATGCCTTTTTCTGCCGCCAAGGAGCGATGTTGTGTTTCAAATTACAGGCTCATGAGGCTTAACATCTGTATGCCTCAAGTTGAAGGATGCAGGGCAGTGCATTGTAGGGCACGTTCCTATCGAGCGTGACTTACGATGCAATGCTTTATTAAAGGTGATGGTTACCACATAACATGAGGTGGGTGAATCGTTTGTTTCATCAGCATACTGTATAAAAAACAATGCTGAAGAAGATTTTACGCTTCAGCAAGAAATCCAGAGCTCATACATTTTTTTTTATTTCAGACGTTCAGGCGATATGTGGAAGCACAAAAGAACTTTACACGGAGCCTGATACATAACCTATTCCTAAATATAATTGTTGTATAAACGATACCTACTACCAATGCTGCCATTTTATAATGATACGATTAAAAGTAAAAATTAAACGATGTTTAAAAATAGCCTGGGTTTCATTTCACAAGGATCTTGGTAAATAGCTGTAAATCTGTTCTTGATTGTGAATCGTGATTAATTATATTTTAGAAGAAATTTAGAAAACTACAGCCATAGTATCTTAGGAGTTTAGTTTAGCTTCAAATTACAAAACAAAATTTTTTACATAAATTGATTTCTATGACAGCAGGTAATCTGCGTGTACGGATATTATGAAATTCTGTCAGAAATGTGTCATGTTATCGTAGACGATCGTAGACCCTCTACGCCGACGTAGCGCCCGCTACGCAAACTACGTAAGAAACGAAATTCTATGTGGACCTTATCGTTAATCTCATCAAGACTCGAACTCGATAATTTGTTTTCGGAGTATGCCTAATTTAGTGAGATTTTTTTTTTGGGAATTGCATGTAGGTAGTTTTAATAAGTGAGCATGTCTCATATTAACTAGTGGCTCTGGGAGCTGTAGACCTCGCGAGCATACTAAAAGTGAGCTATTTGAGGAATGTAATGTGCAAGTGCATTTACCGTTTTGTGATTTTTTTGATCTTTTTGTTTTTTTTTGCATCATCTTGTGTAGAATGAGGTCCTTTGTGTTTCTCTCAAATTTGATTGAAAACCATCGATTGTTTGATGAGCTATCCTGTTCATCATGCTGAAGATCATTATCAGATCTTCGCCAAACTTTTATGAGACCAACTTATAGTTACTACCTTTCAAATAAAAAAAGAATAATCAAAATCGGATCTCATTTGGTGGAGATATCCAGTATATCAAATTTTTGCCCTTTTTTTGGGGGAAGTACCCCTCCAATCAAAAATCCCCGACGACAAAAAAATCTAATAAGTCATATAACCTGTGTACCAAGTTTCGTCCAGATCGGTTGAAAAATACGACCTGTAGAGGAGAACAGACAGACAGACAGACAGACATCCGGACAAACGCATTTTTGGCTAATGTGGAAACTGAGACGCTTCGCTCGCTCGGTCAATTATGTTCCATAGATTTTGTATGCATTTATTGCCGATCAACAAATCTTTTTGAAAATGTAAAACAAGCCGTTTGCTATACTTACCCTCGGTTTCTGAAAGCTCGATCAACACTAATCGGCTGTCAAGTCACTTGGTATTTCAGCTTTTACTTCAAATTAGATAGAGATAGAGCATATGACTTTACTGCCGATTAGTGTTGATCGCGCTTTCAGAAACCGGGGATGAATATGATAAAGATTATTTGCCCTTTTCGAAAGGAAATGGCATGTTCACAAGTAGATTAGGTACTTACCTTCCTTCTGACGCTCACGCGCCGCCTACGTATGGCGTCCATTCGCCCACGCGTCCATTGCTTCAGCAAAGATTGCTACATTAAACCCAAAGGTCAACTGGAAGAAAATGCTAATTAGCATTAAGTTCGCCTAATGTACTTCAGTTATGTACAATAAAGAATTTTCTTTTGTTATCTTATCTTATTAAAGAGAATTTCACAATAAATTCAATGTTTTTATTCATTCTTCATTTATTAAATCTATAGTATTACATGATACAATGAGAGCACCGGTGGTCTAGTGGAAGTGACCCCGCTTTCCTATTGTAAGGTCCCATGTGCGAATCCGGTCGTGCACCAATGGATTTTTCTATCGAATATAAATTTTTCGCTGAATGCCAGTGCTCTTAAACGGTGAAGGAAAACATTGTGATGAAACCAGTGACTATTCTAACAGCGGCGATGGGCTTGCAACCCGTCACGTATTGAAAGCTAACTACTGCAAAATGTGGGTATGTGATGCCAAAATAATGTTATGTTTGGACGTACCTCTGACTACCCCCTTAGACGTCCTCAAAGAATCTTGAGTTAGTACTTGGTACTAAGAGATCTGAGGGGATATCTACCGTGCCTGGGGATCAAATTCGTGAAGCTGTTTTAGTTTTTCAGTATTACATTATTTAATAATGCTATTCTAACCTTCTTTTTTTACGAAACATCTCCTTCACCTGTGCCGATTATGATTATCAGAGTTATTAGTACTAGGCTATTAGGATGCAGGCTGAAATAATTATAGCGCTGCTGAGCAAACTTAGGTATTCTATCCACTAATCAATGCCTCAGGCACTATAGCAACAGAAGAAACTACAGCGTCCCGTTAATAGGGGCATGAATCATAGCGTCAGGAGGGCGCTGTATAAGACTTCAACAATAATATGCAAAAAGTTATATTTCTTGTGTTTCGCATGTTTTGAAGTCTAAATAATAGTCTAGATAGAAGTTCTTACTTTGCGTATATTTAATTAAACTTGTGCCTTTTGTGATTTGGAATTGTATGTTACATCACTAATTGGATGTTTTCCTGTTTCCCTAATTAGCACTGAAAAAACTTAGGATACTTTTTTGCGTGATGTAGGTAGTTATGACGAAATAAAAGTAAAAGTCTGAGGTTCTTCAACAGTAAATATTTATTATAAAAATTGCTCTTATAGCCACATTTCTGTTTCTATATATAATAATATTTATGTTCATTCTTTGTGCCATTGTTTCACAAAATTATTCCTGTCCTTGTTTTTTCGATACAACGGCTTAAACAATAATATATTACAATTATAATTTATCATTAGACAATTAGAGAAACAATTTTGAAAAACTCTAAAACTTGAGGAACGTATTAACAATTCGATGTGCAAAATGGAGTTCCAAAATTGTTTTCACAATTTTCTAACGAGAGTATTTCCTTTCTAAAATATATTCACAATCGTTTTAATTAAAAAAATCCTGTCATTTTTTGGTAACCAATGGCATTGAAAACTAAGGATACACTTACACAGATAAAGTTACGTATGTTACGGTTGCGGTCGTTCTTTGAAAGACCGAAACGAGAAGACGGATGGAACGAAGAGTCTACTGAGATAACAATTTTATTGCTGAAGGTCACAACACATTCCACGGGACCCGCAGTGCCAGGTCCCACGAGGATGGGGATACACGCACGGTGAACGATGACAACACAAATATATATATAGCCAGAGTATTTTACACAATACAGAGTGCCCACCACGTATTATACACAATTATACAAGGAAGAAGCTACAATTTATATCAAGTCCAATGGTTTAGGAAAATACAAAAAGTACAAAAATGACAACTATTTGGCTGCTCTATGAAAATGACAGGATAAAAAGGGGTTTTACGAGTACGATCCAAGAAATGTACTGTCAAACGTTCTCTATATATATTTAGGTATATAAAAAATGTATTCAAACTTAGGTAAATTTCATATTGACTATCAAAAGCTAATCAGCTCTTTTGGTAAGATTTTCGAAAGGCAAGTTTGAAACATTTGATCAACACATACTTTCTGTGATCGCACAAAAACCTACTGCAAGCAAACAGGGTTTTTTAGTTCTGTCACATCTGCTCCAAAACAATCAGTCCTGAATGGGGTATGAAAATAAATTAAGTACTTCAATAAGTCAAATATTAGGAGCGAATGCGACAGAATTAAAAAACTACAGACTTCAAACTGTTAGTACATACATAGTAAAATATAAATTGTGTAGGTATACCTACGCGAAACAGAACAATTTGCCGAAGAGTCGTAACTTACTAAGTAAACCATCACAACCAACCATACGGACATCTTCAACAAAATATCCACGCGAAATAAAACAAAAAATATTGAGCTGTTCGTACCTTTAACTCAGTGCATCACTTATGAGTTCAGAACCCAAAATCATTATAAACTAAAAGTCGTTAATTTATTGGTCTGTACTGGCAATACTTTGTGACATATATTACAATAGAATGCGTATGTTACTTGTAAATCTGTACTTGGTGAGTGAATTGGACAGAATAAGGTTGTATTGAATTACAACATTGTGCGAAATGTTGATAGCGCGAGACCACAGTGAGCTACCCGACAGCCCCCATCGACATCAATAAAATTACTTTACAATTATATTTACAGAGGGCGCGATCGTCACGCCATAATGCCCATCTCCATAATTATGTACACTAGATTTAAGAACATAGTTTCTCTCATTAGCTACCGAATCACAATTCAAATATTTGAGTAATTGACAACGGTGGACAAACTTGCGTCGGAGCACTTATGCATAGGGAAATTTGTACTTTGCTCTATTTAAATGTCGTGCTAGGTATGTTTGGTCCATGCAGTTCCAATCCCAAGGCACGTATCGTAATGGATGCCATGTATCATCAGAATCATTTGTCAGGCAAACGAACATACAGAAGAAAAGTCAATGCTAACTAAAAAAATTCATTACTTAATTTCTTAGTAGAAAATTTTTTTTATACACACGTTAATTGGATAAAATTAGATCAATATATTCTAAAAATGGATGTCCATTGAATTTATCTTTCGGTCGATGGTTCTGATGATACAATTTTAATGAAGTCATACCATTAGATACGCGACGCGCACAACCCAATGTTGCTACTGAAAGAGTAATTTCAACATCTGACTATTTCGAAGGATTGAATTCGAATCACTCTTTTCTCTTTCACTAGGAATAGTGGGTTATGACTAATATCCGGTATTTAACATTTGTTTACCATTCCTTATATTTAACATCCTATTATTTCAAATCTCTTGCATTCCAAGTTTTGCTCGTTACAAAACTCCGCGTGTCAACTTACTTTATCGAATGCCTCCCAACAAACGGTACAAAAACTAAAATAAAAAATCCCAAATAAATTAGTTTACCACTTTTACAATACTTTACTGTAATTGTTTATAGGAACTGTATTTCACTGTTAGAATTCGTAAACAAATTAGTAAATGAGAAATTTTTGGTTATGTACTGCATATTTATTTCTTAAGACTATTGTTAGACGAGACTTCGTTGAGAGGCATTCAAGCTACTGGACAGACTTTCAATTCCGGTTTAAGGATGAAATAAGTACCTACAGCCACAGTCAGTCAAATTCCAAATTTCTGCTTTTAAATGCACGATTATAATAGATGAAACTTTCATAGTCACAGTTGTTAAGGCTCATTAATTGACATCCCGTTACTCAATGCTGCTTTTGGATGTGTAACTATTGAAAGTTCATTAATTTAAGTACATTCCTAATGTACTACGTCGAGTTTGTCACTCTCATTTACTTGCTAGACTTTGTTAGCACAAGTATTCGGCAGTAGATTTTGTTTATGCGTTTACCTGTTCGGTACATGTCCACACATTAAATACGTACATTCGTAGCGAACCTGGTCAACGAGGGCGCGCGTCTCCAGAGGCTGCGTCAAACGAAACAGACAAGACGGCGGTGACCAATTTAGCTTAGCCTTTACGTTAGGAGACGCACACCATCACGGACTAGATTCAGATAGTGCAACTTTCAGTGACTCAACAAAACCAAATTCATCCTCGTTGCTCAGTTCAAATAGGTACCTACATTGGAAGAAAATTTATCAAGACAGAAATAATTTCAAACTATCACTTTTCTCTTTTAACGAAATAATAATAAATATAGCATTTACCTAATAATTTACATAATAATTTCAAATAAATTTCATACACCCAAGTCTCATTGAACGATTGTAACGTCATTAGCTAAGTCACTTTTCAGTTTCGGTTTGGAATTCACTTAAAGAAATAAAACTATCAAAAATAACTCGGCTCGCGTTCAAGTCCTGCGCGTCACGTCCGAAGCTAGCACCTTCCCTTTAGCAATTACATAATACTAACTAGTGACTGCGTGCGTCGCCGTAGCGTCGCCGGGAGCGGCGCGGGGCCGGAGCCGGCGGCCGCGGGCGGCGCGCGTCTCGACTAGATGTGCCGAGCGGCGGCCGGCGCAGGCGTATCACAGGCTCAGAGGGGCGCGGGCGCGTCCTGCCCGCGCGCCAAGCACTAACTCGTCGGCACGAGCAGCCGCACGAAGCTGTCCTCGCTCCAGCCCCAGTCGTCGGGCCACGCGTCCTCGGGGGGGTCCAGCGCCGACCGGGAGGACAGGCTCAGCACGGAGCCCCAGTCGATGGTGCGCGTCTCCTCGTCGCCGTAGCCGGAGTCGCGGTCCGGCGGCGGCGGCGCGGGGAAGGGCGTGGCGCGCCCCGCGGCCGGGTCGCGCGCGCTCAGCAGCTCGCAGCGCGCCGCGCACGCGCCGCTGTCCGCGCCCGCGCCCACGCTAGCAGGCGCCTCCTCTGCGCTCTCGCGCTCCATCTCGCGCTCGATGCCGCGCAGCGTGTTGCACACCAGCACGGAGCGGCGCAGCGAGGGGTCCGCCGTCTGGCGCAGGCGGGCCAGCTTCAGCGCGCACAGGTTCATCATCTTGAACCGGCGCTCGCGGTAGCAGCGGCGCGAGGCGCAGCGGCCGGCGGCGCGCCCGTCGCAGCAGGCGCGCGTGGCGGCGCCGCCCAGCTCCAGGTACGACTTGCCGTTCTCTGCGCGGATGGTGTCGTGCTGGCCGCACCAGCCGCCGCACCAGCGCCGGCGACAGGCGCGCCGCTCCTCCTCGTCGCCGCGCCAGCACTCGCCGCCGCCGGCGCCGGCCGCCACCGCCTCGAGCCGCGCGATCGAGTCCTCCCAGCGCGCTACTTTGCCGCCGCCTTCGCACGGCGAGCCGGCGCGTCGCTTGCCGCCGCACCCACCGCCCGAGCCCTGCAATAACAAAAAGCATATATTTTAAAACAGTCCCACTATTCCGTATCATTACATATAACTCATGCATTTAGATCATAAAATTAACCATCAATATTCCACCATACACAGACTATATAAATTCTATAATTACTAATGGTACGCTCGCGACTGCGTTTCCAAAAGGTCAGCTGTAACATGAATCCGAAACTCTTAAATACGTGGAGTTCGCAAAATAATAATTATTAAGTAATGAAGTGCACTCCTAAACCATGAATGGTCAGACCCTCAAAGTATAACCGTTTCACTGTTTACGCTGTAGTTAGGTAAACATTGAAACATAGTAAGCCAGTCTGATAACAAATTTTATTTATGAGAACACCTATGGACTGATGACCAATGAAGGCTGCAGTTTAATGTCAAAAGACTCAGTCAAAAGTTATGACATTGGATTCGATTGTCATTCTATGACCGCCGACTTTACTATGGACTGGACTAAAAAGTATTTGTTTTTAACCGACTTAAAAAAAGGAAGTTCTCATTCGTCTGTTTTTTTAATGTTTTTTTACTTACAACTTTTTACTGGGTAGACCAATTTTGATGATTATTATTCTTATCGAAAGCTGGTGCTTTCCAAATTTGAGTCAGATCTGACGACGTAGTAGTATGAAGTGTATTTTCATTTCCAGTGGGATTGAAGTCTTAGTTTTTTTTACTCCTTTAAACTTAACATTATTAAAAAACCGGTGCCTGTTTTGTGTTAAACTAGTGGCTCTGGGAGCTGTAGACCTCGCGAGCATACTAAAAGTGAGCTATTTGAGGAATGTAATGTGCAAGTGCATTTTCCATTTTGTGATTTTTTTGATCTTTTTGATTTTTTTTGCATCATCTTGTGTAGAATGAGGTCCTTTGTGTTTCTCTCAAATTTGATTGAAAACCATCGATTGTTTGATGAGCT
This sequence comes from Plemyria rubiginata, assembly GCA_963576535.1. NCBI lineage: Eukaryota > Metazoa > Arthropoda > Insecta > Lepidoptera > Geometridae > Plemyria > Plemyria rubiginata. The sequence goes on along the minus strand of OY754925.1, from coordinate 6,305,868 downwards.
ATCCTGTTCATCATGCTGAAGATCATTATCAGATCTTCGCCAAACTTTTATGAGACCAACTTATAGTTACTACCTTTCAAATAAAAAAAGAATAATCGAAATCGGATCTCATTTGGTGGAGATATCCAGTATATCAAATAGCCCCCTTTTTGCCCTTTTTTTGGGGGAAGTACCCCTCCAATCAAAAATCCCCGACGACAAAAAAATTCTAATAAGTCATATAACCTGTGTACCAAGTTTCGTCCAGATCGGTTGAAAAATGCGACCTGTAGAGGAGAATAGACAGACAGACAGACATCCGGACAAACGCATTTTTGGCCAATGTGGAAACTGAAACGCTTCGCTCGCTCGGTCAATAATCGAATAGTATTATAGCTTAGTAGAACATATATTTTTATAAATTCATCGATGTTATCCAACTTCGCCAATGTCACGATTGGCGAAGTGGGGGACTCGCCCAAAAATTGAATCGAATTGAATTGTAGATAGATAGATAGATAACTCTTTATTGTTCACCACACAGAAACATAGTACAGAGTAAAAGCATACATTTAATTGTATATAATTATTTAATTTTAAATATGTCATTGTATAACCGAAATAATATCGTATAGACGAGTAGATGCCTATTTGAACGCGAGTGTCATTCGGTAGGGGGCGGTCGCTGGCCGCCTGGCGAAAGTACCGTAAGACGTGCTGCTTCGGAGTTCAGTTGGTCGTCGGAAAACGATGGGAAAACTAGCAACGAGAAATAGTAGGTCATCTTTTCAATGCTTGGAAAAGTCTAAAGAAGTTCCATCGCAAGACGTTTTCTCAATGTGAAACCACACATGACGTTTATCTTTATAATGTATGTCTCAAGTAGATGGACGCAGACAGAGCAATGGGCAGTGCATCATACAGCACGTTCCTATAACGTGGGTCACTTGCGACTCTTGCGAGGCAATGTTTTGGTATGGGTGTTCATTATACCTTTTTATTGTATTATTATGTATGTATGTAGATTTTACATTGTCAGGACTTATGGCTAAATATTTTATGATACAATACAATACATAATGTACCCTGTGTGGGTGATGGTTACCACTGTCATGTGCTTGTTCCATCAGCAAGTAGTATAAAAAAATCCGTCAAGCAATCGCTTTCAGCGATAATGTCGTCCATTTTATATACTTGAAGTAAACAGTGTCAGAATATCTATGCTCTGTGCTACCTGTTTGTTTTTCGTCTGAGCTAGAGTTTGAGTCGGCAAACAACACGCAACAAAAAGTTCACATCGATAGTGGCATACGGGCAGCGAACGGCGCGGCGTATACCTGGTGGGGTGCCTCCCGAGTTCTGTGCGCTATTATCCTCGATCCGACCCTTCTCAGTTTTTTTGGAACACAATGCACTCCCGGAGCGCTGCCCCTGCTTTGGGGTCCGCTCAGGTAGAAGATATCGCTACAACTGCGTGCGTACTGGCGCAGCATACGGATTAAACGAACATTCTGATCTGACAAAGCACATTCTTTTCCTTATTTCTAAGTATAGACTTGCATGGACTCGGTCAGTGGTTAATTCCCCCACAAACTAGAATAACTAGCTATCATGCCGCCAGCTGCCGTGGATAAATGATGGACGTGCGCCGTGAGGTTGACTTACGTCGAGGCTTGGTTATCATTTTATTGGCCATACATTGCCACTTAAGTTTAAGACCAGACCGAAGTTTGTGTTGATGGGACTCGGTGTATGTGTTGCGAGCCGATGGTAACGTGCAATAAAAAATGAAATAGTAAAGGCCAAGTCCAGAAGGCGGCAGATGCCCTTGCACCTGCCTCTACAATTAGGTGCCTGCACACGCGTCTTCGACGAACTGCCTACGCCTCACGTACCGACTTGCTGCTAGTATTAATAAGAACACCTTATTATTTTAAAACTTAATAGTTGAGCAAAATTATATTTTCCGATACTGCCAACGTCAAAAGAAATGTAGATCGTTCTAATAACATATTTTTTACAGCTTAGTTTAATTAAAATTTTTATCTCAAAACTATTACCTATATAGTAAGCCCTGGTTAAAATACAGATTCGTTTTGTAATAGTAATATCATCTAATGATGCTGACTGTACCTACCTACCTAACGTTACTTTCAATAGTTTCAGTTCACATAAATATATTATGTACTACCGAAAATCAATCTTAAGTACTTTCAAAAATCCTGACATTAAAAACTTAGTACAAGCACAGATAAAAGAATACTATACTAGTAGTACAAGTTAGAATTCTTTCAGGTTAACATACTTAGTGCTTTCAGGTAGGTACCTGCCTAGGTATTTCATCAAAATAATATATTATGGATAAAGTGAGCGCCTAACAATTATAGCATAAGACAAGTATCTACCTACTGAACTGGCCAACTCCTTGTCATGCCGTTGCGTTGACTCAGCGACCACTCATCGCAACGCTGCAAATAATCACTTTGCGTCACCCCTTTATCGCTCTGCGGAAAACGTGCCGTTCCATTGTACGGACTACGATTGCTACATGGCAAGTTCTGAAGTTTCTGAACGCTTCATTGTTGTAGAAAAATTATAAAACGCGCGCAACTAGTTTCAATAAGTATGCAAAAATAGATAACATCCACAAGGAGTATTTCGTATCGCGCCGGTATCACGCGGCGCCTGAGAGCCGGAGCCGTATGTATGTAGCAGTGAGTGTCGTCGCCAGCGCTGGCGCTCATGAAAATAAATTTAGTAAATGACGTTGGCGCTCGGCGTTGCCACTCCGTGCCTCTGGAACGCGGCTTAATGCGACGTTGCCGCTTCGCGCGCTCTTTCTAATCTTGTCGTAAAGTTCTTTTTCTGATGCGCAACGCGTCTCTGCTTCTCTCCGCTCGAAACTTGGAAATGTCCGACGTTTATTTTATCGTCGGTCTTGGATATGCGGCGTTTTATAACAGTACCGTTTGCTATAGCGTCGAGAAGTTAGTGCTTATTCAAAATAACAACCATAAAGAATTCTACTCTATGCGCTGAGAAGTCGTATACATAAGTCGAGGTAGAGCGCCGGAGAGCCGCCTAGCCGTGCAATAATATCCCCTCTCGCTCGAAAAGGTGGGTAGGAAAAGTTTGGTCGTCGACGAGGCGAGTCATACGGAGACTTTCTATGGCATTGTGGAGAACGAGTAGATGGTGGCGCGGCAACGGCATTGCCTCACAGCGCGCTAAAGCCTTGTCGAGGTAGCGTGCGCGGGTCGGCGGGGAGTGGTGCGGGGGGACGGCAGGCGAGGGGACTGGCTTGGCTGTGTGTGTGTGCGCTCGGTGCACGTGCACAAGCACACTAGCAACGTATAATAACATCGCTTCTATCTAGCGCTACAGCTACCTACACTGGATGGAGCGAGCTCGAACGTTATAATATTATGGCGCTCTATAAAGCGGGGTTGATAGCGTGGGGTGAAGTTTGGACGTGTGGTGCGCCTCTGCATTATGGAGCTGGGCTTCGGCATCACAGAATAGGTATGATGCCGTTTCATTTAAATTTTTGAACAGCTCCTCATATAGATTTCTTATCTTTTGTATGTTAGTCTTGGTTCAACTTATACTTTACTATGCGTAATGTAGAGCAAATAAAACTATTAACCTGCCTCGGAACTTCAAATTTTATTTTATTAGGTGCTCGCTCGGAGCTTCTCACTTATTTTAAATCGTCCCAGTTAAGGTTCTGTGCAAATAACGTGGATTGTTTACGATTATATCACCGTAGTAAAAGTTTTATTTCATTTTTTGCTTTCCATTCATGAAAGAAAAGCGTGAAGAGGCAAGAGGCTGCGTCTGCAGTATCGGCGGGCTGCGATCGAATGACCGATTAGGCCATTAGCTCCTTTTGTGTACAATAGTGCACGTGACCGTACACTGAGGTAATTCATTCATTGAGGGGTTGTAGCGTAGCTTAGCTTTACTCATTCTTAATCAGACGCGTGTCGAAGCACCTGTTATGATATGAGTCCATTTATTTTTTAAGAATATATTTTAAACACCTGTCTATCATCAGTCGGAACATGTTGAAATTCAAGATATAGGTAGGTACCTACCTATAAATATATGTCCTACTATCTTGCGGAGGGGATAAAATTATATAGGTAGGTAGCTATTTTTATTTGATAATAAATATATATTATATAATTAAAAAAAACACAAAATTATAGATAATTTTGTCTTTGTAGCTATTTTTATTTGATAATAAAATAGCTATAAGGTAATGCTTAAAATTAAACGAAACAGTTAAAAAAAAAGGATTCAACTTAAAATTAATTACTTAAAAGAAAAAAATATTTATCTATTAAGTTATGTACTTACTTAAGTATTTTTATTTGCCAGTGACCAACAAGCGGAGAATTAAAAAAGTAGGGTTCGCGAAGCAAGCAAAGCAAGCATCGAGCAAAGCCTTGCTCGAGGGTTGCCACACAGTTAATGGCACAATATTCCAGGTATAGCTTGCCATCACTCTTTGTAAATGGGTTGCTCAATGCCAAGAGGCGATGCATTTAATTTCATACCTATCTATGCAATACTTTCCTAAGCCTCTCATAATTATTTCAAACGAATAATATGGACACTAAGTTTAAATAATGTATTTTTTTTTGTATTGTATAAACTTAAACTCACACAGTCAGCACAACTTTTATAGAACAGTTCTAAGCAACTTCGATGATTGCATCACCACACCAGGGGCATTATTCTCTATTCTATGACATAGGAGATTCCTTGCCCCACATCGTGTAACGCCAAAACGTGATCGTGGGCTTTAGTCTTTATGACTAGGAGATACTTTACCCTAACCGTGTGACGACACAACGTGATCTAAACGCAAACGCTATAGGATTGGTCATAGTGAATAACGCACCAGCTCGTTTTGAAAAGCGTTCATCATAGAGACTGCGTTTCTTCAAAGCGGTGCCTGCTGGCACACACGTTTATATAATTGAATATCGTAATAACGCGTAGCTGAATAATGGATATGTTTGGCAACCCTGCTAGCTTGTTCTGGCACGCACATTTAATTTCCGTGAGCGGCGAGTGGCGCGGCGCGGCGAGGCCGTGCGGCCCAGTGTGTGAACGTGTGCGCACACGCAGCGTGTGGATGTGTGCGCGCAACCAGTCCCACATCCTGTTTGGTGGCCCGTCGTCTCGTCGCGACCAGCGCCGTGCTTCTGTGAGCTTTTTATTTCACGCCTTTGGCTTCTGCTATGCTGTGCTGAATTCTTTTAAAATTTCGTCTTTTTGGCATTTTGACGCCGCGATTTAAGTTTTTTTTTGTTATTGATGGCATGACACAGTTGAGAATAGCAAGAATTTTCAAGTTAAGGGCCCGGCGACAGCGGCTGGCAGTTTCGAGGTGCAATTGGCTATTGTTTCATTTCGGGGAGGTTGTTTGAAAGAATAACTATCCAGTGACACGCATAAATACTGTTTGAATACAAATAATACAATAATATAAGGGAAATGTGCTTGAGTCAGAAATCATTTTGGTATTAGGTAAACGTAAGGCCAAACATACTAATACCAAAATGATTTCTGATTCGGTTTCCCGTCTATTATTATGTTATTTGTGTTCGAACAGTATTTATGCGTGTCACTGGATAGTTATTCTTTCAAACAACCTCCACGAAATGAAATAATAGCCAATCGCACCTCGAAACTGCGAGCCACTGTCGTCGGGCCCTTAAGTAAGAGTTTATTTTTATGGTCCAAGTTGAAAAACTTTTCATTTCGACTTGTTTTTGACTTTGAACATCATAATTTTCCCCTATTAGATGGTTCGTAGAGAATTATACTTTTGGAAGAGTCATGTATTGCAAGTTAAAAGTCAGTACAAGTACCTAACTAGTTCTGTAAAAGCATTACAAAAAGATATTTAATATTTTGTTATCACTTTTGTAGACGACCTCTGTGGCGCAGCGGGCGAGAGCCTGCCTGCGACGCAAGAGGTTGCGGGTTCGATTCCCGCCTTGGAACAAATTTGTGTACGATCTGCAAAAAATTGTTCCGATGGTCTGGGTGTTTTCTATGTATAATAAAAAATATATCTATCTATGTGAGTATATAATGTATTAAATATATCAGACATCTAGTACCCATAACACAAGCTTTGAATAGCTTACTTTGGGGCTAGATAGTGCTGTGTGGATTGTCCAGCATTATTTATTTATTTATTATTTATTTTATAGATCGTTTTAGAACTATCACTACGAGTATGTATGACAAATGGCGGGGCTTATTTAAGCCAACCTCTACTGACCCAGTCCGATCAGCCGTTTGAACAGTCATTGTTGAAAGCTCTAATCTACAGCGCGTACCGCTATGTAATGTCAATAGTCAAGGTGACGAGTGAAAAAGTCTGTTGTTTGAGCAAACAAAAGGAATCCCTGAGGAATGTGATCCCGCATAAAAAGTGAGGGAATCCCCGAATTGCATTGTTTACAATGTACGCGTGCGGTTGTCGTTATAACTTTTATACAGCCTTAATGCGAGTTGAAAGGGAAAATGTGTAGGTAAGTACTGAGTTTTTGTCGGCACCCGTGGTGACGCATGCTTCTTCGAAGCCGGGCCGGGCTTTGAATGATCGGAATGTGGACTGAGAGGCGAGATTTCCTCCTCGGTTTGTGCATCAGCATATGCCTCCATGTAACTGTTCATTGTATTTTTATATCTAAGCCGGTTACCCAATAAAATTGATTTGTTCAAATTATTTTTTTTATTTTAATTTGAAATATATATGATTTTTTAAGTGTGTTTCTTTTTACAAAGATTTTAGAATTTAGATTGTCCCAAAAGCTATTCTCCTGGTGGGATTTGAACCGCGACCTTCCCCTTACCTTTTGTGATACCCGTAAGTGTAGTAAACACTATAAAAATAATAAAAAAATTGGTTTCTCTTTTCTATAACATGATGTTTGTAAACTATCGAATTAGATAAAGTTAGCCTATTAAAGTTCCAATGATATAAAGTTTCCAGCGTGTCATCTTAAGGTAGATAAAGTGATTTTTTTATATAGGTATTCGACCATTTTTTTATCTACAGAAACACGTAACCAATCTGTTTGTTAACTTTGTTAAACCACGTCCTCGCATAAAAATATCGTTGATATATTTTCGTAGAGGCGAATGAACTCTCAACACTCGGCTGGCATAGGTTATTCAAAAGTCATCGTGAAAAATGTTTACAGACAGACAGAGGTATAAGATCGCGCGGCTGTGATCACGTCTTTTCTCATCGAATAGCTGACGTGGATAGCTAAGGTAAGGTAGGTACCTAGGTATTATGTGTAGTGGTTTTTTTAACAAAAGTGATGTGGTGTGCTTGCAGTGAACAACAAGATTGTATCTAGGGTGTTCAGTCGACTCTTGCTCACTTAGCACTGACATTGGTAGACTGGTGTGCAGTATTTCCACATAAATTACACCCGTCGGCAGGGTGGAGTGGAATAACATCGCGCGTTTAAAGATAATAAATCAGTGGCCGCGGGCGTACACTGGCTGATAATGACGTCACTGGCACGTATCTCGGAGAATCCCCGGAAGAGCGTATAAAATAAAAATGTCACGTAGCGATCAGCTGTTGGCGGCGCGGGCGTGACGGGTGGCCCGCGCAGCGATACGCATAACGACGCCGCAATAAAACTTATTTTTATGTTTTTCGCTCACAATGGCCGCGCGAAGGTCGAGCTATCTAAATGGGTCAATACACTCCGCGTAGTACGAGCGGTGAACACGTGCTCCCGCGTTTGTAAATAGCGAGATATCGGCCGATTGTTGCAGTGATTAATGGGGGCGCGTAATGACTCGGCGCCGGCCGGGTCCGCCGCGGCACCGCCGCCGCCCGCTCGCTAATGTGCTCTGCCTGCTCATTCATCGCTTCGACACTATTATGTGCCAGTCGGAGATGGTTTTGTTCGTCGGGACAATCGATGCGACGACATTAGGGCGACGAGACGGTCAATGTCAAGGCTGCACTTGCTATGCGCCGCCCAAGCTCTCCGCTAAATGCTAATTGCCCACGAATACAAACGACCCCGTTATTACTTTACTCAGGAAGTTGCCGTAACTTGTTGTCTAAAGGTGTGCGGTGCACGATTTGCATGCTAAGAGTATGCGGTTAAGATTTAACTTATGGGTTCGTGTCCAAAAACTGCATTCATTCAAGTCATTGCTAAGTATGTGAAGTATTGATATCAGCTTTGTATCATGTAATTTTTCCTCTATCATGTCAGTTTTCCGAATTCACTTTCACTCTACGCCTTCTATAAAAGTTCTGAGTGAACACAAGTAAAAATGAAAATGTAAAAATGTAAAGAAGTAAAAATGTAGTGACGAATAATTTCCTTCTGCTTATACTTAGTGAAAGAAATTTCAGCTCTTATTTCAGATTTGAGGTATTCCGAACAGGACTCTTAATGCTATAGCGTTAAGATCCACACTCGTACCAGCGTTGATGGCAATGTGAATCCAGATCATTCCGGCATTGCTACATCCATCAGCAGTGTGCGTAGGTGTGCAGTTGAAGGCTCGACGAGAATCCTCGCGTCATCGGCAGGCGGGCGATAAGGGCGAGGTCACCGTTATCAATGGAGGCATCTCCATACGCGCACGTGGCGGCCGGCCACGACATCTCGCGCCCATTCACTATGAAGACACCCCCGTCCCCACCCCTCACCCTCAGTGCATCCATGCAACAAGTTAGGGCACAGCTCTGTCTTGTAAGAAGTTCCTGAAGATTTTAGTATACCCGCAAGTGCGCTACTTCCAAACTGCGCTCTATTATTCTACTTTCGATGCCAAAGTTTGGCCAAACTTTTAATCAAGAACAAGTTTAGATAACTCCGTTTATCAAAAAGTTCTCACTACTGATAATGATGATAACACTAAAATAAAGTGTGTTTTAGAGCAATGGGTAGGTGAGTTAAGAGTTATTAACTCAGTACAAAATGATTTATAAATGCCAATAGTAAATAGTGATTACACACCTACATCTGCATGTATTGATCACCCGGTAATACGTAACGTAATTCAAATAAAGTTCTGGTAAAACATGGCGGTTCAAACACATTTTCCAGCTTCGTGATGCCCAATTAAATATGGATGTGATTGAAAAACGCGTGTCCAGTAACGAGCGTGTACATAATTGGTGGGCGGCTGGCAGGCCCGGAGTGACCCAGTTGCTGTTGCTCGGCGACCCAGGCGGGGGGCCACCTGCGCAGCCCACAGAACCACCTAGCCACCCGCTCCGCACTAAATAACCTGCCCGAAACCGACACCTTAACAAAGGTCGTTCAACCGTCACGAAGGCCCCCGCACTCGTTTTTTTAACCTGCCTTATATGAGTGTGTTGGCTATGTTTCGAGACAGTGCACAAGTGCATCCAGGATAATAAATAGTAAGATATCCTAACCCCCGGTTTCTGAAAGCACTATCAACATTAATCGGCTGTCAAGTCACTTGCTATTTAAGCTTTTACTTCAAATTAGATAGAGATATCATGTGACTTGACAGCCGATTAGTGTTGATCGCGCTTTCAGAAACCGGGGGGAAGTCATCGAAGATAACGCTGAAGAGACTTCTCGCATCTAACTAAATTACACGCGCCTTCAACCAGCTTTTGATGAAGAAAGATAAGATGAAACAATTTGATGTTTACTCGATTCTAAAGAGTCAAGAGACCACGCGTAAAGTTTCATCTATAGGTTTGTAAAATGTCTATATTACGAAGTGAATAAACTTAATTGTTAAAAGCCGCCTTTGCTGACTACCACCCCCGAGCAGTTCCTCTGAGGACGAGGGTGGCAAGCAGTTGTATTTCTCCAAACTTGTACCTACTAAATTTCACTTTCTCTGAAGACGTTGTGCGTAGACTTAGCCACCCTCGCAGTTGCCTCCATCCCCTTACAAACTTGACAAAATAGTTTTGATAGACTACTTTAAAGTCGACTTTCTCATGTGCGTAATGCCTATCAACAGCTTACTTAGGTTTTATACTAGTTTTCGAAAACAATAACCAGCTAGATTTTCAGAAGTTTCATGCTCTCTAGTCGCAAATATTTGCACTCTGCATAGAGATACTGTATCATCTGTATCTTCTGCCAGAGCGCATCCCTCCCTCTCTGCGAGATGTCGTTATCTTGGCGAACCCTAACGGAGTAAAACATAAAAAACGTACGTCAAAAAAGTCCTTCCACAAAAAGTGCCGCCTCCTCGCCCTCTGAAGTTATAAAACGCTAGGCGGTGGGTCGGGCGGCTCTGGGGCTTGTGACCTTACCCGCCCGTCTTAGAGTCGAGAGCCGCTCGCGTAGGAGGCGCACACCACGCCACCAGCCTGAAAGGCGAGCACACGAGCGTGGAAGCTTTAGCAAAATGAAAGCCGACTCGCTCTTAATTCACCCGTACATCGACGCGGCGTGTGCGGACGTCGATACCCCCAGCCGCCCTCAGCCACCCGCCTCCATCGGACATAAATAAGGGGGGCGAACTCGGGTTAGCGGGAGAGTCCTCCCCGCATTGCTACAGGGAGAATTAAGGGGGCTGCGGCGAAGGACGAATTAAGGAGATGAGAAAGCACACGCTCTCTAGACGCGCCACCTCGCGCCAGCCGGGGAATTAAGGGAGAGCTAGAGAGCTCCGCCGTTGTCAGTTCTGAGCGATCTTCTATTTTTTATTTCATGTTGGTTCAAAATGACTGAAGAAGAAATTCAGAGAAGTAAAGTATTTCGGATCTGCCTTAAAATTTTCAAAAATGACTTCTATTTTCAGGCTTCTGTAAAAAAATGTATTTTGCAAAAACAGCACTCCAATAATGAATTTCAGAGTAGAAGTAATTACCTAGTACACGTTGATGAGCCTCCCTGCCACCCTGTGACGTCATTGCTGCGTTTTCGAAGCACGTGAGCCGTATCGCAACATAAATTACAAACTATATCCCCCTAGAGTTAGAGTTTGTTTTCGGCAAAATTGGTGATCTCCTTTGTCTTGCTCGAGAGAATCAGAGGAAAAAGAGCCCTACGGAGAAGACTTACGGTTTAATTTTGGCGGTGCGGATTGTAATGATCTTATATAGAGGGTGGTTATAAATTTTCCATGGGGGCAGACGGGGCGACGTCGCGCGAGGGCGCCGCTGAGTCACGACGTCGGAGCCGGCGTCGCCGGGTTTGGCGGCGGGAGGGTTGGAGCACATATTGTAAGTATCTACCACTCACATGTCACAAAGTTTTCCCCGCATCGGGAAACTTTGTTAACGTCAACCGAGCACGTGGCCTTGCCGACATTACGGTACATAATTGCACAAGAAGCGCTCAACATGTGAAAACTTTTTTCAGCGTTTCTTTTGCATAGTCTTTGGGTTTAATATCAATTTAGTCGGTTATATATAATAAGCTATCCGTCACATTATTAGAGGGTACTTTTTGAATGATTATTGACTAGTAACAATCTCAAATAATAAAAAGTTAAAATATCTAATAATTCTGATTGTGAAACGTCTGGAATCAAATAACATAATTGTATCTGGCGGCGCGGCATGCAATCGACTGCGTTACATCAAGCTTCACCTTGAAGGCTGATAACGAATGATAAGACACGATACCGAGCACTTGCTGGCGTCGAACGTGCTCGGTTATTACCTGTTAGGCATTTATTGATGTTTAAAATACGATAGAGTTGTTGAGTCGTGATTGATTTGCAATTATGAGCCTCATTCGTCATAATACCTATTGTTTTGTTATTTTTTGACGATGAATCCACCGAATTTTTTATCTTGCTAAATTTACCTACACAATTTTTAAATTAAACCAAGAATAGGTGACTAATTATTTATTGGGAGAGCCCGGCTGGTTCACATAACTTAAAGACGGGTTGCTATTTTATTATTATCACCATATTTGTTTTTTGCTATTATGTCATCTAAATCAGTTTATTTCTTAAACTATCGTCTAAAAGTTATGAACAGAAGTAGCGCGTGTAGCCATCAGGACGCACGAGCTCTCAATGTTGAAACTTGACGCAAGCTGCCTATTACATTATGTACAAGTCGAGGCGAAGGTTGTAGGGAAGGGAGAGTTACATAAACCCCCACTCAGCCTGAAAACTCGCAAGTTATAAAGCGCGGGAATGAGTTTTCCCGCGCAAACTTTATCGCAAAAGCTCTCGCTGACTAAGGACGCTGGCTTTTCATGAGCTCAGCTTTAAGACGACATCATCGCTTCAGATCACTGAAATATTATCACACGGGCTAGCAAACAATCTCTATCTCACCAGCACCTCTATTCATACACTCAACGATGGTACCGAGTTCGTTATTTTGAAACAGAAATGCGTTTTGTATTGAATACAAAGAAGAGACAAAAGTCAGGGGTGACTCTTCCCATGGAGCTGCAGGAAGGGATCGAGCGAAGGGAGCGCACAAACCCGCTGTCCCCCAGCATGTGAATAGCTCGATATTTAGGGATCGTAGCGCGTCGACGTCATGAATGGTATTAATTTTATAAGGGTACCTCTATTCAAGAATGATCCTTCTGCGATTTTTATTGTTGTATTGAACACAAAAGATGTAATTTCTTGCAATAATTAGCAAGACTGGTATCTTCTTGGCGAAGGGTTTTTAGTGTGGCCGCCGACGCCGCTGGCTGGCTCTGGCCGCAGCAGAGACGATGCTGCTTTGCATAAGTAATGACCATCCTCCGCGCCCGCGCGCCCCGCCTGCCCCGGGCTCGCACCCGTAGGCCTATCGATTGCGGCGCGCGGGGCGGGCCGCATCGCCGTAATTGTCACACCGAGCGAGCTGAATTTCATTCCACCCTCGCGCTATCATCGACCTTACTACCCTGGCACAAAAACCATTCTTCTTCAGCAAGACTCTCAGATTGAATACCAAATGCTTTATAGTGTATTCTAAGTTTGGAGGCGGCTCGTAATAGAGCCTTCGAAGAGTATGACGGAGCTTAATTAGACAGGCGCGCGATGGCTGCGAATGGATTTTACTTGTTCAATGCTTGGCCGCGAATTACGCGCAAATTGGTGAGCAAAGCCTGAAATAGTGCTGGACGGACGGTAATAGGTACTTCGGCGCGTGAGCGCTGAATTTACTTTGAATATTTGCGGGACATATTAGCGTCTGCGCACCGCTACCTGCCACCTATACTAATGATAGTCAGTGGTGAACTATTGGGAATAGATTCGTAAACTTATTTTCATTTGTAGCTGCGAGGGAGAGTCGGGCTTCACCAACTGGCCTGTGGACACTGCGCGACACGCACATCGTGCTTGCGTAGAAAATAGTAATTCCGTATCGTTTCGCGCGACAGAACATACGACGTCGCATCGTATATTAATAGTCGTCGTCTACTGAGCGAGCATGGTTTTTTAGCGCACCAGCAGCGACGAAAGTATGGAGAAAGTGGCTCGTTGACGTCACTCACACACGCGCAGCCGACATGCGTGCCTTAGGCCGGGTTTTCACTAGCGAGCTGTTGCAAACCAAATCCAAAATCATATAATCACACATCTGTGATCGTAAGCTCTGCGAAAACGGATCGAGCCCGCAAAAATCAGAAGACGTCGTCAGTTTTTGCCACTAACCTAAGGGTCTCATGTCATGTCATGGTCCGAAACGTGTCCACGGGTAAGTATTTTATGGACCAACCAAACTCTTCTACTAGCTAGGTTCATCCATCGCCTGTTCACTATGGAACCAATCTGAATACAGTATCTGCAACGGCTACGGCTGGCATGTATGTAACTGGCATTACGCTCGGTCGTTGGAGTCGATGTCGACGTACGGACGACGGCGACGGCGCGTATTGGAGCCAGCCAGCGCCGCTCTCTGTGCTCGATACTTGACTTGAAGTCTTGCTACATGACGACGACTGTTGCAACATCATTCTGTATGAGAAATACGGCACCTCGGGCCGCGCCGCTGCGATACGCAGTGGCCCCGCTCGACACGTTTTCTTACCCAACACAAGCAAGCTTTAGAAAAAAACACTGACCAAGCTTAAGCTTGCAGGCACCAACAGAAATTAAACGGTAGATGCGACGAAACGAAGGATTATGGGCGTTCCCGGTCTCGTGATAATTGACTCACATAGGGGCACCTCGTTACCGAATGCGGGTCACTATCACTGGTTATAAGGTTTACTTTATGTCTTTGAACGAATTCCATCGACTGCAAAATAATACCCTATAAAACACGGCACCTGTTTCGGTAGCGCGTGGATAAACGAACAAAGGATCGGTCGGTGAGCCGCAAACACGGTTCTTTATTGCGGTCCATTGCAGTTGTCTGTCATTGACAATCAGTTACGAGTGAAAATCACCATTGTTAGTACATGACATAACGCGGCGCACGCTCACGCGATTGCAGCCATTCAGCCGGATAATAAACAGGTTGCAAACAAAAGGAAGAAGAAGCTGAGATAACTCAAAATAACTTATAAGGAGGCGGGCATTGGCTTCTGTACGAAACTCGTTAGATTATAGTGAGATGAAAAGTGGTTCATTCATAATCCGATTAAAACGACGGTGTAAATGTATAGTAGCGTTTAGTTGAACGGTAGGTGTGCGATTGAGTTTACACTCAATCGCACACCTACCGTTCAACTGCCGCAGCCGCCCGCGGCGACCGATTAATTAAATAAAGTGCCAGATGAAAAGGAAAATGGCCGGTGCCTATCAGCTGATTTGTGATTGATGCGTGTAGCAGTCCACGAGCCGCATCTCATTCAACAACCGGTTTAGGACAGCTGTTATAAAAAATGCCGTTTTGCTTAAATAAAGATTATTATCGTATCAATTAAGGTTTGGATGCTCGACCCATACATCGTTCCGTATTATTGAGCTGTCCAATGTTGTTCACTTATAAACGTGCTTAAGTTTATTTACATTTATGTTTCAATATTTTTTGGGAGATTCAGAGGATTAGTTACCCGCTCTTCTGTATAAACAAATGCAGTGACCTTGTAACACAAAAAAGAAGCGGCGAAAATATGCAATCATAATAAATCTCAACCATTTTTCATTATCCAAAAAACCTATAAGTTGTGACGTCACCGACTCGAGTTGGCCGGGAGGGCTAAATGGAGATTAGGAGTGAGGAGGATGTGGGGGGAAGCCGGGTCGGGGAGGTGGGTGAACCCTCCAACGGAACTCCCCTACCATTTCGAACCCGACTCGAACTCTCACGCGGAGTTCTCACGAGTGTGAAATTTTACTATTGTGATTTTCTATGTAACAATTAAGAACACATTTTCAAGATTTGGTATTTTAAAAAAATGCTTCATGACTCAGACACGATAGATTCTATAAGGATGTATTAAAGAAGAGATACGTCCAAAATGCCAAATATAACTGGTTTGCTCACGAAGTTTTCCCACACCGTTTAGAAGTACGGCATCGGGTACTGCATAAAAGTCGAATATCTATTATTGGTACGACTGTATTCAAACTCACGACCGTCAGAGGCACTCCCACTAGATCACTTGTTCTCCAATTATTATACCCTGGCATTTTTATGCATATTAGTATTTAGTATGCAAGTATATTAATTACAGCGAGCTGCTCAAATACCTTATCCAAAAATTAAGCCAACAGAAAAAGCTGATATAAAACAAAATCTGTTTCGGAAATTCGAGTAGGTATTTAACGGTGGTAGTGGTTATGATAGCAGCGAGGGTTGGGACGAGGCAGCCACCCACCTCCACAGGGTGGGAAATATGTCGAGACACACACACTCTCATCTACATTACTGTAATTATCCATTTATAGAAAAGAAAAAACACTATGACATCGCATTTCGTTTATAAAGAAAAGCAACAGAGGTTGATGACTTTAAAAACGCTTTTAGAAAATAAACGAGTAGGCATCTAGGTATTGTGTTAGAATATACACCTAGAATGTTGGTTCGAATAAGTTTAGAAATAAGTGTTAATTGATGCAGTGAAGCAAAAAAAAAGGAAAATATATCTACATTTTGCTTTTGCAGTTTTCTTGTAATGCAGAGAACGCTAACTTATCCATAATACTAATTTTTTAGGACTATTTTGATTCAATTGATAAACAACTTTTTTATACGTATATTTAATTTATCAGTAAGTAGATTAGGTGTATGCACGTCCTGTGCATAGGCTAGGTTTGATTTCAAAGTAATAAATTAGAGATGCTGTAGTACGCCACCCCCTTGCGGCTGATTACGGGCTACGAAATAAGAATGAATTTTTAATGAACCTCCCAGTAGGGGTGATGTACCCTCGACTCCGCTACGCACTTAGAAGATTAGTCCCGGGAGCAAGGTTTACTAACAACGAACATTATCAATTCTACACAACTACGTAGTGAATACATTTACACATTCAATTATGTCAGGCTTTCTTAAGATTGTGATTACCGTATGACGACATTACTTTGGTTGAATTTTCATATTTATCAGCACATCACTAGCTTTCTCGTGTTTCGAAATCAATACAAGTAGATAATTTAATGCCTGCGTTACTACTATAAAATAAATAAGTGTACACTCGTCATTAAAACGACGATCTCAACATACTAAGCAATTATGTATTTAATACACTTAGGTAAGGAGTTACGAATAGTCGTCATAATCGTAAGCAAATAAATGCACAATCAGTGACGATTCCATTCATGATGTCTCACGAGACAGGTACCACGCCATAAACGCAAACGAGCCATAAAGCAATAAAGAGATAAGGCGACGACCCCACGAAACAATAACAATGTAAATGGATGTTTTATAGTGTAAACAGAAAGAATAATAAATGTGTTACGTCGGTGCTACGTCAGCGAGGGAACCCGTCGTTAGTGGGTCGACGTCACGGGCGGAAGTCCGCAATAGATATATTTACAGTGCGGTGCACCGGCTGTCGGACGGGTTCAATGTCGAGCCGCGACTACGAGTATCTATCGCCCATCAATCAGCACCGATATCCCGCCTCGCCTCGACGCGATGCCGCCGCCGCCACAGCCGCGCCTTCTCGCCTCGCCAGCCACCTCCGCCACTCGACTATTCCACTAACACCCACAATAATGCAAAAACATCGCTTCAACGTAGCATAACTCTCGCGATAATCGCGCGTGACATAATAGTTTGTTATTGTGCACCATTAATTACACACCTGTGCTTAGCGCGCAGATATGAATCGAATCGATTGTCACGGTCGATCGGGGAGCATTATCGTTTTCATTCATGATTGATAGAACGGAGAAATTCGATATCGGAACACGCGGAGTTAGATTGTGCGTGACTCGCGGCGCCTATGCCGAATAGAGGCGGGTGCAGCGGCCCGCGTCCGGGACCAAGGACGACCGGCATGTTTACAAACTTCCGTCACGACTCGGCCACTTGTCACTCGCCCGCTCACACGTGTCTACGCAAATAATGGCGAGCCCTCACCGCTGACATTGTCCCACTTTAACCCGTCTACAGATACTGTCGCCGATAAGGCCGTGGCTTTGTCTTGCTTTGCCGGTCGCTATTCTCAAGCTGCTATTCCTAATCTTAGAGAGTTCAGTCTCGGTATAAATAGAATAGATGCAATGTATTGGAAGTTTTGAAAGGCGCTCCCTTGTGTAAGTGCCCTACGCGGGGTGGCGAGGGGTGAATGCAGTGGGGTGGCGCTCCCCGCTGCACAGTAGGCGCGTAGTAACTGCAATAACGGAGCAGTGAAAGTGTCGCGGAGCTTCAACCGTCAATGGGTGAAGACGTACACCCTTCACCCCTCCGTCTTGTGCTCAAACTTGAAGCTAATACCTAGTACAATCTTCCGAGCCATCCGCTCCGCATATGTTTGCCATCGGTAAAGAAACAAGAATTTCTTGGAAACTTCACTCGCACTTGTGCTCACTTTGCTCGATATGGTCACGAGTAGTGATAGTGAACTTGCGAAGGTACCCATAAAAAGTGACGGTCAATAATGACGACTTGTGTTTGAATAGTGACACAATATAAATAGGCCGCTTGTTGACATGCAAAACGGGGGAAGCCGATTGGGCTCGACAAGTAAAAGCAAACAACAGAGTTCCGAGTACATCGTCATTATCTCGAGGCATGAATGAAACGGAACGTAAATTGAAATGTACCTATCGCGTGCCATAATCCGCGCACATTAATCTCACTCAAACGCCGATCGTTGCGTAACGACAACACAACAAACGGCTCAAGTTCATTGATCCACTTAATGTCCGCGCTAAATGTGTCGCTGTTGTTGAATGTCAAAACGTAATTTGTTACATAATTATCCGCGTTTACATACCGTCTGCGCACGCGCCGCGCTTCCGATCACTGATCACCCGTGATCGTGATACCTACGTCACCATGTTTATTTATGAGCTTATGATTATAAAATGACGTTTACAACGCTCTGATATTGTTGAACGACGCCGTCGAATAATAATACCCATTCATTCATAAAGTGATTAATGGTTACATACTACCTACGAAATAGATTTACTGTACCTAGTATTTAATAAGGCTATTATCATAATAATTATAAACAAGATTTTACGCTACGATCCGCTCGTTTGTAGTAAAACTATTTACAAACAAGTTGAAGAAACATAATTAGTTGTACTTTGTTTTGTATCGCCCACGTATGAAAAATGTTATTTAAATTTATGAATGACACACGACTTTTGTTGAAATGTTGTACAGTATACTAGTTTACCCAACGCAAACTTACATAGTGTTAAACATTTATTCAAATATTTAAGATACACTTAATTGAAATATTGGAGTTTCACACCTTTGTAATATCCTACACTACACTGCACAAATCGAATTTTATAACAAACGAGTGAGCAGAATGCGAAACTTTTTGAATTATTACACAGTTTACAGCAAACTTTCCACGGTCGAACTTGACCCCCAAAAGGAGATTGCAATAATAAAAACATCACTCTTGTACAATGACGTGAATTTACATAAATTATTGGCGTCGAAGCGTCTCGCCTGCCCGCCGCGCCGCCCGCTTGTCAGATGCAATGTTTACATAGGTATCGGTACACGAAAGTGGAGGGTTCAACGACACATATATAAATTGTTTTATTGCCAGACGTAATTGGGCCAAGCTGCAACATTGAGGCCATGGGAAATATATTTAGTGCGTGGAACCGGGAGACTCTGCGAATGCCAAAGATTATTATTATCCCTAATGCTCTCGATTCTCTAAGATTCGTGTAGGCGGTTGATTTATAATGTCTCCTGTATTTTCAGAGAAAAGTTTAGCTTTGTAAATCCTATTTGAATGTTCTGCTGTTTGAATATTGGTGTTTTTTTATGATGATAATATTTAATATTCACAAAGGCGTGTAAAAAATATGAATGGACCGAACTCTATTCAAAACAGTTGTATCAATAAAAACTACTACAGAGCAAATGAGTTGTAAAAGTGGCAACTACTATTAATAATATTTTAAAGCAACAAAAAGAGGTACACGGTCTTCCAGCACGATTTGAATATTGGTATAATAACGCGTGTCCAATTCTGTGCACATGACATTCAATCGCATATCATGTTTTTCTAACCCATCTGTGCTACGTCATTTAATCGAGTGTCAATGCCCTATATTATGGCGTCTTTCAAGTTCACCGAGTCACACAATGGGCAGATAATTGGTTGTTAGTGTATGTCAAAACACGTCGGCGTTGTTCATAATGCTTTACATAATTATGTTCGTTTGCATAAACGATTATTATGCGTGTCTTCGCCGATGACGTAGCATTCTATGGCTAATACATTCATTTGTTTATGAGTTTACACTATTACTTTTACTCCACGTGGTCGATTGTTTACAATGTGGCCGTGAGTTTAACCACTATTATGTGTACTTAATCATTACGCGATCCCTGACGCGGAAACGCCTATTTACCTGATAACGTGGTCTTATCAGCTGATGAAACTATCCACAATTTTTTTGCATAGTTCGTTTATCTTTCCATAATCTGTTTAGATAACGATGTTTTAAAATATGCGATTGATATATTTCAGAATCAAAAAATACCTACTTTAGTCATAACAAATTAAAAATTACCAAGAATGAGTGGTATTCGAATCCCCACGACCTCTTTAATTTTTGTATTTCCTAAGACTTAACTGCAGGTAAATCTAAAAATTGTTGATTTGTATCATTAGCTCCTGTCATTTGATTTGATGAAATAAAAACAGTTTATTAATTCAACGACATAATTTGTCAATTTTTATTAAAATTTTAGCACGAGGGAATTCTAGTTCGTCATACTCTGTACCGTAAGACGCTGAGTCAGCATGATTGGCTTACAAATTGCTTTCTGATACACCGTTTTGATGAAATTATCTGATCATTCAATAGTTGCGAAGGTCATTATCATCTATGGCAACGTCTGTTGTAAAAACAACCTATTGTAAGGGGACTTGGCAAAAGGACTTTGTATCCAAGCCAGCACAAAATTTAAAAAAAAAAATACAACCTATTATTTCACGGAGTATTGTCTATGTACATGAAAACACTTGCAAGAAAAACGACAACTTTATAAAAGCTATAAATTCAAACGGATATTTCTTTGGTATGGCATTGCCGTCGGCAATGTGCCGAGTTTGGTAAGCTAAACTTTTCATACCGAAATAAACTTTATTGTACTATATTAGGGTTGAGAAAGGCTTGCGAGGTGTTGAAGATAGTTGAAAGCCACGCGACCGGGCGCCTTATCAACAATGTGGTGTACATAAGGGTAGTTTGCGAATAGTTTCTTAGCGGATGCACGTGACTGCAACAAGTCGCATTCCACACCCCATCCACCCTCATCCCCTAGGCCTAGCACGAATGTAACCCAACTGAAAATCTACAACAAACTATATATTTTATGTTTGTTAGTTGGTTTTGTAGCTTTTAATTTGAGCAGCAATTAAAAACGTTCTTATGACCCCGTAGCAAGACATGGCCTATTTAGACATGGTACTTGGTATTAAACAATCTGAGGGGTGCCTGAGGATCAAATTCCTGAAGTTATTTATATTTTTTTTTACTTTTGTGACCTGCTGTGACGATATGTCACAAAACTGTTTACTGTACTGTTTTTTGTATTTGAGATATCCATCTCAAATACAAAAAAATCAAGGTGCACCCTAATGAGTTTTAAAATAGTGTCACAGGATACATTAAAACACATAACACAATTTCAGTATTTATCAATGAAATTAGCACATAAATAGTATTTCTATCGGCACGGTTCTCTTGTCCTCTTCGTTCTTTAGAAAGATATCTTAGGTTTCGAATATAAAACAGCAAATTTATTTTTATGTATTATTTTGATCTAAGGTTTTATGATTTTTTATACAATTAGCTGATGGAACAGCCAGTTGGCCAACCTGATGTTAAGTGGTAACCATCACCTATAATAAAGCATTGCCTAGTAAGTCACGCACGATAGTCCTACGATGCATTGCGCCCAACAACTTGAAGCATACAGATGTTAAGCCTCATGTACGTGTAATTACAGAATAACAAACCTAATTTGTTTTCTCATAATCATTTTATTTTAACCTATACAAATTATGTTGCCGTAAAAGGTGTTTGTAATTTTTTTTATTATCAGAAATTATTACATTTTGCTGTAATAGAATTGTCAAAATAGCAAGGAGGATACGCGTTGAAGTCTTTTTGCTCCCGTAGCAGTTTCGTAGAGGGTCCTGCGTAGCACTTTTGGTCCTTTACTGCTTTTGAAATCTGATCATTAAGCTAAAAAGTTTCGGTCTTTATTAATGGAAATTTTAATGAATCAATACTATATATGCCCATGTTTCTATAGCTCAATATAAAAATCATGCAAAGAAAAAAGAACTAAACGGATTTTTTGAGAATTTTTGAGTCATTGTAGCTTGTGAAAAGTATCCGATCCTAGATCGCACTATCGATACGTTTTGGGTTTTGTATAAGGTCAAGACTTAGTTATTGAAATATAGCTACATGAGAGATTTGTTTTAAATAATGAATCCCTCCTCAGTACGTAAAAGGTCAGCTCAAAACATTCGTATCGCTTTTCAATACTTGTTGAAAACCACAGGGTTAGAAAGCTAGTGGAGCATTCGCCAGGGTTGCTAGCTGAGTTCTGTTCCAGAAAGAGGCGGGTCGGACGGAACACTGGGCGGGGCGCCCTAGTGGTTGCCATGGCAACGCGCCCTCTTACCACGTCCGAAACCTAACACTCGTGACGCGGTCTCTCTTCTACATAACTTTACTGTTTTCAAAAGTTTTGCAGAATGCTAGGAACCAGAACTTGAGGTGATTGCGAAATGGGCACGGATTGGCCAATGACGTCATGATAAGAATACTGACTGGTTTGGTTCGAAAATAAGTGGACGGAGGTTGGAAAGTCTTTCAAAACCTTTGTAACTAACTGGAAGTGGGTCTAATCCGATGGTAGGATATTTTAGGGTTTTTCTATTACTTCAGCAACTTAGTATCCAATATCCATCACATGAAAATAATAGGACTGGCTGATAGGTGTGTAAAACTCATACTCGAGCACAGATACAGAAACTCATCATAATGAACAAAAACGCAGCCATATAGAAAGTAAAGTGCGTTCGTGCTGGCTAGCCAACTCGGCGATAATTAATGTGGACTGTGGAGTCAGTCGACTCGAGCGAGCGGGGCCTCATCAGCCTCGCGCTGCCGACAAAAAACCCGCTTCGACACAAAAACACCCGGTGCAAGAGCGAGACAAACCTACGCGCGAGAACGAGACAACTGCAGCTACGTATTTCTGTGACGAGCCTCGCTCGCTTGCCTCGGGCGTCGCGCAGTTATCGAGATTCGACTAGCATACCGCGCTTTGATTTAAAACTCCACCGAATGCGCCCTTCTATCTATCACATGGCGTTTGACAGGCCGGCGGAAACGCGCCGAGCTGTCAGATTCAAAAAGGCGCGAACATCTTTCAATAATATTTTTCAGAGAATCCCAAGATTGTAATTACTTGAAAGTTAAAGAAACAGGTTTTGGGTAACGGAGCCGACCTTTCTATGTTGCCCAATTTTACAATAGTCTATGTATGACGAAAACTTTGGAATAACAAATAAGGCATACTGGAAAAATAAACTGTATTAACGAACATAAGTTTAGAAAATATTTCCCAACACTTTCATTTCGATAGGTTCTTTAAAACAAATGTTCAAAAAGTTTCATATTTATTATTCACTGTGATTAAATATAATTGTTATAGAGCTAAACGATTGAAAATGAAAGATTTAGAAATGTACAATTTAACAAATCTAGTCTACTTACCCGCTATTATAGCAAAACATGTTGAAAATCGATTTTTTCAAAGTTTTTATAAACTTGATAAAACTCTTTGATCTTTATGATGCCAAAGGCTTCGAGTCTTAGTTCCATACAGTAGACATTTTCATTTAACATCTTTCAACATAAAACAGTTCTGTGAAAACAAGTCAGAAAGAAAGGTTGGGAAATATTTTAGCGGTTAGCAAATCTTACAAATAGTACTCACTTGAAAATCACTCCACATTTTCATTGGGATACACCATAGTTCCAATACGAAAACATAACACGATCACGACAACTGTCAAATTGGTTCACAGCACTGGCGTCACGGTCACTGGCGAGCGAGCAGGGTGGTGGCCGAGCGCAGACTGAGGCGAGCGGCGCGGCGCGGCGGTTACGGCTTTCGGCCTCCAGCCAGGCCGCGTCGGCAGCGCTCGGGCGCGCTCGGCGAGCCTCGGCCCACCTGCGACTCGGTTCCACGAACAACAAAACCGAATGCCCGCCATCGCGCCGTCGCGCAGCGCCAGCCCTATCTATCCGCGCGCTGGAAATACCCATGTTTTTCACTTTATTAACTTGCATACCTACTTCAGCTGAAGTATTGAAACAAGTTTTGGAGATTCTGTTTTAGTGCCACTGCTAATCATAGATGGCGCGATGCTGTGTATTAATTTTAGTGTAATCAGCACATCAAGTAGAAATTATTGATTTTGCTTCATTACTACTCGTCAATTAGGTAGCTTATATAACCAGACGCAGAGTAGTTTATCTACCAGGACGCAGTAACCTGCAAAGACTCTGGTGTCTGTTCTCACTTGATAACACAATCTCACTATAACGTGGGTATTGAAATATGAATCCTATCTCTCACTTATAAGGAGTTCGTGTGTTCAGCTGGCTGATATGATAACACAAAGTGACAAATAAAAAAGCTTTCTGAACAAAGTTTTGAGTACGGAGCGCTACGACTGGCGTAGCAGGAAGTTCGTAGCAGTAAAACTTCGTAGCGCTCTCGTAGCGTGAAAGTTTTGATTTCAACGATTTGCGTTGCGGCGAAGAGAGGGCCGCCGGAGGCCGCACTAGCTATGCGACCCTGCCCTCCCCACCAGGCGCGCGACCGGGAGGCTATCACGTGCGGACAGATATGTACGAGCTACATTGCGGCATATCTATGAATCCCAAGTCAACGTTCCGGTTCCAAAGCATCGATGTATCATACATCGCTGCTACATACTGAAACCAATGTAAAATAACATCGTTCTCAGATTTATCTGTTCGTTCATCTCTCGCGAGAGTGCGCCACTTGGCTGCCTTCTGACTACGCCCTTACTGTGTTTAGATGTTCGTTTTGCGAATGATTTCTTGAGAAAAGCGGCTTGGTTTCTTGCAGTACATTTCTGGCATTGTTTATTGGGGCCGATGTGGCGATGCTAGCATCACAGCAATGGGAAGTGTGCCGATCGATATCATTGCTGCCGACAACACTTACTAGCGTCGGGAAAATGCATTAGGCGTCAATTTTAAACGCAGAATTCTTTAATCGAGTGGCCAAATTTAAGTGTTTTCTAAAATAGTTTCTAATAATAAATACTTCTATAAACATAATAAATATATTAGTTTATTTCAAGTAGGTTGCATAAGTCTATATTAAACAATGAATAATAAGTTATTGGTATAAGTTAACACTCACGCCTATATACGTTCTTTGACAGACCTTCCATGGGAGGTATACTAGCCAATGTTCATTGAAATTGAATAAGTAGGTATAATGATTTTATGGTCTAGTTTCTTGTGTGCAGGTAAACTCAGGTGCAGGCAACCGTAAGTCTGTTGAGTATTCTTCTAGGTTTGGTCGCGTGGGATTGGCACTTAGATTCTCCTAGCTCTAACACGTTTCAAAGTGATTATTGAGTTTCAATTGAATATTTTTGACTTTGACCCTATTAAACTAATGAGTTATTAGCATTGTTGCAAACTTTACAAGACTTTGGTTTGAAAAGAAACGCCGTTCTAGCCTATTTAAATAGATAGAACTTTTTATATTGTATTAATACAGTTCAGAAATAAATATAACATTAATACTTCGACGACCTCAGTTGCGCAGCGGGCGAGAGTCCGCCTGCGACGCAAGAGAAACAAATTTGTGTACGATCTGCAGAAATTTGTTCCGTTGGTCTGGGTGTTTATGTATAATAAAAAATATCTATCTATGTACGTAAGTATATAATGTATTAAATATATCAGTCATCTAGTACCCATAACACAAGCTTTGAGTAGCTTACTTTGGGGCTAGATGGTGTGGATTGTCCAGCATTATTTATTTTTTTTTTATTTATACTGAATGCAAAAGACATCACAATGGCTTAAAGTGGTCTTCCAGAAAACCTTTAGATGGAATGGAATAAATTTATTATGTAGAAATAAAAAAAATTAAAAGCTCGATCAAACGGATCAAACGTAATGTCATGCACGATAGGAACGTGCCCTACGATGCACTGCCCTGCGTCCATCAACTTGAAGCATACAGATGTTAAGCCTCATGTGCTTGTAAAAAAATACATCGGTGACCCAACTTTCAAACCGAAACATAGCAACGCTACTTGGCGGCAGAAAAAAGCGTCGTGGTAGTATTTCCCCGGACGAGCCCTTCACAAAGAGCACTACTCTTAAAAGCGTGGACATCCGATCATGCTTTCAGAAACGGCCGCATGTATTATGAGACCAATATATAATTATTTGTGTAGGCATAATGTATTCTATTTCATATTATCAATCTAATTTACGAGTGAACAAAACTCAGCTATAAATTATCCCTAAAACATCTAAATTTCACTGTAAAAACGTGCACTAACAATATACGATTATTTTATGCGCAAGGTGCGCATGTGCCAAGCTGCAAAACTTAAAACATGTGTCAATAGCTCGATAACCATTTGCAACCTTATGGCCTACGACTTAAGGTTCAGAGACGAACGATTTTTTGTGGCCTCTGCCTGCGCAAGAGCCACATTTCGCTGAACTAGCAGTTTGAGACACAAACCTGTCAAATGCTGACTCTGGTCGTGGTGTTGTTTTACTGCATGATGTCAAATGAGGTCGTATCTTTTGTACACCTACTTGTTTTTTATGTTACGAGAATATGCAGTTCGTACTAACAAATATAATCGATCAATTCATAACTTTTTAAAAAATGAAGATATTTCACAATATCAAAATAAGAAACACTTTTTCCAAGTTAACCAAATAAATAAATCATTAATATACTAACCCCCGGTTTCTGAAACCTCGATCAACACTAATCGGCTGTCAAATCACTTGCTATTTCAGCTTTTACTTCAAATTAGATAGAGATAGCAAGTGAGTTGACAGCCGATTGTTGATCGCGCTTGTTGATTGAGCCGAGTGTTGATCGCGCTTTCAGAAACCGTGAGGATACTTAATAAATATGCGTTTATACGACCTCCTATCCGATGGACTGACGAGTGAATACATTGGAAGTCCGTAGGTAGAGTGGGCTCAGAATCGCTTTTCCTGGAAATGTGTGGGGGAGGCCTATGTATAAAGTACCACATTTTTATTTTTATTAACACACTGAAGTTTTTGTAAAAAGAATCATACAAAAGAACTATAGATAGATAGATAGAAAATTCTTTATTGCACAAAAATACAGTGTACAGAGGCGAGCTTAATGCTGGATAGCATTATCTACCAGCTAACCTTTGGGTAATGGGAAAACATTTTTGGGTAGTGCACATTTGATAATGACAAAAGATAACTATAGGAACCAAACCGAAAACTTTTTGCCTGATCTTAATCGCGTGGAAAAATTATCCTTGTGATTTACTTAATTAAACACATGTATTGTTTTGACTTTGTCTCTGTGAATACTTTTTTAATTCTCAGGCAAATAATAAACATCTATGTTCACCATATTATTATATGTAAAATGATTTTAGTAAAAAAGATTTCAGCCATAACCATTCTAGTCTTCATTTAGTTCATACTTGAAACTTCCAGATCTGTGGGGATATCTACCGAGCCCAGAAATCAAAGTCATTCTGTTATTTGTTTGATTCATCAACTAAATAAAAGCCAACAAATTTGTTCCCTTATAAGCAAAAACCCCACAAATAACTTTGGTATAATGAATGAAACTGCTGTCGATATTATTTGATATAAATATTAACTCAATATACTTCTATAGATAATTTGCTGATATTTGTTGCCGAAATTTTGCTGGTATTTTCATGCACTTTTGTGGGCTCCAAATAACATTTGTTTTCTATTTAAGTAACGTTTGTAACCTAAATGCATTTTTATTGTCTTTTCTACAAAGAGGTCCTCAATCCAAAACTGTATGTTTGACGCGGCTACTGCTTCAAATATGAATTTATTTTATGAGTTGTTTTTTTTGTTTCGGTAAGCCTTTTACTAAGCGCTAATACTTCAGATTGATATTATTTATTTTTATCAAAATAGATTCAGCATTTTTTGCAAAAGTCAAAAAATCAAAAATATCAGCAGCAAGTTTTGGTTTGTGGTTCAATCCAAAAGCTTTAATTTCAGTGTATATAAAGTTTTTATTTTTAAAGTTAATTATTTGATTAGGTATTGTTATATCATTTGCCTGGCCATAAAGTCACCCCCATGACGGAAGGGTAATGCGAAGGCATTTTCCCCTTAAAAAAAAATTATACGCAGGGGTAACCATAGTTTTGTATGAAAACGTTATTGACAAAGGATAATTAGGTATGTTTAGTTATTTCAATTAGAACTTAGGTACGTGTTCTTCAATAAAACGTTAAAGGTTGGTTTTCCTGAAACATGGCAAATGGCCGTGTGCGTCATTTCTATATTAATAACTTTGATTCCACTGCAATATCGGAATAATTACGTCATTTTATAAGGCTTTCTTGCACATTGATATTTTCGGTATATTAGTGTAACAAACCACCCTGCCTTCTGATTTGAAGACCGGCTCAAAACAAAGTACAACATAGTGTTTTTTAAATAAAAGTAAGGATTTCATATGAAATTTGTAAAATTACTGAATATATGAAATAAAACTAGTGGCTCTGGGAGCTGTAGACCTCGCGAGCATACTAAAAGTAAGCTATTTGAGGAATGTAATGTGCAAGTGCATTTTCCGTTTTGTGATTTTTTGATCTTTTTGATTTTTTTTGCATCATCTTGTGTAGAATGAGGTCCTTTGTGTTTCTCTCAAATTTGATTGAAAAACATCGATTGTTTGATGAGCTATCCTGTTCATCATGCTGAAGATCCTTATCAGATCTTCGCCAAACTTTTATGAGACCAACTTATAGTTACTACCTTTCAAATAAAAAAAGAATAATCGAAATCGGATCTCATTTGGTGGAGATATCCAGTATATCAAATAGCCCCCTTTTTGCCCTTTTTTTGGGGAAAGTTCCCCTCCAATCAAAAATCCCCGACGACAAAAAAATTCTAATAAGTCATATAATCTGTGTACCAAGTTTCGTCCAGATCGGTTGAAAAATGCGACCTGTAGAGGAGAACAGACAGACAGACAGACAGACATCCGGACAAACGCATTTTTGGCCAATGTGGAAACTGAGACGCTTCGCTCGCTCGGTCAATTACTTGTAAAGAAATATATTTGCTAGTTAAACTTTTTAAAACTAGTAAAACAATTATTTTGGTAGGATAACTTGGTTTGTATCAAAATGAATATTTGCTGGACTCATTATTATTGAACTTACCTCTGGTTTCTGAAAGATCGATCAACACTAATCGGTCGTTAAGTCACTTGCTATTTCAGCTTTTACTTCAAATTAGATAGAGATAGCTAGTGACTTGGCAGCCGATTCACGTTGATCGAGCTTTCGGAGCTTTTAGAAAAATAATTCGCACCAAGCGTTTCGCTACCTATGCGAACTGCTAAGGAGTGGAGCTCATTACCGTCGTCTGTTTTTCCTGACCACAAAAATATCTTCAAGGCAAGAGTGAATAGGTGTCTTCTAAACCGTTTTTCTCCAACGTCGCCAAGAGTAGTAGAAGTAGAGAAGACTCTTTGTGAAGGGTTCGTCCGTAGAAATACCTACTACCAACACGCCTTTATCTGCCGCCAATCAGAATTGCTGTGTTTCGGTTTGAAGAATGTGGGAGCCGGTGTAATTACAGGCACATGAGGCTAAACATCGGTATGCCACAAGTTGATGTACGCAGGGCAGTGCATCGTAGAGCACGTTCCATCGTGCGTGACTTACGAGGCAATGCTCTGTTATAGGTGATGGATACCACTTAACATCAGGTGGGCCATCTGCTTGTTCCATCAGCTAGTTGTAAAAAAAAAGTCAGCTACATCGTCGCCTACCGTCAGGTAAGATTGCATTTAAATGACAGTCCATTCCTTAAAAAAAAACGAACTGGGGATATTATTTGCAGTATTCATCAAGCTGATGATGAGGATACCGGCCTATTAATATCATCGCTACAACTGCTTTAGAACACTCAAGCTTCACGAGGTATATAGAAGAGGTAGGTCCAGGACTTGGCAATTGATCCCAACTCTCTTCGCTACGTCAAGTGTGTGACACGCGGAGTTATAATTAGCAAGACCAGCGTCGAACTCGTCGGCCGTAAGCATTTTATGCTTCCTCATTTCCATCATTTTATAAAATTGTCGTGAGTAATAGGCATAACATAACGCGCACCTCTTTTAAATATTTTATGGAATAATATTTTTTAATCTTAACGAATTTATTTATAACTATCGACGCGCCCGCGCGCCCCTGTTTCGCACGGGTGTGTGCCCCTGTTCGCATTGTTTTTCTACTATATCATGCATGTATTATACATATAAACCTTCCTCTTGAATCACTCTATCTATTAAAAAAAACCGCATCAAAATCCGTCGCGTAGGGACATAGGGACAGAGAAAGTGACTTTATTTTATACTATGTAGTGATTTATTTATCTTTGCTTGGAGCTACTCTAGGTATTTTAGACTAGGCTGGGCTAAGATTGGAAAGCCACTTAAAGACAATTAGTGTAAAATATAATGTCAAAAATAAAATGTACTAATACTACATTTGATTATTATTGATGCTGTTGAAGCATTTTAATTGGTTTCTATGATGGCCTGGGTGATTATTGATCATTTAGCATTCTATTTCAAAAACAATTAGCTCAAGCCTACGACAAAAATTGTAATAGTTACAAACATACAGTCGTATACGAAATTTTAAATCCACAAATTAAGAATAGAATACTGTAAAACCAATAAAACTTCTTATGTCTCTATTTTAATTTCACAGGCAACCGTACTCTTCGAACCTAAACCGAAACACAGCAACGCGCTACTTGGCGGCAGAAAAAGTCATTTCTATTAGGAGGGCAGTTCATAGTTCATACCCTCTCATTTTGTGTTCATACAAGCCGCGTTCTGTATCCGGTCGGTTGGATATTACTCGTGAGTCGCGTTAATTCCCGCTGTCGTCACTCTGTTGATTACTGTTGATTAGACTGCTCTCGGTGTGACTGTTATCTCAGTATCTCGAGTAGCTTACTTTGTCTTGTTATATATGGGGTCGTAGCTTATTTTAAGTGTTGTGCCTACTTACGACGCAACTAAACATAACTTATTTTTTATCAATATAAAAAGGATATTACAGAAACAGCTTCAGTTTTTGTCCTCAATCACGGTAGAACTCTTAGCACCGTACAAAGTACTACTATTATTATATAAATGTATGTATGTATGTATTTATAAAAAATAGTAATTATAAGCTTTCTGGTTTTCAGCTTACAAGCTGCTTATTTTAAGGCTAGATTGAGCTGTATTCTTATCTTTGTATGTCCATTTAAATATTTATTTACTAGCTGATCCCGCGGCTTTGCTCGCGCTCGTTTACTTTGAAAATCTCATACAAACTTTCATCCCCTATTTTATCCCCTTGGGGGTAGAATTGATCAAAATCCTTTCATAGCGGATGGCTACGTCATAACATCTACCTGCATGCCAAATTTCAGCCCGATCCGTCCAGTGGCTTGGGCTGTGCGTTGATAGATCACTATGTCAGTCAGTCAGTCAGTCACTTTTGAGTTATATAAATTTAGAAGAGAAGAAGATTGAATGCCCGTAGTATTTTTACCAACTGCTTTTGATTGAATACTTTAATAATTCATCCTCCTATTACTGAGTGCCTGCAATTTGAATGTTGTCCTTTTCACTTTTCTTTGTACTGCACTGGGTAGTAATTAAGTCTGGTCTGTACCAACTCTAGTACTTATTCCTGAAAAACTTCGAGCAACGAAGCCTGGGCTGTTAAACCATTTTGTATCCTATACGTGTACGTTTAGCGTTCCTATTTCAATGCAGCTTGTAGCTTTCCTCGTCGGAGCTCAGACTATAATGGACGATGTAGTGCGTTCTTTAGAAACTGGTTTAGTCTGGTCTGCATGATAACTTTTTATAATCCCAAGAATTTGTATTATGAAAACAAATCTAAGCTTCAGTCTTGAAGAAAGCCTCACGAGGACTAGACCTCACTTGACACATTTCCTTTTTAATAAGCATTCACTGAATGTGAGAGATGTAGTTTTGTGTTTTAAATTGAACCTTATTTCTAAGTACATAAAGTAGACAGTTTTAGGCTTGACTGTTAGGATTAACTTGGTGTTGCGTGCCAGGAAAGTTCTGTGGTTCAGAAAAAGCTAAGCCTGTTTAATCACAAAATCAGTGGCCAGTAC
The DNA here is from genome assembly GCA_963576535.1 of Plemyria rubiginata. Classification (NCBI taxonomy): domain Eukaryota; kingdom Metazoa; phylum Arthropoda; class Insecta; order Lepidoptera; family Geometridae; genus Plemyria; species Plemyria rubiginata. The sequence continues at coordinate 6,273,837 of OY754925.1, read as the reverse complement.
TTCTTTATCTGACGTAGAAGTTTGACGAGCGTCGTGTAGTTTTGTGAGGAAGCTCGATCTGTAGGCACTCTAGCGCCGCTAGCGAATACTTTCAGAACTGGGGGCCGATTCTAGCCCTGTGACTTTTTTGTCACGGTAGACATATATCACGGTAACTGTCAAAAATCAAAAAACACGACCGACTCGAGTTTGATCGCCAGGCACGGTAGATATCATCTCTGCTCTCTTAGTACCTAGCACGAAATACAAGTTCCTTGAAGACCTCCATGACCTCCATACATTGGGCACATACATTTTAAAATCGATAAAAACCTGTGTAGAAAAATCTTAAATTGCTCTTGATTAAGATGCTTTTAGATAGCAATACTACGTGACCGACGACGCAGGCGACAGCTATACATAATACTAGTTGCGCCCCGCGATTTCACCCGCGCAGATTTAAATCCCGGTATTCCCACGGGATATAAAGTTGCCTATGTGCTATCTATCTCTCTACCAAGTTTCATCGAGATCCGTTCAGCCGTTCTGGAGTTATATTGTAACAAACATCCATCCAGCCATCCATCCATCCATTCATCCACGACTTACGAACATTCGAATTTATAATATTAGTAGGATAATTTGATCATGACCTTCAACTCTCGGCATGGAGTACCACAATATACCACAAAGAATACGCCAGTGCTTGACCACTCGAGCACACTGCTTGAAGGTCCAACCGAAGATCATTGCGAAAACTGCTTCTGGCAAAGCAAACAACCTTGGTTGGGGGCCGCACTTGCTACAGGATGTTCTTTTAAACTGGATTTGTGCTCATGTTAAAAACTCATCCTGGAGTTGATGCATTTAGTTTTGGAAATGAGCCCTAGTTTAGCCCTACTTTTCAAAAAGTCATGCTGCATAAGTTTATAATAAACAAGCGGCTCGCCCGAGCTTCGCATTTTTTTACATGTAAATATAACCTACTAGCAGCGCCCCGAGGTTTCACCTGAGTAGTTTTAAATTCCGGTATTTCCGCGGGATAAAAAGTAGCCGATGTGCTATTCCAGGCTTTAATCTATCTCAGTGCCAAAATTCATCCAGATCCCTTCAGCCGTTCTGGCGTGATTGAGTAAAAATCATCCAAACTTTCACTTAAAAAATATATTAGTGGGATGTGGGATAATGTAGAATTCTAATGATAAATGGGCTCTATATTTCTTTTTTCTTTCGAGAGCTTTTTTATATTCTGAAGCAAGCACAAGTAAAGCTGCCAGAAAACAGCTGTCGTAAACTTTATCTGGAGTTTTTCGAAAAAAAAAATTGTTTTCAATGCATTTTTTTAAAGAAATACTGGAGACCAGTTCTCGCAATTAGAAGAACATGCTCTACAGTGGTCAAATGACGCCCAGCGGTCGCTTTTTCCCCAAGGGCTACTAATTTATTTTCAAAAATCTCTACAATAGGGTACTGCTTCTACTTAGGCATATGTGGTAAATAAATAGTTACTACTAGTTGCGCCCCGCGGTTTCACCCGCGCAGATTTAAATCCCCGTATTCCCACGGGATAAAAAGTAGCCTATGTGCTATTCCAGACTATAATCTATCTCTCTGGGAAGTTTCATCCAGATCCGTTGAGCCGTCCCGGCGTGAAAGAGTAACAAACATCCATCCATCCATACAAGCTTTCGCGTTTATAACAGTAGGATTTTATAAAACATTCTGTGGGTACATAAAGCAAGTTTGGGCGTAGAAGTTATATAATTTTAACACATCTAATGACAATCTTGCTACGCAGTTATCAACCTTAAGCCAACAACTTAAGTCCGTAAACAGTTTTGGTGGAACACAATCAAAGCGGCTCTGTAGGTACCGATAGAGGTAACTGGTTTTGAAATGGGTTCGTATGAAACCTGGTTTGTGAGAAATCAGCATTACAAGATTCTTTTTCCTTAATTATATTGGGTCTTGGTCTATTTGAAGATAGACCGACGTTGCGCTGACAGCGCGTTGGTAGTTGGGATACTGGAGGTGCAGGTTCGAATCCCGCAACGGGATAATTAATATTGCCAGACACATACACACATTTTGTAGTATTTGGTATTCAATACGTGACAGGCGAGCCCATCGCCGCTGTTAGATAACCAACTGGTTTATTCGAAGAGAAAACTCCATTGATCACGCCTGGTTTTGAACCCACGACTACGATCAGAAGGCGGCCGTCACTCCCAAGTCTACCGGTGCTTGTGTATAAATTAGTATAGCTTAGGTCGCTTCACGTAAAAAGAACGCTGGATGGAGGTGGTATGATGGCGCGAGTGGTTGTATGCGCAAACACTCTCCTCCACTGTTTTCCAGCGTTCTTTTTAAATGACGCGACCGAGTGAGCTCAGCGCTCCCAGTAGGTACTCGCTAGTTTGTTAAATGAAATCAAATTTATCCAAAAGAAAATACTATAATTTAAGAGTAGTAGAGCTCTTTTTGAAGGGTTCGTCCGGAAGAGTACTACCAATATGTTTATTATTACAGCGATTAGGTGGTTGGAGGTGAAATTGCAGACACAATGAGGCTTAACATCTGTATACCTCAAATTGATGTATGTATGCAGGGCAGTGCATCGTAGGGCATCGTAGGGCATCTGCGAAACTTGTATAGTTAACTAGCAATCCACCCGCGCGCCCCTGCTTCGCACGGGTGCACATATCATGCATTATACCTATAAACCTTCCTCTTGAATCACTCTATCTATTAAAAAAACCGCATCAAAATCCGTTGCGTAGTTTCAAAGATTTAAGCATACATAGGGTCATAGGGACATGGGGATGGGGATATAGGGACAGAGAAAGCGACTTTGTATAAACTATCTAGTGATAGTGATCAAACCGATATAGTGTTATGTCCACCAAAATTAATTAAATTTATTTGAATTGAATTTTTTGATTTTTGATTTGAATTTGAAAATAACCGCTCTGGCTTCTTCCACAGATAGCACATTAAAGTAGTCTACAAATCAGAGACGCGTGACGTTACGTCGAACCTCATAGCGTCGAACGCAAGAAATTAGGAAACTTGTAGGCGCCGTAGCTCGTATCTACAGGTTACATACACATTTTAAATTGAAACAATGCTTAGAAACGTGACTTTGTTCATTCTATAGTCAAGGCAAAGTGACCAGGCTATTAGTAAAAATATATGATTCCATAGTAGCGCGGTAGAGTCAAAAATGTGTTGATTTTATTAAAAATAACAACGCGTTTAAAATAGAAGACAGAGTCTGCTATTTTATAGTGTACGCACATTTTTATGGAAATAAATAATTTTGTATTTGTATTTTGTTTGTAAGCAACAACGCGCCAGCAAAGCACAGCGAGAAAAACCCCTACGACGAAACTATACGCAGTACGGTACCGAAGAATTCTCGATTGTCAAGTAGGTAAAAGTTTCGCGTGTTATCGAGTCGAGGCGGTATCGCCACAGACTAAACAACACAGCCGTGCTCTCAATGTTTTTCTCCCGCGGTTTATCTCTTTTCTCTGCTCTTTGACACCGGCTGACGTACTCGACCTAGAGTCGACCTTACGTCCCCGCCATAAAGCGCTTATTTCGAAAACCACGATAGGTACCACTGAATTTCGGACTCATTACAGTCATTCGGAAAATTCGAAGTAAACAGAATTTAGAGACCGAATTTTCTCTTTCGTTTTTTTTTTAGCTGTTTTGTTCGAAATTAGCTTAATGTACTAGATATTTAATTAGTAGTAGTTAGCCAACTAATGTGAGATTATTTTATTATTTATCGTGCTTAAAACTAAAAATGCTTGATGTTAGGAGATTACTAAGAGTTTCGCAGTTTCTGAAAATGTTGAATACGGAAATGTAGAGTTGTGTAGAAATAGGTAGTCGATGTTAGTCAAGGCTAGGATTTCGGCAGTGTATGCGAAATGCGGGCGACGACGCCGCCGAGAGTGCGGCCGACCAGCGGAGGAGCGACGGCAGAGGCTGACGCAACGCGCGACCTCTTTGTGAGGCGGCCCCGCGGACCACGGAATGTCCGCTCTCGGCCTCGCTCGCCCGCTACAGCCGCCGCGCCGCCGCCGCCGTCCGCGCTCGACTAATTACGAATGTCAAATGTTATCGCAGCACGCAAGTACGCAACCGTCCACCGCGCGTTCCGTCCGCACTCCGCTGCGCCGCTCTTCATAATAATAAAACCTGATATTTAAAACGGAACGTCCTTCTAACGCCGTGTAGTTGCGCCGACGCCAATCTACGATAATAATAAGCCGACTACCTAGAAAGCGTCTCGTTGAAGCGCTGAAGATTCTGGTATGACTAGACGGTGTTGCGCTACGAAGCGCTACAGCGCTGGCTGTGTGCGCGCCACAGCGCTCACATAAGTACGGCCAGTTCTATGCGCGCCTGTATAGCTATTAAATGTATATAGAATATATAGTAGTAATCGCTCGACGCAGCGGTATTATGTCGGAAATATACCGGCCGGGCCGCGCCTCAAGCCGATTCACCATTTCACGATTTAGTTTGTATAGGAAGTTTAATTTTGATTTTTTAAAGTGTTAGAATAAGTAATTGAGTTCGTTCTTTTCATAAAATATAGAGTACAAGGTAAGCTGTCATTGAACCTATATTGAGTTAGTCAAAGCTTGAAAAAAATACTGAATTATAAAATTGAAATAATTATTCCAGTCAAGCTCATATTAGATCCAGCAAAACCAAATAAATGCATCCATTCATTCATACATCAAATTTTTTTTTTTTTAATACCTATGGAATTTAGAAAAGTAGTGAGCTGCTTTAACTTAATCTTCAGATCATCAGCGATGGTATTGTAGCTCATATTATAGGGTCTAACAGGGTATATATCATACCCTATTAGACATCATTACATCTATAATTAATCTGGAGTACCTACTGCTGATATCTGAGGCAATAACGCCATGCCTGGGTAATAATGAGTAAAAATTTTTTTTGGTATGCATGGTTCTTCTTTGTCACTTATATACATTAAAATAAAACACGTCACTTAGGGATAGACAGAAGCCACGGATTCCTATTTTTTATTTAGTAGCAGTTTAAAATCTGGATAGCAACATACATATTGTGAAAATAACATCTTAAAATCACCACGGTTTGTGATGGTGCTATCGCGAGTCAACGTAATTCTTCATTATATCTGGTTGCTAAGTACCTAAATGCAAATAAACTGAGTAGCTGGGTACTTATGTTATGTACTGTTAATAACATCTAAGTGTAAGTTTATGTGAATAAATGATTACACATTATGTATGGAGAAAAATAAGGAGCAAAAATATTTCTTAAGTTTACATTTTATATTGTAATAATATGTTGGTGTCAAACTCTCGCGTAAATCCAAAGGCAAATCAATGATATGGCAAGGGACCACAAAACCTATTGGTTTTACTATTGCTTTTTCATTTATTGGAAATGATTAACCATGTCAATGAAACCTACATTTATACCTACCTTCCTATATTTATTATGTTTATTAATTTATAAATCCTTATATTTTTCCATTGCTAATCAATACATTATAACCTTTACTTTGCCTCTGATCCTCCTCAGACCGATCTCCATGCTAGAATTATCTTAGTTCACTACATTTCTAGCGAGTTTAGAACTTGGTAAACTAAATTTATTCGATGTCCTAAGAAGTAAAAAGCAAAAACTTCCTATTATATTTTTGGAATCCATGTCAAAACCCCAATTTAACTAGATAATTATAGAAATCGAGATTCTAGTTTAGTTAAACTAAACTAATAGTTATTTACGTGTCAGTATTTTAATTTCATGTAACAAACAACAAAGAAGAAACCTACAAGATTGCCAGAGATCAATGTGCATATTGGGCATTCGGAAATCTATCTTAAGGCTTCGGTGACAGCGGCTCGCAATTTCGAGGTGCGATTGGCTATTATTTCATTTTATTTCATTTCGGGGAGGTTGTTTGAAAAAATAACTCTAAAGAAACACGCATAAATACTGTTCGAACACAAATAATACAATAATATAAGGGAAACATGCCCGAATCAGAAATCATTTTGGTATTAGTATGTTTGGTCTTACATTTACCTAATACCAAAATGATTTCTGACTCAAGCACATTTCCCTTATATTATTGTATTATTTGTGTTCGAACAGTATTTATGCGTGTTTCTTTAGAGTTATTTTTTCAAACAACCTCCCCGAAATGAAATAAAATGAAATAATAGCCAATCGCACCTCGAAATTGCGAGCCGCTGTCACCGGACTCTTAATAACATGAACAAAAAAAATACCACTTCAATCAAACACGACAAAGGATGTCCTTTGAAAAAACAAATTGAGATGGACAAGACACGCTCAATCAATGCAGATCAGAGAAATGAAGCAAACATCTTATTCTGGTGCTTACTAAGCAAAAAGTGGTATTTTGAAAGAAAGTATATAAAATAATGTCATAGTAACAAAATCACTATAAGGGCAGGGAAAAGTGTTATACGGTTTTGCAAACTAGAGGAAACATTCATTTATAAAGTTGTAAATGTGTAACAAAATATTGTAAGACTAAGACATAAGTAAAAGTGTTTTTTAACTTTGATAATTATTTTATATCTTAAATTAAACCATTAAACTATGGCTGTAATTAATATTTGAATATTTACATTGTTTTTTATATTAACAGCACTTTTTAACGTCAAATTTCTATATAAAAGTTATATTGTAATATTTTTGGCTATACTTTCAGTATGGCATTGCTGTGAAACATACGTTCAATCCAAAAACACACTCTTATTTTTTATTTATGGGTTTACGTACGATTTCTATGGAAAATATTGAACAAAGAAAACAGTATCGAGCAACCGGCCTGAGGCGCGGCCCGCTCCACCGTCAGCTATAGCGTGGCCTTATAGATGGTTGTTTGCGCTCACAGAGTGCGGTGAACAGCGCTCACCGGCAGCGTGCCTGTGTGCGCGTGTACGGACGCGAGACCTGCGCCAGTGTGCGCGGCTGTACGGACACAGGCACACAGAAGATCGACTGTGTGCGTCTCTCGCCTGTGCTGGTGCGTTCCGAAACCGCTCTCTATTCTATCTATGCGAAGGCGTCGTCGTATCGCCATGTATAGCGGGCACGCTCGGGGCGAGGAATTTAGAGGCGGGGGTCGTATCGTTAATTGTTATGAAGTTGATTTCGGTCCTGAAATTCTGAAATAGGTATTTTGAAATAACGCTTCTTTTTGTCATCGCGTATTTGAAATCTTCTGCGATTTGCTACAACATCTCAATCTCTGTACAGCTACACTGCAAATTCATTAACCTATTTCAGTAAGCGAGTTGACGTTTCGAAACGTCATAGTCTCGAGTCGTTCTCGTCCGGGACGCGCGATAAACACATGTTTTCGTTTACGGCTCTCGCTTGCGTTTGCACGTTATCAGAGCGAGTGATAACAATAGAAACTGCGCCGTCAGTTCTTAGAATAGGGTTCGGATTGAAGTGGCAGGCAGTCTGTTAACCAACAGCGAAACAAGTCCATGGTTAGCGAATCAAAGTGGCCGCAGGGTCTTCGGGTCAGGGTGATGGTACTGTGGTGCCTGTTGACATGCCCTCTTCCATATTCTTTTTTCGTTTAACCTTCAACCTCTGACAGTCAACATTTTCATATTGATGCCCACAGCTAGAATTGAGATCTATCAGTTAGTACATTTTCGATAAGTAGTCCCGGCCTAACTGAATGCTTCTTCTTCTTCTTTTAAATCGACGACCATTATAATCTAGAAGCTTATAACAGTCACTTAGACTAATATTAGGTGGCCACGTCTACGGCCACCTAGGCTCGACCACATCATAACTATTTAAAGTACAAAAACTGCTATCTCCATAATTTCGAGACCTAAAGGTACTGACACACGTGCTTACTTTCGAGCTATAAGCATGCTTTTTAGAGCCTTGCTCAACAAAAGCACGTGTGAACAGGCCATGCTAGTAAATAAGCATGCTTATTTGGTCGTACGTCAGTTGATTTTTGAGCATGCTCAAAATAAGCATGCTTATTTTTGAGCACTTTTGTCTGTACTTTAATTAATAAAAGACTTATCGCAACTATTTGTGTGTTGCCGATACATTTCTGGTTCGACACCACCTGCCGTGTCTTCGTCACCAGCATTGCGTTCAATGTACGCCCGGCCATCTGGCACCGGTATGCTCGAAAAGGTGTCATTCCCCTTCGATTCGACTTCTATCATTCAGTCGACACGACTCTCTGCGCGGCCACAGAAGGAGTAACAGTTCATTCTGCTTCTGCTGCGGCCACGGATGGTGTAACAGTTAGTACAAGTAGTTCCCGCGGTTCAACAAAACAACTCCGTACTACAAGTTCCCATTCGAAGTGAACTCGCGATAAACTAGAAGTTTAGTCGTTTTCAAACGTAAGGAAACGGGTTTGCAAATCAAGCAACTTAGTTTTAAAAAAGGAATTCTTAAAAATAGGTGTACATAGTTATAAACGAAAAAAGATCATAATTATTTAAGTCTACGCATATGCTACGAGTTTGCTATGGTGTGCTACGAGAAAAAAATTTAAGTGAATTTTTATTAAATTGTGAAATCGTTTGGTAGGTATGCGGTATGGGGTTCATTTCATATCTAAATCTAAAAAGACCTTCCTAAACTGCGATTATATTATTTATAATTATCATTTATTCAATAAATTACATGAAATTCTTTAACTACCTAAACTAAAAAAAGTACTATAATAAAATGAAAGGGTTTAATCTGCCATATTTATACTATCTGAAGATTCTGTTCTCATAATATAACTGTGATCGAGTTAAATTTTCAAGAGCAGGTACGTAAGTTTCGAGTTTCCTTTGTAGTGGATGTTGGTATTCGAAAACCGGCACGCAGCAAAAACAGAAAAAGCAACTGAAAACAAATAATGAAATATTATTATAAACTATATTAATTTATCGTAATTTTAGCAGCTAAACTGAGACCAAAGCTTCCGCCTAAACGGTAACTCAGTTTTAGCGATTAGATTTTTTAAGATGGATGAGGGTAGACCAAGATCAAGTCCAAGACCAAGTAATGACATCGTTGACAGACATGGCTGACGCGGGATTCCCCGAATAGCGAAGTACCAACGTAGTTCCTTGCATGTTCTTCTTGCTTTGGTCGCGAGAAACTGAAGGTAGATTCACCTGGTTTATTATAATTTTTAGAAGATTCAACGTGATTCTTGTGATATTAAGTAAATACCGTTTCGATATAGATTTTTTATTTTAACACGTTTAAACCGGTACCGCGAGAGCGTGGTCTCTTTCAGTATTTATAACTAACTTCAAAAACGGGGAGGGTCATAATTTAACTGTATTTTTTTTATTTAAGTCTGTAACGCGTTCACTCCGGTAAGTACGATTTTATTTTAATTAATATTTTTTTAACGTGCTAATGCCCAACGTAATGTTAAAAAAAAGGTAGTGTTCAAAACTTTTAATATAATAAATAGTATTCTTCTATATTGATTATATTTAGAGTAAACTATTATAATATATTTATTAATTTAACATGTTAACGTTTAAATAATATACATAGCTATGGGACTAAATGACGTTCTGTGAATTTTCATACAAACATTGTCTTATTACCGAAGAATCGAACCCGCATCTCAGCAGAGAGTCAACCGCCGCGCCACGGAGGTCGTTTTATGTCTATTACCAATTTACGAAAATACGATGCTGTCATGAAAACTAAAATGGCGCACGCGTAGAGACAAGAGCGCTTAGAAATGTCTCTATATTTCAGCACTGTGATTATGTATGACGAAATTATAAAAAAAAAAATTCAAGCTTTAAAATGCTAACTCTGTTATTAGAATACTTAAATAAAAAGTTATAAAACTTTATACTTCGATGTAGCACACTGATACTAACTAATCATAGATCAAGCTTCAAAATTCGTGTGCACCAAGTTGACCAACAACAACATAAAATAAATGACGCACTTTTACTACTAATAGGTCAGGTGCATGACAGTTCCTGTCTTTATGAAACTCATCTCGAAAAGTGCTTTAAACTGATTATTTTCTGGTTTTAAATTTCTTTTTATTGCTTTTGCACTTAATTCTTCCTTGCAATTCAAGAATCAAAATCAATTTAAAAAAAATGACACGAATTGTAGCTACGAGTTTTTCTTTTATCATCTTCGGAAAAAGGAAACGAGAGCAAATTAAGGAAAAGAGTTGACGCAAACAAAACCACGGGCATTTAACTGTAGCCGTAAAGTAGCATAGAGTTACGCGACAAACAGAGGCGTCGTCGTTCCTGCGCACAGAGCTGCGCAGAGTCGACGCGAGGCATGGCATCGGCAGTCATGCTCGACTGCGTGAGTTTCGTCTCACTCTAAAGGCTACCCTCACATCGGTGCAGTACTGAGAGCTATACCAGCCGGCACGCAAGTTTAGCGATGAACGAAACGTGGAGAGGATATTGCGCATATTATAAGCCAATGAGCGCGCGTGAATGCTGAGGGATACTTTATTTTCGACTTCTGCGCATTAACGGTCAGCGCTATACAAGTGCCTCTACTTAGAGCATAGAGGCATATTCTCAAAAACCCAAAGGCATCAAGTATGGTCTTTGATGTATTTTGGTGCAGGTTTCAAACAAAAAATGCATTGAATAGTTATGTAAATGTCCTAATTATGTTATTTCTGTTTTAAGGAAAGCAAAATTTAAGTTTCCTGTATTTAGGCACAACGCCATCTCGGATCGTTGGAGACACATTATTTTAAGAATGATCCTCTTTAAAATGAATGCTTGTGTTTTTGGGTTATCATTATCAGCCGTCTTAATGCGAAATTGGAAATCAAAATACCAACTCTATAATTCTATAAACCTACTTTGAGGTTGGCTTAAGGAGAGAGAATCGTCTAAACCAAATGTAACATTTGATACCTACCCACATTATGCTAAAGTTCGTATTCCATACGTGACTTGCAATCTTCGCTACTATAAAACTGTTTTCTTCACAATGTTTCTCGTTACCGTTTGAAAACACAGGAATTGCACGTATTTTTTCGAAACGTAACATAACTTGAATCATATTCTTTATTATAGCGATAACATCGCACGCAATAACGCACAGGTGTGGAGGAGCCTTAACTCTGCTACAAACACAGTCGGCCCAACTCTAGTTGCCCGCTATTTGGTGATTGTGCGAGTAGCTTGGCTATTAGCCTAGTCCGGTGCCACTCTACTGCTACTTGCTAGTTATTTACAATACTTATCAACAAGTTCATACCCTCGGATAAGTACTTGAATACTTGTGGACCTCTGAAGATCAATGGTTAACTTCTTAAAATCTTTTCTTACACAAAACTTAGCATCATTGACCTAATCAGATTTGATCTATTTTTATAGTATTAATTTATATATCGTAGTAATAATAAACACAAATATAATCATTTTTTTTATGAATTACTTACCTACCTAATCGCGCCAATCAAAACGAAGCTGAAATGGCGAAGCTAATCATTACCTCTCACTCATACACTCCATTGTTAGTTCACTCGCACTCATCTGGTACCTATTGCACGACATCAGTGGCGCAGCGGGCGAGACGTTAGAGGTAGCGGGTTTGATTCCCGCCTCGGAACAAATTTGTGTACGATCTGCAGAAATTTGTTCCGTTGGTCTGGGTGTTTTCTATGTACGAGTATAATAAAAAATATCTATCTATGTAAGTTTATAACGTATTAAATATATCAGTTATCTAGTACCCATAACACAAGCTTCGGGTAGCTTACCTTGGGGCTAGATGGTGCTGTGTGGATTGTCCAGCATTATTTATTTATTATTTTATATTATTATGTCTGTTCTGGTGATGGAATATGGATGTCTGTCTGTTTAACGGAACCCTTAAATAAATAGACCAAACTTGGTTACTACCATATTTAGTTAGTAGGTGGCAGTCAGAGACAAGTCCAAACACAATGTCTGGACATGCCTCTGATTACCACTTAAATTTTCGGAGCGTTCGCGTTGCGTCACGAAATCTCAGTTCGGGGCGAACTACTAGTATTTTATTTAAAAATGACAGAGCCATTAAAAATGAAATAAAAACATATCAAGCAAGGTATAAAATAAATAATTCTATCTACTTTGATCATAAAACTCCTTGTTAGATTTTTTTTATTTATTTAAAACTCCTTAATAGATAGAAATACTTTATTAGAATTTGACATCTGCAGCACAAGTCGTACGGAATCTATGATTCCAATCGGAAAAGATCTCACATTTTCGCCTGCCGAAGTCACGTGACCCACCCCTAGAGCAAATCTGGGGTACTAAATTCAGTCTACGAAGTTTTTCACGCACTGAATTAGTTAGGTACAATAAATACCAACTTTGACCCTATTGTATCGAGGACGACCAGTGATTCATGTTTCATTATTCTGAGAACGTCAGCAGTAAACATTCGTTGGTAGGTACAAATAACTTAGGTACGAGAACTCAAAATATAAAGAAATATGAGCGATGGAGAGTTAAAAAATAAACTATAATGGGTAAACATGCATAACTTATATACCTAGTAATATACAGCTAAGATTGAAAACGAAACAACCTTACTGCGCTGATTTATATGGCAAGAAGCGCCATCTATTGGTGTATCATGCAAACATTATTTTTAACCGGCTGCTAGATTGCTAGATTTTTGCGGCGTAGCGGGATGATGAGAAGTGGGTTATGGGTTCGATGCCTAGCCCATAAAAATATTTAAAATTTATGGAGCTGGATCCTGAGGGTGACTGTTTGCTACTCCTAAAGTTGATTTAGTAGAGTTCTTCGTGAAGAGCTGGCCCGGGGAAGTTCGTTTGTACTACCACCATGGCTATTTTTGCCGCAAAGCAGCAGTTTTGCTGTGTTCCGGTTCGGAAGGGTGTGGTGGATCCCGGTGTAGTTATAGGCACGTGAGGCTCAACATGTTTTATGGTTCAAGTTGTTGGACGTAGGATAGTGCACCGTAGGGCACGTTTCTATAGTGCGTGGTTTGCGAAACAATGCTTTATTAAACGAGATTCGGATGCAGGTGAAGCAAATGAGGCTTAATATAATATTTTACGGCTCAAGTTGATGGACGCAGGATAGTGCACCGTAGGGCACGTTTTACCACTTAACATCAGGTAAACCATATGCTTGTTCTTTAAGTAGGTACTAGTAGTTATAAAAAAAAGTTATGTCATTTGTAAATATGTGCGCACGCAACTCAGTGTCCTACTATCACTAATACGCGCTACGCTATGCTATACCTACGTAACATTATTATAAACATCCAGAAAATTATAACAAAATTCTTATATTATCATCTTTACCTTTCATATACCCATTGTGTTGGACTCCTGTATCCGCATTTAGACTCTGGTGGTCCATTATGCGTTCATATACCCATATAAAATGTATGACTAACCCCCGTTTCTGAAAGCCCGATCAAAGCTAATCGGCTGTCAAGTCACTCGCTGTTTCAGCTTTTACATTGCACACAGTTCAGGAAAAATATTATTTTGATCAAAGCAAGTTTGCTATCAAAAAGTTTGCCTAAACGTACTAGCAAAGCACTTTTTGGAATAAAGTAAAAACTATCTTTAAATGTACATAGTACGTAAAGCCACACGTTTAACTAGGCGGTATGGTCTTAGAACTATAGCTTGCTCTGAGCGAAAAAAACTCAATGTTAACACACATTTTTAGAATAAAAAAAGCTATGGGTGCTCGATCGAATTCGAACCCACATGTTGAATCAGAAGATTATCCGCTACAACTAGACCACAAAGCGCTCTCTTACGTGAAGACGCACACAAGCTATACACTGAGTAGGTGCTTATTAGAGTTCAAATCAGCTTGACTATGTATCTTGTTAGTTATTTGAGTTAGTTCAAGAAATGATTTTTAACCAAGCAGAAAAATCTGTAGGGTTATGTACCTTATTACCTTAAAATAAAACAAATTTCTTGGCTTACTAAAATAGAAAGTGAATTTGTTCTCCTTCCTTACCATTAACTCATCCTTTTTTTCACACGACTAATACACGAACAATTCTGATATATTTTGCTAGAAACATAATTTCCTCCGAAACATTCCAAACTTTTTGACCCTTGCGCATGAAATCTACAACGGACTTTTATTTAGTACTAGTTGCGCGCGGTTTCACTCGCGCAGATTTAAATCCCGGTATTCCCACGGGACAAAAAGTAGCCTATGTGTTATTCCAGACTATAATGTATCTCTCTGCCAAGTTTCATCCAGGTCCGTTTAGCCGTTTCGGCGTGAAAGAGTAACAAACATCCATCTATCCATCCATCCATCCATCCATCCATACTTACAAACTTTCACGTTTTTTTTTTTTTTTTTATACAACTAGCTGATGGAACAAGCAGATGGCCCACCTGATGTTAAGTGGTAACCATCACCTATAAACAAAACATTGCCCCGTAGGTCACGCACAATAGGAACGTGCCCTACGTTTATAATATTAGTAGGATATTTCAAAGATATTGTTATGTACCTAAGTGTACATAAGTACTTGTGTAAGTACATACTTCCCACGTATTAATTACTTATTTGATTCTATTTATTTGATGCATCAACTCTACCTATTTGCAAAAAGTTCCTTCACCAATAACCGAAGGTAAGGGTTTACATACCTAGTCTACGAAATTATGAAAGTTTGCCTGGCTAGGCAATAAACCCTAGTGTTGCCACAAATCAAGTTGGAACTATCAGAATGGTACAAGAACATGTTATGGCGGGAAAGAAAATCTGAAAAACACTGCAATAATACTCCGTGAGCTATGTTCGCGTGAAACCGAACCGCTCCGCTAGGTGGCAGCACATAGAGCGCTATTCACAGCGTATATTATTTACCAGGGTTATGTACGTATGGCTTTATATAAGTGAACAGAAAGCTACGTTCGGTCGCGGCCCGGACGGAGGCGGGGGAGGTGCGGCGGAGAGGGCGGGCACCCACACAGGCGCGAGCCTACGCACACTCGTGCGCCGCGCCGCGTCCGTGTGTATCGAGCCAGCCGAGCGCGCCAACCGACCCGACTACCGACTCGCCGTATTCTTATTATTATGAAAGGAGAAACGCTTTTTGTAGGGCAAGAACTAAATTTGTAGCATTACCGCTGCCGATAATAAAGATTGTAAAAGCATTTCAGGCTGAAGTTTGTCTCGCGGCTCAGAGATGTCGCCCGCGAGTTGCGACTGCGTTTTATTTGTGATTTCGAATGTAGTTTTTCCGGGTTCCACTTTATATTACGTGACCGTAATGTCGACACAATGAAGCTCCGATGAGTGAAATGTGAACCGTCTTTGTGCTACGCATGTCGATGTTGTTGGCATTTTAATCTGGTTTAACTATCAATGTAAATAAAAGCCACAAAAACATAGAGATACTTACAATGTTTAAAATATTGGAGTGATTACAACAATGTAGGTAGGTACCCTGCCTACCAATAAGAACAGAACCTAGTTTGTGCTACTGGACGTGTGTTGTTGAGTAGCTAGGTAGGTACGAGTATACCTACCCACCCAACTTTATTTTCTAAGTAGAACCACAGAATAGAAATTAGCAGCATGAATGAGTCAATGAGATGGAAATAATGCAGAGTCCATAGTGTCTGATCTGCCTACTTGTAACAGTTGTAACATCTAGGGGCAAAACAAAACAATTGAGATTAAAAATAGGAAAGCAGGTTTTCTTATTCCGTGAAAATAATAATGAAGGAAATAGTCCAACGAATCCAACAAGAATCATGTACGAACAAAGAGCCGTTTTCTGTCTTACGCCATCAGCCACTAGGTGGCGCCAGTCAGTCGGCTGGTGGGTGCGTCACACATAAACTCTCCTCGTGTGTGTCCACCTTTACGAGAATAGGTTCCCGCCAAAAAACAATGCGCGGGAACTGGCAACTTTTCACACAATATTTCGAAACTATTTAGTTAGTTCGTAGCACTTCGTAGCGGTCGTATTGTCTGCTACGCTACATTTTAATGAGCGCGGTTGAAGAGGAATTTTATTATTTGGCGTTTTACATAACTCAGTTTATTTATATAGAAAGAGTGTATTAGTACGAATATGGAAGTAAGGTGTCAATTTATTAATAGCGATAAAAGTTTTTGATATACGGTACTGGATGTTTAAAATAACAAAACCCTTCAATAATAAGGCTTAACATCTGTATGCCTCAAGTTGATGGACGCAGAGCAGTGCATCGTAGGGCACGTTCTTATTGTGCATTACCTACGGGGCAATGTATTGTTTATAGGTGATGGTTATCACTTAACATCAGGTGGGCCATCTGCTTGTTACATCAGCGAGTTGTATAAAAAAAAAATAAGTATACTGAAACGTGTAAAATATAAAGGTACCTAATTATTTTTCGAATTCATAATATGAGTATTGGTATAACCATTAATACTCATCATCAGCATCATCACCAGCATAGTTTGTAATTAAAAAATGGACTCACTTTGTGGCCTACGACGCAGGGCAATGCGTAGTAGGGCAAGTGCCTATCGCGCGTGATTTGCCAAGTAGTGTTTTGTGATGGTTAACACTAGCATCAGGTGTGCCTGCGTGTTATAGTTATAGTACAAGTGCAGTGGTTTAAAAACCATTCCATTGAAGCCCAATGCTGGACATAGATAGATAGAAAACATAGGCCTCCCCTATTAATTTCCAAGAAGAACAGTTTCAAATAAGTTTTTTTAAACAGGTATTTTATTAATTGTGTTCCGTCCTCCAGCTTTTCACGCGCCTTACAATGTCGTCCATCTAGAGGGAGGCGTCGTAGTTTTAAGTATTAAGGATTATAATATACTAGCGACCCGCCCGCGCGCCCCTGCTTCACACGAGGGCACATATCTTGCATGTATTATACATATACACCTTTCTCTTGAATCACTCTATCTATTAAAAAAAACCGCATCAAAATCCATTGCGTAGTTTTAAAGATTTAAGCATACATAGGGACATGGGGATATAGGGACAGAGAAAGCGAGTTTGTTTTATACTATGTAGTAATAGTGATACAAACTTACATAACACAATACCACCTTACCTGGAGCTGCCTGGAGGATTTTCAAATAGGTAGAATATAATTATTACAACAGTAGGTACCTAAACATTAGGTATACATATATATATTACTAGAGACCCGCCCGCGCGCTCCTGCTTCGCACGGGTGTACATTGTTTTTCTACTATATCATGCATGAATTATACATATAAACCTTCCTCTCGAATCACTCTATCTATTAAAAAAAACCGCATCAAAATCCGTTGCGTAGTTTTAAAGATTTAAGCATACATAGGAACAGAGGAAGCGACTTTGTTTTATACTATGTAGTGATGATGTAACTGAGGTAGGTATACGTATCTGGTACATAAGTCTTATATACACACTGGAACATTTGAACGCCATAATTATCTAGCAACAGAGAGTACATTGTACGGTTACATTTTTACTAGCTGATACCCGCGGCTTCGCTCGCGCATTAGTGGTAGAATAGTGATCACTAATAACAATATTTAAGGCTTTATTCTTTTATTAGGCTTGTTCAAGTTTTCTTTACAGATTCTGGTAATTTTTAGAGAATAAAAAAGCACATGTTATACCTAATTCAGGTAACAAACTATGTGTAGAAATACAAAAGAAGTACCTATATTATAATCCAGGTTACAAACTATATTTGTTCGAAGTTTCATCTCTATCGGGGCTAGTGCGAGATTGAACCACAAACATTGCCAAAACAAAAGCTACCATTTTAGGTTGTATACATTATATTTATTATTGTACTATTTAATATTGTAGGGTGTGGCGTAAAGAGTGGATAATCCTTTACCTATCTATTAGATACAGATATGATACTGAATAGTTATAAGGGCCTCCGCCTTATAACTGTTCAGAAAATTGTACCCAGTTAAAATGTCACGGTTTCCTTACCAGTAAAGGATTTTACGCCACACTCTATGTAGTAGGAAGTAGGATAGGATAACTAGAAAATACAGCACCGGTGGTCTAATGGGAGTAACCCTGCCCTCTGATAAAGTCTGTGGGCTCGAATCCAGACAAAGAATTTTTATAAAAAACTAGTTGCGCGCGGGGCGCAACCGGATTCACCCGCGCAGATTTGTATCCCGGTATTCCCACGAGATAAAATGTAGCCTATGTGTTATTCCAGACTATAATGTATCTCTCTGCCAAGTTTCATCCAGATCCGTTCAGCTGTTCCGGCGTGAAAGAGTAACAAACATCCATCCATTCATAGTAGGATTGGATAACCTTTCTATTACGGGAGTTACATACAACTTCGGTTATCCCTAAGCATTCATTCAAAATTACCTCGATTAGCCTCCCTCACTAGAATTTCTATATATAAACCTCTGTTGAATGTTCTGATTCGCAAAGATCTTAAAAAATAAGGGTATTTTAGGGAGCTTACAAAATACCCTAAAAGGGTTACCGGTCGAGTTCTGTCCCAGGAGATACCAAAGGACAAAGTCTATGAAGCTAACGAGTGTGGCGTGGGAGCGACCGCTCAGCTGCTATTTGGGAGGTGCGGGCTCGATGCCCGTGTAATAACAAAAATTTGTATAACCTGAAACAAGATAGATGCGAGATTCGCAGAAATATAAACGTGTGACACAAGTTCTTCACAAAGAAGGTAAAGGTAGTGAACCATTTACGGGTATTGAAAATGAAATGAAAAATAATGAAAAATATTTTATTTCTGTAACCATTATAAGTAAAAAAATTTACAGTGTTGAGGCCCTCTTATAAGTATGTAATACTTGTGTTAGGGAGCCTCGCTCTTCCATATCCATATGGTTACAAATAAAATAGTATAAATGTTACCCACTTGTTTACATTCTGTACCTACTATGTTTAAATTTTACATTTCTAAGTGTTTGCAAACCTAGATAGAAAATAATTTAAAAGTATGCTATCGTTTATCGGGTTCCTAAAAGTTTAAATGTACAATCCATAGATATGTAGTGACTATTTATAAAAACAAAAAATTATAGTTTATTATTATAAGGTGAGTAAATTAACTGTGCGTATTGTCACTAGATAGGGTAATGTCGATAATGTAATATTATGTGAGGTTATTGTGTAAATGTAGTAGTTATGTATGTGTATAAATATAGTAGATAGGTGTAGATGTGTTTAGATTATTGCAAGGGTTTTAAATTTGTAAAGTATAGTTTATTAGTAGACAAAGTACATAGGTTAGTTTAAATAGCTTTTAGTTAATAACGATCTTAGGTTATATAAATTAGGAGCGCTTCAATCTCCTCATATGGTTTTATTAGTAACCATCCAGTTAAAGTAGTTTTACATTCATAGTAAAGTTTAGTAATATATTTTACATTTCGGGCGCTGAAACTTAATAATAATCTACAATTTACGGCCGGTTTCTGAAAAAATATGGCTGTCAAGTCACTTGCTATTTCAGCTTTAACTTCAAATTAGATAATTCGATCGAGCTTTCAGAAGCCGGCCCTTAATGTTATAGATAAAGCCACAAAAGCTAAAAACCTAGGTTTATAAATAAAGGTAATGGTTACCATTTTACATCAGGTAGTTCATCTGCTTGTTCTATCAGGTATTATATAATCCTACTAATTATAAATGCGAAAGTTTGTAAGTATGGATGGATGGATGGATGTTTGTTACTCTTTCACGCCGGAACGGCTTAACGGATCTGGATGAAACTTGGCAGAGAGATAGATTATAGTCTATACTTTTTATCCCGTGGAAATACCGGGATTTAAAACTGCGCGGGTGAAACCGCGGGGCGCAACTAGTAAATTATATTTCTATCCTTTCTTCTTTTCATAGGTATATAGGAAAGTTACGATGTTTCGTATGCTAACATTAATATTTAAGGCGTTTTCCCTTTATTTGATTCTTTCATTTTCCTTCGACGTTCCCTGTAATTTTCGTGATAAAAAGTAGCTTTTATGGTAACAAGGATCATTCTTATGAGCGGTATGAACCAATCCGTAAATTTCTTGCCTGTTCTTCAAGGCTTGGGCGCGTGGCACTCGGAGTCTCCTAGCTTTTAAAGTGAAGCCTTCAAGTTTCAATTTTCACATCGTGAGGAAACCGGCATGTTGTAGAACCTAAAAAGCTCTATAACATGTGTCAAGTGCTAGAAAGGAGCCTCTTGAGCCGCACTTAAAATTCTTTCACCACACTGTTTCGAAAGAAACTAGTGACACGACAAGAAGAAGAAGACGCTTTGAAAGTGATCCTTGAGATTTTATTGAGTAAATGGGTGAATTGCCGAAGCAAAAAAAATACACGGCAAACCTGAGAACGGTAGTGCAATGTGCTGATTTTTAATTTTATATATTTTTTCTCAACAGCGTAAGTACTTCTCTACCTTGACAAAAAAAAACATTGATTTCTACCCATTAATATACGAAAAAAAAAATTACAAAGTGTTATTTTATCATCACAGTGGCCTGTCCCGAACCCAATTCCGCTCATAAAATATCTTCCCCTGCAAATACATTGGTAATATGGATTTCAATTGATTTTGTAATCATTAAATTATAATACATTCGCTCAAATAAAACTATTTTTGTTTATTTCTCTTCTTTCTCATGGATTTGACAGGCAGTTAACTTTTATCTCGAAAAAAGTTATCATTTCAGAGGACAGTCAGTTTTAGTAGAATAGCCACGTCAACATTGCGTTGTTACGCCCCCTCCCTCACCTTTCCTCACTTCGGGTAAGTCCGTCTCAAGCTCTCGGCGCGAACACACCGGTCCCAGGGTCTTGCGGTTTCCCGCATAAAAAGTAAGTTTATCATTTCAGTGATATGAGGACAAAAATAGTTTCATTTCGGTGGCTGTTATAACTCGTGTAAAGATTCGTTAAATTTGTTTCAAAATTGTGTATTAAATTTGCCGTAAGTGCTGTTTTGTTTGAGTTGTGTTCATATTTTTTTAATAATTTTATTTCGGAATTAAATGTTGAACTAACCTCTATTTTATCATCTCAGTGTTATCATTTCAGTGGATTCGGTGGACTGTTGTACCAATTACAGTCCACCGGAATGAAATGTATCTCCGAAATGATAAAATTTTAGAGATGCTTGTGTCAAATACAAAGTCATAGTTTTATGTAATTTACTTTTACCTAGAGTGTAGATAAGATTATTCGGAAGTATTTGCTGTGTAATATTTGTGTTAAAGATATATCCAATACTAATATTATAAATTCGAAAGTAACTCCGTCTCTCTGTCCCTCTGTCTCTCTGTCTGTCTGTACCTCTGTTTGTTACCTTTCACGACTAAACGGCTGAACCGATTTGGATGAAATTTGGTATGAAGATAGTTTGAACCCTGACGATGGTTATAGGCTAATGAGGATTGTGAGGATGGCAATTTTTATCCATACTAAATATTATAAATTCGAAAGTAACTCTGTCTCTCTGTATCTCTGTTTGTTACCTTTTCACGACTACACGGCTAAACCGATTTGGATGAAATTTGGTATGGATATAGTTTGAACCCTGACAATGGTAATAGGCTAATGAGGATGGTAATTTTTATTAATGTACCTTGCGAGCGAAGCCGTGGGTAGCCGTTAGTAATATATACGTCTATGTTAACTACATAGACGTATATATTGTACATGTACATACTTTACATACACATTTGTTCGGCTCAACGATAATGTGATGAGTGTGTGAGTCACCACAGAGTAGATTATTGTACCTACTAATTGTCAACAAAATAATTATTTCGAGGGTTTACCTTCACTATAAGTCACTAACCCTTATGTTTTTATCATTTATTATGAGTAAAACAACATTTCTAAAAGATATAACATGAGATATATGTGATGAGGAATTGCCTGTGTGATAGTGTGTGTCTGAGTCGATGCAAGCGAAAGAGTCCAGCTAGTGTGTGTGCGCGTGGTGTGTATTTTATAAAAACTTAGTACAGTGTCTATGTCTGTGGATATGAGAAAGAAGAAAATTGAACAGCGTGTACTTATTTTGATTTTAGGATGCCGCGTCCTAAGCAACAGACTAGAGAAGAAAGGTTGGAAAAAAGGAGGTTGTATGAAAGAAGAAGAAAAGAGAGAATTAAGAGCAATGAAGTCTCACGTGAAGAGTTTTTGAGAAAAGACAGAGAAAGGTATGCCAGAAGAAAAGCAGCGGGATTAATTGTTTCAAGGCATGAAATGACACCTAAAAAATTAAAAATCCTAAGAAGAAAAAACAAAATAAGTGCTGCTGCTTATTACAAAAGAAAAAAAAATAGAGCAGCTCCAGCTCCTGTAGCGGCTCGTGCTAACCCTCTGGATGAGACAATTGGGGATCTCGTTGAAGATGAGTCCACTTTACCAAATCAAAGTGATAATAATAGTCCTTTACTAAGCACTTCCTGTCACAGTTCCTTCTTGCCTTCTTTACGGCGCAGCTTACGATTGAACAGCAATAGTATTAGTACGAACATCCAAATTCAACGTTCTAGTACCTACTACAGAAGCTACAAGCTTTCATCGGGTATACACAAGCACTCCACGACAAACCCCGCTATCAACGTATAAAAATTTTGTAGATATTGACTATAGCAATCCACCTTCGTCTCGGCGCTGCTTGCCGATGAATAGCAATAGTACAATCGGTTCCAATATTCAACATCATATTGATGACATCAAGTTAATTAGTATTAGTTCATAAACAAACAAATATATTTATTTATGGTTAGCAGCATTTACGATAAAGTTTTCCAACAACAACCAGAAAAATTACGAAAGGTTATAAAAGTAAAGAAACAATTTTATTCATTCATATCATAATAAACATTACATTAATATCATTCTTTGAGATTATTGTAACCTCAAAGAATGATATATGTAATACTAACTGTAACATCTGTATATTAATGATGATATTAAAATAACTGTGTACTGTCCTGTCTCAGTGTTTATCTAAAATTTGTGGAAATCAAAACTAACAACGTACGGAACCCTACCTGCCCGGCACGGTTGTTCTTAGCTGTATCATTTCGGTGGATTTATTTCATTCCGGTGCACAGTATATCATTGCGGTGGTAATTTTTATCATTTCGGTCGACACTTTTCATTTTAGTGGACTCTTAAAAATTCATCCATAAATATTTATGTAAGTTTTGATGATATTTGACGTCCACTCGCGCACAATATTATAAAATAGGCTAAAGATTTAATTGTCACTAAAAATATGTAGATAGCATTGAAATAAAAAAAATCCACCGAAATGACACATAAAAATCTCTTGTTGAAATTCACCCAAATACATTTTGACTTTCAAAATCTACTAACTATAAATTGTTCTATGTTTATTCCAATCGGCACGTATGACCAAATAAGCATGCTTATTTACTAGCACGACCTGTTCACACGTGCTTTTATTGAGCAAGGCTCGAAAAAAGCATGCTTTTAGCTCGAAAATCAGCACGTGTGTCACCTTTAATCGTTGGGGTTATATTGTGATCCATTCATAAGCCCGACACAAAGATCCATACATGTAAACCACGTCACTTATGCATTTAGGTAGGATGGGTACCGCTTAACATCAGATGGGCTTTTAGTCAGTATCGTTTACATTTTACAGATCAAGCTAGTTAGAGCCTTAAAAAAATTACGCTTTCTACTAGGACATAAACAAGCGAGCGTTTCTCCAATTCGTGTTAAAAGTTTCTTCAATTCATGTTACTAGTTTCTTCAATTCATGTTACTAGTTTCTTCAATTCGTGTTACTAGTTTCTTCAATTCGTGTCACTAGTTTCTTACAAAACAGTGCGGTGAAAGGATTTTGAACCTAGAAGAGGTTCTCTTCAAGCACTTGACAGTCATGTTCTAGAACTTTTTGAGAGTAGGTACTGAAACTGAAATATGCATGGGCGCACGAGTGGTTTTGAACCCACGACCTTTAGAATTGGAAGGCACAAGACACAAGCACTACAAGACCATAAGACCTCTTGAACGTGGGTTTGTCCCCCTGTACGCGATACCATGAAAAGACGAAATAAACACTGAAACTGAAAAAAAATATTTATAGCTAAATTATCTTGTTGGAAGTAAACTTCCAAATAAATACATTGGTATAAAAAAGAAGACCCATGATCTTAATTATACAAATAGCAATCATGGAACAACAAACCCATCTAGGCTACCAGTTAGTGGTAGCCATAGGGCCATTATTCTAAGAAAAAAATGCTATCGATAAAGCTTTTCGGATCAGTGAAAATACTTATACTTCGACTAATAGGAAAGTCGAAGGTCGGAGCGAGGCCACTGCAGCTTTAGGATTCGACCTCAAATGCACGAACAGAATCGCATTTAAAATTTGCTTAGTTTTTTAGTTCTAAACCGGAAGTGTATTAATGTTCATTTCTTCTCGAAAATACATCCTACTACTATTATAAACGCGAAAGTTTGTAAGTATAGATGGATTGATGCATGGATGGATGTTTGTTACTCTTTCACGCCGGAACGGCTCAACGGATCTGGATGAAACTTAGCAGAGAAATAGATTATACGATTATAGTGTGGAATAGCACATAGCAATAGAATACCTACCGGGACTTAAATCTATAAGGGTGAAACCGCGAGGCGCAACTAGTAACAATAATAAATTATATATAGGTATATTCTGAGCAAAATTCCAATGCTGAGAGCATCGGTGCCCGAAAAGGCAGCAAGGAAACCGGTTAACTTTAAGGCTCCAGCGACAGCGGCTCGCAATTTCGAGGTGCGATTGGCTATTATTTCATTTTATTTCATTTCGGGGAGGTTGTTTGAAAGAATAACTCTAAAGTGACACGCATAAATACTGTTCGAACACAAATAATACAATAATATAAGGGAAACATGCCCGAATCAGAAATCATTTTGGTATTAGTATGTTTGGTCTTACGTTTACCTAATAGCAAAATGATTTCTGACTCAAGCACATTTCCCTTATATTATTGTATTATTTGTGTTCGAACAGTATTTATGCGTGTCACTTTAGAGTTATTCTTTCAAACAACCCCGAAATGAAATAAAATGGAATAATAGCCAATCGCACCTCGAAATTGCGAGCCGCTGTCGCCGGAACCTTAACAGCGGCGATGGGCTTGCAACTTGTCACGTATAGACTACTGGCAGAATGTGGGTTTTGGGCGAATGTAATATTTGGACGTACCTCTGGCTAGTCCTTTGGACAATGAGTTGGTTCTTGGTTCTAAAAGATCTGAGAGGATATCTACCATCCTTGGCAATCGTAGTTGTATAGCTCCCTTCCATGAAAATAAGTTAAGAATTATTTTCTGTGCTTTTTTTAAATTACATTCTGAAGAATACCAATATCAGTTTTTAATGACACCTTCACAGTCTTCACAGTTTTTGATGACAGCCTTTACAGCTCAGTTGCTAGTAGCTCTGCCTTCTGCGCAGCGGGCCGTGGGTTCGATCCCCACCGAGAGCAAACTTTTGTGTGATGTAAGATGTGTTCTCTGTCTGGATAATAATAGTTTTTATTTACAAATATATCAGCTATCTGGTTTCAATGCTTAATTTGGGGCTACTACTACTACTGCTGTGTGAAAAAAGTTCACGAATATTCAATTTGCGTACTACAACTAAAGCAAATTGTTGCTGTATAATAAGGGCTGACCCTTAGCTACCACATTAGTTATTCTCAGGGTTTGTTCTTTCCACTTTAGGTCATACTTCCAACGGACGATAGTATGACGTCAGTTGTCTAACGGAGACACAATTATGATGCATGCGCGTTGACGTTAGACGATCGCAGAGCTAGCAAATTGAAGTGGCAATGGGAATAGAGCTCTCTGTGAAGGGCTCGTCCGGGGAAGTACTACCACCACTCCTTTTTCTGCCGCCAAGCAACAACGCTGTGTTTCGGTTTGCAGAGTGTGGTTGCCCCGGTGTAATGATGACACGCACATTAGAATTAACCTCAAGTTGATAAACGCAGGGCGGTAGGAGCGGTAGATACCAAACCGAGTTTGTTGGCTGTTCTTCTTCTTCTTTCTTCTTTTTATGGCTCCTGTCATAGACAATCTTGCCAATGTCAAGTGATTCAGAGATTAAACTACTCTTTGTAGTTATGTTTCTAGTCACGTCAGTCCAAAGTCGAGTCAGTCAATTGTTTTGAAGAAAATGGTGGCGGTTTCTTCAAAACATTTGAAACATTTTCGGTCAAATCACGATATCACATAATACACTTTCATTTCAAATGCTTTGTGCTAAGACCACAAGTAATGTTGGTTAAAATACCACCAAAATTACACAAAACAACTCAAAATAACACTAGAAAAACAATTAAAATGAAAATGCTATGTTGCTTCGTTAGATGACAGGAAACGAATCTTGGCTGTTCTTCTCGGCGTTGGTCGCGTGGAACTGACACCAACAGTCACCTAGTTTAAAGACATTTCAGGTGATCCTTGTGATTTTATTGAATAAACATATTTTGACTTTGACTTTGAGAGCATCATATAAGGCCTCCGTGCGTGTCTTGCAAGGCAATGTTTTGTTATAGCTGATGGTTACTAGTGTTACTACCACTTGCCATCAGGCGCTTGTTTCATCAGCTGTTGCAAAAGCTCTATTTCTAGTTGCCTCCATTTGTGTTTCGTTTAATAGACGGAATAATTTAATTCGGCAGCTCGAACATACGCGAAAAACAGAATGATTAAAATTACCGACTAATTTTATATCAATTTTGCTGGCGGTCGGCCGACCATCATGAGGTGTGTATTGGGAAATTTGAATTCACACGAACAATATGATATAATAGGCGTAGCTAATTATTTTGACAAATTATATCGCAGTAGAGTTTTAATAAACCTTTTTTTGACGACTTTAGTGGTGCAGCGGGCGAGAGTCCGCCTGCGACGCAAAACGTTGCGGGTTCGATTCCCGCCATGGAACAAATTTGTGTACGTTCTGCAGAAATTTGGTCTGGGTGTTTATGTATAAAAAAATATCTATCTATGTAAGATATTAAATTTATCAGTCATCTAGTACCCATAACACAAGCTTTGAGTAGTTTACTTTGGGGCTAGATGGTGCTGTGTGGATAGTCCAGCATGATTTATTTATTTATAATATAATAGGCGTGGCTAATTATTTTGACAAATTATATCGTAGTAGAGTTTTAATAATTGAGTGCCCGTGGCTACGTGGAAAACTTAGTTCGTGGAATTTTCTGCGTCGCGTAGCGTCGCAAAACGACGTAACGATAAAAAAATGAGATCAAAACAAAACGACAACAGGTAGGAAGTTTTCTGACAATACTGCGAATGCAGACATAAACTAATCAAAGTAATATACAGGCCGCCAGATATTTTAAGGCGAATACCACCGCTGATGTACTTTTCAAACGCAACTTTCAAGATTTTCAAACGTTTATAAGCACTAAACTTATTTATAAAAAATAACATGCAACCAAAAAAAATTAAATTATATGCAACATAAATGTGCATTGGAAGAAATATAATTTTGATCCGTATCCGTACTTGTTACTTGTGTTGGACTCCTGTATCCGCATTTAGACTCTAAGGTGGTCCATTATGCGAATCCGTATACTTGTTGTCCCACCAAAAAGTTTGCTTATGTACAAAAAGTAGCAAACCAAACTTTACGATTGGGATTTGTCATAAATAAATACAGATTTTCAAAATGTTGAAATGCGAACGTGAAGTTCTTTCACTTTGAGAGGCTTCTCCAAACAACCTCTTGCTCATACCTCATTAATAATAACAATAAAAGCTTTATTTCGGTACACAATTTTTTAAACCTAATTTTAACATTGAATAAAGG
This sequence comes from Plemyria rubiginata, assembly GCA_963576535.1. Taxonomy (NCBI): domain Eukaryota; kingdom Metazoa; phylum Arthropoda; class Insecta; order Lepidoptera; family Geometridae; genus Plemyria; species Plemyria rubiginata. Next base: position 6,245,943 of record OY754925.1, on the reverse strand, counting down.
AACTAAGTGAATTATTTAAAGAAAATACTAATTAATTAATAAAGTTTTAATCTGTCTTATGTACACGAACCGTTTTCTGCGCCATAAATACGTCTTTACAAATTTTAAAGAATCTATCAATGAATTTAGGTTCAATAAAACTCATGGTAGAATTTTTGTAAATAAACCTGTAGGTAGTAGGTCTATCCGATTGGAGCTATCCGACTACTCCTCTGATCGACCAAAAAACAAATGGTTATCCTTCGATTCAGTAACTTCGTCTGAGCAATGTAACTGCTGGACGTAGGACTCTCCCACACATTTCCAGGAAGAAAGTTTTCCTTTTACTGATGTCGAGTGGGGTAGCGCCGCTTCGTTTTCCAGGTAGAGTTTATAGCTCAAAAATATTATATAAAATTTAATGTGAATATTAGAATTATATTTTTAACCCACACATATTTGTAGTATGCTGCTAAACGTGCCACTTTAATATTCATAGTGAACTTAAAAAAATTAGATTCAATTTGGTTACTGCCCCAAATTTGTAGTATTGTATTATGGTATAGTATTGGTGTAGTGGACATACATGTTGGTCTCGTGGGGATCGAACCCACAGCCTACGGAAGGCATAGCTACAACTGATGAATTTGAACATTACTGAAGAAGTCCACTGCTGGACATAGGCCTCACTACAAATTCACAGGAAGAACTATTCTGAGCACTCTCCATCCATGGACTTTTTGCGATCTTTATCTATGATACAAAATACTTTATTGTACATGAAGGAATACACATACAACAAATTAAGGTACAATGGGCGGCATTATTGCTTAAACGCGATCTCTTCCAGACAACCTTTGCCTAGATAAAACAAACATTTGTAGATGTCCATGTGATGCCGCCATTTGACATCATTAAAGCCCTGTCCAACCAAGGGTTGTCTGGAAGAGATCGTTCATAGCGATAAGACCCCCCATTGTACTTCATAAAATTAATTCTTGTAATGTTCTGTTTTTTCTTGTGGT